>JAWMRA010000113.1:53963215-54048862 GCA_035584735.1 Pseudotriccus pelzelni | reverse complement strand
CTCAAGGCCCTTCACCATCTTTGTTGCCCTCCTTTGGACAATCTCTAATAGCTTAATATCTTTCTCATATTGTGGTGCCCAAACCTGCACACAATATTCACACAGTGCAGATCAGAGCGGGACAATCCCCTCCCTCAGCTGGCTGGTGATGCTTTGCCTGATGCCCCCCAGGACACAGTTGGCCCTCCTGGCTGCCAGGGCACTGCTGGCTCATATTCAACTTGCCACTGACCAGGACCCCCAGGTCCCTTTCTGTGGCACTGTGTTTCAGTATCTCATTCCCCAGTCTGTATGTACATCCTGGATTGCCCCATCCCAGGTGCAGAATCCAGCACTTTCCCTTGTTGAACTTCATATGGTTGCTGATTGCCAACTCCTTTAATTTGTTGAGGTCTCTCTGCAGGGCCTCCCTACCTTCAAAGCAGTCAGCAACTCCTCTGATTTATATGTCATCTGCATACTTGCTTAGTATCCCCTTTTGTTTTATTCCTTGGAATAACATTTACAATATGAAAAAATGCCGAAGTGAAAGCATGAGTGGAGATAGCACATTTATAATTTCCATTACAAACTTGTTCAGTGTATTTATCAAGATACATATAAAAACGTTGACAGCCTGGGTTCAGGGAAAAGAGTGTGAGAATTAAGGTTTGGCATTGAAAGAATTGATTCCCAGGCATAAAGTGATGTTTCTGGTAAAGAAGCGAAGGCAGGGAAAGCTTTCTCTGTGTGTAGCTCTATAGCTTTGTGTTCAGGAATTTCTTACACCTTAATGGAGACATGATTAAAAGATGAATAGTGGAGTAATGTTTTGGTAGCATTAATTCTGCTCTATGAGTTTCTAAAAGGTTGAGATGCTGACAGGAGCTTCACCTTTGCTCAGAACCCCATGGCTACATCTGTACTGTGAATAAAAAGAGGCAGGACACAGGCCTTGAGCACTGTCAATGGGATATTGTGATTAGCCTGTGCCAAGAGCAGCATGGGCATCAGGTAGGGATCTTCCTCCAGCAGACAGTGCAGTGATAGCTCAGAGCTGACTCCCAAGAACTCTGTCCAAATACCTCCTAGGATGAAAGTGATATTAGAGGATGAGGCTTGGGATTTTTTTCCAAGGTGCAGATTCAGAGAGATTTTTGTTACGCTGAGGCTCTGATGTGGTAGGGTTTCCGTGTTCTGGCTGGTTTTGTAGCATATCGTGAGTGATTTAAGCAATGAGAGTGGTTATTAGAGCTGATCTGAAGACCACCTCAGCTGACAGAGCAGCCTGGGAGGGCAAAGTGGCAAAGCAGGCTAACTTTATCATACCTTAAATCTATTTGTCTCTTTTCATCCTTTTTCTCCAGTTTTCTGGGCTGTAAGTGTCAACTCCCGTGCCAGCGTGTTTCTGTCCAAAGGTATCATGAGAGGTGCATGACAGCTGCTACATAATTTGGAGTACTGTAGAGACTTATTGCGTGTATATATAGAATTGTCTTGAGTCAGAAAGGACCTTTAAAGACCATCTACTTCCACCCCCTCTAACATGGGCAGGGACACCTTCCACTGGACCAGGTTGCTCAAAGCCCCACCCAACTCGGCCTTGAACACTTCCAGTGATAAGGCATCTGGAGCTTCTCTGGACAATCTGTTCCAGTGTTTTGACACTCTCATTGTAAAAGATGTTTTCCTTGTACCTAATCTAAACCTGCCCTGTTTCAGTTTAAAAGTGTTGCCCCTTGCCCTTGTAAAAAGTTTCTCTCCATCTTTCTTTATAGGCTCCCCTTTATATATTGAAAGGTTGCAACAAGGTCTTCTCAGGGCCTTTTTCTCTCCAGGCTGAACAACCCCAGCTCTTTCATGTGGGGTTGCTGTACAGTGACAGGAAAGTATTACAGCTTCAGAAAACCAATCTGCTGATGCTTCAGGAACAATTCAACAGCTTCCTAGCTATGATTGCTCTTTTTGAGCTTATTAGCTAGTGATTTAGGGGAGTAGAGATGCTGGACCATTGAATGTGCAGATGTGTATTCCATTTGGGGGGTGAGTGGTTGAGTGGAGGAGGTAGTAAAAAGAGTCTAGAGTCTCTGCTAAGCAATAGCAAGTTTCTAGGCAAGGCAAAACTATGCTATTAATTGACTATTCTCTTTATTCTTACTCATTGTCTTAAAGGATTGCTTTGTTTAGATTCAATTATTTTCTACCTGTTACAAGCTTCTCAAAAGACAGAACCACAGATAACAAGCTCACTATTATTAAACTTTTGTTCTCTTTGGCTATTTTAATGTTGACTTTCTCATTTGTTCTCTTCTGAACTGTCTAGGAAAGTTTCAGTTCGTTGAAGGCATTGAAACTACTTGTACTCTTTGTCTCAACATCCCAGCCAGCCAGCTCTCTGAGTCTGTCATTATTGTTTTTTTCTTGTCCCTGAGGCTAACTGATAGTAAGGCATAGTAGTAGTGTTTCTTTACATTGCTCCTGAAATCTCATGGTTGAAGTTTGCTTTGAGTTGATCGGTTTTGCACGGTTTCAGCTAAGTCATGGAAGCTATTTGCTATCTCGAGAGACAGCTAACTCCTCCCAACCCTTTCTGGAGGCTGCAAGACAGTATTTAGTCAGTTATGAACTACTTGGTGATAGCTGATGTGTCTCCTATTCTTAATCCTTTTTTTAGTCATGCACAGTCACGTGCAAAGGAGGAATAAACTGTCAGGTTTTATGTATTTCTAGCCCTCTGCTGCAGTGTCAAAAGCACAGAAGATGAACTTCTTGAAAGCACTCAAGAAGGAGAACACAGCACACCCTTGTTACAGAAAGAAATGTGATGAACAGAGCTTTTTAGTAAATACCACCTACACTGACCTTTACATAAAACTGGAGTCAGCAGAACAGAGTGAATAAAATCTAGTCTCCCACCTTGTCCTGCCATGCCAGTCCCATGTGCCTACGCAAATATTCTGGCCCTGCTGAAAACCACCCCTAACTCAAGTTTCTGTAGCCAGCCTGTGATCTCAAAGCAAGGACTCCTCTGTTGGTTTTTCAGAAAAAAACAGTTGCATGAGTGTTGTTCTGTTTTCAGATGATGGGTCACCCTGAAGGGTTGAAAAGTGATCCTAAAAAAATGTGTTCCCTTTTGCTGTCTGAAGCCATACTGTCCCAGATTGTCACTGTGCCATTAGCTGATTAACTTGCTCTTTGCAGGTCAGGTGTTGGTTCTGCTATGCTATATTAATAAATCTTGGCTCATTTCCACCTTTTCTTACTAACTAGGGTGAACAGGATGACATTGTCTCCATTACAGCCAATTTAAGTGAATCAAACGGTTTCTTCCTAGCAAAAGCAGTGTACTCAGAACACTTGTTCTACTATTTCTTAATTATAATTTCAGAGACAGTGAGCAGAGGCTGTGTACAAGAGATCAGATTACAGTGGTGTTCTGAAGCTTCAAAATTTAGTTTTTTAGTTTTGGGGCCCTGAAGTTCAGCTGCTTCATGATTCCACTTTTTGCTTTATGGCCACGGCAGTTGTAATTCTTTTGGTGATAATTGACATTGTCGTCTAATCATGTACACTCTTTTGTGACATAAAAAGCAAAATCTGAAGAATTGATAAAACTGAAATTTTTTAATGCTTTTTATTCTCTAGGATGGTGAAGTTTGATTTTTTTAGTAATGTCCCAATAGCAAGCACTTTACTTTTCAGAAAGTCTATGGGAAAAAACACTGTGATGCAGCAAAGGCTGTGGATGGATAAGTAGTGTGGAACACTGTGCAATTGCAGTCGCTTACCTGCGGTTAAGAGGAATTCAGAAATGTAAAGAGCACAGCCTGCATGACTGTCGCTTGTATTTGTTGTCTTGAGAAGCAAAGACGCTGGCCTCTGCTGGAGCCTTGTCAGCATTGCATGTGACAGCACTGATGAGAAACTATGTCCACCTGTATGTAACCCTTCTGTAACTATCTGTCGCCTTCTAGGGAACACTCGGCTGCACTTTCTGGTTCTGGTGACAGGCTGTACGTCGGTGGGAAAAATCCTGGACACTGAAGTTTATAAAATTACTGGAACAGATTTCTGTCCTCTCCAGGAAGAAACTAAGGAAGATGAGCGTGTTACTGCCTTGAAGAAAATACTGAACTCTGGAATGTTCTATTTCTCATGGCCTAATGCAGGCTCAAACTTTGACCTGACTCTGCGGGCTCAGAAGCAGGGTGATAACGACTACGAATCTGGTAACTCGTTCTTCTGGTTAGTACTGCATGATACACCAGAGTCTTGTGTGCTCCCCACCTGTATCTAACTGGTCAGACGCTCTCAGAGGGAAATGAACACGTGCATCTCAGGTGCACCTTCTTTCGTTTCATTGACGTGCCATTTTAGAGGGCACTTGGCCTTAGTGAATTCAGGGTGAACCTGGGTCAAACAAGTAACTTCTGTTTAATTAAAATACTGTGATAATGAAAAGCAATTATAAAATGACAATTTACGCTTCAAAGAAGGAAACACAAGATGTATTGCTCACATAACAGAAACATGTCTCTTAATGTGATTAATAGTTTCCTCTGCAGTTTTTTCTAATAATTTACTTTAAAGTTATCTAATAGAAATTGCACTTGACCTTTTCAGAAGTCCCTTTCCATAAATCTGTGCTGAAGTGTCTTCTATTTCTGAAAAGCTTATGTGTTTAAAGTCTGTAGCTTAATGTTTCTGTAATGTGCCCTAGTTTTTATGTTGAAAACATAAATATTAATGTGTTTACAGTTCAGTGCAAGTGTATGTTGCACAGAAGAAAAGTCCTGTGATACACTGTTCTGTGCTTTTTAGTTTCTTGTGCTTTTAAAGCAAAGAGAAAGTATTTCTTATTGTGGTAAGTATTGGTTGAGGAGAAAGGAAAAAACACAGTGCTGTGCTTTGTCTTCCCTAGGTGGGTTTGCAATTGATGTGATTTGGTTTGTTTGCTTTACAAGCTTTAGCAGAATGCTTGAATTTTTATATCCTTTTTTTCTTTCTTTCTTATCTTTTTTTTTTTTCTCATTTCTTTTTAAACAAAAAGATAGTCACACGAGAGGCGTAGCTGTAATGGAAATAAATGAGGGTTTGATGTAGGTGGAAAATAGCTGGCAGGGTTAAATGTGGGTGTGCTGCTAGAATGTGCAATAAGTCATGTGGCCCAAAGTAGGTGAATATTAAATAAGTAAAGAAGTTCATAATGGATGATAAATTAACATGAGAGAGCAGTTCAGTTAGCCTGGCTAATCTTTCTAGCTATGATGTGATTTTTGCCTGGTAAGATATAGTGTTTTGAATGTAACTCCAAAGAGAGATGTCTAATATTTGCTTTCAACTATGATAATTATGCATCCGTCTTAAAAATCTCACCAACCATGACCAGTCAGACACATGGCAGAAATGAGCTGTGTTCCAGTGATGAGTCTCCCAAGTTGGAAGTATCCCTTAACAAAGAAACAACCTTTAAAGTAACTTTTTTCACTGTGCTGTCTTTTGAAAGTTTTCCTCTTGGAAGATAAGTATATTTGAACTTTCCTTCTTTGCTGCTTCTGGCTAATCTAGAAGTAGCCCTTGAAGAGGTTCCATTCTCCTGTATGTTTTAGAACAGGGATGAATGGTGACAACATCACATTTAGGGCAAAAAGATTTCCAAAGAAAATTTATCTTGAGGTAATTAAGTGATACGGGAAATTTGAGACCAAACAATGGATTCTTGAGAAAAGTAAACAATGAGATAAATAGTTACACAACGAAAAGTGTCAGAGGACTAAGTTATAAGCAACACAAACTGCTTGTTAAATGAACTGCAACAAAAAAAATACTGCTGGAATTTGTCTGAGTGAGGACTTTCATTGTAAATAGAACTAGGAGAAAGAGGTGAAAGAAAGAGCAATAACTGTTTTAGAGCTGCTTTTTCAGTTACGTATTTGGATTAAAACTGTAAGAATGATTTGCACCTTGGTCAGACAAATGGTTTACTTTAGAAGAACAATTCTTCAGGGGGTTTGCTAGGTGTAATAACTCTCATACAGATCTGCTGTTGAGAAATGAATGATCATAAATGGGATTTTCTTGGCCCTCTTATGTGACTAAAGGCACATTTTGAAAAGTAAAATGAGGAAAAACATCGTAATAGAAGAGACCAGTCACTGTTAACCAGGCGTGATAGGTTTCTTGAGTTGTTGATCTTAAAATAAATTGAAGGTTAGAACAGACGTTCCTCTTAATTTTAGTAGACCTTTTTGCGGTATCTCTCTTGACTTCCAATTTCTGCTTGGAATTTTTTTTCTGAAAATCCCGGTAGATTTTGAACTGCTTCTTCATCCTCTAGTGAGTGCTAAGGTCCAGGCAGTAATGTTCAAAAAATAATTATCTTGACAGCACTGTAATTTTTCAAAAAGGTTACTAAATAGAAATGTATTTCTGGAACTGAAAGAGGTGGCATTTGCATCTGAATTTAAAAAACAGGTACAAGATATAAAGGCAGCACCTTGGTGTTAGTTGTGGTGTTAAAATTTGCCATGTTCAGTTCACTGTAGCAATTCACAAGGGTTTCTGTCTGATATTTCTTGGGTTTGGATAAAGGAAAGGTACAACAAAAAAGGGGTCACAAAGCATTAATTGATTAAGTTAGTGATTGCTGGGAGGTGGAACCCCTGCCTGTCTGTTTATTTTATTCAGTAACGTGTCTGTATGTTGTTGAACCTTTCAGGAACCAGCTACTGCATGTGCCCTTCAAACACTACCAGGTGAACTGCTCCGACTGGTTGCTGAAAGTGATCTGTGGTGTAGTGGACATTCGCACTGTTTATGCCTCCCACAAGAAGGCAAAAGCCTGCCTCATCTCCCGCATCAGCTGCGAGCGAGCTGGTGTCCGGTTCCATGTTCGAGGAGTCAACGATGATGGACATGTGTCTAACTTTGTTGAGACAGAGCAGGTAAGTGGATGTATCCAATGGCTTTGAATAATTTAGTCCACTCGTGTTTAATTGGGGCACAATTTCCAACAGGAATTAAAGGAGTTCAGCAAGTGTTTTTTCCAAGAATATTTAAAATATCACTGCATGGCAGATCGATTTGTTCTTGCCCATTAAGCGTTGCTTTGTGATCTGCTCTTTTCGTGTGTTTCTAACTTTTCCATTCACACAATTTTCACATACTTTTGATTTTTTCAAAAAGTCTGATGTCTGGCCATTTGATACTGTAGTGAAATATAGACATGAGGTTTTAAACCATTCAGGAAGCTGTCCAGCAGAGGTGCTGTGTTTGCTGGAAAATCATCTTTGGCTAGCAAAGTTCACTGTCAAATCATCTTTTGCTATTAAAGAAAATGTAGAAAAAAATAGCAGCATCTCAGAGTCAGGCAAATTCTAGTTCAGCTCATTTTGGAAGAGACTGCTTTACATTTCCCTTTGATTTGTGGGGGATTTTCTCCAGTGAGAGGTGGTATGACAGTTTTATACATATATGGTAAAAGCCTCATTTCCATCTGGTGCTGAGACAAAATATGTGTGTGAAATGCATTCAGCAGGCTCCCTTGATTGGCACTGCCAAACAAAATAACAGAGTCAGTTGGTTTCATTACACGTGGTTTAACTTGCTACCTTGAAGGTCAGTGAAAAGCATTGGACCTTGAAGAATGGCCTGTGGTGCCAGCTGAAATGAGTGCTTACTTATTCAAGTACCATCAGCTTTTTCTTTTTGAATGGAAGTAGTAATTACTAGCAGTCAGAATCATCACACCGAAATGGATGACTTCGTAAACAGAATAGAAAAATGGCCGGTAGTTTTCAACAAAGGATAAGGATTTGCTCCTAAAATTTGGTTGTTTTCAGCATCTTCTAGGCAGATCTACACAACTGCATATGTAGCATAGATTGTTTTATATGTGTACGTATGTGCCTGTATATGTAGGTGCATGTACAGTGAAAGTAGATCGCTGATGTGGTGGTCGTAAGGGGAGCATGACACAGTGAGTATAGCATAGAGATACTTAGCTGTGTTCCAGAAGAGTTAAAGCTGTGTCATTGTAGGACTGTGCCTTGTGACTGAGGAGGGCATCCCCTCTCAAAAGTGCCCATACTTCATTGCTACTAATATTTCCTCATGACAGTGCATGAATGTAGCAGTTCACACCCGGTGTGGTCCTTTTTGTTATCCCACTGCATAAGGCAGGCAGCAATGTCTGGGTACTTTACAAATTTCCTCTAAGATGTTCACTTTGTGTTGCATCTTTAACCTTTTCACCTGGTTCTGCCTAAAGGCGCATGTAGAGCTACCTCAGATTTGACAGTGCTTTGTTCCCCAGGAGAATGCCTGAAGGAGTTGCAGACTGGTATTCCCCAGCCCACTGTGACGTTTGAGTCCCAAGATGTGCCCAAAGCATGCACAGTGTGACTTCTGCCCAGTGGTCAGAGTTCTCACGAGGATGTGGATGATGTTTTGCTCATGTCTCTTCTTTTCCTGGTTTGCCTGCATTTTCAGTAAGGCTGACAGCTTTCCACTTAGTGTTCCAGCTTCCAATTCTGCTTGTTGGATGCCAAACTCTTCCCCTGCAGTGCTTGGTTCTCTAATGCCAGCCTTTGAATTCTCTGGTGATAATTCTCTTTTGTGCCTCTGCTCCAAACCAACTACAGGTCAAGTCCTGCAGGATCTACGTCTTTCTAGAAAGTCTGTCAGTGCATTGGGGGATGCAGATGGAACTGTTTGCTGAAAAGAGGAATTTTCCCCTGGAACTTGGGAACAGAAGAAGGGAGATATGCCATTTTAAGTAATAACTTGGTACATTCTGCTATTTTAGTTGAGTATTTTCTCATGAGCATTATTGCAGAGCAGATTACTCAGGATTTGAAAAATGTGCTCTTGCTGAAATGCAGAGGAAAGAAAATGTTAGAAAGGGTTGTCAGCTTTCTTTCAAATCAGTCTCACATTTGTAGCACTGCACTTAGCAGTTGTCTAATTATGGGAAATACTTCTGCTATCCTGCTCACAATCTGGGTCAGAAGTAACTCATTCTATTTAATTATATTCCTGGAGTACATCATGTTGCAAATGATTAGCATGAAAAATAAGATTGCGTTTGCATTCTAGCAGAGAACCTGAGGCTTGGCTTCTCATCAGTACTTGATTGCTAATGCTTCCCTTAGCTGGGGCCGGGTCGGGCTCTTCAGGGGAACTGCTATGCTTTGTTCCTGTTCAGCCAGAGGCTGAAGTGGCAGGACTGAAGGCTTTTGGGTGTTTTTTTTTCAATTGGAATAGCAAAAGTGAAAGAGTGAAATGATTTTAGAATGAAAGGCTTGAGTAGGTTCTAAATTATAGCAAGGGTTTGCAGTTTTAAAGGTTTGTGTGTTTTTCTTTGGGTTTTGTTTTAAAAGAAGAAAAGAATATTGCTGTTCCTAATGGTGCCAAACACTGGCTTTACCAAGCTGCATGTCCTAAGAAAGCAAAGTTGGCCTGACCACTGGGATGCCTGAGATCCAGTTCAGGCTGGCATCCCCTTGACATTAGGAAGGAAGAGTCCTAGAATAAACTCTCTCCTACTTTCATAGTAGACTACTGACTAATCTCCTGTGAGGTAATATCTTGGCTGAATAACATTTTGTTTCCATTTGCTGCAGCCTGTACAGTATAATGGCATGCTGGCTATGTGCTTTCATGGATAAATCGCACCCTAGGATTCTGAAAACCCAGGACTTTGTAGGAATTGCTTCTAACATTTTTCTGTTTTTAGAAGAGGGAGAAACAATTAATCTTATCTCCAGGCAGCTCTTTTATGCATAGATGGTATGCTTTGGTCTCCCACTGAGTTAGCCTTGTGGCATTTTAGCTCTGCAATGAGTCATTTTTTTGTGGGCTCACTTAACTGCTGTGACTCACAGTGTTTGAGAAGAAGAGGGGAAAAGTTAAATATCTTACTTCACTTTTGCTTAAAAAAAAGAAAAACTAGTAGTAGATCTTTCAGATATTTGATCATTTGCCTTGCGTCTTTACAAAGAAAGAAGAGAACAAAAATTAGAGGAAACGCTTAAGGAAAAGCAAAATGAAGGGAAGAGAAAAGAGAGCAATCCCTCTAATATGTACTTCCAGATTTGCTGACAGTATTTTGTAATGGGATGGTAGCCCTTTCTATTGCAGAATGGCTGTTAATCCTCAAGTAGTTTTAAATTCAGTTTTTGTTTCTCAGTTGTAGCTTAAATGTTTCCCTTCCCCTTTTCTTCCTCCCCGGTAATCCTTTGAAGTTGAGACTGTGTTGCGTTCTTTTAATTCTTTTCTGCTGATAGCTTTGAGAAACTAGCATGCATTCTTCATTTAGTTTGTGTGCCTGCTACTGTTTACTTTTCAGCTCCTCCCCCAGTTACTCTCCAGTCATGCTACACTTAAGAGTGTATCTTAGTGTATGACTTACAGGGAACAATTCTAATTAACCAAAGATAAATTAGTGGTTTCAGTTGTTTTCCCCTTCATGGAACTATTCAATAAAGAAAATGGAAACCTTGACAAAGCATTAAAAGGAAATACCATGAATTTGGATTAACCTTTCCTTTCTTCCAATTTAAGAAAAAAATGTCAGGCATGGATTAAAGATAATGATCCCGATTTCACAATAACTCCTAGATTGTTTTGGAGAGCTCTCCAGGAGAGGAATGGATGCAATCATGTGGTTAATTTATTTTCTGGATCAAGTTAGTATGACCCCAGGCAAGGCAAAAAAGGATTATTTTGGCAAGTATATCCTTGGATCCTGTGGTCTGAGCTAAAGGAACATACAGAGTGGTATGTTTAGGCCATCTGTTGTCCGTGCTCTTTGTGGGTTGTGTGGCAGAGCTGAGGATCTAAGTATCCATTTCATCATGGACTGTGTCTCTGTGTGCCCTCTGAGTCTGTAATGAATTTTACCATTTTAAGTTTTGACTAAATGATTATTTCTTTCTAACAAAGCCGAGTGATGGAGATTAGCGAATAAATTATTCCAGAACCAACTGGCTGACATAGATGTTTGCTTCTTGCCCAGAAGCTTACTTAGCAGTACCTGTGCAGGAAGCTTGTGTTACCAGGAAGAATCCTTGGATCACAGAGGCATGGTCTGGCCCTATGCAACAGAAGAGAAAGACTGAAAAACATCCTATTGAACTGTTAGTACTGTCACCCTTGATCCTGGAGCTGGAGAAGGAGGCCAGAAAGACAACAGGAATTGAAAGAAAAACGTGGCAAATTCCAACACTAGGAGTCAGAGGATGAATAATCTATTATTAGGGCAAAGAGGTCTTCTACATAGTTTGAGTTTCTAGTTGCTACTATTATGTCTGATGGGAAACTTCAGGAGACCTGTCTGAAAAGTCATGCATCTGACTGGATTGGATTGTACTGTGGGCCAGACCCTTTGAGACTAATGAATTAGTCCTCAAGTGTTTCCAGGTTTCGATAGGAATGAAAATTCTCCCTGGGGCATGTAGGCAACAATTTGCTGTCATTCTGGATCTAAGACTACACAATAGTTTTTTGAAGCCCAAAGACAGAGTTTTAGCAGTATACATCAATCCTAATGACAAAGCATTGTCCAAAAAGTAAGTGGTTGTTGTTGAACTTTTAGAGGAAAACCAGAATGATCTTCTTGGATGTATTTCTTCTCCATGAGCTAAGGAAAACAGAGGACAGGAAAATTCTGGATATGAAGTGCTGTTTATTTTTTTTTAAAGTTTCTTTTCTTAAAGAACTGTTCATCTTTTGTCTAGTACCTTAGAATAAGGGAAATGTATCTGCTACAGGACGGGGTAATAAAGTCAAAAATAGAACAACAAAAAAGTGGGACAGATCTGTGCTGTAGAAAACGTGATATTGTACACAAAAAATGATCATGGCTGTGAAGAATATGAGAAAAGAAATTCTGCACTTGTCCATGCATAAGCGACAAAGTTGGAATCTTTTATTTACAAGTAAAATTTTAGCCTGAATATATTATCAGTGCTTATTTAAGATTTTAACAAATAGGGTTTCTTACAGTGTGTACGGATATTATTTCTGTCCATTCCTGATCTGAAAAGTCCTCTTAATCTCAGTCTTTAAACTGGCTTGCTTAACAAGTCTGCTGGTAGGAAGTCTGTTGCCACTAATATTGTAAGGTCAAGGAACATGCTAAAAGGCAAGGTCAGGATCAGGGGTCCTGTTCCTTGGAGTGGTGAAAGAAGGGTAGTGAGTATTGCTGAAATTCAGGGAAGATTTGCACAGTTGTAATGCTTAATGAAATGGTTACAGTCTGTTTAGGAAGGAATGACTGGCAGAAAAGTAATTTTAATAAGTCTCCCACTCATTAAAAAAATACTAGGTCTTTTTCCAATTCACTGTCAGCTTGGAAGAAAATAATGTTGGATTCATCTGGGTCATGAGACTGAGGTGAAAGAATTGCAGAAGACCAGAGAATTGTTCCAGAGAACAGAATGATGAGCCCTGTAAGTGAACAGAAAAAAAAAAAAAAAAAGTGCTAATGTGGAGTGTTTTCTTATGAATGACTGTGTTGGAGAGGTTGTGCTCCCAGTTCAAAAATCTTATCTGATTTCTAAAAGCTACATGCCAATATGCATTAAAATGTCAGTTTCTTTAAAATGCTCTGTCATCATAGGGGGGTCCGTATTGTATTAGACTTCAGCTGAACAGAGGATCCCCTAACCCTTTGCCTAAAGGTTTAGACATCCTGTTCAGCTCACAGGAATGATCCCCAAGTAGTTTGAATATTTTGGTGTTTGTTCATTTCTCTGAACAGACAGCTTGATAGAGAAGAAAACAGAAGAGGTAGTGGGTCAAAACCAGTGAACAGAAAATGTGAGTGATAGTAGCAACAAACATGTAACTCACTAATACGTGGAAATAGAGCATCTGTTAACGCAGAAAGGCAGGAATGTTTCGTCAGTATATTTCTTCAGTATTTGGCATGAAGAAGGTTATATATTCATAGTCTGTAACTGATGAAATACTTTCCATTTAAACTGTAGCTCAGGAAGATGTCAAACTGCGAGTATTAAATTGAAATTATTATCTGTTAGTCAGTGGGTTTAGAGAATTCGCAGCTGGATGTCTAGAAGACCTGGTCGAAGACATACTTGAGCTGTCAGTTTTGCAGTTAGGTATGGAAACAAGGTCATTGCAGAAGATTGTAAAGAAAACTGATCCTCTGTAGCTGTTTGAGTGGACAAATTGTACTTCAGGTAAAGCTTTGTCTGTATTTGTCATCATTAGATGATTCCTTTCAATTCATTCACTGCTAAGGTGATGATTGTTGTCAAATTTTTAAGTGAGCCAGTCCTAAATCTTTTTTGCATAGATTCAGGACCTAATCTTCATTTAGGATTAGTCAGGATAGTGCTGGGACTGTCAGTAGTGCTATTAATTTTTTTTTTACCTTGCTATGAGCTCTTCTGGGCTCATGACTGTGAGTGAGAAGATGATTCAGTGTGTAGAAGTCATTGGCTCATTTTGGTACAACCTGTCTCAGGGAGAATGTAATAAAGAGGAAGAAGGTGGGCCTGCTTATTCCTCTTGTAGTCCAGCTGCAGGAGGCATGAACTCTTTTGAGCATGAAAATGCAAAGAAAAGGTGCACCAATGTGTTGCTGTTGTAATTAGCTGCTGCACTCAGGTACCAGCAATGTTGAGAAAACTTTACTAGGAGAGCACATTAGAGCCACATCACTTGAACTGTGAGACAGGCCTTGCAAGAAAGCTTCTCTGAGCAATCCCCTCTCTTGCAGGAGATTGTGCTGGAATGCAATGCAACAGAGAAAGGGTTCATTGGTGAGAGGTTGTTGGTGAGAGGTTAAAAAAATCAAAACGTAATCAAATCATAATCAAAATCAAATCTGGGCTGGCCATCATTCCAACACTGACATTGTGTCCGTAACAAAGCCACTGAAATTTTTCATCTTATTGAAATGGAGATGGTTTTAAGTGCTCTACAAAAAATATGGTAAATATTACTTAGATATTCTGTCAGCAGTTTTTTCTAAATACTTCCCTCTTTAGTGCAGCTATAGTTCTTTTCACACATGTAGCTCTAAAAACTGTACATTGATAGTGCTTATAAAGATGAGAGGTCAAGGTCAGGCACTTTCCCCGAGCCACCCGTTTGCCACATCTAGCGACAAATTCCAAAAGGACAAACCACATTAAAACTGTAGAGGAACCCATTTTCATGTTCTGTTCTATTTTCAGAGCTATTTAGCCAGCTGGCAGCAGTTGCGCTAAATGATATGATGTGGTTAGAGAGCAGCTACCTGGATAACCTGGATACCATTCCTCTGAAGGGCTGCAAAACACTCATTGTCATGCATGGGATAACGGAGATGTGTATCGTGTGTATCATATATCCCCCGTGGAAAACAGCCAGGATTCCACTGCTAAGTATAGTCTAGGGGAGGGAGCTGGGCTTTGCACAGCTGCTCTGTGGTCATATTGAATCTGAAGATAGTACCTTTTGTGCTAGGTTAACATATAATGTAACGCTTTGATTGGGGGCTGCTGGAGGGGGAAGACAAAAGGGGAAATCAGTTTGTACTTGGTATAGATTTGACTCAAAATCAGCTTGTTAACAGTGATCATAAGAACACATATAAAGGGAGAGTTGGAGGTCTGGTTAGGGAAGGAAATGGGGGGTTTGGAGCCTCTTGCTGTAAGCCTCCTGGAAAAGAAGTAGATCACATGCCGTTCAGTGCATCTCAGAGTGGGAGTGGCAAAGCTGCTGGTTTCAGAGTTTTATTTGGACTCTCTGACAAGGCACAACACGCGGTGAAATAAGAAATAGTAAATACAGCAGGAGATAAGCTTATCCCACACCTGACGTTACCCATCATCGGTCACAAGGAGCAATGACACTTCGCACAGTTAAGTTTTGTGAGAGAGACAGCGGGAGAGTATATAGCTGGTTTTCCTGAGTGTCTCCACCAGTAGACCAAATCCATCTTCATTGTGGATGAAAGGTTCCTTCCTTGTTGCCAGTGGTGGTGTTTTTAATTTTCTTTTGTTTCTGGTGAGTAGTGAATTGAGTCTGCTGTGATGACATGAAAGCAAATACGCTGTGCTTTGTTCCACTGCCTGTGACACTATGGAAAAGGGGCTGAGCCGTAAGTGGATACAGTGAGATACATGGTTTACTTTTTTTACCCTTTGAGTTCAGTGTCTTTAACTGTCACCTGATGAAGGGGTCACAGACTGATAGATCTAACTGCAGAACTCCTTTCCTTTATTTTATTTTTGCAGACAATTTACTTGGATGATGATGTCTCTTCATTTGTGCAGATCAGAGGTTCTGTTCCTCTGTTTTGGGAGCAAACGAGGCTTCAGGTAAAGAAATAATCAAAAAACGTACTTTGCTTATCTCTCACTTGCTACTTATAATTTAGAATTAACATAAAATTTTATTTATTTATATTTCTTTAAAGGAGCTGCAAAGCTTATTCTGTGAAAATGCTGAGCTTTTTCGTTTTAGGAAATTTTGTGTGTTTAGATAAACAGAACTACCCCAGACAAATGGCTGTAGGTAACTGAAGTTTAACATTTTTGTGTGTTTGAGTGCCTCTACAGGGAACTCTTTGTAAGGGACTGTGTCCTAATGTTATAAACTGAAGCAATATCTTTTTTCAGTTTGATTTGTAATAACCTGTTCTTCTGAAATGCCTGGTTGGCTTGGTGATACTGACCCTCACAATAAAACTGAAGTATCTACAGATACCAGGAGCTCTGTGGAAGTATGCTAACTTGAAACAAAGTAAAATGTCTGGATGGTGTGTTGATTTCAGTCAGAAGGGTGATAATGATGTAACCTGATCTTCTGCAAGGCAGAGATGTAGGATTTCATTGGGAGATTATTGCGTCAGACTTAATGGTCTGTGACTTGTAGTTCATACATGGTTATAAAGCCAAATAAGAATCATCCTACCACTCTTTGCGTTCTCCTAACAGAGGGATAAGCAACTGAAATGAGTATGCACGTATATGTTAGTACAGAAAATGCATCTTGTAGCTGGGGTTTTTTTAGATGCTTTCAAGGTTATTTGATACTTTTCAAAAAACCATTTAGTCTAGCATTGTACTATTCAGAGCTACTGGATTTAGCACAAAAGGAAATGACTAAAGGATCTTTGTTCTGGTGTGTTAGCACCATCCAGTGCAACACTTACTTCTTTTTATAAAGCAAGTCTGTCTGTATGATTGTACACATCCTGCCCATGAAGCAGCTGTATACAGCGCTGTTTTTCTATATGTTATGAAGCCGTTGAGCTTTTCCTCAAGTATTTTTGGCTAGTGGGTAGTATCTCCAGTTAAACAGAATTTTCAACTTTTTAGTAGGTCTGGTTTTTTGCCTAATCTGGATTAGATTATGTATTTTCACTCCTTGGGTGCAATGTACTGGCACTGGTGTTAGAAAAAATTGCAGAAACCCACCTCATGTAAAACAGAGAAAGATGATGAAGTACAGGAAACACTGCATGATCCTGTAAATACTTAGTAGTGTAGTTTCTGGAGGGGAAAGAAGCCCTCTGAGTACTGTAATAACAGTAGCTATCATTCAAAAGGAGCTTGAGGCTACTGTTGTTGACACCCATATTAAATTCCTATGAGTTTGATGGCACAGGATTTCATCCTTCATATATTTGAATGACTGCTCTGATGCTTTTGAAAGAACTCAGGACGTACAACCCATGCAGCTGGTGTAATTTCTGCCTCTTCTACCAAGGCAAGGGCAGTAGGAATGCTGGGCACAGAGTATGCTCATGTGAGGCAGCGTGTGCTATTTGCGAGAGGAAACTGGCAAAGAAATGTGGTTTGTTTGGCCATAAAAAGATGTGTAGGTATCCCTTTGCTTAGTGGTAATTGTGTTTTCACTTGTAATTGTAAGTGTTGTCTAATAAAAGCTGGGGCTTTTGTATTAAGGATATTATGTGTGGGGGTGGTTGGAGCTAGAGGTATCTGGCGCTGTTAAAAGAGATTCTTTTCTCTGAAGGAAAAAGGGAGACATCTAGTGATTTAGGACTCTAGCAGCTTAAAAAGTTTTTTTGTTTTTCTTCTAATATTTTATTTTAGGTTGGTTCCCGTCATCTAAGGCTTAACAGAGGTCTGGAAGCTAATGCACCTGCCTTTGACAGGTAGGTTTCATTCCACTTCAATAGTGACACAGCAGCCTGGCATTTAACCAGGATTCCACAACTTTGTCTTCCTAAAAAATCCTGAGATAATATGAAACATCTTTCAGATGATGTTGCCAATCCCCCTGGTGTTGCGTATTATTAAGTTGGTTTATTTAATTTAGTCACTTATTTTTGTGCTTTTTCCTTCTTGTTTTCAGTGGTAGTTGAATTAATTTGGTCTTCTGGCTTCTTTCTGCAAAATCTTAGAAATACTAAGTGATATGCAAAAGAAAGGTTGTTGTAACCTTTTGTGAGCCAAAAAATGTGAATTTATACTTAAGGTACACATATCATGTGTGCTTCACCACTGTAACCGAGGTAATTAAAGAGTAAACATTGCTTCTACTCCATTTGGGATTTGTTTTTCTCCTTATTATTTTACTCCTATACAGAAATAGCAGTGTCTTATTCTATCTTATTCTATTCTATCAGTGTTGTATGATGCTGTTATGCTGATGCTCTTCTATTATACACAAAGACTGGCTTGTATACCTTTTTAAGCTATTAAGACCCTTTGTCAGCTGGAAACTGTAGAAAAAGACATGCATTACCTTGATTCCTTTGAATGTCTGCCTGTGAAGTGCTATCCTTTAAGGGCATATTTCCACTGATATCCGTGGGAACAGTGCCTGGAAAAGGACATGAAGAATTTGGGCAGTGGGAAATTTTCACCTTGTAAGTGCCATGTCATGTGACAAATTTCTGTTTTGGTTTGGTTTTGGCAGATCAGAGTGTATGTTGATTTTGAGTAAGGCCTCTTAATTACTTGATCTCATTTACTGCAACTATTAGCAAAGAGGACATTAGTGACTGTTACTGGTTTTGCAGCACTGAAGACCCAAAATCAGGGATTAGAATCTGAAAAGACTGTGCACCATAGCAGTCCCTGCTTCAAAGGTTCTTGGCCTTCATTTTCCAAGCTTTTAAGGCTCTTAAATTCTACTGACTTCAAGTGCCTTTGAGACTCGTGGTCTCGTGGCCATCAGGTGCCATGATAACTTGCCCTGCCAGTGTTGCTGAAGCTCTATCTCAGAGGTTTGCATTCCACAGGGGAAATATTTCATAGAAGAAGAAAACAATAATTTGTTCATCATCTTCTTGTACTGCCTGTGAAATTGAGAGTACCTCAGGACGGAACAACTCTGTGAGACCATTTAGCCCTGACCCTAATGCAACTGGTGAATAGCTTTCTTGTCAGAAACATGAACATAGGGATCAACTTGCACTTATTCCTTCTTCCCCTTGTGCCTTTTGGTTAGATAAAGTTAAGAGATACCTCTGCTTACTGATTTGCAAAATTTGAAAATGGGCAAGGAATAAGTGACTGCTTATGTGGAAAGATACACTGAAATTTAACAACCTGCTACAGCTTTTCTGTGGATTTAGCCTGTTACATTTAACCACCTAATAGGTCATTGTTGAGAAGGTGCTGTGAGAAGCGAATGGTAATCTTGTTAGTGGATATTTTTTTCATCCTGTCTCCCTGAGAAATCCTCAGGAAACTTTGCTTACAGTACCCAAATGGGTGACTTGACCTTCAGTAGTTTCGTTGTAAGGAGGCAACACTGGCAGAGAGGTAGGATCTTGATGCTGGGATCAGAGCAGTGCAGATGTATGGAAAGAGTTGCCATACAGAGAATTGGTTGCAGAAGCAAGAACATAAATGCACCAGAAAATATGTTTAGCTGTATTTCTTGAAGGCAATGCTGATGACTTCTTCTTTCTCTTCTCCCTTTTCCGTGGTTTTCTGTGGGACTTATTTCTGGTTAAAGGTTTTAAAGTTTCACGCTAGAAGATGTGTGCCTGCTGTTTTTCTGACACTTTGCCATTACATGTAATTTTGCAGCATGTAGTAACTTTTCTTTTGTGGGAGTGTTTATTTTATTCTTCTTGTCTATCCAGCTGCCTCTTAAGTACTACAACAGTGTTGTTTGTACCTGACGGAAGTTGTCTTTAAGATCTGGTTGTTTCTTGATGTGCCGGCACGGCTTCTGTAGCACATGCGTGCCAACTTGGAACAGATGTATTGAGGGGAGAAGGAGTGCCTCTGCATCTGGCTAAAAGCTCTTGATTTTAAAGGCCCTAAATGTCAGCTTTGAGAGTTTGGTGGCATTGACTTAAAAACCACTCCACTTCTTGCTTGTCCTACTTTGTGTTTTTCCTGAAGAATCGGAGCCAGACAGCTTGGCTAGAAGGACCTTTGGTCTGATCCAGTGCAGCAGTTCTTACAATTACTAACCTTCCTGCTTGATTTAATTAAGTTGAGGTGAATGTCTCAATGCTGTAGTAGCTCAGAGATGCTTGACCTATAACGTGTGTTTGTGCCTTTCTGGCTTTGGCACTGGAGTCCTAGGCCCCATTGCTGCTGCTAACTTAGTCTCAGCCCTGCAAGATGCTCGGCAATTCCTGTTGAAGTGTAATAACATTTTCCATCTCTTCTTGTCTTTCCTGTGTAGTTCCCGGGCTGACAGCCAAGTGGTGGGAGTGTACAAAGGGCAATGTCAAAGCTAACAGTGATATAAAAGATCCAAGGCCTCTTTCTTAAGATGCTTCTTTCTCTTTGTACAATACAAAATACTGTATCCCTTAATTGCATACTTTTCAACATTTATACTTTAATAATTGATTGCAGGGAAACTGAGGGAGATTTCTGTAGATCATGTGGCTGAAACGTTCTGCTGGATGAAACAACCAGTGACCTCTACTTGTGTATTTTGAAAATGGTAGCAGGCAACATGACATGGTTTTGTTTAGTACCTATTATGGTTACTTTTGCTGTAGGCATATGATGCTTCTCAAAGAGCAGTATGGAAAACAAGTGATCGTTAACCTATTGGGAAGCAGAGGAGGAGAGGAGGTGCTCAACAGAGCTTTTAAGGTAAAAGCAATAATTTTCTTTTTAACCACTGATTTCCCTTGAGCCTCCATGTTCTTCTGTTTCCCTCCTGGCCCAGGAGGTGATGAATACCATATCTCAAGAAATTATGTTAACTCTTCACTACATTACAGACTGAGACAATAGTGCTTCTTAGTCTCATGGCTTAATTTCCAGCCCTTCCTTTCTGCTTACTTCTTTATATATTTGTGTATGTTCTCTTTAACCAGACTTTAAAAGAAATTGCCCCAATACTCTCAAGAAGCCATTCACCTTTGCAAAAATGAGTCATGGTCTGCTCTAGCAGAGTTTGTAGCCACCTGTTCAGTCAAATGCCTCATGGATTTGCCAGAACTGCTTGGGGGCCATGCGCTGAGCCTTGCTCACTGAGCATAGGTACTTAGCCATCACTAAGCTCTCTTGCTCTGACAGTAATGGGAAGTAGCTATCTTGCACTGATTGTGTTGGGATTTGTCTGCCTGAGCACCAGATGACAGTTTGGTGTATGGAGAGAGAATTTCCTGGCCCCTGAATGTCCCTGGGCACATCTGATACCTGAAAGCAAGGATGTCACGCCTTGTAGAGTAAAAGCTGTGCTGAGTTCTAGTGTAGTATTCTCATGGCTAGATTTAAAAAAAAAATTATGAACTTAAAGCCACAGGTTGGCACTGAGTAGGATTTGCAGCAGTGCAGTAGCTCCCTGAATGTGCTGGGTTCTGATGGAAATCTGCCTCCCAAGTACCTGTTGCTTTAGCAATCTGACATAGATACTTGGGAGTATAAGTTCCTAAAACTAATCACAGGATATGATTTAAGTACACATCTGTAGTAAGTGCTGTGTATTTATTATTGGTAAATAATGATTCCAGTAGTTCCGAGTTGAATTGTTTGCTGTGTGAAAATGAGCAAAATATAAATTGTAGTTAAATAATGGGGCCTGATTTCTTTCCCTCTCTCTTGGAATAATGCACCAGAGACAGAAGGAGTGTTGATTTTTTTGTCAGTATTTTCTGTGTGGCCTTTTCTTCCTCCTGCAAAATATCTGGGAAGGACTATCTGCTTCCCCAGCAGAAAGTGGCAAAGTGAAAGTTTCCTCCTATACAGAATATGGCCAGAGAAAATAATTATGACTAAAGCTTGCAAAGCAATGACGAAGGTACAGAGGTGGAGTCTGGTCCTAGCTTCTGTTTTCAGCCTCTTACTGAATTTCTGCATGACACAGCCAAGCCTCTGTGATCTTTTATTTTTCCTCTCTTTAAAATAGTTATTCTAGTTTGTTTTGCAAAACCCACTGAAATTTAAGGGAACGAGATAATCACTTCTGAAGGAGGATACAAATGTGACATTTTTTGTGAATGTAATACTGATATTTTTTCAAACGCTCACATTCTTGAAGACCATGTTCTGGCCAGTATCAGGCAACCAGAAATTAGGTCAGAAATAGGTCATCTCTAGAATAAAGACCTTGCATTTGTTAATTTAATTTAAATAAAGACCTATTTTGTTTAAATTGTTAAACATTTTTCTTGTTTAAAAAATAAATGGAAGTATCCTGTGAGCTGAAAGAATTTAGATCGACAGCACTGAAAGCCAAAGTTTTGTACTCATTCAAAATTACTTCCTCTTAGTAATTTTTTTACCTTTGTGTTTTAAGAAATTGATGTCAGGAAAGAGTATAGAGTTAATTTTTGCTTTGTTGATTTTAAAGGGCTTGAATTAAAAAATAAAGTTCTTTGTAAGGATATGATTAGGAATGCAAGCTTGTCTTCTGTCATTAGTTTATTTCTTTGTTTCTCCACCGTTCTTTTGCTTTTATTCCTTCCTCTTCTCTCAGCTCTTGCTTCAACCTTAGTAATTCTTGAAAGTGTTGGTTCAAAGTATTCTTGTAATTCCTGCTGCTAGGTTCTCTTGATCAGAATGGCACCATTACCATTCATTTATGCAACATCTGTTACCTGAATCAGCTGTTACCAGGCCAGAAATCAATATTGTTCCCAGTAATGTTGTTCCTCCCATAAGCATTCCCTATAGTAAATGTAATTATGTTTACAGTAAAAGCAATGCTGTAATGGAGAGTTGCAAATTCTGACAATGATTTACACCGAGGCAGTGGGTAAATGTCATCCTCAAGTGCATTGCTAGTGCCAGCAGCTGTAAGGGCAAGTTGAGGTGTCAACAGTAACAGCCTAATGAAATATATTTTACACATCTCTTTCCAAACACTGCCTTTAAATTTGCCTCTGCAAGGAAGGCTTAATGGCTTACTTGATACAATTGTGCTGGGGTAGCTGCTACATGTACACTTTTAATGTAATGTCAGATTTTCTTTTTCCAGTGTGTGTCACAATCCAAGTGGAGGAAAGCATCCATCTCCTGGAGTGAGAATGTGCAGGAGGGAAAGGAATAGACAAAGGCTTGCATAGTTAGAGTTAATCTAATGATTCCCTCTGGCTTTGTTGTGAAGAACAGGATGTATTATTGTTACAGATACCTTAATGAAATTTGTGGTGATTATGGAAATGCATGTGAGGTCATTGAAATTGGAGATGAAATAATGAGGCTATTTGTGCCTCTTCTTTTACTTTTGCAGTTTACCACAAACATTTGATAGTACATTTCCTGGGACATAATTCCTTTCTTACTTCCTCTCCCTGAGACTGCCTAGAGCATCACTGTTGCTGTACACCCTCATGCACAGAGGTAGCAGCAGGACTGCCACTAGCCAAGGCACAATTCTGATACATACTTTGGAGCTACAATTTGAATTCCCCTGCAGAAATTGGGGTCTAACAGTCAGGTTTACTTTTATGAAGAAAACAAACAGGGAACTTTGGTTGCTTTTTTCACGTCTGGCCTTTCAAATTTCCCTATGAATTATGTAATTAACAGGGCTTAGTAATGATAAAAGCATGCTGGTATCAATCCTTACATGTGGCTTGAGCAGGATGTGTTTCCTTCATTCTCTATCTAAACAGAAACTGCTATGGGCCTCTTCCCATGCGGAAGACACTCCCATGATAAACTTTGACTACCACCAATTTGCGAAAGGTGGGAAAGCTGAGAAACTGGAAAATTTGCTGGGGCCTCAGCTGAAGTTGCACTGGGAAGATTTTGGAATCTTCACAAAGGGCGAGCATGTAAGTCCACGGTGAGTGTCGCTGCCCCTCCATCCCAGCATAGCCAGGCACAGTTTGTCCTGGCCTTCCCAGGTTTCTCGCTGTGTTTGTACCATGACTGTAAATGACCATCTTGAAATACAATTTTGAGACAGAGGGTAGTCTTGGTGCTAAATGGATTATTTGCCTTAACTGCATCTCCCTTGTTTCAAATCTGCAAATTTACCAGTGCACGGATTTGCTAATACAGTGTTGCAGATGTAGCCAAGTAATTAGATGCGTTAATGGAATACATTGTGCACAGTGTGCTCGTACCATCAAAATGTGAGTGGGTATATCCAGGCTGAACATTTGATGATCTTCTTCAGTCAACCCATGCTTAGATGTTATTTTAAAATGTACCATTTTTATCTCCCTCCTCTTGTGTTTGGTTACCGAAGCCTGCAGACAGGTGCTTTTCGAATGAACTGTTTGGACTGCCTGGATCGTACTAATAGTGTACAGTCCTTCGTTGCACTGGAGGTGAGTTTGTCAGAGGACCTTCTGTGGGATACCTGTGCTGCATACATTGTTTGTTGTGTGGGAAAGACAGGAAAGAGTGTGTAAGTCTCAGTTGTGCAAGTCTGTCTTGCCAGCTTTATGATACAGAATGGTGCTGGCTGGAATACTTAAACTGGACATAAAGAGCAAAAACACATTTAAAGAACAATGTTGTTTGTTTGTTTGTTTTTTGTCTCCTGCACCTAATCCAGATACTGCTTGCTCAATTAGAGAGCCTTGGTTTGAACTCTAAATCTGTAATAGAGCGCTTTGTGGAATCCTACAAAGAGATGTGGACTCTCAATGGTCAGAATCTGAGCAGGGTGTTTAGTGGCAATCGTGCCCTTGAGGGAAAGAACAAGGTAAAGAAAAGAGACAGCTGTCTTTACTTACGAATAAACAGTTTTGCCATATTTACTCTTCAGTGTCACTTGCACTGATGATTCCTGTCTGGTGTAGGTTGGGAAGCTCAAGGACGGTGCCCGCTCTGTGTCTCGCACCATTCAGTCAAATTTCTTTGATGCAGTAAAGCAGGAAGCTATTGAGTTGCTACTCATGGGTGACTTCTTCAGGGAGGAATATGCAGACAAAGGCAAGATGCTCATGGACCAAGCTGCACTGCTGGGTAAGGCCAGTGTAAATCCTTCACTTTTCTTTTGTGTCTGCTTTTAGCTGTCAGATACAAGCAACTGTATGCATTTGGAAAAAAATAATCAATAAATAACCTACTTTCCCCCAAATCTATTGTTTAAAACACTGCTTTCAACACTGTGAGCATAGCACAGCTCTGTGTGTTACAGTTCCACTGAGCTTATTTCTCATTTTTTGTTATGAACTTTTGACTATGTTTGTTTGCTATTTGATAATGATATTCTCTGACAGTTTAGAGGCATTGGACCAGAGGGGAGGATTTTAGAGCTGTATATCCATATTCTCGGTATGGTCCTGTCTGAGTTTGTTTTGAGGAATTCTCTTGAGCTCAGTGTTTTTATGTCCTTTTTTTTCTCCTTGCTATTTGCACATGCTTTTAGCCATTTGGATCTTTAAAAGCACATTTCAGTTGTTATTTTTGTTCATTTCCTGCTTTACTCCAAGCCCCTGACAGTCCACAACATAGACACATTTGTTTACACCAATTTAGAGTAAATGCAGCTCTCTCAGGAGTTATTTACATGCAAAATATAGGATAATTTCACCCACAAGCAGTATTGGGTGGTCACTTTGCTTCAGAGCATCATTCAGTACCACTTCAATCCTGGGCTTGTTCTATAACACAGACGGATAGCTTTTCTGTGCCTGACTGCCAGTGCAAGTCAGGTAGTTAAGATTAAGTTTACTTTGGTTGCTTACACAACAAAAGCACACTACTAATTTCCATACTCACCAAAAATAAGTGAATGTAGCAGTTTCCTGTGAGGATGTCTGACCAGCCTAAAGAGCCATGACAGTGTTAGATTTGGACTGAGGTGAGATTCTGGGCTGCTCTCTGCCTTTCCTTCCATGTTCTAAACTTCTCAAGGCTTCAGTTTAATTTATAACTGGTGATGTGCTTGATTGTTTGTCCTGTTATCAAGAATAAAGCTCATCGTCTTCCTACTATCTGATACACTGTTGCGTTTGGGATTTAATATGAAACTAATGACTGAGCAAGTGAGTGCGTGGTACTTAGTTGCTGGCTGGGTTTAAACCATGGCATACTGGTAATACACTGACGTTTTTAGTTCTTGCTAAGTAGTGTTTCTATGAAGTCAAGGACTTTCCAGCTTCTCATGCTCTGCCATTCAGAAGGCTGGAGGACTACAGGAAATTGGGAGTGGACACAACCGTGACAGTTGACTTCAACTGGGCCAAAGGAATATTCCTTACCATGTGATGTCATGCTTAGTATATAAACTGGGGCGGGGGGAAAGCTAACTGGGGGCCACTGCTTTGGAACTGGCTAGGCATTGGTTGGGGAACAGTGAACAATCGCATTGTGCATCACTTGTTTTGTATATTCTAATTCTATCATCAGTATAATTTTTTTCCCCCTTTTCTGTCCCATTGAACTGTCTTTATCTCAACCCATGAGTTTTTCACCCCAGATAGGGTTAAACCATGACATTGCTGTAGACTAAACTGAAAAGGTGATGGGTGATAGAAGAATTTTTTGCTTATTACTTGAAGAAGTACAGAAAAATGTACACTGAAAATGAGTGACCTGCCCTTCACAAGCTTTCAAAGGGTGCCTGGTTTCTGGAAGAGAAATTGCTGACATCAACCCCAGTTATCTTGTAGCTATCACCGTTGAAGCTATTCCCTAGGTTTTGTGTTGTTGCCGCTAGGGTAATGTCATTATTTCACAGTGACTGTGCTGCTGCTGTCTGCATGGTTTCTGTCCTTTTATAGCACCTTCTTTTACACACCTTCTTTGTCTCTCCCCTCTTTTGTCAGTAACTCCAAGTATTTTGAAGGCCATGTCAGAGCGTCAGTTTGAATTCACAAGCTTCAAGCGTGTTCGTGTTGCCACGGGGACCTGGAATGTGAATGGGGGAAAGCAGTTTCGAAGCAACATCCTTGGTACCAGTGAGCTGACAGACTGGCTGCTGGATTCTCCCAAGCTCTCAGGAGTTTCAGAATTTCAGGGTAAGGTTTCACAGTCAAAATGTGCAAGCAGTATTTGATGGCATATCTGGAGACAGTGAGTCAGGACACAAGATTTGACCAGTCTTTCAAAGGCAGTGCATCTTATAGGGTATTTTCTCTCAGTTCCTGGGGGAGTAATCAGTTTCTTCATGCTTGTCCTGCCTCCCTGCAGAAGTGGAATGGTGTATGAAGGGCTCCTGACAGTCAGAGTATCTCCTGAGTCTATACCATGTGACTGTTTTGAACCTTCAGCAGGCCAGAATTCAGAGGTCTCTTTCATGCCATTGTGGGATGTATTTGCTTATTCTGCACCCTATATTTTATTTTCTTCTTCCATATTTCTGTTCTTTGTTCTTTATCATGAGAGTGAGCTACATGCATAGGTGCCATCAGAACAATTATTGTGCTTGTGTCTTGCTGAAAACAGCAGCTGAATTTCTTATTTATGCAACAAGGTCAGGTATTGTAATTGATTTACAGATTTATATTAGGGTCACTTAAAAACTTAATGGTTACAAAGCTGTGGCAAAATCTGTGCTCTTGTTGTTGGAGTGGAATATTTAGCTTCTTGAAGGCATCACAGGGATAGTTCTGTACCTAACCTTGAAGCTCAGGAATTCATTCCTCAAATCCTTGGCTACTTACACAGGTTGTCTCGTTTGAACCCTTAGTACTTGAGTGATATATGATTAGGTACAGACCACTGTCTGAGCAGCTTAGGTAGGTGATTGGTCCAGTCTGTCTCAGAAACACTTTAGATGTGTTAGCACATGACTGTGCCCATAATACTATAATTTGTTGAGAGCCTGTCATGTGTTAGCCCTGCCAGGCCTTCCCCTGAGAGAACCAGAGGAGCAGGACTACATGGTACAGGCAGCAATAACATGGGAGGCCCAAGCAGCTTCTAGGAGACAAGTGAGTTGTGACTGGGCAGAGTTAGGGTACAGCCATGGAAACGTCTGCATTCATGTTAGTATCAGTGCAGTGCCTACACAAATGTGTAAGTATTCAATGTCCAAAATTATTAATGGGAAATACACGTGTGACAGTGCCTGTCATGTTAAGCCAATAAAAGAGGCTAGTTGTCATGGGCTGGTTTCACCGTCGTGTCTGCAGAGAGTTGCTGTGTATTTCACTTTTCTTTCCATTTGTGCTTTCTGAGTTAGATCTGATGTTTGCCTACTATTTAGATCTTCCTGTTGAATCAAGTTACTGTCGCCATGGTCATATGACAGTTTTAAAAAAAATAAAAACTCTTTAGGCAATGGACAGACCTGATGGGTCAACAGATTCTCTTCACTCTATTTTATGAGAGCATTTGATCTTTGGTGTTTTACTAGGGTAACATTTACAGGCCTGGGCCAGGGAAGGGGAGGGGGGCCACTGTGCGCTAGAGTGACCTAACCTTACGTGCGGGTGATCTAAGAAGGACTTGGAAGAAGCAAGACAAGATGAAACATCAAAGGCTTCCTTAAACTAGTAGATAAACTTCCTAAAGGCATTGAGATGGAAGTGGTGTGTGAACAATTAATTTCAGTTGCATAGGAATCAGTGTCAAAAAGGAAGAGCATGTTGGGTAAAATGACAAGCAGGTGAAAGATGGTGGGTAGTGAGATGTTGTGGCTTCAGTGATGAGTGGAGTGAGGGAGAGAGAACATTGACTATTTTCTCATCTTAACATTGCTACAATATAATGTTCTGTTCTGAACTTCTTCCTGCAAGAGAGATGGAGACCAACTGGTGAGAGAAAAACAGGAAAAAAATTCAGAGAAACTGCAGGGGTTGTTTTGTGAGATTAGATTAAAGGAGCTATGAATATGTATAGCTTAGCAGGGGATGCACAAGATAGAACTACAGGAAGGATCTCTGACAGAAATTAGAATACAAGTCATTAGAAGAAACAACAAAATAGTAATTCTGGTATGACTTTTCCCTCTTGCCAACAGATGATGATAACTGCCCTCCTGACATATTTGCAGTGGGATTTGAAGAGATGGTTGAATTAAGTGCAGGCAATATTGTAAATGCCAGGTAGGTAAAAAAAACCAAACCCAAACAACAAAAACCCCAAACCAACCGAACAACTCCCCACCCCCTGCAACTCAAACCAAACCAAAACCCCAACAAAAAGAGCACCATCTTCCCCAGAGAAACCAAGTGTGTTCTTTCTTATGGTTAAATGTATAGAATATTTCCTTCCAAGTCTGTTGCTTTTAATCATAGCTGGAAATATGTTTCCCATTAACAAATGTCACTGGGATGGTGTTGAAAGTGATCTTTCTCTGTGAACTTCTGTACAGTAGAATGCACTGTGTTTTCTAAGTCTCTTAAGTCCTTATGCTGGCAGAGAAGAATTCTGATGTTTGACATTGATTTAACACTTGCCCTTAAACCCCTGTCTGATGTTGGAAAAATGTGCTCCGTCACTACAATCACAATTGGCCTTCATGTGGAAATTCTAAAATGAATGAAAGGTCTTGGTGGCTAATTGTGTTTGTGAAAATTACGGCTAGAGAAGGAGCTAAAGGCAAAGGCTGAGCTTGGCATGTCAGCATGTACAGTAGGCTGCTATGTGTACTGGTCCTTTTGAATCTGAAGGGGAGGGAACCCTGAGGATAATGTTTCCAATGCTGATTCCTCAGGCAGGCCAATTAGGTGTCTGTTTTGGGAATGAGAAGTTACAGCATTGGGGCTGTTAAGTTATGGCTGTGGGGCTGGTGATATATCTGCATGGATCAGTTGACTTTGGAGATAAGAAAAAGCTAAGTCTGCAGATGTGAAGGTATGTTGCACCCACCCACAAACCTTCAGCTAAGAACTGGCTGTGGGTAGCCAGTCATCTTACGATTAGAAAAAAATCCAGAGAAGATCTCCTTTTCACTGTGAGCACAAGAAATCTTAATAGTCATGAGATTGGTATGAATATTTGCTTTCACAGTTTTATGACTGCTATAATCAGCTTCCAATTACCTGCAGTGGATGGGTATATCAAGAGTCTTGTGAGCGTGGATCTTTCTAACCCTAGGAAATAAAATCCTTCACATCCAGCAGCAGGATAGCTGTATTTGTGTGCTGTGCCTGGGCTCACTGACCCTACTAACTCTGGGCTAGCTTAGGAGAAGGTGTTATCTGTCTCTGCCATGCATCCTACAGCACCTCAAGTTCTACAGCCTAATGGGATGTCTGTAACCTAAGGCACGGTTAATCTGTTCACTTTATTGACTGTATGTGGTTTGTTTTGATTCCATTAAACGATTTTGTGTTTGTTCCAGTACAACGAATAGAAAAATGTGGGGAGAACAGCTTCAAAAAGCTATTTCCAGAACTCATCGCTACATTCAGCTGACATCAGCCCAGCTTGTTGGTGTTTGTCTTTTCATCTTTGTACGACCATATCATGTCCCCTTCATCAGGTAAAAAAAGAACTAAACTAAAACAAACAAACAACTTCCCTCACAAAAAAACCCCAACCTGTGTCTTCAGTAACACCCGCTGTTGGAGTGTGGCCAGAGAGCATGAGAGTGATTCTTCAGCTTGGTGAGAGTCATGGAAACCTAGATTCTGGTTTCTGCTCAGTGTGGGAGAGAGACATGTTTCCAGGAGGAGTAAGTCTGGAGTCCATCACCAGGCATGCTCCAGGTGGGCAGTCAGGGTGGAGCACCTTGTTTGGGTGCTGTCTTTCTGGAAAAGGAATGACCTGGACTAGTAAGTCCAAGAGTGTCTGGTGCACTGAATGAAGAGCAGGTTTTACTTTTGAACCCTCTCCTTACTGTTTCCTTATGGAAACAGGTTTAGTTCCCGACCTGAAAAGGGATGGTTGAAAAGGTAGAAAGGGGGTTGAGGAAAAGCGGCCTAATTTTGCCCCCTGACGTTTTATAGAATTGAGAGCAAAGAGTATTTGTCTTGAGAGCTATTAAGTGTTTGTCTCTCAGATGCCACAGAGAACCAGAACTATGTACCTAGTCAGGAGGGTGCAGAGCTACAGATCCTCATCTTACTAGCACAGATGTCCCTGGAGAGTGACCAAAATCCTCCAAGATTACCCAGCCACAGGGAGATCTGCATTAAAATGCCTTTGCCTTGGGCAAGAATTATGCAGACTATGTGTAAATGGTTTGGAAATGAATAATTAGCCAAAACTATCTTTGGGCATCTGTCTGACCTTAAAGCCTAGAATGATTCAAACAGTTCTCTCTACTATTAGGGCACTGATTTGCTACTGCATTTTGTGATTAAAATATCAAAGGCTACCTCTTTCTTCCCTCTGATCTCGTATCTACTGAAAAGATCAGAACAGAGCTTGTGCAGACATCAAATGCTGTAGGCCAGGCAGAGGAATGCAATTCAGGTAACTGATGGTCTTGCATTGCCTTCCCAGTAATCTTTCTTCAACATGATTTTAAAAAATTTCTTCTTTTCCTGCTATGAAGCAGTCCAGAGGATAAGTGTTTCTCTCAGTTTTTTTGACTTTTCACCTGGCTTATAAAAATTTTGAGTAATCCAATAGGAAGTGCATGGTTTCAGTGGAAATGAGAAGCAGAACAGCACAGTGGCTCTGTCACAGTTGTCAAACTGCTAAAAATTGGATGTAGCTGTTTGAAACTAAAGAGAAAAAAGGAAAGGTTTTATTTTAGTGACTAAGTTTCACCATTTAATGCAAATGTGCTGTTACGGGTTTCATGAGCATAATCAAACCTAACCCGTGTGCTTGCGTAGTTTGTCCCATATCTAGAAAAAGAAAACAAAGATGAACAGAAGTGCAAAAAAAGGCTTCTGTGCTTGCAGAGGCTGAGGAGATTTAGACATAAGAGAGAGAAAAGAGAAATAAAATGAGACAGTAGCTGAAGCTTATACAGCAGTGAAAGGATTGATGAAATATAAGTGGCTGAATTTACAGTGGGTTGTCTCAGCATAACCTTTGCCATGAATGCAAATCAGGTGAATATCAATTAGGAGTTGGGTAGGCAGGCAGCAGGAAGGGAGAACTCTTTAGAGTGAAAAGACTGAACTTGTGCTCCTTTCAGAGTGCTTAAATCCCATTGTTTCATGGAAAACTTTGATGTTCTTCTTTTGCCTCCCTGAGGGTGTCTTCTGGTGGTGTCCTGCTGTGAGGAAAGGAGAGGAAATTAAAGAGGGAGAAGGAAGATACAAAAGATGGGGAAGGAAGAGACAAGAAAATTAAGGGCGTGGGGAACAAGGATCTGTAACATCCGGCATCATTTAGATCACGAATTTCTGAAAATACTTCAGTGAGACTTAGCAGTTTTCAGCATGCCCCTTCTTAAAAGCAGTAATATTCTAGCCCAGATCTACCTGACTTCTCTCTGGAAAGTAAAATTTTCTCACTGGGAAGTACAGGCATGGTGCTGGGGTTGGCTACAGCAATGATCTCATCATTTACTGATCTGATCAGACAGCTGTGCTGGATATCTGGGAGAAATCCTGAGAGCAGGTCCTCTTCTTTACCAAATTATCTTTCTGTACAGAAGTGAATGCTAATCATGACATTGAAATACTAAGTAATTAACAACACAGAGACCCTAAGCAATTTGTCATCAGTACAGAACTCATTTAGGAGTTAGATATAAATAGTTGTATCCAATAATCACTGATTTTATCGCATCTGATTGAATAAACTATGGGCTATGATCTGTTGCTCTTTAATTGAATGAAAAATCCATCACGAACTGTGAAGTTGGGTTTTGATACATATGAACACTAATTAAATTGTTAAATGTCTGAAAAGCAGATTCCCATATGTTCAAAAATAAAAGGAAACATAATAGTAAATTCAGTTATTATCATTATTTTAAGGATCATGGTAGAGGTAAACTTGAAAAGTATATTCTGTAAAAATTCCCAGTATTTCAGAAATCAGGTCTTGCTGCTTTGTTTGGAAGGGACAAGTAGAGGAGGAAAATATTTTCAAATAGTTTTATTTCTATACCACTGTGTTATACTGAATTTGAAATGTAAGTACCTGAACATCATCAAGAAACTAGAAGATGTGCCTAAAAGCAGCAAGCTTTCTTGAGGGGAGAAGACATGGCATTGCAAACTGGCTTTTCCTTTATGTTGCAGTCAAAGTTGATTGAATGTTTGTCCCTGCAGTCCTTTACTCCGTTCTCTTTCTATTTTTTTTTTTTTTTTTTTATTACAGGGATGTAGCAATAGACACCGTGAAAACAGGAATGGGAGGAAAAGCTGGAAATAAAGGGGCAGTGAGCATTCGTTTTCAGTTCTATAGTACCAGTTTCTGCTTTATTTGCAGTCACTTAACTGCTGGGCAGACTCAGGTGAAAGAGAGGAATGAAGATTATAAAGAAATCACACAGAAACTCAGCTTCCCAATGGTAAGTGTAGATGTATGTGTGCTAAAAACATTGGAGATAAAGGTGGTATCCTTACATTATGAAAGCTGGCCTCAGGATGTATTTGGTGACAGGTCATCAAAGAAGTCAAGAAAATGTTAAAAAAATAAAATAAGGAACTGTTTCACAGGGAATTAGACACCACCCAGTATAGCACTTGCTTTACAAAAGTATTACTCCTTTCAAAAATTTGAGTTACTGCAGTGCCTGAAAAGTCCTCAGCTATGCACAATTTTCAAGTCAGTCTTTCAGAACAGTGCAATTTAATTGACACATCTGTAAGGCACCACGGATAAGATCTAGGTGACTGGTTAGAGCTGGAGAGCATGATATTGATAGCTCTTGCTGGCACTAGTTAGTGAGAATTCCTGAAAGACCATCCATGCTATTCAGTACACCAGTGCTTTAGCTGCTCCTGCTCGGGTATGATATACCAGTTCTTGGTCACTGACATGGTGCTTTTCATTCCTTTCATTTTGTCCTCGTGAATGTGTCAGTGTCAAGGAACTGCTGGCTTTTCTCAGAGTGTGGCAAGTAGGCACTATTGGTCTGTATGAATAACTTTCCCCTAAATTGTATCAAATCAATCACCCTAGTTTTTTATTTACAGCTTGTCTCCTCGGGCCAGTAGATAACCCATGGGATTTGGTAGCAGTGCTCCTTTGCTTCCCTTAATGTTGATTGCTTTAATTTCCACAATACTTCCTTTCTTGGACCTCTCCAGAGAGGTCCTAAGCCGGAGATGGGGGGGGAGTGGGGGGAGGAGGGATTGGACCAGTTTGTGTATTCTGGTTAGTCAGCAAAAAACGGCATTTAGGTTGCAAAGCATAAAATTTTAACTTCCTGTTTCTTGCAAGATTTAGAGGCTTGGCACATGCAGCATATCAATCAGTTGTTTTATGTAGGAGCTAATACTGACAGACTGGACGTCCTGCATAGACGATCTGTTCCAAATGGCCATAAAGTTGTGTTTATGGTAGTTTTTCCTTCTAATACCTTATTAACTATTTGGTGTCCTTTACGTTCTACAACAGCTAAACGTACCTTGTGTGTATAACGCATATAAAGAGTGCCCTCTAGTGCTGTGACAGCAAGAGCTCCATAACGTTTCCCTAATAAATCTCTTGGTTTTGGAGGGTTTATAGCTTAACTATGTCGGGGGGGCGGGGGCAGGGAGGGAGAAGGACTGGTTAGAGGACAGGATACTAAATTTAGAACGGGAGTGAATTTTCATTGACATTTTATTTCAATGCATTTAAAAAACTATGACATGCACATAAGATAAAATTTGGAGCTTGTTCTTACTTAGGAGCTTTGTTGCTGAATGTACCTCGGTAGCAGAAATAAATTTTCTGTTGTATTTAGAATATGTAAATATATGCATGTGGAATGTGTTAGGGAAACAAACATATATTTTGAATATTCATGACAGCCAAATTGTGAATATAAAGCTGGATTCCAGCTTAGACATACCTTCAGGAAAGAAGGGTCAGAGTCTGACACTCTTGTTTACAAAATTCAGCTCAGCAGGATGCCAAAGACAGTGAAGGAACCATTCTATTTTACCATAAGATGAATTTAACAAATGGAATGTGACAAGTGGGTCCACTATTTGGTAATTCAGAGAGACCGAGTTGTACATTTCAGTGCATTTTAAAGGTATTTTCATGAATGTGATTTAACATTAACCGTATTCTGTACCTCTGAACTAGGGGCAGAGCATGTTCTCACATGACTATGTCTTCTGGTGTGGTGATTTTAACTATCGCATTGATCTAACATACGAAGAAGTCTTTTATTTTCTCAAACGTCAAGATTGGAAGACGCTTTTGGAATTTGATCAACTGCAACAGCAAAAATCTAGTGGAAAAGTAAGGCAGTGTGTCTCGTTTTCTTAAATATCTGCATGTTGTCTTGGTCTTGTTCCTTCAGAGAGTGAAGAAGTTGTGTTTTCAGACCCTTGTTTGTAGCACATGAATGAAATTATTTGTTTAAAAATCAGTATGTTATTTGTTTGCAAAGAAAGGGATACTTCAGAATGGAACCTGCTCTCATCTTTAACTTACTCAAAGAGATATTATTTATTTTAATAGATTTTTAAAGACTTCCATGAAGGAACTATTAATTTTGGACCAACATATAAATATGATGTTGGCTCGGAGGCTTATGATACAAGTGATAAGTGCAGAACCCCAGCATGGACTGACAGAGTGCTTTGGTGGAGAAAGAAGCTGCCTTTTGAAAAAACAGGTGCGTAGGATCTTTCCTCCTTCTTTATCTGATTGTCCAAATCTGCTCTGCAGTGGTGCAGTTTGGTCCCTGCAGTATAAGAAAGATATGAAGCTCTTAGAGAGTGTCCAGAGAAGGTGGACACCAGCAAAGATGGTGAAGGGCCTTGAGGGGAAGCCGTATGAAGCCCAGCTGAAGTCACTTGGTCTGTTCAGCTTGGAGAAGAGGAGACTGAGGGGAAACCTCGTTGCAGTCTGCAATTTCTTTGTGAGGGGAAGAGGAGGGGCAGGCACTGATCTCTTCTCTCTGGTGACGAGTGACAGGACCCAAGGGAATGGCCTGAAGTTTTGTCAGGGCAGGTTTAGGTTGGATATTAGAAAAAAATTTCTTCACCCATAGAGTTCAAGAAGTGTTTAGACAATACTCTCAGGCACGTGATGTGACTCTTGGGGATGGTCCTGTGCAGGGCTAAATATTGGACTTGTTGATCCTTGTGGGTCCCTTCCAACTCAGTGTATCCTGTGATTCTGTAATTGGAAAGTTGTTTTAGAATTCGTCAGAAATAGTGAATGGTGCTTTAATCAAAGGAATGTTCTGTTCCATTGGATTAACTTGCAGAGATAGAAAAAGCCCTTTCTTCTTGAGTGTGTGAAAAAAGGCTTCATGCTACAGATCAAAAAGGTGCTGGGAGTTCACTGAAGAACTGAAAACAAATCAGCTGTAACAATATAGAAATTATTCTGTTTTTCAACAGAATCATTAGTGCATATAAAGTTCCTGTCTTATAACGGCTAGATTGTTATAACTGCTGTCCTCAGTAGATGTATAAGCAGTATATTTCTTCTGTCTTGGTAATTTTTAGGAATATTTCTGCTGGCAGTTGGGGGAGATTTCATTAATTAGTGCTTACAAAGTACTTTGAGATCATGAGTGGCTGGCACAACAGAAGGGCTGTTTTCACTTGTTATTCAAAAGTTACAGTTACAAAGTAAGAGGTATTTCTTTGCGTATCCAAGTTTTCATAACCATTCTCTCAGTCCGTGAAAAATCTATCCCCCAATGTTTCTAAATTTGAATGAATTCATATTAAAAGTGTAATTACTTGGTCTATCCCTGCAAATGTGATTTTTCACATGCCTGGAAACTTCTGCTTGGAATTTAAGTCATACCATGACTATGTTAAGTGTAAAAACTACAAAGCAAAACTAGGGCAATCAGAGAGTACATGTCAGTGCGATACAGTTATTCACTCTTATTTAAGGAATGAAAAACAAAGTAAAATGAGGAGCTTAAGCCATTGATAAGAGATGCAATCTGGGAAAAAAAGAAGCTGGGTGAGACATAATTAGGAAGTTAAGACAGCCCTCTTGTGCTGACTGTTTTCATTTTAGGAGAAAGAACACCCTTCCGCATTTTCAGTGCATATTACCTTATTTTATATGGCAAAGCTTGCCCCTGGGGGACTTTAGTATTTGAAATACACACAGAACGTAGGATCTAACTAGCTGGTCTGCAAGAGTCAAGGCAAGTTCCTTTCTTTAGAGCTTGTAGACCTCTCACAGCTATTTACAGCTATTTCACAGGGGTATATTACTGACCCCTTATCTGTTCACCCAGCTTCCAAGCCCTGCAAAGCTTTTCTTAGTTCCCTACTAGAGTTCCTCTCCTTTGCTGCTGGTGGCAAGGCTCTTGTGCCTCTCAGCTCTAATTGTTTTGTGTTGCTTCCTATTACTGTTATAGGCTAAAAGACTACTTGCTTTCTGAGAAAAAAGTGTAGCCCCAGTGTGAGCGATTCGGCAGAAATGCCATAAGCCATAGTAACTCATTTTCAGCTCAACAGAAAAGAGATAGTTATCCGTTTACTCAAACAGTGACCTAAAAGCTTTCCTGTTATTAACAACAATAGAATATCTCACTCTAGCATAACATCTGCAGCACTTTCTGTCACCTTAACGCATTGCAAAATAAGTATTTGGAGACTGGATGTGCATGGGTTTGCTTTCTCCCATCTCTTATATATTATTTCTCCAATCCCTGTGTAATATTCAGATTTGCAATGTAATTTCCAAGTACAGTTTCCATTCTCAGTGATGGGACAGGAGGCAAAATACTAATATGACTCTCTCAACCCAGAAAAGAGAGAGAGTACAGGTAATTAATTGGGTGACATTCAGGTCAACCATTTTTCAGGTTTCTTATTCTAGTGATCAGCTGTCTTTCTGCAATTGTTCTTTCTAGTCCCTAATTTGTAAATCTTTTAGGATACAAGCTCTAACTTGAATGGTATATACAAGAACAAAATACCCCACCTCCCACTGCTAGGGTCTCTGAAGAATGTCCTAGTGAAATAGTGTTTAACTGTTAGTAAAACTAGCTCTGAGTGAGATTTAAATCATGTTTTGTCCTGCATAGCTGGAGAGATCAATCTTCTAGACAGTGATCTGAATGCTGATACCAAAGTCAGGCACACCTGGACCCCTGGAGCCTTGATGTATTATGGGAGAGCGGAACTGCAAGCATCGGACCACAGGTAAAGTCCTACGCAAACAGTCGAAGAAAGGCCTGCCAGGTTAGAATGTGTCATACTAATTACACCTTCGGAGTAAGGGACCAAGTCTAGTTATAACAAGGAATTACACCCTTGTTCTGTGTTCAGTGTCTGTTTGGTGTTTTTTTCTCCCTTCCTGGTGGGTTTTATACCAGGGTGGCAAGTATCTACGGTCATGTGTTTATTTTTGTTGCACTGTGATCTCAGCAAACACTGGATAAGTTGCAGCAACAGGTGTAGAAAATGGGGCTTTCTGTTGCTTGGTTTCCGAAAGCTCTGACACTTAAGGAATCTGCTCTGATGGACTTCAATTCAGTTTGCTGCAGCAGAGGAGGAGGTTGGCACTGTGTGACCTGAAGAGGTATAAGGCCACGCAGGGCCAGGTTTGACCTCTTCACAGTAATCAAGTGTGGGTCTTCTGCACCTCCCTTCAAAATGGAGATGGGAGGAGGAAGAAAAATCAAAGACCAATGCTTCTGGTTGATCCATACCATTAACTTCTCTTTAGGGACATGAATGACCTTTCTTTGTTAAACTTGTTCTCTGCTTCACTTCTGAGAAACAAATTCTGTAATAAATACACTTTGAAAGGTCCCTTGCATTCAGAATAATATTTGTCTCACCCCTTGCATGCCCTGTGAAAATGCTACAATATTGTTCCTCCTGGCAGTGCTCACTGACCCCCAAGAGCTGTCTCTGTGCTTCTCATGGTGCTCTTGCATGCAAGGACTGTTCTGTATTCCTCCAGCAAAGGAAGAACATGCCTCTTGCAATCAATTTATCTGTGTCAAGGCTTTGACACTGCTGTGTTCCAAAAAGCACAGTGGAGCTACTGCACTCATTATACAGGACCCTGAGGATGCAATCTGTGAAACATGGCTGTTATACATGGCTTTCTGTTTCAGCAAACTTGACTGCAAATACTGCTTTTTAATTACAGTCAGCAGGTTTGCTTTCCCGAAGTTTGTGCTAGAAAAAGGGCATAGCTTTATCTTTGTGACATATGGAAATGCATTATGATTCACAGTGCTTAAGGAAATAGTTAATGCTTCCTATACATTTTTCCCCTTTTACTGTCCCTTTTTCGCTTTGCTGTTGTTGCTTTCTTATGCCCTGGTAATGAGGATTCAAGAGCCAGGTCTATTAATTCGAGGAGGCAGCAGTTTTGACACAGTTGTAAGAGCAGCCATTCCAGTTACTGCTCTGTGTGTACATGCAGGTAGAAATCTGAGAATGTGGATTGCATCCACGGAGGTGAGTTTTACTCTTTCAGACAGCTCTCTCAATTTTATTCAGATCTAACACACAGAGAGGTAATTTGTAAGAAATGGCTCAAGAAGCGAGTTTGCAGCGTTGGCAGCTTATAATGATTGACATATATTTGCTACATAAAAACATTATACACTTAGAGTACCTTATCCTTAATTTTTGGAAGAAGATATCTTGTCTAACAAAAAATAATACATTTTCATCCTGATCTATAGAGGTTTTGGGACACAGCTGTTTGATAATGAGTGAAGTATCCTGGTATTTTTAGCCTGCAGGTTTGCCAAAAGTGCTACATACAATTGTTATTTAAAATCCTTTATGGTGTGTCCTCACTGCTGCATTCAGCTAATGCAGAACTGGGAAATATAATTAATAGTGCTCAAGGCATGATCTTGACCACTGCAGGAAAAATGAAGCTTACCTGCCCTACTTCTTGTAATAGACTTTAGATTTATATAAGCATTTCTTATTTTTAAATAAGCATTTTTCCTGTGTTTCCTGTAGGCCAGTGTTAGCTATTGTAGAAGTGGAAGTTCAGGAAGTTAATGAAGCTGCCCGTGAGAGTGTTTTCCGGGAAGTGTCGTCTTTCCAGGGACCACTGGATGCCACAGTAGTGGTAAATCTGCTATCACCAACACCTGAAGAGAAAAATGAATTTCCTGAGGACTTGCGTACAGAGCTTATGCAAATGTTTGAGGATTATGGCACTGTTGTTCTGGTCAGGTAAGTTTGGGATCTGAAAAGCCATGTTATCTATCAAAAGCACAGACTAGAAAATCCCTTTTGTCCAGACAGAGTTAACTTTGTATTGGAAAGGTACTATGTTGAATTCTTCATTAGAAATGTAATACAAATGCTTTGAATACCTTGTACCTCACAACAACCTGTTAAAGGAATAGTCTAACAGCTCTCTTGGCTGAGTGGAAGAGAATTTTATCTAGGACAGCATCATAAAGCAGAGGCTTTGATGTAAATTATCACTTTTAGGTTCAGGCCTCACTTCCATGCATTTCTGTTTCTGGTGGGTCCTCGGGCCCCGTTTCACCTCCTCTGAGGAGATCAGCTCTCTTCCACAACTCTTTCACACTCAGTAGGATTTCTTGGCTGGGTCTCCTTTCTGTTGGAGGTCTACTGCTGTTTTGGTAATAGTACAGCTTCTTGCAGTGCTGTCACCTGCTGGGTTTGAGAGGGAGAGTGTGATACCTTCTGGCAGAGCAGCTTAATTTCATTCTGATTGATTGTGTACAGGGCTCCAGCACAGCTATGAGACTTCTGTTTTGAGAAATACAGGCAAAAGACCTAACAGTTGACCTCTGGGAAACACCACCAGAAACTTGTTTATGTTGTATTGGATCAATTTATTAATGGAGAAAGCTGATGACCTGTTGTTATATAGTTTTGTGAAGTACCAATATAAGCTGAGGGTTCAAAAGCAGCCCTGCGGGAACAGCAGCATCACCTTGCTTGTGAAGAAAATTAACAAGACAAGAACATGCTTTGGTGGTTTTGGTTTAGTTTGGTTTTAATTGCTTTAGATCTTGATGGTATACTAGTCTTTGGGAACATGTCGTCCGAGGTGAAGGACATGCAGAGCCACAGAAGTTAGTACACAGGGAGTGTGGATATTGGACTGGGTACCCCATCAACAGCCGCTGGGATGTTTTGTATTGCTGCTTCAGGAGCAATCCAGTAAAGGACAGGGTGCTGGGGTCACACAGGGGAGGATGGGAGAGAAGAAGAGCCCAGCTGGGATTCACAGATCACCTACTCCTGCCCAAAAAATAGAACTGTGAAGGAAAATACCAGTAAAACCAACTACGTTGCTGTATATGTATCATATATATATATGTATGTATATATATATGGTAGAAAACTGTCATGCTTGCCTTTAAGGGGTTTTATTCAACGGTGGAGTAAAATGCATGTTTTTTTCTCCTCTGCCTTTTTTTCACTAGGATCATTGGAGGTCAAATGCTGGTGACATTTGCAGACAGCAAGTCAGCTCTTCATGTTACGGATATAGATGGTGTCAAAGTAAGATCCTCTCAAACCTATAACAATAATTTCATAACAAAGTTCTCAAAAGTGGCTGCTTAGAATGAGGTAGCTGAGTTTCTGGGTAAATCAAGTAGCATTATTTCAAAGGAAGTTAGTGCTCACAAAGTCCTTAGCTTTCACCACTGCTGAGGCTTTCAGTGCAGTATTTCAGTTTCAGGATGGTATGAGGTGACCTTTCATGGAGCTCCTAAGCAGTTCTTCAGATCTGGCCTCTGATACCACTGCAGAATACGTGGACTTGGTCGTTGTTCTAGCACTTGAAGAAGTGAGATTCTGTTTGACTTTATACTGTTGCCAAAGCATCCTCATGATTGTGGTTTGGAGATTTTTCATTTCTCTTAAGTGTATCAAATAAACTCCTTCTACCAAGCTGGAACAACATGATTCATTGGCCTCCATGGCGAATTCAGCACTAGGAGTAGGCGTTTGTCTTCCCATCCCCTGCTCTTCCTTCCCACACATGTACTCTGCAATTCATCAACCCCCTCATTTTTGCTGACAAAACTGTTTGTGGGGCTGCCGTGTAAACTCAGCACTGAAGTAATGCATTTAACTCTCATTCTTCTTTAATATTTGCAGTTTTCCCTTTAATTTGACTCATGTCGTTGATGTAATTTATAGCATGGACTGAAACACAATTGTATATGTACAAGTGTGTGGAGGTGCTGGGAACCTTGGCTGGGAACTTTTCAAACTAATTTTCCTGTCCTAACATATCCTGCTGGCTTGGATACATTTCACCCCAAATGTCATAGAACAACACATATAGACAGCAGTAGTCCTAATCTGTTTAATAATATACTTTTGCATATACATCAACCATATATGAGATTTTCTGGTCAGAAAGTCTCCTTACAGATGGCAGCAGGCTACAAATTTGTGTGTTTTAAAGCTGCTGACTCAAAAATTGAAACCTCCCACACCAATATTACTATCATAGTATCCTTTTGATGATATTTGATGTTTCACCTATTTCTCCAATAATTCCCAAATGCAGCAGCAGTGCTTTTGAGCTGTGAAGTTCATTTTCTTTCAAGAAAATTGCTACACTCTGGAAATAGGGTTATGGGGGTAGGAAGAGTGTTTCCTTTTCATTTAGCTCCTGAAGTTGCATCAGTTTCTGAAGCAATTGTACAACAGGCAGCATTTGCTTATTTGGTTCAGGTGTTCTTGTTTTGCTTGGCAAAGGGAAACAGTTCTTTCTTTGCGTTAGGTTAGAGGCAGAACAGTGAAGATCCAGCCTAGGACTAAAGACTGGCTAGAGGGCCTTCATGAGGAAATTGCTCGAAAACGGGACAGCGTTGTCCCCATGTCCCCTACGGCAAATTCCCATCTTCTGGAAGAAAATTTTGACTTTTCAAGTCTGGACTATGACTCAGAAGGTAAGCAACAGGTTTCTAAGCAAAGTTGTGAGAAATTGCTTCGCTGACTTTGGTTGCACAGAGAAGGTACAGTGTGAGTGTCAGTGGTATCTTAATTTGTGACAAAGCCATACTTCTTTAAGAGAGGATTGTAACTAAAGCCATGACCTGGCACTGTGCCTGGGGAGAGACCTGTTACTTAGATCATCCTATCAATTTAGGGTTATGATATATGTTAGCAAATTCAGTGCATGGTACAGTTGTCTGTATAGAGACACACTGTAATGAAACACGTGGGTTGGTTACACAAGAATCTTGCCCAGCCTGTGTATTAAATTAATTGGTTAACCTGTATAGGTTAATTCATTGGTAGTATGGAGAGACAGAGAATGCATTTGCTCACTAATTCTGTGTTATCTAATATTTTAATCCAGGCGATATAGAGGATGAAGATGATTATTTAGATGACGCTTTATGTCAATACTTAGTAGCAGACACAGCAGAAGATATGTCTGATGGCTCTGGACATTGTGCATCCGTAGCTCTTTCAAACAAATCTGGACAAAACCCACGGCTGTATAAAGGTAAAGTATCTACCTTCCTCAAAGTAAGTCCTGAAGGTTTGTTGTTTGTTCTCCTGTTGCATTTTCCTTTTAATTTTTATTTTCATTCTAGATCCTTCTGTAGTACATATTCATGCTCAACTCCCATTGAGTTAGTGACTGTAACTGAGGCCCTCAGGCATAAGAGCAGTAAAGCTCTTTCTCTCTAGCCCAGGGCAAGGCAAAAGTGCTGAAAAATGCTGTTTTTCTTTTATATCTTTTTAGATATACTAAGTCTTTTCCTCCGTTTGATATTGCTTGGCACCAGAGCATGCAACAGAAGACTGTATGTTGTTTGCTTAGGCCCAGTGCAAAATCAAACCAAAAGAATCTTGTTTGATTCAGTGATGGGCTCAGCTCTGTCCTTTGAGTAGTAGCAGTGTTCAAGCAGTCAGGTGTAAGCTGGGAGGTTGTTTTGTTCATATTACTTAAGAAGCCTAAAATTTCTCCTTTGTTCCCATTTGATTTATTTCTGAGGAAGTTGAGGTTCACAGAACATATATATTCATTCTTGTAGTACTTCGTAAGTGTGTTAACTTTTTTTCTCGGTCACATGGCTTGTTTGCACGTTACTGTGACATGACTCGGTAAAGAGAAGATAAAGCTATGAAGGGAATACTTACCAAAACTGCACCAAGAACTAGCCAAGCCAGTGGGATGTGATCAGGACATGCTTCAGTGGCCAAGCATTGACAGGCTGGGTTACGTATTAAACACCTCATTGTGACACCAAGTGATTCAGTAGCTGTCATTCTCCACTCTCTCAGAAGTGCTTTGTCTTCTGCCATAACAGTGAAAACTTTAATACCTCCAAAGGTTGAGTCAGAAGTAGAGTTCAAAAAGATAAAATGAAATTCCTACATTTACACGGACAGATTTTCCAACAGTGATTTATGGCTTTCTTGCCCATCTTGAGTCATAGGCTGGGTGAAGCGTGGCCAGATGCAGAAACCTAGCCCTGAGTCAGGGAGTCATTATTAAATATTGTGAAGCCAATCACTTTTATTATAGGGTGCCTTGCCCTCCAAGCACCTCTGGCCTCCTGTGTGGTGATTCATTAAGCCACAGAGGACTGCAGTGATTCTTGTCACCCACACTAACTCTTTTCCACAAAAAATATCACAAAGTAAATAGAGATTATGGAGTATAGTTTGAAGGAGGTCAAGATGGGGTCATGATCTCACACAACTCAAAATATGATATATTCAATTCATCTTAAAGTGTCTGCAATTTCAGATGCCTCCATAAGCTTCCAATTCTGCCTCAGTAACTCCTAATTGAAGGTATGATGATTGTGTAGCTGGTGTTAGAGACAGCTGGAAAACCATGACAGGCACAACAGTGTGTATGTGTGTTTCTGAGGTCAGAGAAGGGCATAGCCTCATGAAATTGATGTCTCTGCCAGTCTCTGTCTTTCTTTTGGGGGAAAGAATTGGGTGGTGATGGCTGTGTTTTTCATGTTCAGTTTCACTGCCACAACTTCAAACCGTGCTTCTAGGTGCCTGCATGACTGCTTGGATCCTACCGATGAGCCCGCATCTGCAGCCCAGAAGTACTGAAAATGCAGAGAAGGAGGAGGGTGGGCTGGGCAGATCACAGGCTCTGTCTCTGGGGCTGCCATCCACTGCTGAGTGGCAGTAGGAAGCTGTGAGCAGCTTGGTATTCCCTGCAGAACAAAGCTTTCTGAAAAACAACAACGTGCTTAAAAACACCTGAAGTATGAGAGACTGCTGCTACACAGTTCCTTCCCCATCTTTTCCAAACCACAGGGACAAAACTAACCCAGTGAATCTTGGAGCCCTAAAGAACAGAGCTGCATGGCTGGGCAGCCATGGCAGGGCGAGAGGACTGAAGTGAAAATCTTCACTATAGCAGACAGGGACAATAAAGCAATCCCTACTTCTTCCCTCTCCAGCTGTCAGAGAGGCTTAGATGAGATGAAAGACTGAGTAATTACTTGGTGAAGTAAGGTGCAGCCAAAGTCTAGCAGATTGAAGCAGGTTGAGGAGATGTTGCTGGAAAGCAGAGATGTGATGAGTGAGCCATTCAGACAGATTTTTGTCTGGCATAAAAGCAGTTGTCCTGAGTGAGAAAAGGTGTCTAATCCTCAGATGGAATTCCTGTCTTCGGGATAGAAGAGCAAGGTTTGAACGAGAGCAGGTTGCCACCAAGTCTGACTGTAAAAACCTCAGAATCTAACAGGGTGACTAGCAACCCTGCAATCAGACACAGGCAAGTCTTTGTGTTGGTACAAAGAGTTAATAGATGGTGGAAAAGGAGAGAAAGGGAAGCATTTGATAAAGGGGTAGGTGTTTCCTGCAGTGGCAGCAGGCAGACGCTGGAGGAGAGCAAAACAGTATGAAAGGAGCCGTGTTGTGTGGCTGAGATACCTGGTTGAGGTGAGCCATTCAGTCACCTCTCTGCTGACCACTTGGATTTGATGCATTTCACCCAGTGAGTAAAAATACTTAAAAATTTTCCGTAGATGATACAGACCTGGCTGATTTGAAGCGGGAGCTGGAGGCAAGTGGGGAATGCCACCGCCGGATTCCAAGCAGGTCTCTGTCCATTCCTACCAGGCCTCGGGCACTTCAGCCGCCACAGAGGCCTCCACCTCCTGGTGAGTTTAACGTTCTTTAATGCTGTGTTGGCCCCAGAGGCTTTCCCAGCTCTGTCCTAAACTGGATGTCATAAGCCAACCCTGCCCTGGTCGGGCCCTCCTCTCCGAGGCTTGCAGCTTAAGGATCCTAAAACAACTAAGAAACTTAAAAAACCTAAAACAATTCTTTACACGTTCTTTAATGCTGTGTTTAATGCAGGTTTTGCCTGCCATTTCTTGGTGACAAAGACAGTAATATCTTGTTCTGAAATGTCAGGGTGTTGAGGTACTTGTACTTGCCTCCCAGACTGTTTCAGCTTGAGTATGGCTACAGTTAGTACTGGGAGACGTTTGTCTCTAGAATGACAGATACTCCACAAAAAAAAGTGCCTTTAGTAAGGATAGAATGGCCTATATGTTTCACACTGACTCATCACTCAGGTTAGTGAGTATCTGTATTTCTGTGCCTAGAATGCAATGTTAATGCTCAGCTGGGGTTTTCTAATTAATTAAATGAAAGTAAGACTAACTAGGAAGCTACTTCCTGAAACAGTTCAAGATTCCAGCATTTTTTTCTGTGTTGAGATTTTTTTTTCACCTTAGATTATAGCAGTGACTGTTCAGCACATCACTCTGCCTAGATTAAAGTGTCTGACTCTTGGTACTTATGCAGAGGGACTCAAGGTCCTAAGTGTCCTACAGGAAGGTCTTGCTTAATGTGTCTGTCCCTGGAGGAGCAGGGGGGGTGATGGCATCTCTTCATCTCTTTTATTTATCACAAACAGTTTCCAAGCACATTGTTTTTGCTCCATTGCAGATAAAATGTTGTACCAGCTCTTGAAGGTAAAATTCTACTTTTATTCCTCTTTCAGCCGGATCATCAGGCAAAAAGTCCCCTTCAGACGGTTCCCTCTCTCCAGGAAGCCATTCCTCCTGCTCCATCCTGGCAACAGCAAAGCTGCTACCTGGAGCCCCTCAGCAGCCAGTGAGTCCTGCTGTTGAGCATGGCCTCTTGCCATTGTCCTGATCTCTTCCATCTGCACTGACACTGAGCGTCATGTACAGGATGCACCTGTCGTACAAGGAAGGAAGTCCATCACATGTCTGAGCTGAAAATGCTGAGATAACTTCTAGTACTGTAATATTAGACTCTAGGCCCTGCTAGACACCAGAACAAAGTTAATGAAGTGCCAGGAATTAGGAAGGCCGAAGAGGGAGAGAGAGAATGAACTGTTGTTTTATTCCACGTGCTGCTTTCTGACAAATGCTAACGTGAATTTTTAGCACCATCATAATATGCTTTAATTCTTCCCTCACCTCCATTTTGATGGGCCATGATAGTCCCCAAAATGCAGGAAAAGTCTTGACCATTGCCAGCAAGGCTGTCAGTCTCCTAAAAAGACTAAGACCAAAATGTAGAAATGCCTCCCCACTCCTGTCTTGCTGGATAAGAACCCTAATGCATTGAACAAGGGATGGCTAAGGGACAAGCTGTGCCAGTCAGGCATTGGCCTGTCTGTCTGCTGGTAGCAAAAATGGAACATTTGCCAAAAGATTCTTTAGTTAATTTATACTAAATTCTGAATTGCCACTGGCAAGAACAGAATTTTACAGGTGTATGATCTTAGCTGTAAAGTTACAGGGGTACAAGAAAAGTCAGTTCTCTCAAGATTACTCATTCTCATATTTTTTTTTAAAGCCTAAAGTCCGAACTGGAATAAGCAAACCTTACAATGTCAAGCAGATCAAAACCACCACAGCTGAGGAAGCAGAAGAAGCTATTAGATGTCTGATGGAAGCCAAAGGAGGTGAGCACAGCTTTCTTACTGACTTCTAAAAATCTTAAAATAAAGAAAACTGTAGGTGTATTCACCCATCTCATCACAGCCCAGATGCACATATTTCTATTCAGAATTTCACCTGAACACATTCTTGCAAAATTGTACATGGTATTCTCTGTCAGTTCTGGTAATATTAACCTTTTTTGAAGATTGATTAAAGTTTTGTATTTTATTATAGAAACTGCTACTAGGAGCACCTTAGGTTATTTATGTCCAGATTTAGTCAGAAAAATTAAAATAAAAAGATGGGATCTTACTAAACTGATGATGTCTGTGTTAGCTCAGAGTTGCATAAAAGATATTTGCTGCTCTATTTAGTGAATGCTTACTGTTCCAAGCTAAACTACAGAGCAAATACAGCTGCAGGAGAAATAACCTGGATTCTGTTCACATTTGGACAGCAAGCATAGTTGTAACCTAGATAGAAGCTTGCACCACTTCAGCTTGAATAGCTAAGCTAACAGGCTCCTGTGTTTAGGCTCTCTATCCAGTCCCTGGAGAAGAGAGCCTTTTGCAAGGGCAAGTTAGAGCAGGAAACTAGCTTAGGTACTGTGAGTGTACCCTCCAGGGTTGCACGCAGTCTTTCTGCTGATGCTGCATGAGTGAGAATGGCGACCTGGGTTTGCAAGGCTCTCAGTTTAGGAGAAAAACATACCTTTTTCATTTATAAATAGAACAAATGTAGTCTGGACTAATTCCATTTATCTAGAAATATCATAAAGGCATATTCTGTTTGTTTCTCAGTGCTGTTCATTTCATTTCAAAATCAGATTTACTTCCCATTACTTCTGAAATTCACATTAAGCATTTCTCTTGGTGTGGGTGAGAAAACTAGTCTGGTCAGCCTCACTTTCAGTCCCTTATATTGTACCACCAGTTGGCATTCACAGTTCCTCCCAAAGTACTCTACAAGACGTGCTTGGTATCACTGACTTTTAAGATTTGGGCAAAAGGAGACTCAGGACTTGAGGCCAGCACTCCTGAACCCCCAGCCAGTGTTTTTTTCCACTTGGCCAAATGGTGGCACAGTACTGCTAGGTAGTTTGGCATAAAATTATTTCAGATGGGAGTTTTTCCCTGACAGCTTATCATTACAAACATGACAGAATTGCAAAGGTCTGTGCTTATTTCTAAAACCTACCTTCTTGGCCTGAGTCAGCCCTTTAGGCCTGAACGTTTAGGGGAAGATGATTGTGGAAGAAAATATCTTGAAGCTACGTTCTGATCAGGCTGAGATGACATATTTGGTTTTGCTTTTCAGGACTACAGGAAGACGCAGTAAAGCCTGTTCCAAGCAGAAACCAGACTTTCACGAAACCCGAGCCTCTTCCCAGCATCCCAAAGTCAGCCTCATTTCAAGGGTCGCAGGCAGGAGCGGTGCCTGTGCCTCACCGTCCACCGCCCAAAGTTCCAACTCCGAAGAAGCCAGTACCCCTGCAAAGGACCGGAGTCAAGGTGGAAAATGTAAGAGAGTTGCAGCCAAATGCATCCAGGCCCCATTACACAGTGTGAACGATGGCAGGAGGGGGGGGGCTGTTGAACAGTTTGTATGAAGTCCTGTCACCGTCTGCAGGCACTGAAATGATTTTGCATAAAATGTAAGAAAGACCAGAAAGGAAAGAGAGCCATATTCAGCTTTTCTGTTTGCCAGTGCATTCTCTTAGATTTTGTTACCTTTTTTTCTGGTTTGTCCAAACCTTCTTAGGATTTAAGACTCACCTCGTCATCACAGTGTTTACTTTTGACCATGAGTGATTTACCCTGTAATGACTTGAGGCAGCTTCTTCATCCATTCTGCACCCTGTGTCCTCGCTGTTCTTGCACACCTTGTAATGGGATTCAGCCTTTCAGTTTGAATTCTGGAGCCTACTCAGGAGTTCAGGTTCTTAAGAATACAAACATGTAGGTGTTCAGGTTTTAATCTCTGTCAGGTCTCTACAATGAAGATAACAGTTCACCTCTAGAGCTGCTGAAATGATTATTTAATGTTGAAAGCAATTTAAGTACCAGAGAAAGACAAATATAACCTTTTATAGTCTTCCTTTAACAGAACCTCTGCTAAGAAAGCTCTGTTCTGAGTTGGTAGGACTCCTGCCTTACCTTCCTTTATTAAAGGCATTCACCCCTTCTCTATAATGGACTTTGTGCCATCTTTACTTAGCAGATTCAAACAAACCAACCCAAAACAAAACAAACAAAACCCAATCAACCAACCAACACCACACACACACAAAAAATCAAAAGAGCACCCCCAAAAAAACCCCAAACCCCCAACAGAAATAAATGAAAAATAGAGAGCACATGCCAAGTAGTGGTCAGTTTGTTTATTTTGTCACCATTCCCAGGTCACTCCTGAAAGGTGCTGAGAGGGATTGCTGTTTTGGTGTTACTTATGTGAGAGCTTCTGCAGGAATGGATCCATTTCAGTTTGACTCTGCTTTGGAATTCCACTCTTTCCTCCATCTGAGGGAGGTCAGATGGGAGTCGGGTACTTGAAAACCTCTACCCACTCCACCTCGCTAAAAGAGCATGCAGTCAAATGTAGGCAACTTAACAACAGCATATGGACAGAAGTGGCAGGGGATATGGCCATCATGAAATACAGACTAAATATTTTGCCTGCATTAGAATTATATTATCTTTTAATACTATGCAAGAGTAATAAAGAATTTAAATACTTATATTCAATCATACCAAGTGTGAGAAATCTGAAGGAGCCCTTGCTCTCTTAGACTGAGCTGCACTCATTATTTATATATTTTTAAATGGTGGATATATGCTAGACTGTACTTTGAGGACTTACTTTAATCTTCAGTTTCTACATCAGTGAGACATGGCAGAGCCATTAATGCATTTATTGGGTTAGCATAAGCTAATTGTCCTTCAGTTTTATCTGTCAGGATGTATCCAAAGGCACGTGCTCCTTCATTTAAGCCTCCCTATGCATTCTTTCTGAAATAATATTAGTCAGTGGAGAGATGTCAAAAATAAATAACTCTTCACAGAACTGTGTTAATTTGGCCCCGAGCAAAATCCTAATGTGAAAGGGAGATGGTCAGAAAGAGATGTGTTTCTTACACACAGGGAGTGAACAGGCTGTCCTGAAATAGCTCTGTGTAAACGAACACGGGTGCAAGGCACGATGCATGAGCACAGAGCGCAGCAGGTACAGTGTAGAACTGTGCTATCAAGCCTCCTCTTTGTGCTGCCTTTTTTTTTCCTTCCAGCACAGTCAATTTCTCTTAGTAACGCTGTCAATAAGACTTGCAACAATAGTCACTCAAACTTTAAGGTACCCGTTTGTTCTCACATTTCTTTCTCGTTTTCCCCCTCAGGCCACGTCTACAGAAGAGCAGTTTGACCAACAGACAGTACAGTCTCCTTTCGGCTTGCTAGAGCCCGGTCTAGAAGACGGAGCTATTCTTTGTCCAACCAAGATCACTCCAGTCCCTAAACCCAGAACACCACAAGCTGGGAAGCCTCAGGAGAGCCAGGGAAGCAGTGAAAGGCAGCCCCCCTCAGCAAGCATGGCTGAGGCCATTGTACTGCCTCCCCAGAGTGCTCCCTTTGCCCCTAAGGTGCCACCACGAAGGAAGAAGTCTGCTCCTGCAGCTTTTCATCTGCAAGTTCTCCAGAGCAGTGAAAGCCCACTTTTTAGTGGGTCACTGTTCAACTCCAACAACAACAACCCCAGGTCCTGCCCCCAGACTGATGTCCTTGCTCGCTCAGCTCCTACAGCCTCCACCAGCCCAGAAAACAGCACAACTAAACTGCTGACACCAACTGCTGCGGAACTGATGGCTGATCTCCAAGGCCTTCCTATACCAGCAGGCCAGCATCCACAACGCTTGGACACCAGCTCCCTTCCGGAGAACACCAGTCTTTTGGACCTGGACATGCGTTCTTCCTGCCCTCTTTCCATGCAAGCAGTATCAGCTACTTCTCCAGCACACACTTCAGAGAATTTAAAACACCTCAGCATGAAAGATTTCAGTCACTGGGTTACATTTAGTGACGATGAAGACAGCAGTGCATTGTCAGACGGGTTCAACAAACTACTTGTCTTAGAAAAAAACAAAAATACCTTGAAGACAAATGCTGATTTAGAGCTGTAAAATTTTGCCTCCTTAATGTTCCTACAGAAATCGTAATTATGATGCAAAATAAAAAACAAACTTTTTTATTTAATGAAATAGATCATCTGTCCATGCTACATTTCAATTTCATGTTTGAAGATACAGATACTGCCCCTGGAGGGAAGTATATAGAGTACATACAGCCTAACATTATCCACAGCTTGTTTGAAACATTCTTTATTCTAAGTTATTTCTTTTTATTAATCCATCCTAAGATGTTTTATTTCATTTTGGGTACGAATCATATGTAAGAACATGTATGGAAAAAAAAGACATTAAGAAAAACATTTTCCTGTGGAATTTATATTTTAATCAATTGTTTGAAATAAATCATCCTTACCTCGAATAGTTAGACTGCCACAGTTATTCTGGAATGAACATCCAAAAGGGGAATGTACACCAGTATAACGACAGCACTGGTATTGCTCTGGTACTTAAGCTTCTGCTGTGGAAACAAGGCTCAGACATATCATCTTGTAGATCTTTACTAGTGGCTGTGTTGGCAGCACTTACCTTGTTAGACACATTCCTCTTTGGAAGTAAAATGAGCGGTGTGTGCTACTTCCTGGATATAAAGCAGAACCAGGAGAGGTGGTGCCTGGGACCAGGAGGAAATGCCTGGTTTTCTGCCAAATCAGGCAAGTGACCCCCTGTATTGCCACAGACGTAAGTGCTGTGCTGTTCATGACACTGTATTCACATGCCTCAGCTATGCCAGAAGGCTTGGGCTGCCTCTCAAAATGGTGCTCTGACCTACAGTGAGCTCGAAATCAGCCCTAGGTGGTCTTCTACCACAGTTCCCAAACTCACCTGGTTTTTGTTCACGAGCCAAAGTCCGACAACATACTTTGCAGGGAAACAGCATTTGAATGACAACTTCCCTTTTGGAAGAAATGGTACAGTCTGCTTGTATATTGTCTATGCAGACCCTGAAGAAACCTGGTGAACAGTTGAGACCAGCCAATGACACAGTCACTGACTTAACTGATGTCTTTGCTAAAGGCAGTTTAGCAATTCAGTAGCTGTGTCCCTCTTCCCATTCTGTGTCTTCATAAGCAAATGCCATGTCAGTATTTTATTTCCACAGTAGAGATGAGGAAAGAGCTGGTCCTGGAACCCAAATGTGTCCCGTTCTGGCTGCACAGGCTTTTGCCTTGCCTTTGGGGGTAAAACTGCACAAGATAAATGCCATTTGTGCAAAGCAGGCAGCTAAAAAGGATAAACAGATTGCAACTTGTCACGGTAACTTGTTAAGAGAAGCATCAAGATCTTTTATTATTAAAGGAAGGAGACTATTTTTAAGCAGTTGGTGAAGCTGGAAAAAACCCTCATTTGGAATTTTTTTTTTTTTTTCAGAAAAGATGAGTTTAAAAAGGGTGATTCTTTTTTTTCCCCCTAGGAAAACTAATTGGCTTGTTCTCAGCTTCCTGGACACTGGGAATTCAGCCATTTTCTTCCTTGTAATGCCTACCTGTTTCACTGCCACTGCCAAATTTTGAACACAGGTCATTCCTGCAAGAGAGGATGCTGCCTTTGTCTGAGTACCTGTCATTCTCCTCTGCTCTCTCGTTTGCCAGACACTTAAAAAAAAATCCCCCAAACCTTCAAAGGCCAAGGCCATAAAACCCTGTGCTAAGCTTCTTACATGAGTGTCAGTTTAACGTGGCAGCAGGCTGGTGAATAATGCTAAAGTAAGATAATCGTTTCCCTACAAGATGACACAGAGCCTTTGCCTCCTCGTCCTCTTTTTAAAAAAAAAATACAGTGAATATTTATGGGCACATCTCAGTATAAAACATTACGAGCAGTAAAAAAGAAAGAGTACGTTATATGACCACATCCAACATTTTCTGCAAAGATAATTAACAGCTCTAGGACAGCTAATTTACATGTTAATGAAAGTGTTAGCAGGAAAGCCAATTAAACTGGATTTATACAAGTCAAATAAAATCTGCTTTATTACTCTCCTTGAATAAGAGACGGATGTGGCCTTTAGCATTATATCTTATGTCTATGTATGTGGCAAGCTGCCCATTAAAGTATGAATCCCAGCAGCTAGCGGGTTTATGCTGTCAGTGACAGCATATAGTGTTCAATCGCAGCAAATCAAGGGAAAGGGACAGACAGTCCAGCTGAAAAGGTTACAGTGCAGAATGAGGAATCTCCTGTCTCAATAAATTATCTTCCACACTGGTGCCCAACATCCCAGCCAAGTGTTTTCTCAGAGGCAGGTGCTTGTGACCTGGGTTCTAGTTTCAGTGGTCAGGGGAAGCAAAGGAGGGGTCAGACTTGCTCCGTGTTTGGGAAACCCCCACAGAAAACCAGACTGTGGGAAGCAGCGATTCATTCCTTCTCATTCCAAATTAAGCCAGGCCCCACCACCATGAGAAAAGAGTCCAAGTAACCTGAACTATGGTTACCTGCTGTCCACAGCTCTGTGCTCAGATCTGCTGCTCATCCTCATTCAGACATTACCAATGGAAATCCCTGCTGTCAGTGACCGTTGTCAATCTTCAGGGCCATATAATGGGTGGTAGGGAAAGGCTATTCCATGACATTTTTCATGTCATGAACCCAGCACTTGACAGTAAAGCCAGGTGCGAATAATTTACCAGGTGCAAGTATACAACTGTCTGCACTCTTACTTAATGAAAGATTTGGGGAAGAGTAGACTAACACTAACACCACACTGCAACTTCAAGCTGCAGCAAGCATCCTGCTTGCTCTGCTGCATTTACATTTGGGCTGGGGTTCTCCTTGGTACAGCAACTGTCTGATTTAGCTTTTTCAGGTGAGTGATCACTGAAACAAAAAGGAAGAGAACCATAATCAAGCTATTACTTCCAACTTTCGCTCTGACCAAACAAGATTTTTGCTTTTCTCCTTTTTGCCTGGAATTGCCATTTTCACCAGATGGAATATTTCTCATTTCTTGCCAGCTGCTCCACCTGGCACCACGAAGCACAAATCACAGTGAAAGCCAGTTCACACTACTGTAATCACAGCCACTAAAAACTCGATGATTGTTGCTACTAGAAATAACCAGTACAGTTATACAAGAGTACTGGACAACAAGTGCAAGAGGACTGACCAACCCCTATTAGCCCTCCCTTCTTTTCTTACTGTTTTACTCCTGGATGGCACAAAGTAGATGAAACACCATCTTCTCAGAGCACTCACACACACCCACTAACCACACCTGCAGCTGCGGCCCAGGCTGGGTGGGATTAAGGGCATATTTTGAGATCTACACAAAGGCACTGCTCTCAGTTAGTGTGACACCAGGACCCAAAAAACATAAAGTTCCCAATGGGAAGCAGACATGAATGCTATGCAACAGACCTGCTGGCCTTTGAACCAATGTCTGTAAATGCTTCAGGAGGCACTGCTGCAAAATACAAAAGCAAAACTGAAAAACTGTTCAGTTTGGCAAAACATCACTGACCAGCTGCCCCCCCGTACTGTACCTCTCACCGAAGATGAACGTTACATTGTTCCAGCCTGACACAATCACTAAATCATAATGCAGAACTTTAAGAAAAGTGAACATGATCCAGAGCATTCATTTGGCAGATCATTAACCTTTAATACATTTTGTGATGTATCTAAGACATTTTTAAAATCACGTTTTATTACTATATTAAAAAAAAAAACAAAAACACAACAAAAAACCAAAAAACCCAAACCCAACAAATCCCCTGCCAAATATTAGTTTTAAAAGTTACACATATATAAATAGTTACAAAAAGCAAAACATTGATTTAGGAATTCCAGTTCCAGTAACAAAACATAGATGCATTTACTAAGATTAATGTTTAATGTCATTGATCTGAATCCCTGTAAGCCAAAGAAGTCTATTAAAATCAATAGATTTGTCACACTAAACAAGCATTCCGTTGTTAGAAGTCTTGTCTATTCACAATGAATTCCACATACTCTCTTCTTTGTGAATACAAAGTGTACTAATACATTTACACTCTGAAGTCAAACCACAGAGTAAAAAGGATAAAGCTGTTTAGAAATTACAACAGGTCTCTTACATTTTCTATATGAAACACTGCAATGCAGCATTCTTACCTACATCTCAGCTGGGGAGGGGGAAATGCTGTTTTTGCCAGTGTGGTGCTGTACACTCCCAGTACTGCTCTTGTGAATTTTACTACCAGACTCCCTCACGTCCAGGCTCAACTTCCAGAAGTGTATTTAAGATGCAGTGTCTTATTAGGTTGGAGTGCTCTGAAGTGGGAACAGCCGACGTGGCCCCAGGGCTGGCAGGACTGCAGTGCCCACTGGCACCAGAACCAAGCACATGCAGAACCACGAGGCGCATCCCACCTCTCTGGTAGCTTTCATAGCCATGATTTTAGGGCCAGAAACAGCAGATACATCTCGCATAAGTGACGTCAGGAGACATCCCAGGCCTGTCATCAATACAGGCCTTACTTAACAAATGGTCAGCAAAGGTAGTACAGCCTTATCATAGCCTATGTTTGTTTTCAGAGGGGGTTGAGGGTGTAATGAAAGGAAGGAAAGAGACCACAATTAGAACAGGCTGCTTTTAACTACAGTGCAAACCATCTAAGACTTCAAAAAGTGACTGTGCGCTGCCATTTTTTTGTCTAAAAGTACTGATTTCTCATCAGAACTGTTAAGGTACCCTAAACATAAACAACCTCAAATAAGACAACACTCCTGGTTTTCTCTGTATCTACACCCATAAATATACTTGGGCCCCAAAGAAACCAAAACATCTGTGGTGATCTGCATTTCCAGGGGGGCCTTATGATCAACCCAAATTTTTTCCTGCTTTACTTTTCTCTACTAAAGCATTAGCTTTTTTGTCAGGGCCTACGTTTTTCTGAATCCACCTGAGCATTTTCAGTGCTCTTCTTTAAATCAGCTGAAGGTTCTATGAGAGAAACAGGAGCCAGGGATTTGAATGTATACCATCTTCTCAGAACATCCCAAGAGTAATGCAGAAGAGCTAAGCCTCTGTTCCGTATCTTCCTTGTGAACAATCACAGAACCGCCCAATGTGTGACCAGAGACACACTGTCCTAAAGAAAGCAATCTCACACGTTGCTAAGATTAGGAGAGAAACGTGCAAGAAACGTGAATATTTCTCTTTTTTTGTTTTCATTAATACAAACAAAGTAAAAGCCACAACAGTCGTCTAAGCAAGACAACCTACCTGTCTCTTTCTTATGCAGAAAACAGATGTCGTATTTGCTGACAAATCTGGGTACTCTATTAAATGAAAAGGCAAATGACAAAACCTCCTGTAACTGGGCCACTAGACCAAAATGCTACCTTCATTTATTTGGATATTGTTTCTCCAGGCTCCAGTCAGATTACTTAGAATGGACAGTAAACCAATACTTTAGGGCAGCTTCTTTGCCTTTTTGTCACAGCAAATAATCACCTCAGTTAATTGTTTCTGAGCCTCTCTGTAAGACTTTGTCCCACATGTATATTTACCTTAGGTATATTTACCTGCCTCCAAAGCAAGCTTGTGTTTTTTTTGCTAGAAGAAGATATCCTGGGCACACATTTTCTTTTTGCCAAGTCTGTATTTGTTTTGAATGTATTTTAGAAATAAATTGCAGAGGTGTCTAAGTTGGAGATGTACTGAAAATTATTTAGCCACAGATATTATTGACATAGCACCCGTGTGGTTCTGCAGATCCACTAACAAATAGAAGAACTTTCCGTGTCACACCAAATGGAGGGCACAAATAGCCAAGGATAGCAAATACTCAGTCTCCAAGTTCTTGGGCTAAAACATCCTGAATGAACTTCAGTGTACGTTGGTACAGGAAAGCATCCTTCTTCTTTGGCTTACAAATATTTAGATGATTAACATCCACTGGAATAAGGTCTCCAATTCCTAAGTCTGAGAGAGGGGGGAAAAAAAAAAAAGAAAAAACTTTATACTAAAGTTCATAAGATGACCAAGACTGAAAAGTACATCTCGTGTTAGCAATTTCTCTCTCAAAAGCAACTTCTCCTGTCTTCAGTGTAACTGTTTGGTCCTTGTTATTTTTTAATGTGCTAGAAACATCAACACACCCTGCTATGGTCAGACGGAGCTGTACACTGCCACAAAACCCACACCAGTAAACCATTAGGCCAGAGTTCTACTGTCTTTGCTTGATATACACAAATGTACATTTTTTCATATAGACAACTCTGATGAAGCAAAACTTCATTTACCAGCACCGGACCGACAGCACAGTTGTGACTGAGGTTTAAGCATCAACACGATCAGGGATAGGGTTTAATCCACCGTATCTTGAATCTGATCACCACTAACTGCCCATATTCCTGACAAAAATGCTTTGATGTGGAGATCAAAAACTGGACTAGAATGAACCTGAAATATGCCACAAGTCACCACACACATTTCTGGGCATATGAAATGTTAACACTACGGCATTTATTCTTTCCTGAGAGCTATCACTACTAACTTTCCACTTAAGATGCCACGACTGCCACATTCCGGTTTATTATCTATTCACTCAGCATCCTGGAAAATCCTCCATTTTGCTCTGAACTCTGTAGCTTTAACCATGTAAAATTACACTAGAGCAGAATGAAGCTTTGCTTTTGTGTGCCCAAGCACACACGCAAGAACTGTCATGTACCCTCTAAAGGTTTGTAAGAGCACTCACATGCTGCATTGTGTGTCATCTCTAGAAGAGGAGAGATGCTACAAAATTACAAGTGCACACACAGTATTTATTTGGGCTCTGTCATTCAGCCCTCTTTTTAATTTTATTTTACTAAATCGAAAAAAACCCCAACCAAAGTCCTGTTTTTCAGTCCTTGCCAATCAAATCGCATCAGCAACATTTTTGCAAACGATTGCTGCTCAAGAAGACATACTGTAAAAATACTGCTGAATTTTGACTCAGAAAACGAGGATGTATAGTTCACCTTCTTCAGAGCAACTGACCTTGGACTTAAGCTAGTGGATTTAGCTGGTGGAAAGCCTGATATGAAACCCAACAACGCAATGGGTCTTACAGGGCCTTGCAGATACCTTGGGCAGTGCAAAATAAGGTTTTGATTCATGAAAACCTGAAAATGTAAGACTTAAAACACTTCTCTAAGTTGAGCACCCATAAAAAAAGCAAGGGAAAAAAACTGTCTGGTTTTCCTTCCTCCTACGAAAGGCAAAAAGATGGAGGAAACGTTTCTTCAGGAGGAAAATGCTACTGTTTGAGTATGTGGAAGGTAAAGGATTCTTAACATTGAAAACCAGTTTTGTGAATTTTTTTCTCTATTAGCAGTTTACTAACTTTCTCATTTTCTTAGAGGAGGAAATAGCTAGAATTTGTGAAAGCATCTGAAACACTATTCAGCCTACCTATAAAAACATAAATGACAATTAGTCATAATTCCAAAGGAAAGGACTCCAACAGTGTAACATTAGACCAGGTTTTATCCTGATTTTTTCAACAAGCAAATGTTATTTGCATTTAGAAAAACCAAAACAAACAACTGCTATTCTAAGATCTACATGCAGCTGCTTCTGATCTCAGCAGGGAAACTGCAGTTTAAATTCAGCCAAAAGTTTAAACAAAAAACCTCACAACATAACAGAGGTATTTTTCTAGGTCTTTCTACCACAGCATTTATAACGCTTTCTCATTATTGATGCTTACGTGAATATATACAAAATTAAATAAATTAAATGGCTATTTGACTTACCTGCTGATTCCAAAGGTACGACATGCAGTTTTAACATGCTGCCTATGTGCGTGGGTAAGGTTTCTGCAAAACTCAGCACTGAAAATTTCTTGTCTTTGGCAAAAGACAAGAAGTCATCATTCAGCTCTTTAAGTGCAGGAGAATCTAAGAAAGAGCAACATAATTTTTGCAGTGTTACATGGAACATAAGATTACAGCATTTGTCCGGCAAGACTGCATGGCTAAAGAGCTGGTTTTGAAAAACTGATATGACAATAAAGGGAGCAGCATTTAGTTTGTAATCCCTTTTTACCACTTACCATATGCAACAATTGCTTAATTCTGCATAGCACAGAATTAGTTTGGAAGATAAGAGTTTAGGGTCTGGCACACTTTATTACTTTGCTGAATGGCCCTAACTACACTTGTTCTGACTCCCCCTTTTCCCTTCACCTCTGCAATCAAATGAAACAGCTACTCAGAATCACTTGCAATAATTCAGCACGCAACCCAAAACATAAAAAGGGGTTTGTTGTTTTTACCCAGCTTTTTCTGACAACACGATGGAAAAAACAAAGCTTCGTGAACACATTAGCAGAGTTCCCTGTTGTTAGATGGTAGCAAAGTGAACGTACCCTTGCTGAGTTCTTTAACCTCCACAGACGGAAAGAGAAGATATCTGGCATTTATAGAATATTCAGCCAGCTGGGAACCATGGTGAGGTACGCTATAAAATATGATTCCTCTGGTGTTGTTTACGATTTTATCCATTTCTGGATTCTTGGAAGCATCCACCAGCATCTTTTTCACTAGAAGACCTGGCAACAGAAACTGAATTAATGCAGGGATTTAAACCACTGTGAAAATAATGATCATGCTATATTATCCATGAAACAACTAACCATATTCTTGCCTCATTGATTAGTCCTTGGATTGTCAAATATGTAAGATTAAGCTGAAGAAAAACCAAACCAAACCTGAGAAGGCATTAATATAAAATGTCAATGAATTATGCAAATCCAATTTTGGTTTGTTTTAAGTGTTGCTAATGACATTTACTCTATGCCTGATCATGGAGAAAATTTTGCCTCTGGATTTCCATTTACATGAATTTCAACTCACTGAGTTTTTAAATCAACATGTAAAAACAAACAGCAATAAAAATCCTTTCAAAATGTATATGCTATTGAGTATAATGCATTAAGAAAACAAAAATCTGTCTTAAATTTTTAGGTCTTTGAAAATTTTTCAATAAACTATTCTGAATAATTGTATTTCAATCTGAATTCTTTAACAGCTTATTCTGAAATCTAAAGGCAAAAGAATACTTTATATCAAACAGGCAACATGCTTACCACCCATGCTATGGGATACCCACACCAGAGGTCTGTCTCCAATCCCAGCAGCTTTGAGCTTGTCAAGCAGCTCACCGCTCCTGTAAGCAATAGACTTCCTGCAAAGAAAAAACAAACACAAGCAAAATGAAGCATGATAAGTTAAAAGGCAATGTTGAAACACAATGAACTTTCAGTGCTGTGTGTTTATGAAAGTGAATTAGCTACAGAAACATTAATTATTTAATTATTGTTGCTATGGTGAAAAATGCCAAAACCTTTTGTAAGGCTGGCTTCTCAAGGACAAGAAATTGGGCTAAACTCAGCTTCTTGCTCTTGCAAGAAAGTTTTATTTTAATTTCACTTATCGATCATTTCCCTTAGCTTGACAAATTGTTTTATGGAGTTCTAAATAATTTCATTTACACACTGTAACAAAACGCTGTTTTCATTTTATGGAAGCAACACTGACACATAATGAACTTTATCCCTTGCAACATGAACATTCCTAATGTCTGACAAAAATGTATTTTGCTAAACAATACTCAAAATGTGGATCAATGTACAGAAACTTAATAACTAAGCGCATGATCAACCAATACATTAAAAAAATCACAGCTAATGTATGTTACACTTTCCAGACAAAAATCTCCAAATGCTTTGTACTGGAATAGTAGGAAAGCAAAATAATCTCCACTTTATAAATGAAAAGACTGAACTCTGGAAAGGATAAGCTACACATTAGAGGCTGAAAATGAATCTGTGGTACAACCAAAACAAAACCAACCCCAATTCCCAATCCAAGCTTGAAAGTACAATCATTATGAAAGTGCATCATTATGCCTTGCAGTATAACAAGAATCAAACACAGAAAGCCCTTGGATAACGAAAGCATCAGGATATCAGGCAACCACTGTGCAAAATAATTCACTTCATCTCTATCGGTCTCAGCATTCGCACTAGAAATTGCTTTATAACACATATGAAAAGGATACTCAAATGTGTCTTTTCAGCTGAACAATAGGCTTTGGGCTAGCAGAGAGACACAAAAATTCACTTTTGAAACAGTGAATGAGATCATACACTTAAGAGCAAACCAAGTTTGTGATTCTACTGCCACATCTTTGTTCCTGCTAGTTAAAAATATCTTCAATATCTCTCATTTATTATTAAACATTTAGAATTATAAAATAATCAAATACTATGCTTGGGTGACCATAAATAGCAGGTAACGTAATTTTCCATTTTGCAATGAAAAAGACATTAATCTTAGTGAAAGAAATACATGTTTATTTCTTTAAACATACTCCAGACAGACTCAGGAAAAGAGCTTTCTTAGAATCATAGAATCATTTAGGTTGAAAAAGACCCTTAAGATCATCGCGTCCAACCATTAACCGAGCACTGCCAAGTCTACCACAAAACCATGCCCTCAAGGGCCATATCTGCACATCTTTATATCACCTCCAGAGATGCGGAGACAACCACTCCCATGGGCAGCCTCTTCCAGGGTTTGACAACCCTTTCAGTGAAGAATTTTTTCCTGTTATCCAATCTAAACTTTCCCTGGTGCAGCTTAAAGCCATTTCCAACCTTCTTTGGACCTGTAAGCACCTACATGCTTCTTACTGTCATTTTTCTGCCTCATTTCAAATAGGCACGTTAACAGCCATGTCTGCCTTATTTTTTCCCTGCTTACATGGGTTCTTTAATGCAAGAATTGCATTGAGCTTTCATTTAGTCAGGAGGAGGAGGGAATGAACAAGTACCAAGTACCAAGATTCCCAGTCTACTACATACATGCTGAATTTTTTTCCTCTTCCCCACACAAAACATAATCCACTTTCAGATTCCTAACCTGTGAGCAGTCATGCGCACACCTCCACTGAAGTACACATGTTGAGTCTACAGTAGTAGTCACATGCTAAAGTATCTGCATAAGTGCTTGAAGGACTTAGATTCTGATTTAAACATCACTATTACTAAGCCTAAAATCCATTCAAGCCAAAGAACCCTTACAGGCTCCAAGTATTTTTATTTTTCAGGAAGAAAATGCTTGACGGTTACATCTTCCTCTGACCTATCCAGTTCACCAAGAGTAAAAATGCAGCTCCTCTGACAATTACACTATCTGACCAAATCAGATACAGTTGCTGTATTTTATGGATTGAAGTAACACTTTTTGAATAAAAGTATCTTTGTGTCAGAAATAGTGTGGCCAGCAGGATGAGGGAAGTGACTTCCTGAGGCAATGCCTTGAATCCTGTGTTCAGTTTTGGGCTCCTCACTACAAGAAAGACTTTGAGGCACTGGAACACGTCCAGAGAAGGGCAACGGAGCCAGCAAAGGGTCTGGAGAACATGTCTTGTGAGGAGCAGCTGAAGGAGCTGGGGTTGTTTAACCTGGAGAAAAGGAGGCTCAGGGGTGACCTTATCGCTATGACTCACCAGTTGGGGGTTGGTCTCTTGACCCAGGTAACAAACGACAGGACGAGAGGAAACAACCTCAAGTTGCACCAGGGGAGGTTTCGATCAGATATTAGGAAAAATTTCTTCATCAAAAGGGTTGTTAAGCACCGAAACAGGCTGCCCAGGAAATGGCTGAGTCCCCATTCCTGGAGATACTAAAAAGCTGTGTAGATGTGACTTAGGGACATGGTTTAGTGGTGGACTTGGCAATGCTGGGTTAATGATTGGACTCAATGATCTGAAGGGTCTTTTCCAACCTAAACAATTCTGTGAAAATATATGCTTCATTTTATCAGGAGTACAAAGCCACAGTACAGTGATTTTTTTGTTGTGCTTATGAAGAATTATTGGCTCACTTCAAAAAATATTCCCCTTAAGATTTACATTAACTAATAGCATAGGTTAGCGTCTCCCCTAAACATGAGTAGAATGGACTGTAAGAGTTCATGAAGTTGCCAGAAGTAGCTCTTCATGAGGCTAAAAAAACTCAAGCATACCATGACTACACTTAATTTTTTCCAAATTTGGTTTTCCAATGCAACACAAGTTAAATTCACTGTTTCACAGTAGGTGATCCCAAGGATTAGCTTTACATGTAGGTCTCCCTCCTGCCCCCCCTCCAAACTGCAGACACTATACTTGTTACCTGTGAGCCTCAACAGGACATTTGGCTTTCCAGTCACTCAAATGGGTGTCATATTCTACAGACAGGATTCTAAGGGAAGGACAGTCCGAAGCCAGCCATGTCTAAACGAAAAGAAAAGCAAAGCCAAAGAACTGATAATTGGGGTACTTAAACTCTTGCAAGCAACTTATCAGCAATTAAGCAAAGATGTTACTATGGGGACAATATCAAGCAAGACTTTTGCTCATTAATTAATCGCCAAATACATTTTACACATGGATTATTATTCTTTTATTATATGCTGGCAAACTCTAGGCTGTTCCCCAGCCACAAAGTAGGCAAAGGATGAAGATCTCTTAACTTGTGTGTTCCTGGCTCCCTCTCCTGGGCAAAACAAGACTAAGATTACCAACAGGACTGATCAGTTCAAGTTTTACAGAGATACTTCAGTGGCTATACCGGTGTGAGTCACTTGAAGCACTAACTACTTATTCACCAACACTACTTAAAGAGCAATCTGCACGTAGTCAGACACCTATGTAAGAAAGGGTACTTAATTTAAAATATAATTTTTTCTCTCTTTTCCTCAGCAACAACATTCCACAAAAAAATAAAGAAAGAGCGTAAGGAAAGCAGCCACGGCCTTCTCTTTCACTAGCACATGAATGATGTTGAAAGCATTAAATTTAGCAGGGATTTTTCCTTGCAAGAACAACAAACAACTCACTAACAAAAATCTATCAGGAACTTGGAAAGTGTTACTTGTATAACATATTACAACTATTGTGATTCAAAAAAGACATCTGCCAGACAGTGTCCTTCTAGATGCTTTAGACAGCTCTCATTAATGAGAAAACAGCAGCCATGTGTAAAAATGTTACTGTCTTTTTACCTTTGGCCAGCACTGACTATAGTCCTCTTCCCCTTCTGAGACCTTTTTATCCAAACGCCTGTCAAAGTCTTGCTGTCGCCAGGTTTTAAATGCTGCTCCCAAAAGGCCATGAACAAAAAGGATGTCTGCTCTGATGGGCTGACTGATCAAGAAAAAGGAATTTTTAAGAGAAATGTGGTACATATGCTTTTAGCAAATTAGAACTTTTAACCTAAGGGATGTCAAAACACTTTTTTTAACACTACATGTGATTTCTTATCTCATGGACAATATTTCATGATATTTCAAAGAGTACGCTCAGATCAAGACAAAAACCAGGGATCCACCTAGAAGAGATATAAAAAGAGGTATGGAAAGTATACCCACCTCACAAATCATAATTTTCTGTAATGAAAACCAGCTTTCCCTCCAGCTACTATTAATGCAGTTTTATCATCTAATTAGATCTTCACTGCAATCTGAGTAATACCAATGAACCCAGGGAATAGTTGCTACTAAGTGACATACCATGTTGGAGACTGCTTCAGTCCCACATCCACAATTGCTATTTGAAGAGGCTAAGTTGAAAATTTACTGCATCTTAGGCCAACATGTGCTGATGCCAGTAGAATAATTACAAGGCACGGTACCCAAGACATACAGTGCAGAGGTTAAAGGGTTGCAACACATGCAAAGCAGTAATTAATCTCATGTTTTGTGTTTGGATTTTTCCATGCGTTACAGTAATACTCTTTTCATGGTTATGGACCACTCCAACCACTTCTCTTGTTCTTCTACTTGAGAATGTAAATTCAGTCCTTTCAACCCACCAAAGAACAGGAGGAGCAGGTGACATCACTATAGCAGCACTCTGATTTCAACTCTTCCAAGGTTTGTAACTGAACAGTGTAACAAGTAATTGAAAGTACAACATTTACAATGTCTCCTTCTGCTTTACCTGCTCCGATACTGTGGGTGTAAGACATAAACGCCATCTGGGTATTTTTCTTCCACCGTGTCCCTGTCTAGATTAGCCAAAGCTCTGGATGCATGAGAAGACTGAATGATATGGGGGGATTTCATTACTTCAGCAAGTACAGAAACCCAACCTACATTGAGAAAATAAAGTAGCAGGTTAACTAATAGAAACATCATCCAAACAAAAGAATTCAGAAACATCACCCTTTAAACTATACTTGTGAAAACAGATGCTAAAATTTAAGAAGGGTAACATAAAAATAAATTATTTCAATCCACTCTTTACCTCAGAAAAGCCAAAGATAGGTAAGTGGAATGTCCAAAATTCAAACATTCAGAGTAGCAAGGAGGCAATGTATTTTACTACTGTTCAGCTTATGACCTAAGGAGAACCTCTTCTCAGAAGAAAAAGGAAGTGTATCAGCAGGTCAATACAGTTGTCAGAGAGAGAACAGATCTCAGGTCTTTTTTGCAGATAAGATGCAAGGAAGATGGAAGAAATTAATCTTAAAGCACAAGAGAGGCATAAAAAACAACCTACAGGAGCAATAGTAGTTGAAAAAAATTGATGCTTGCTGTAAGAATATGACCATTTCTAATTTTAAAATCCAGTGTATGAAAAACTCATTACAGAATTAAAATATCCCTTCTATTCTAAAAATACTATACTATTTATACCACAAAAACTAAGATAATTAGATTTGATACAATCATCAATAAAATTTTAAGTCATAGCTACTATGACTTGCAGGCACTTTATAATACTCTACCTATAAAGTGTAAAATTGTCTTAGAGATGGATGGGGATATTCACAGACTACTGAAAAATTCAAAGGAATATCTTTTATGTGCACACGCAAATACATATGTCTCTTCAAAATCCTGATAATTCTTGTTGCTGCTAGCAAAAGTTTTGATTTGCTAGCCTATAAATCACAATTACATTACAGTCAAGTTCAAAAGGAACACCTTGAACGGAGATTATCAATTGGAGGCTGATTTAAAAAAGAACAATTTATCTCATGAGCATTGTTTCAAAATTATGTACATTACGTTACTATTAGTATTGTCAGTAAGTTGCTAATTCAAGATAGTTCACTGCAAACTGAGGAAGAGAATGAACTGACACTTGAGTTTTGATTTAAACAAACTAACACTTCTTTTTTTAAGAATTATGTATTTAAATTATATTTCTAAGCAGAACACATGTTGACCATTGTGGCATGTTCTCCTTCAGAAGAATACTATCTAAAATCTACTTTCAGTTCTCCAAATACAAAGAATGCTACCTAAAGCCTACTTTCAGTTCTCCAAATACAATAGAGGACTGCCAAGCTAGTTTGTCTAAAACGAATGCAGTCTTCAGTTTTGCATTTCTCTTAAATGAGCCAAGACAAAGAGTCAAAAATAGTGTTCAGAATCCTTTTGTCCCCAGATACCCTACATCACAGCTACTACACAATGCACCACTTTTTCTTCCTCTTTCTGTGCCAGCAGTTTTTGCGTAGAAAAGAGCCTTGGAGGTTCTTTCTTCTTATGCATCATCCAGCAATAAAAGAGAAGCTTTATCAACTCCAGACCAGCAGTATCCGACTGCTCATCTCTGGGGTTTGGTTCACTGTCTAAAATTCCTCTTGTACTGAGAGCTCTGTCCCAAGGAGCTGCTGACTCTCCTGTTTCAATCTCTTCTTCTACATATATGCTTTCAACAGTCATAAGAATTTAGAAATGGTGCTGGAACTCAGAACAAAGGCCTTTGTAGCCCAGCTGCCTTTCTTCAGAAGTGAGCAGCGTGGAACTTGCAGAACAATAAAAGAATAGAGCAGTAAAAGGGCAATTATACAGTGCTGATTCTACTCTATGCCCTTTGGTTTTCTGCAGTCAACTTGGTATCCACGTGTAGAACTTTATGGATTTTTCCTTTAATGAATTTCTCTAATCACTTTTTGAAGCTTCATAAATCAACTATCACCAAGTTTTATGGCAATTTTTAGTTTGGTCACGCAATATATTGAAAAATATGTATTCATTTGTTCTGTCTCTTTATAATTTAATGTGCAAGAACCTTCGGTCTTGCATCACAACAAACAACAGATGATCTCTTTGCCTTCGCTATGCCAGTGAAGAGAATTTTACAAATCTTCACTGTATCCTCTTTCAGTCATTTTTTCCCCACACTAAACATCTCAGTTTAGTTGTTAGTTCTTTATATCACAGCCATTTCAAAGTTTTCATCACCCTCACAGCCTTTTCCTGTGCCTTTGCTACTTCTCCCTCATGTAACAGAAAGATTAAAAATGCTGTGTTTGAAAGGCAGACACCAGCTCAGACCTACACAACAGCATATTGATATTTTCTACTTATTTATTTTCTAATAAAACACTGAGATTTATTTACTTGGTACAGAACTTTCACTGTGATACTTAGAGGGTATTAAAAAAGAGGTATGAAAGAAAAGCTTAGCAGAAGTTAGTAGTCTAACATGAAACAAGGGAGGGAAGGACATCATGTTTCACTTTGTTCCAAAAGGTGAGGATTGCAAGTTGGTCTGTTCCTGTACAAGACTAAAACACAGTAAATAAATACCAAAAAAAATCTTCAAGGTAGATGATCTGTGAGAGCCGAATACTGGCAAAAATCTTTTTTGAGTTATGTGAACCAAACAAAGTCCAAATTTTCACTATCCATCAGACTCTGGACACCTGTCATTGACATACATTGGCTAGATAGCAAACAGGAGTTCTTAATCAAAACCATCTAAACAGTCTACATTTTTTGTATTAAAAAAACCCCGAACAGCACGTCCCCAGCCCCACAAATACAAAAACCACACCGCTACCATGGTCCTCTTCATTTTACTTAAGCACCAAATCCTTGGAAATTTTTAGAATAGAAATCTGACATTCAGACTACTCGCACTTGCTTTCCTTTTACCTGCACGTACTATGGATGAATGAAGATGTTCATCCAAAGCCATATTTCCAATAATGCGAATTATGTTCCTCTGTATCTTTGCTGAATCTTTACGTAGCTGGTATATCCTCTGTAGTAGCTGAAGGCCTCCTTTAGCTTCAATTTTATCACAGTGAGAAGAAATCTAGTATTATACAGTAAATACAATGATAATCAATAGATGTTCTGCTAAAGGTTCTTTAGATACTGTTAATTCACAGATTTGGGAGTTTCAAGGAGCTGATATAATGGAGAGCACTTATTACGGGCGAATTATTAATTTAAAATAATTTAAATTAATTTAAAATAAAATTTATTATGCCACAGTTAAAGAGAAATTAAATATTTTAATATGCTAAATGCATGATTCTTATGAATTGACAACCTAGAAAACACTGAGTACCATCACTCTATTGTCCTCCACATCTGAGGGAGATGAGATTACTCTCCATTTGGCATGATCAAATTTCAACTTAAATTCAAAAGTCTGAAACAGGCCAATTTTCTGCATTTGTTAGAGCATTATCTCAACCAGAGCCACTTGTCTTCCTGTCCACCATCTAAAATGCACTGAAATACAAAGGTATTTCTACTTCCAAATAGTACTGCTATCATTATTGATCCTAAGTGCAACAACAGATTTTAGTCTAAGCAGATGAATATGCACTAATTAGTTGTAGTGTCAACTACCAATATTGGACAAATGCTTATGACTTGAACAGATTGTGTACAGTGCTTAAAAATGCGTGGTAGCTACAGAACTGCTGATATCCTCAAGCCCGTGGCTTTCAACAGACAGACATGCATTTGGAACGAGTACAGTCACAACTTGTTTAAACTGAAAATCTGGAATATAACACAATCCAGACTAAGTCAGAATTTCTATGTACATGGAAGATGTGAAAGGAATACCAGCAAACTGCACTTTATCCATCCCTACTATCAATAACAATTTGGTGTTCTCAACACTTTCCTTGGCGATTTAGCTTCTGAGCAATTAAGTGCACACAGAAGAGTACAGTAACAGGAAACAAGAAGGATCAGTTACAAAAAGTCTTCCATACTCTTCACCTGTGTCTGCAAAGAACAGATTGGTCCTGGGAGGCCACTCTATTAGCTGCTTACTGTGCAGTATTCTACCCAAAGGCCCCTGCCGGAGGGAGTTTTTTAAATAGATAAGGTTTGAATTCATGAGACTACTTTGCTTTGTGAAAACCCATCACTAGAGTTGGATTAAGAGCCACAAGAAGAGACCTGCTTGTAATTTTCTGAACTGATGCACACTGACTCACACAAATCCACCTACTTTGCACTGAGAATTTCACATCATCAGTATTTTGATTACTGAGAAGCTGCAGAGCAGAAACACTAAGTGTTTCCTCATGATATCCATCTCCAATGACTTTGGCTGTCAGTGGGAAGTAGCCTCACACAGGATGAAATCGTTTAAGCCACCTCAGGCATTCTCTCCTGCTTTTCTGTCTCAGAGCTGCCCTTTCACTTCTTGAAAGATAAACACAGGTATACAACAGGGGAACTTGTAAAGGCTAATTAGAAACAACAACAGAGCTTACATACACTTCCCCATGAGAAAAAAAAATTAGCTTGTTTCACCGCCTTTGTTTCACACCAGTGTCAGCTGTCTGAACACCCTTACAGAAAGAGTGAGGGGTAGGAGACAAAAAAATGGCAACTCCTCACAATACATGAAAGAGTATTAGAAAGGAATCTTAATAAATGTAGTATTTCAGTTATAGTTTAACGGACAAATTACCTTAGAATGCTGCACTAAAGCCTGCAAGCAAAAGAGTTCCACTGTTTCTGAAGGGATTTTACTCAACGTCTCACAATATGGAAGTCCGTTTCCTCCAAAACACCACAAGCCTCCCTGAAATGAGAAACAGTAAAAATCATAACACATTTCAAATGGCTACATAAAACAAGGATGTCTAAACTGAACCGTTAAGTGTGTAATGATCTATAGAAATTGCTTTAAAGAGTGCACAGCATGCATACACTTTTCAAAATGCAAAAATTACACAACAGTACACCATAAAAATATTTACTGTTTTTAAGAGAAAATATTAATTAGATTTTCAGTCAGTAGTCTCCACAGTCTGTTAACTTCAAAACATAAATAAAGCGGAAGAATGTAGGAGTTTCATTTTGTTAATGAATGTCTTCTTTTAAGAGCGTTTGCTTAAGCATTAAAAACAAGACTCAAACTAAATTTAGACTTTCATAGTTGCAAAACTGAAAACAGGAGGAAAAAAGGTCTCCGATATGTGGCATAGGCTCTGACAATCAGTCTCTCAATCACACAGCAGAAAGACCAGCATAACCTCAGTAAAAATCAAAATGCCTACAAGTGCAGTGACCTACCAAAGCTCACTTTGTAGCAAGAGCTCTGACTGAAAAAGTGAAGGAGTGATAGTATACAAATAATACATATAACTCTGTTACAGGAACTACAGAGTTATTGCTCTCTGAAATCTCTAAATGAAGGCTGACAAGCATCACTACTAAAATGAATTCACACTTGCTATTGCATTGAATAGCATGATGCTATTCATCATTAAAATGAATTCACATTTGCTATTGCATCTATCTTATAAAAAATAATAATCACTCATTAAAGAAGTCACAACTTCTAAATAAAAAAATAAAATACGTAAGAAAGAGTGGATGAAAATGTCATTACAATTATTATTTTTAAGCAATAATGGCACTTTAAATGATGTTCCTGAAGCCGCTAAGGAAGCTGTGGCACTTTTGAAGAACCTCTAGTTTCCAAGTTCAGAGAGACCAGTAGACTATTCTATTTCTGGTTTGGTAACAGGGACCTGTTCCAGGAAGGAATTTCCATGTGATATAACAGAGTTTACTATTTGAGGTGTGCTAACAACCTACTAGTTTGCTAGTAAGACTTAACAGATGTTTAATCATCTCTGCAGTAAATGAAAACTCAAACAGTACGATGAAATGTGAAAAATCGTTTTATGAGGATTACAAGGGGAAGGAATGTTTTGGATAAAATGTTGAAGTATCTGCTTAATGGGAAGGTTTGAAGGATACAATCTTTCACTACACCTTTCGACCAATTCAGCTGGGAAACACAAACAAGCTTTCAAGCAGACAGTCTCTATTTAGATCTCGCTAATGTTCTGTGGTCACAAAGTCTCTGTATTTCTCTTCCTCTTACAATGCTCAGAAATGTGGAAATAGGTTTATATCTTTGAGCTCTGCAGGAACAAAGAACGCACATAGTTCTACTTTGCAGATGGGAACTCACCCTTTGTGCAGCGAGAGTTTGGCTACTTTCACGTAAAGCAAGAGATGTGAAGTACTGGACACATGGATCAAGACCACTCTGGGGTAAAGATACTAACAACAGGCGAAGCTCATCTTCTATGGGATAATCCTGCAAGAAGTAAGCACAAATAGCTTTTCATTTTGTTCAAAGCACGAAGCAAAACGCAGAGAAAATAAATATTTGACATAATGGAATCAGCCACACTAATGAGACCATAAAATATGAACCCTGGACTTAAGTGCTCTGCAACTTTTTAATAGCTATATCTGTAAAGACTTTGAAAACTGGTAATTCTAAAACCACCAAATAAGTGACGAAAAGCTTCATACTTTACACTTCATACTTTGGTATGTTCCTCTTCGCACAGGAAGCTTAAAAGTTCACCCTTAACTACACAGTAATTTTCCTAGAATCATAGAATATCCTAAGTTGGAAGTGACCTACAAGGATCATTGAAGTCCAACTCCTAGCCCTGCACAGGACCACTCCACAAATCACACTGCGTGCCTGAGAGCTTTGTTCAAACACTTCTTGAACTCTGTCAGGCTTGGTGCTGTGACCACTTCCCTGGGGAGCCTGTTCCAGTGCCCAACCACCCACTGCATGAAGAACCTTTTCTAATACTCAATCTAAACCTCCTCTGACACAATTTCAGGCCATTCCCTCGGGTCCTGTCACTGGTCACTGCAGAGAAGAGATCAGTGCCTGCCCCTCCTCTTCCCCACAGGAGGAAGTTGTAACTGCAATGAGGTCTCCCCTCAGTCTCCTCGTCTCCAGGCTGAACAGACCAAGTGACCTCAGCCACTCCTCACATGGCTTCCTCTCTAGACCCTTCACCATCTTCATAGCCCTTATTTGGATGCTCTCTAATAGCTTTATATCTTTTTTATGTTGTTGTGCCCAAAACTGCACACAGTGTTTGATGTGGGGCTGCACCAGCTCAGAGTAGAGCACAACAATCATCCTCTACAACCAGCTCATGATGCTGTGCTTTTGGTGACATCCATTAAAATGAATATATAAATTACTAGTAAAAAATAAAGACAACATTTCTTTTAAGCTTTTATATTGAAAATATTCATACAGGTATTCATTTAACAATCCATAGATCACAACTGATAGATTCAACAAAGTTGAATAAGTTTATTTGCCCACAGTCATGGAATTCACAGTTATTCTAATCCTTGCTACAATCATACGTGGAGACTTTTGCGATGATTAGAGCTGCCACAATGATTTGCTTCAACTTACTAAGCAGTAGATTGGGAACTCTTAACTTCAATCACCCAGTAATCATACTGCTGTAAAAATATATACACAACCATATACTAGCATAACCTAATAATTAAGGACTGACAGGTACAGATCCACTACCACAAAGTTTTATGAAGATAAGAAAGGAAATACTCAAAATAACACTACAAATCAAAGCTAGTGTTTCAGAGTTTTGCCAGTTAAGATATAGAGGTAGTTTCTGACAGGGACTTCTGCCAGTATTCATTCTATCAGCATTACAAAACACCTCGTATATTATGCTTTGTGTGCCAATTCTGTTTACTGAAGCTGATGATGGCATGATTGCTCTGATCATCATATATATAATATATATATACACCCTTAAAAATTACCTTAAAAATTAAAACCAAGGCCAAATTTATCCAATAAAGACTTGTTGACACCCAAAAGCTGGCAATGAAGAGGTGGGACTACAGCAGAGCACCACACTAGCACTGAGGATGCAAAGGCCTCCAGGAACACTACCCATGTGTAGGATTCTGTCAGGATCAACAAGGCAATCCAGGATGACTTCTTCCCATTGCCCATTAGGTACAGACAAGCAGTGTGTGCTATCATACTGGCAACTGGTTCAGACTTCACTGCTGGTAAATATGTACTGGGGATATCCAGTCCAAGAACAGTAACTGAGCAATGCTTCCAACCTTATTTCTTTCCATCATGCCACTCGCTAATGCAGATATACCCCAGGCTATATCTTACATTACAGTTTTGTCTTTTGGTCTTAATTTTATTACTAGTTAGTTACTTTAGAAGAACTCCACTTTAAATGGTTAACAACAACAAAAGCAGTAAAAACAAATAAGCAACTAAGAATCATCTAATACCTACTTTTCATTTACTTACAGTCTTTATTTTTGGCAATGGTGGTGGAGGCAGGAAAAAGCGAAGGTCAATACCTTTGGATCGAGCCAAACCTATAGCAGTCCTTTGATCACAGGTTTGAGCAACTGTACCATATTGATAATCTGTCAAACAAGAATTTCAATGTTAGGGTTAAACTATCCTTAAACATTTCAGTTGGTTTGAAATGAAGTTTCTCATCTACTTTGTAAATACATTTGAAAAAAGAACCACCTCTCTGCAATCTACTTAAACGAGCTCTGATTTTGTAACCACAAATTCCAGAAGTTAAAAACTGCAGATATTAGATCAGCACTATGCTGAACTGAAATACACCTGGGCACTAACTGTTTATTATAGACCAGTTTGATATAGGTCCTCAGATATAAGCTGAGGACAAGCAAAAGCAAATATTCAGTGTTTAAATTTAAAAGGCATTGTGCATAGACTTCTGCATACATTATTAAAAAACAGAGCCTTAAATCCACATGCTGCAAAGACACACACCCCAAATTTCAAATGATACAAAAAGCCATGTTTCAATAAAATTGATAGCACAGTACAGTTTAAGTAGCCCTTCCTTACTGAAAATACAAGAGACTTCAGTTACTCTGCTGAAGGGAGAGCAGATTTAAAGAGCAACTACTCTTCCTTTCCAAAACCTACTTACTTTACAGCTGGAAATACTAAAAATTACATACTGAAATTCAGTGGCAAACTGAAGGGAAAGAAAATAAAAATTTGCTTCTATTCTTGTTACTGTTATTCAATTCTAGAACAAAACTGACAAGAAATTTAAAATATAATTTTCACAGTCACAGATTGGCCGTATTTTTTCTTCAGTGCAGATCACTTACACCTGCAAACTGAACTCACTGGAGCTGTGCTTTGGACAAGCTGACCACTTTGGTTCTAGCTGTGAAAAGTTAGCACATACTTTGAATCTTAAATTTTCTTGGACTCCGTTTTGAAGTATCAGGTTAAATAAAAGCCTGTTTCCCTCCTGAGGCAGTTGGCAAGAACAAATAGTACAACAATGGGCACTACAGAGAAAGGGAGGTAACAACAAGCAACTAAATTTCTTATACTGCACATCCTGTGCTCTGAGATCCTGAAATCACCCACTAACAGCATTCTCCTACAAACTCCAGACAGTTACACTAAACTAGTACACAAAGCTTCAATTTTGGTACATCCTAGCTTTCAAATGTTTTCAAGCACAATTTGTTGATGTAAAGTCCCCGTGGAAATTAATTAGATTTTTAAAGAGGCAATTTGAAACAAAATAAATCCCATGGCGTGGAGTTGCACTGGAAGAGTGAAAGATCCTCAACTGATCGAATTACCAGACTAATGAGAATCCAGAACAGAATGTCACCTACTTTATGCGGCCTAGTGATGGAGCGGGGAGGAAGACACATATATATATACACATACACACACACCTCCTCTTCGAGTTTCAAGGATATTTGCTGCTAGAGCAACAGGGTGAGCTTATTACTACTAAATAACTAAGACAAAAAATGGCTTACAAATTATGTTTACATGTACAAGTCCTCTACCTTTGGTTTGTCATTATTACTTATCAGTTCCTAACCAATTTTTATCAACTTAATCATGGCTTTAAAGTAATTCATATTGAGCCTTATAAAAAACAATCACTGCCAGAACTTGTGACTGTGTTAGCAGTCCCAACAGAAAACCTTAGGAATAAGGAGCATGAACTGCTCTCCCACAATACAGCAATGGTTGGAATTCTCTCATGGGAAAGAGAGAGAGGCCTGCACTGCAGACACACACTCTCTGTCAGGGTGTTAGGAAAGAACAGCTACTTGAAATGTAAATAACTCCCCCACATTTTAAACCAAATTTTAGACCATATTTATGCTTGCAGCTCCTAGCTTTTCTTCATGTTGGCAGCAGACTTGGAACAGCTAACTGAGACTTTGTCGCATTTCTGGGATGAATTAGGCTACATCAGCACACATTACCACGCCAGTGACTGTTGCTTGCCAGGTCTTGTACAGCCTGCAGTCGGACCATTTTGTCTTCTGACTGAGTTCTCTTTAAGAGAAGCCATAAGGCACACTCATGCTCTTCTCCATCAAATGTACCAAATTGTTCTTTTAAAAGGAAACAAATGAAACACAAGCTATTATTAAGAAGCATTTTAACAGTCACGTTTCTGTTAGTTGAGTAAGGAAATGCATTTCTTTTAATTTCTGAATGTTACCTGTTAACAGTAATTTAAAGTTAACCTTTTAATATTAAATTAGTATAATAAACAATGACAGAATGACATCAGTAAAATGCTGATCCTTAAATGGTGGGTTTAATTAATTTTAGTGGCACCAAGTTGACATTTCAAATATACGTGACAACTTCTGGCTGGCACTTATCAACCAGAATTACCAGCAACTTCTGAGGCTCTGACCTTGAACAATTAATTTCATAGGATGACATGACATTTCATAGGAGTTGCATATTGTAATAATTATTTAACAGACAGTTAAATGAGAAAAGACCATATGCCTCAGGAACACAGTTTCTTATACAAATTGCAGTTCTTATTTTAAATTACTCTAAAAAGCAGTGACACTATTACAAAAAGACTATGCTGCTTTCCGTTAATATTGTCAATTGTGATGAAAGCATAACATACTTTTCTATAATGAGATTTTGAGAGTATTTCATCCCACAAATACCTTTTGTACACAAAACTGGTACGAAATATTAGCCTGGTATCTTAAGCTTTAAATCTCTTCTGAAACAGGAACTAAATCAGGCACTGGAATGGGCTGCCCAGGGAAGTGGTGGATTCTCCATCCCTGGAGGTTTTTAAGACGAGACTGGATGTAGCACTTAGTGCCATAGTCTAATAACCGCAGTGGTAGTGGTTCAAGGGCTAGACTTGATGATCTTAGAGGTCCTTTCCAACCATAGATTCTATGATTCTATAATTCTATGAAAACAACCCACAAATCTCCTCTTAACCATTGCTTTTGCTTACTTTAAGGAAAAGAATGGTTTTAATACATAGAAAATAGACAACTGATAATCCATATTAATACAGAAATTATATTATCACTGTTTCTAAAAGAAAAGAACATGTTAAGTTTGTGAGAAAAAATATTTTACTTTCTGAAAGCCCTACTTCACACTGTTAAAAAAATAATAATCATAGATTAACTCATGCTTTCAATACCTACCATTAAAAGGTCTCCGGAATATTTTAGCTTCTGTTTCTAGAATCTTCCTCACGGCTTTATGGATTTCTTTTCTGGCTTTGTATGTGACCCCTATAAGAGTATTTTTATATTACTGGAAGTCTGAAAGACAGTTCTCTCACATCACTTTTTGTAAACATATGAAAAAAAATACACATACATATACATACGGACATATATAAAGAAAATTATCTCATATATAGAGAACTATGTATAGAAAGAACAATCTTAAAAAAAAAATCAGTCACCAGCTTAAAATAAATTTGGTTACATTTTTGATAACAGATCTCAGGAAATACAGCTTTCCTTATTATATAAGGGTGACTTCCAGAAACATTCTGTTCTCTTAAAATTCTGTTTTTAAAACACAAACAATTATGCACCTTACCTTGATATTCACTTGGATTTAGAGAAGCTGTACGTACATATACATAGGATTTAAGTTTTTCTTGATGTAGAGCTTGAGTGTCAATTTGCAGCAACTTATTTAAGGACAGGACTTCATATGTAATGAACACAAAACCTCTTTAAAGAAAAGAGAACTGCATATGAATATTAACTAAAAAAAATATGATGCCAAAAAGTTAACAATCACTTTGTTATAAATCATCCAGATTTTACTATATACATAATAGCCTGTAGATTATTTTGATTTCACAAAGTAGAGAAAAGGCTATAAAATACTTGAAATAAGTAATAACTACCAGAAATTATGCTTCCAAGCTATATTCTCCCACGTCTAATGGTCTCCTGATAGTCACATTTTTTGAGAGATACACAAATCAAACTTTTAACTGTATACCTAAGTTCTTTATATGCTTGTCAGTTATAACTTACCCTAGTATAAGTGATCCAGTCACCTTTGCAATTTTTCCTTGAAAAAATGAAAAACTCACGTCAAACAAAGTTGTGTGCATCACCTCAATATTAACACAGTTACTGTTTGAGTATCGGACAATAAGAACAGCAGACACTAAGAATAAGCTTTTTAAAATTTTTCTATTGCTTTCCACCTTTCAGGAAATCATTAACCTAAATTTACAAACAGAGAAAACCTTGCTTGATTAGAATTTCTTTCTCTCCTAAGCAAGATGATAACACATGTATCCCAACAGTGCTATTTACTTTGAGTATTGCTACCTCTCAATTACATTCATTGCTCAACTGCAGGAATCAACACTAAACTTTCTCTGTCGGTATAATTAGCAATCATTTTGAACTCTAAATTATTTTAAGGAGTTAATTTTCTCGTAGCTATATCTTCAGTGTATATTACATAGAGGAGTATGTACATTCTTTGAAAAGTCCTGCAGTCTGATTAAGAAAATATATTTTTAAAAATAATTCCATTGGATCCAATTTATAAAGCAAACTGCTAATAAACACATGCTACTTGCAACAATTTTCCTTTTAAGTCTAATGATTCTTGTCAGATCTTAGCTATTTTGTCCCTACAACGTTGATCTGATCATCTGACTACAAGGATCTCTATACAGAGAAACTCCTATCCTTACCAGTAGCAGCAAACCCAATGGAACACATCTCACCTATCATGAATAATTTCTTTTCCTCAGCATGAACTGGGAGATTTGCCCCACAACCACTGCTACCAGCTTCCATCTTTGTGAGACCATAAGCATTTGGCATGCAGACAAGAGGCAGCAGCTACATGTTGAAGAAATAACTGGCAGAGAAGTTTGAAAAAGAAAAAATTGCAATGCTTCCTGTAGAGCAGAACTTGAAATATCCTATCTCTAATGCTCAGAAATAAACTTTGTAAGAATCGTCATTCTATGCAGAAATCACCAAAGAGAGCAGAGACTAAGCAAGAAAGACCGCAGAACTAGTATCATGATACAAAAGAAATAATAGAAACAAACTTTATTCCCTGTTTATGGACATAATTATTTCATGGCTCTTGAGGTTACCAAAAAAATCAGATGCAAGCTGAGTTTAAGGTAGTTTAAAGAGACCACATATAGTCAGAAGACCTCTCATCATGTTTGTATCTGTTCCCAAATAATCGGCTGGTGTCATTTTACAGATCACTATGCAAAGCAAGGTCAGAAACAGATAGGCATTTAAGATTAACAGGAGCTTTTAATCACAAAGTCTTTAGAACTTTAGCAGCATTTAATAATGCATGACATCATACCATTCCTCTTTATTAACACTTCAGATCAATACATAATGAACTGTACTTACTGATATCATTCCAGGGTAGGTGTGTTTTTGTGGCTGAACCTGAGGTTCCTATTTGTCTGTAGCAAAATATACAGTAAGCAGACACTGACATTCTGTGTATTAAAAAAAAAAAAAAAAAAGTAATGATTGATTTGAGTATTACAGCAGAAAACCTGCAGCAGTTTTTTCCTGTCTTTTTACAGAAAAGGTCATGATAGCAAATGTCACAGTAAACCAGACTTCTGTCATTTCACTCCCTGTAAAGCGCTCCAATTAAAGAAATCTATAAACTCCTTAATTTCATGGGCTGCATTGCAATTACAAGAAAAGTTTAAAGCAGTTTTTCATCAATTATGTCCTAGTGTTGATTTTAGTATGTATTTCCAATTAACTTCTCTGCTTCTAAGTTTCCTTTTCTGCTTCTTAGTAACTCCCCCTAAAATACCAGATATGGTCATGTCTCCATCAAGACATTACTCTATACGACATGGACCTTAATACAACTCACCAACCAACTGCTTTTAAAGTTTATAACGGATTGTGTTAGTAAGTCTTCCATTTTGATTAACAAAGCTCAAGGAACTACTATATATTTTTGGCTTTAAATGACAAAACTAACTAATACTTAAAGAATGTGAAACCTCTGCACTTATTAAAAAATAGTACCATTTCTCAAATGCTCTGATTTCATGGGCTTATGAAACTCAGAGAGCATGCTTACAGGTAAAACATGCATGTCATTCTATTCTAACATGTGCAAAAGAACAAGAATCTAGCCTGAGTCAAGAAGAAGAGAACCCTTTCCAAAATTAAGACCTTAGCAATTCAGCATTATGAAGCCATAGGATACCAACAGAATAATTGCACTGTATTCACTGAATGCTGAGATCAAACTGGATTTTTTTCAAAGTCACAAACATACATATATTAGAACTACCAAAGTTCTGAATGTACAGGCAAGCCAATGCAAGCATGAATTTTCTTCACAGTAGCAGTCTTCATGAAGGTAATATAAGAGTCTTTCAGAAATACGAAACAATTTATTCTTCTGATATATATATCAAAGCACTCAATTTTCCCAGATTTACAAGCAAAAAGATGAGTTAAGAAAAATTTGCTGTAACTTCTATACACTTTCTAGATATTACCTTGACTTTTTTAACAAGTGGGACTATTCATAAGGGACCATGTACTTTAGCCCACTGATCTGTATCTTCACCTCTGCACAAGGTTAAAATAAAATATATTTATATTAGTCAAGCACAGAAAACCAAGTCAATTTAGGCCAGGCAAAAGCACCAATTCCGATTCCTACCACTCACATATACTGATCATTTCATGTATTAGCAAAAGTTACTGCCTTTATGCTTTCTATAAATAAGAAAAACTTGTCTAAATTAGGAAAATTTAAAAACTGGCTTTGGCAACCCACAAAGTTCTGCATATTACTTCGATGAAGATCTCCTCTCAAGTCTTAGCAGACAGAACACGCAGTATTTTTAGCACAAGCATTATGGAGAAACTCAGAAAGAATATGAAACCTAATAATTGCAAAAATATGCCAAAAAATGGTTTTGCATACACTGCAGCAGTAATATGAAACTCGTATTTTGTAAGTGAAATTTTAGTGTCTGCATTGGTACATTTATACTAACTGAAATACTGAGTTAATGCTTTTAAGTGGATTTAAAACCACACCAATATCTCTCACATATCAATCAAATTTTTATGTTGGAAACATAGTCATCCTTATTAAGTAACAAATTAAGTCTATATCACCACAGTCACAATTAACTCAAAATGATAAAATGTGTAAATCTGACCTTGAAATATGGGATCCTGATAAGCTCCTTGAATTTAAGGTAATGTCTACAGACCAAGAAAAATGCTTATATCGCTTTTATTGTCAATGTCCAACTCCTCTAAACAAGGGGTTTATGTTTGTTTCCTTCCATTAATGTGTCTTCCTCTTTTCTTGTTTCCCCAAAAGTTCTGATTTTTCACTTCTCTTTTGCTTGTGTTTAGGGCATTTTTGAAAAATGTCAGTATTACCCCAACACTCCCACAATCACTGCCAGCAGACTACTTTTTGACTTCCGTCATTTCAACACTGTGCTTATCCATTCAGTTCAGCAGTGTACACAACACGGTGACACACTTCGAAGGCACTGGTGATCAGTCCTCTAGAGACACCTTTTCTGCCTCCAAACTCTGATGGCAGTTCCTTCACTACCTTTATTCACAGAATCACATGCATTTATTTTTCTCCCTAGCCACAGTCTACAACTGCAATAAACATGAGGTTCAGTGACAGTGGGTGTCACAACTCCTTGAATTTGAAACAACCACCTGCAAACACGGGAGGCCAAAATGAGTGCCATTTCTCTGCTGCCAGGAGCCTCTGTTCAGAGAGTGAACACAGAATCATAGGGGTTTGAATGGACCTTAAAGATAATCTAGTCCCAAACCCCCTGCCATGGGCAGGGATGCCTCCCACTAGACCAGGTTGCTCAAGGCCTTTTCCAAGCTGGTTTTGAATGCTGCCAGGGTTAGGGCACCCACAACCTCCCTGGGCAATCTGTTGCAGTGCCTCGCCACCCTCAGAGTAAAGATTTTCTTTCTAATAGCTAAACTAATATTTCTCCTCTTTCTCTTGTATCCATTACTCCTTGTCCTATCACTACAGTTCCTGATGGAGAATCCCTCTTCAGCTTCCCTGCAGGCCCCTTCAGATCCTTTAAGGCTGCTACGAGATCTCCATGGAACCTTCTCCAGGCTGAACAGCCCCAGCTCTCTCAGCCTGTCTTCATAGCGGAGGTGCTAGAATCCTCTCACCAAATTCGCGGCCCTCCTCTGGACTGGCTCCAACAGGTCCGTGTCCTTCTCACGTGTGGGTACCCAGAGCTGGATGCAGCACCGCAGGAATCGCCCCCTCGCCCTGCTGACCACGCTCCTTTCGATGCAGCCCAGGATTTGGGCTGGCTTTCCGGGCTGCGAGCGCGCACTGCCGGCTCACACCGGGGTTTTTATGCTCGGGGAATACACGCAAATATAACCCATTCTGCAGCCTGTTCCACAGCCGGCCCGGGCAGCTGCGAGCCCCGTCCCGCACCGGGGGGCGCGGCGCCCCCCTGCCTGTCACCAACCCAGCGCGGGGCGGCAGCGCCACCGGGGCTCATTAACAAGCTAGCTAAATAACAAACAAACAAGCAAGCAAACGCCGCCGCAGTTTTAGGCGATGCAACACGTACACGGGGGGGGCGGCTCCGTGCCTCTCTCCGGAGGGGTTCAGGGGGAAAACAACCCGTTACACCCCCAGGAGCGTCCCGTCCCGCCTCGCCCCGCCCCGTCCCCGTGTCCCGGCCGCCGTGCCCCCGCCCCGCTCCAGCAGCAGCGGCGCCGCTCCCACCTTCCGCCTTCTCCCTTCCGCCTTCCCCCTTCCGCCACCTTCCGCCTCCGCCGCCGCTCCCGGTGGCGGCGCCCGCGCGCCCCGTGACGCCGAGCCGCGGGCGCTGCCGGGAGCGGCGCTGCGCGTGCGCGGAGGAGGAGAAAGAGGAAGAGGAAGAGGAGGAGGAAGAGGAAGAGGAGGCGCTTCCGGCGAGCGGGAGCGGTGGGTCTGGAGAGGGCCGGGGCCTGCGGGAGCCGCGCCGCGCCAGGCGGGGAGACAAGGCAGGGACCGGAGCTTTGGGGAGCCCCTCTGTCCCAGGCGGGCGGGACCAGCGGCGCTGCTGGTCCGGGGAGGTGAGTTGTCTAAAGGGCCTGCGAGTTTAACCAAAGTGTTGTTCCTTTTCTTCTTTTTCGTTTTTTTTTTTTTCTTTTTTTTTTTTTTTCAGTGCTCGCAGGTCTGCTCCGTTCGCCTGCGCCACCCCGAAGCAAGGGGTTGTTTTTGCGGCCTGTCCCTCCCGGCGTTTGTAAGAGAAGCGAGAAGATGGTGAACGTTCTGAAGGGTGTTCTGATTGAGTGGTGAGTGACGGCGCTTGCCGCCTTTCCTTGTGTCAAAGCCTGCTTGTTTCTCCGGGTCTCACGTAACTTAGGAGCCCGGACAGATGGAATTGTTGTGACGCAACTGTTCCAGTTACCTGTAATTTCTGTAATTCCGAAATGTTTTCTTCTAAACATTTAACTTAAAAGGTGACATGGTGATTGTTCAATTAGGGTGTGATAAAGATACAATTCGTACATGGATTTTTCTCTATGCTATACTCCTTTCAGCGAGAACTGTGTTCTCCTGGGTTTTGGTTATCCTTAAACAAAAGTGTGCTTTAAGAAAACGTGTTTCTATGGTGCTGTTGCTGAAGATAAAAATGTAAGTTCAAGCTTACCTTAGTAAGGTTTTTTAGTTGTTTGTGGGTTTTTTTAAGGTGCTTTATCAGCAGCAGCATAGCAGAACTTCTCTGCTAATCAAGCAGCTGGTTCTACTCCTTAGACTTTATTAGTTTGTTTTTCTCTCTAAAGTAACCGAAGCAATTACTGCTGTGAAACAAACAACCTTTTCAAAAGCTTCATATACTGTATTCAACTTCTGAGTTACTAATAAAATAATAATAGGGAAAAATAATAGGGAAATAATAATTTCCCTAAAATCTTCGGGAGTGTCTTGAAATGGTGTTTCTTCTGTTTGTAACTGTATCTTATTACACTAGGGTGAGATCTGATGTGTGTGTGTCTCTACAGTGACCCAGCAATGAAGCAGTTTCTGCTCTACTTGGATGAGTCAAATGCTTTGGGAAAGAAGTTCATCATACAAGACCTGGATGAAACTCATGTCTTTGTATTAGCTGAATTGGTTAACTTCCTCCAGGAGAGAGTGGGCGAGTTAATGGACCAGAACTCATTTCCTATTACTCAGAAGTGAAAAGACAAGAGAAATGGGATTACTGGAAGTTTTGAAACTGAATTTCAATAGCATGGGTTGTTTTAATAGATAACACTGTGATTTGTAAGTTCTACATAGAAGTGGCTACTCTGAAAAATGCATCATTTTCATAGACAAAATACTCTGGAACTGAATTTTGTTTCTTATTTTGAAAGATTAGTGTATGTATCTCTATTAAAATTCTTAAATTTCTACACTTGGGGACTTGCCTAAAGAATTTTTGATGCGTGCTCTCTGTTCTTTCCTTTAGGATTTTTGTCTTGCAAAATGGTATGTCCCAAAAATTACTGTTTGTGCTTCAAAATGCTGTATGGACTTCTCTGACATGTTTCTGTGGAATTGTTTGACTCTGATTACAGTGTGACTAATAGAAAGTAAAGAATGTCTGTTAAAGTATGATCTGTGCTTGTTGGAACATCTCTGTAAGTTGAAGGCATGGTCTGACCATGCTTTAACCTAATGGTTTTATACACCAGAACGAAAGTTCATGTGACTGTTTCATTGTTGTGTTTTTGTTTTGTTTTCTAAAAATTTAACAAATGCCCCATACTACTTGCCTACTTTTACCAAATCACAAATTTGAGGGGTAACAGAAATGGGAGACCAATCCAATATACATAATTGCTTTAGTCACAGTAAGCTATGTAATCAGGAAGAAGGAGGTTCACATTTTCTACCTGCAAAGAAGAAAGCTGGTTTGGGATTTTTTTTGAGTGTTGTGTTTTTCCCTTCAGCTTAGCTCTTCTTCCCCTTTTTGCTTTTTGCTGCAAAGGAAAAGCTTCATAGTTTCATAGAGTTGTTTTGGGGTTTTTGCTTTGTTTTGGGTTTTAGTTTTTACACTGTATTTGTAACTAGCTCAGACATTGACTTATTTAGTAAGTGAGCTAGTGCACGATGGTGGAACCTGTGAAGATGCCTGTTTGCATGTCAGGCACATCCAGATTACAGAAACAAGAAGAATAATATCTATTACTTTTTCTCTTATCCTACTTCCTACTCAAAATAGTAAAAATTATTGGATCTATAAGTAATCGTTGACAAAAGACTTCTGGAATATTACATCAAAGGGAAGCTTGGTTTTGAGAGCTCCTCATGTACATCAGATAGGCGCTACCTTTTTATCTTTGGGGGAAAAACAAGTATAAGTTGAAAAGCTTTTGTAAGGAACAGTGCTGCTTGTTTTTCTTGTCCAGTAGCTATCAGATTAGTTGGTGGGTTTGTTTGTGGCGGGGGGGGGAGTGTTTTGGTTTGGGTTTTTTCCCCCTCAGGAATAGGGAAGCTTCAGGAGCAAGTTTCACTAGATACTTTTAATCAAAAGGCTGTCTAAAGAAAGTTCTGAAGAATTGTATATATTCAGGCTCACATGAATGAGCAAATAGGCCTGTAGAATTTACCTTCATGTAATTTCTGTTTCCTTTCTTTGCAATCCTAGTTTATTTTCCATCCAGATTTTGCTGAAAGGTAAATCATTCCTCACTCTCTCTTCAAATGACAGCATTTGAAAAGTTGTGTGTGAAATTCCACCTCTTTAGCTTCTCTATATTTAGCACGTCTAGTGCTCCACTTCAGTTGCAATTTTCCTTTTATAATAATAATGGCCAGTCTTCGCGAACGAAGAACCGGGGAAGGTCTTTACACCTTCCAGCCTGCGCATTGGATT
>JAWMRA010000113.1:53951037-53962448 GCA_035584735.1 Pseudotriccus pelzelni | reverse complement strand
ATCCCTGGCCGGAATCGAACCCAGGCCTCAGCGGTGAAGGTCCTGCGATCTAACCACTAGGCCACCAGGGGCTCCTTGCAGTTCTTGTTTTTTTCTCCTGGTTAATAGTACAGCTTTACTGTTGCATTACCTGTGTTTTGGCTTACATTTACAACTGATAAATGGCTTATGTAATGCAGAGGGATAGAAATTCCAAACTGTAAACTAAACAGGCATGCATTCTTATACTCTGATTGGTTTTTTTCTTATTTGAGCAAACAAGTTTATGGACTTTTAACTTCTAAACCTGTCAATAATTTGATCGTTTCTGCAACCTAACAAGGCCTAACTGCTTCTATGCTGTAAGAATAAACAAATGATGTAAAGAAGCAAATTGGTACCATTGTATGTGGTCTAAGGGGCTGAGTTCTTTGTAGTCCCTAGGGAAAAAAGGGTCTTGGATCACATAGTATGATGAAGGATATCCAATGAGGAAACTTGAGTAAGTATATGAATTAAACAAAACACAGAAGGGTTTCTGGTATTTGAATCAACTTGGACCTCTGAAAGGTTTTGGATTTTTTAAAATGCATATAATCCTGGAACTTTCATGCTTTAACAACAAAAAATAATTTAAAAAATAAGTATATTGCTCAGATGGGAGAGAAGTAGATACAAGTGTTAAAAATATCAAGACATTTTGAAATAACATTTATACTGTTTCTCATTTAAGTGTGAAATATTGATGAGTAGAGCTTGGAATGAAACAGTTTGTTAAGAATACATTTTAAAGTCTGGAAGGACTTCAGAATAAAAACTGAAGGAGATTGTTGTTAATACACGTTTTGACTGTAGAGTTGATATTGTTAGAAACTCATCTCTCATTCTATTTGAATATTTTATGTTAATTTAACATTTGTATCCGTTACTGGTAAGTTCCACTTTTTTGCTAATATCTAGTACAGGAGCTTAACTCTGCTCAGGTTTTGCTTGAGCAGTGAAAAGAGAGTTTGAATGACAGACTTTTTGTTGCTGCTTGTTAAAGCACCAAATTTTATCTCAGTGGGCTTTCACTGCTCACTTTCTGCTTTCAGTCTGAGTTGAAAATATCTTGTCTACTGGAAGAAGAGCAGGGTTAGAACAATTACGTAAAGGACACTTATTTGAACTTCCTTTATTACTTTCTACTTATTTATATTTAAATCTAAAAAAGATTGCAAGTTCACTTACTTGCATTTTATGATGTAAACCAAGTTGCACTTGCATAGTTACTGTAACCTGAACCATGGTCATAAGCACTGCTTTCCTTAACAAAAATACAGAAGCTAAAGACTAATATTTGACAGAAAGATGAGAGATCTCTACAGCAAGGTAAGAGAATTTGAATAATTCAAACTAAGTTTGTTCTATGGGAAGAGAAGGTGGAAACTGAAAATACTGCTTCCTGTTAAAGCACTTCATTTTTATTGAAAATTATACTATTGAGCATTTTGAGTTTTTTGTTCACGTCTCAATTTTTAATTCTTTATGAATGGACTTCAAAGAAAGCTGTGTAAAAAGCAAATAAGCCTAAATGCTGTCACATATTTAGATACTTACACAAATTGTGGGATCAGCTGATTCTGGAGAGTGGGTTATTTTAGCATGGGTGTTGGCAGTACAATGAATATGACCCTGGTTAGTCAGTATAGATAGGAATTATAATGACTTAATTTGCTTGTGCCCAATTCTTTTGGCACAGCGCTGAGATCTAGGTGGCTGTGTGATGTGCTACACTAAACATTCTCCAAGTGCATTAAGAAACCCTATTTTACAGTCTTTCCAGGTTTATAGGGTGCATTCAAAAGCATATCTTTTTAGTCTCTCTTTTTTTTCCTAATGTGCTGTAATAACAGTTTTTACTGTTTTGTCTCACTCACCTCTGTAGGGCCACCTCACGTATTCAAGAACAATCTAGAAAACATGTATTTTTATGCGTTAACGGGATTGTTTACTGTGAATTGAAGATAATGATATTTCATGGTATCATTTAAGTGACTTGTGTTAACCTTTCTTAGCTGGCATCATCACCATAAAACTGTCCAATTTCAGTCAGTCCCTAGGCCAAGCTTGCAAAAGTAGGACTCTAAAAAACATGTATGAATGTACGTAATGTGTATGTATATATGTTTATATATATATATGAATGAACAAATCTTTGATCATTAAACCAACACAGTCTGAGAGGTATATTTTGTTCTTCCAATCAAGCAATAGGTCACTGAAGAAAACAGTGAAGTTTTGTAATAAATTTTTTTGCAGTTCCAAGTTCTGCACCAACTTCCACCCTGACTCCTTGATTATCCCACAAATGATCCTGTTAAAACTGGTGGTGGTTACTGTGAAATGAGGCATTACTCGGTATGTCAGAATTGGGTGTCTGTGTTTTTGTTGTTCAGACTGTGGCAAGGCCTACAAAACTAAGACTATAAAAAATTAAGGATTCAATAAATTGAAATTCATGGTGATGGAAGAACAAATTCTTCTGAAACTAAGTTGTTATCTTTGGCTTTATGACTTAACAACTAACAAGAATTTTAAAAATAGGATATCTGATAGAAATTTTTTGTGGAGCTGGGTTTTTTTGTTTTGCTGGTTTTTTTGGGTTGTTTTTGTTTGTTTGTGGTTGGGTTTTTGTTTTGTTTTAATGTGGAATAGAAGTAGTATTCTACACATTGCCGTTTCAGATTTTCAGGACTGAACAGTTGATAATTTGAAGACAGACCAGTAAGGGGAGCTCTTACCAACATTTTAAGCTGCTATCCAAAAAATTGCAGCCTGGGCATTGGTGGGTCCAAGATGCTTTGGAGCATTACATATGCATTCAGCTAGAGGTGAACATTCAACTTCAAAAGATCCTTCTAAAGAGTTATTTGCTGTAGGAGATTCTGGAATGTATTTTTAGCTCAGAAATATAGTTACCCAGTGTTTTCTTTCTATGCTTAGGTACATGTTACATTAAAAGGATGAATCTGAAGTATGGTCTTCCCTTCAAATTGCAACTGGTAGGTCTGTGTATCTCCACACCAAGATCCTACTTTAGGAATTGTTCTGTTTTAAATTAAATAATTTTTAGTGACTGTAAATCAAAAGAAGACACTGTTTATAAGAAGTAACGTTTATGAAATTTCCCCTCTTTATTTCCTTATAATACACAATGCATGTGATTGTAGTGTACTTACTACTCAGAGCATATGCATCATACTATATGGAAGACCTATACAATATTCAGTCTTACTGTATTTCAACCTGCACTGGGGGTTTCTGCATCCCTATCCCTACAGTGTTGCTAATAGTACATGGAAATGAGACATACGGAAAGTTTTTCCCTCATTGCCCCCCTAAAAAAGGAATAGCTTTATTGGTTTACACCTATATAAATGTAAAATTCAGTATGTTCCCTAAACAAACAAATACCCCAAAAACCCTACCAATTCAGTTTTAATATGAGGGGGGGAAAAAGCTCAACACCTTGAATATTAGTGATTGTATTTTTCGCATAAACAGAAAAAGTAATTTTCTCACTTCTGATTGCATGGCAGTAATAAGAAAATTAACTACAAAATAGACTATAACATTGCTGCCAATGAACAAATTTTAAAAGTGAAAATTTTAGAGTATTACTGTAAGTTTTTTGCTTTTTGTCCTGGAGCACTTATACCTGTTAGTAACAAGTACAAGATTCCTGGAAGAAATCTCATTTTCAAATATATCTTTTTCTTTTACCAAAACAGATTCATAATACCCATGTAGGAATGTGCTTGAACACACCAAAGAAAATCCATCCAACATCAGAACTGACAGATATTTGATTAGCCACATAAGGAGCCCCTCAGGAAAGAAACAGCAAGCAAAATTTCTGGATGACTATAGATTGAAGGAGTTGTCTGTCAGAGCTCTACAGCTGTTCATTTTTCTATTACCACAAACATGGACCCTGCTGTAAATTACAGCACATCCAGAACAGTCGGTACACTTGCAGCTGTGAAGGGATCACTCGCAGATAAGAAAGTATTGTGCGTTTCTACAATGTTGGCATTTCTACAATGTGACATTGTTAGTAGTGAGAGATGCACATACCAAGCAAGGCCCTGCGATCTGTCACCATTTTGTGTGTTGTGCTCCTGATGTATCAAAGCTATAGGGGTGAAGAAAGGGCAAGAAGGCAGGAAAGAGGGGGAAGAGTGTTTTAGGACTGCAGCTATTATTTCCTGTTAATTCTGAAATTGAATAAAATCAGAAGGAGCATAAAGACTGAGAGATTACACTCCAATTAATTTTGTATTCAAAAATATACTTACAGTTAACTGGAACTTAATTGGTTTACGAAAGGTCCTGTATTTTTCGCCAGAGCCAATGTAACACAAGGACTGGGAGAGCAAGTTTCTATGTATTTATTTTATGCGTATTATTTTAACTGTCCCGGATGGGACCACTTTTCCACATGGAAATCTTTGCATTCTTCAACACTGGCAACTCTACTGAGCATAAAATGTGTTTTGCATGTTTGTTGTTTGTATATCACTAGATATACAGGTATTCCAGAAGCTAGAGATTCAGCAGTGATGAGTAACCCTGGAATAATTATGGCCTTCTGTATCATCAACAAGCTTGAAATTAAAATATGAAAAAAATCTCACTTCAGCTGTAAAATGAAGCATGCTCCCTCTATTTGATTTTGCTTTTGGTCAAAACAAATATTATCTTTTCATTTTAGGAAACTTATAAAGTCAGTATAAAACTGAAGAAAAAAGAGGCATGGTTTCTTAAGGAATATTTGGAATGAATATTGTTAAGCACAACCATGACAAGGTCAGTGTGATAGAGGACTGTGACAGCTTTCTGCTGCTGGCCAGGTCACCATTTGGGCAGAGGGAGCTGCAAACAGCATTTAAGAGGAGAAATAGAGTAGGGAAGAGGAGTGGGCAAAGCTAAGCATCTGAACAATTCTGTCACATTGTCCAGGGAACCTGAAGCCTTGGAATTAGTAAATGTTCCCCCTTTTGGCTTTGACTAGCATTTTTTAAAGCTATTTCTGCTGGTTTAGCCCGTTGTGTGTCAGAATGAGCTGTATGGAGTGGGAAGGAAGGATTTTGAGGGTGTATGTGTTTCAGAAGTTGGTTCCTAAAGTTGTTTGCTACAAGTATGAAAAATTAGACCAAGCTGAGACTGCCTTTTCAACATGCAGAGTTATTCTAGCTCATTATTTTCATGTACTGCAAAACAAAGGGAACTGTGAAGGTCATATAAAGGACTTCTAATGCTTGAATTGCTAACTACAAGACACAACCCACTACACCTCTAAATTTGAAACAGTGAAGGAGGCTTTCACGTAGTGCAATTTTCATTATCATCACAGTTACATGAATATCATAACCAAAGCAAGTCATAAAAACAAATAGAGAAGACTGTGGATGTTGTCTACCTGGACTTCAGTTAAGCCTGTGACACTGTCTGTCACAGGATTCTTCTGGAGAAATTGGCTGCTTATCGCTTGGCTCGGTGCAGTGTGCGCTGAGTAAAAACCTGGCTGGATGGCTGGGCCCAGAGTGGCGGTGAATGAAGTTACATCCAGCTGGCAGCTGGTCACAAATGATGATCCCCAGGCCTCAGTGTTGGGGCCAGTCCTGTTTAATATCTCCATCAATGATCTGTGCAAGTGGATCGAGGATACCCTCAGTCAATTTGTGGGTGACACCAAGTTTGGCAGGAGTGTCGGTCTGTTGGAGGGCAGAAAGGCTCTACAGCGGGGTCTGGACAGGCTGGATCGATGGGCTGAGGCCAATTGTACGAGGTTCAATGAGGCCAAGCACTGGGTCCTGCACTCTCAACAACCCCATGCAGCACTACAGGCTGGGGGATGAGTGGCTGGAAAGTGGCCCAGAAGAGAAGGACCTGGAGGTGTTGGTCAACAGCCAGCAGGAACATGAGCCAGCAGTATGCCCAGGTGCCCAAAAAAGCCAATGGCATCCTGGCTTGTATCAGCAATATTCTGGTCAGCCAGAGAAAGGAAGGGACTGTCCCTCTGTACACTGGTGAGGCCACATCTCGAATACTGTGTACAATTTTGGGCCCCTCACTACGAGAAAGTCATTGAGGGGCTGGAGCATGTCCAGAGAAGGAAAACAGAGCTGGTGAAGGGAATGGAGCAATGAAGTCTTACGAAGAGTGGCTGAGGGAGCTGGGGTTATTCAGTCTGGAGAAAAGGAGGCTCAGGGGAGAACCTATTGCTGTCTAAACTACCTGGAAGAAGGTTGTGGTGAGTTGGGGGTTGGTCTCTTCTCCCAAGTAATAAGGTTTAGGTTGGATCTTAGGAAAAATTTCTTCCCCCAAATTCTTCACTCAAAAGGGTGGTCAGGCACAGTGAAACAGTCTGCCCAGGTAAGTGGGCCATCCCTTGAAGTGTTCAAAAGGCATGAAAAGGCATGTGGATGTGGAAGCTGGGAAACATGGTTTAATGGTCAGTACGACAGTGCTGGGTTAACAGTTTGGACTTAATGATCTGAGAGATCCTTTGCAGCCTTAATGATTGTATGATTCTACAGTATAGTCACCTTTTGGGAGAAAGATACTCTTCATTGCCCAACAATATTTCTTACAATTTATAGAGGAAAGGGATGTTTTGCAGTCCTTATGCTGAGTAGCACTGTCGTAAGCCTCAAGCAGGCGGTGGGGATCTCAGGGGGGAACAAACATAGGAAACGGGGGTGCTAATAAGGTAACCAGACCTTTCACATCTGGAATTCATTTTGTGCCCTTCTAAAACTAGGATTAAAATGATCAGTGAGATCCCTAATCATTCATTGAAGTATGGGATGTTTTTGAAATTATTTATTTGGACCTAGAGCTGCATTCTATCATTTTATTATATTTTATGAAAACCATAAAAAAAAAAAAGGAAAACCCCTCAGTATATTTGTAATATTCTTGCAGTGTATTTTTCTGTTCTTAAGTCTAGGTTGAAATTATTTTTTCAGTGGATTAAAAGGACTTAAATATTTGATCATGTTCATTTATAGAACTACACACAATAATGCAGACATTATACAGTAATTATATTGGTTTTGGTTTTGTTGTTTGGTTTTGGTTTGGGGTTTTTTGTGTTTTTGGTTTTTTTTTTTAAGAATTAACATTTGATCTTGCAGCAACCTCTGTATTCGTTGTACTTTGTATTATGGAAGGTGATAGTAGGGAAGTAATTTGGGACTCTGGTGATAAATTGTGTTTAAGACCTTGAATATTTGGATGGATTTTCCCTTATTCTTTCACATTTTTCAAGAACTCTGTATTTGAATGTTGCTTCCATTGAACTTCACAACAACATCAACAAAAAAAGGACTGCTTAAGCTTTGCTGTGCTGTCCTCTTACTTGAACTGCTCATGAGACCACACTTAGAAATGATAAAAGGTTTTGAAGAAACTACATGTGGCAGGGGTCTCTGTAGATTTAAGCTAAAAAAGATATAAATTTATATCTCAGCCATTAAGGCACCTGTCTGAAAAGCCCCTTTGGAAGTATTTCCACCAGCTGCTATTTATTTTAATATTCTAATGTGGTCTTTGCTGAGCAGGTTATATTAATTGATTTTTTAAAATATTGTAGACATATTCAAAGATCTCACTTTGAACAACTAGGGTTTTATAATGTTAAACTTTTTATGTAATGCATAAGAAGGGACCATACCCTGATGCACCAAATAAAATAGGCAAATATTACTGTGTTTGTTGAATAAAGTAACATATAGATAGTCATGTCTTTCTCTCCTGGCCCTCCTCAGTACCCATTTCAAATTTAATTTACCATGCTTTAGTGTAATTGATCACAACTGTATGCAGAATTCTGGGTGAAGTCTTCCCAATACCACTGCAACACTTTTATATTCCAGATTTCTCTTTGAAATTCTGGGAGTATTAGCTTCTTTCATGATCTCATCAAATTGATGCCTTGTGGGTATTCTCTTGCTGACTGAAAGATACAGATTTTTCTCCTCCTCTCTTTTGACTTGATGCCTTCAGTTTAAAATGAACATTTGTAAGTCCTTCAGTTCATCAATTTTAACTTTGTGCTATCGTATTTTATCCTATTATTTTTAGTGGTCTGCTTCTATGGGTCATCCATTCTTTTCTGAACAATATATCTACTTTGATTCTAGGCTGTATTGTTGATTCCTAAGTTTGTGTTGTCAGCAAATTTTACTGCCACACTTATGTTTTTGTTTTAAGGTCACCTAACAAAAATATTGAAAAGGCAAGTTTCGTGGCTGATTGTTCAGGGACTCCATTTACTGTATCTCCTCAGTTTGTTTTCTTTGGAGCACCATCCACTGCCACACTTTAGTTCCCATCCCTTGCCATCTGTACTAATCCTCATTTCTTCAGCTTAATATCTTGTGAAATACTATGTCAAGTTAAAAAAGACAAACCCACATGAATATATTTCCCTTGTTTAGGATATCAGTTATTTGATGAAGAAAAATGCAAAAGTTGCATTTCTGTTCAACTTAGATTACATTGCCCCATTTTCCCATTTACCAAAGTGTTATTATTCTTATCTAAAACATGTTTTTCAAATCCTTATGTGCTATTCACACCAGATGGATAATTCTGAGCTTGCCCGTATTGTTCCCTTTGTTGAATACAGGTACAGTCTCTTCTCTTTTATATGTACCTGTAGTATGTATTCCTCTGTGGTGGAGGAAAATTGCAAGGTGAGGTACATCAAAAGGAAATGCCTTTTGGAATAATTTCAGCATATAAAGCTAACAAAAATGAGTTAAGTTTGCATGTGGAAGAGGTACAAGTGAATAGATTTGCATGTGACAAAATGACTAAGTTTGCATGTGAAACTCTCCAATGCATTAAAAATGGGGTAGTCATTTATGCTGTAAATTCAGAGAGAGGTGAAGAAGGAAAGCAGAATAACGGAGGCATCTACAAAAGCAGCTGTTGCATTGTAACACAGGACACTTCAGTACCTATTCCAATTTAGGTCCTGTGGGGGAGTGTTCTGCAAGGGGAACTCTGTGCCTTTTTTTTTTTTTTTTTAACAACATTTAAAGGCAATTTTAGAGTTCTTAGTTGTACAGCATATGTAGCTGAATTGAGCTTGTGGAACTCAAAGATATTGTCAAGTTTTTATAATAGGCTTGTGCAGATTTAACCACATGCCAACATTAAGTACGTTTCTGCTTACCTGCTAATGATTACACGTGAGCAATACAAGAACATAAATGTGTTATGTTGATAGAGTGAGCTGAAGCAATTGTACGTGACATTTTTCTGTGCATTTTCCTTCAGTCCTCACCGTGTAAGAGGGCCAGAATGGGTGGGACTCCTGCAAGGTATCACTCAGTCATGATCATAGTTTGTAGAAGCTGGTGAACAGCTACCACATGTAGTTTTCTTTTGTGATTATGAACCCAGATACAGTTTCTAATCCAGCTGAGAGAAGAGTCTAGTAGGCAACACTGTTGCACCATATTTAATGTACTGGGTGGCAAGGACAGGGTTACAACGGAGGTTAAAGCTGCAGCGGTGATTTGTACACCTTTGATGTTTTTTTGCTTTACTACTGAAATTAAATTCTTATGATGGCCTGTATATTAGGAATTGAGCTAAGGCACAGATAGCTTAAGTTAAACACTGGACCTGAGTGATAAAGTGGTTATAACTGTTTTGGCTCCTCAAAATTTTCTACTGAAGAAGTAATCTAAACACATGAAATGTAGGCCTGCTGGTGGTGGTGGTTGCCTTTTGCAGATATCTAGTGGGTAATTCAGGGACCCCGGTCTCCACAGCTCACCAGTTGAGAACAACTGCTGTAATGCGCCCAGAAATGAAGCCCTAACTCCCTGATAACTTTTTACTGTACTTTAGCAACAGGATCTGTTAAGAGTCACTCCAGGGTTTAGCCTGTGTAGTGTGACTGAAAATCTGCAATAAAAAAGCAACTTTTTTTTTCTAAATGTGGATTATATTAACAGGTGAAATTTATACCTAACGCTAACACATTATCTCAGGCTTCAAATCTTTCAGATTGTCACACACCTAGGTGGCCCTTGTCAAAAATTTGGCTCATTCTTGCTGTAGGCTGCAGTATAAAATTCTTATGGAACTTTGGGGAATAGTGTGGCAAATATTTACCCTTCTAGTTTCTCAAATGGTCAGTAAATTGTAATTTCTAAAGCCAGCAGGGGATTGGGCCTTTTCACTTCCTGCTCTCATTGTACTGTTCTTTGGATGGCTTTTCTAGAGTCAATAATTACAGTTTATTTCTGGTTTCCTTGAACTACTAAGCACTTCACACTTCTTTTGTTTAGCCATTTTGTTGCTCCTTTCTGAAGAACGCGAAATGTGCACTGAATGTGATACCAGAATACAGCATCAAAGTTTGTTTCCAATACCAATCCCATTTTTACCGAGGCTCCCCCAGGTCTTGTAAGTGTTGATGTCCCTAGGTTGTATTCTGAATTCTGAGGATAACGGCGTTCCCTCCCACGAGACACCCGCTTGACCCGTTATTGTAAGCATGATTTTCTGGGAGCAAAGGTTACACTTAGCATGGGACACTGGTCAGCACAGCTAACTTTCACTCACTGTAGCTTTCGGGTTGAGCCAAAATTCGGGAATATAGTGGCGTCAGCGTTTGCGATTTTTGCAGGGAGGAGTGGGAGGTACATGACGGGGCTCAATGCCCCAGGCACCGGCACCAACTCCTTTTCCTCCTTTCTCAGCCCTGAAGGCAGGAGGGGGATAAGCCAGCCGCTAGGTGCTTTGTTGTCAAGTAACCCCTATTTCGCGTACAGGCCATCGTGACTGCTGTTTCAGAGGGGGGCGAGGGGCTGAGGGGGGACAGCTGTTTCCCCCTGTGAAGCGCGCTGTTCCCGCTCCGCTCCGCAGCGTGCCCCCCGCGGCCGTCTCCGTGCCCGTGCCCGTGTCCCTGTCCCTGTCCGTGTCCGTGTCCGTGTCCCTGCGCTCCGCCGTGTCCCGCGGGGGCCGACCCGGGGCAGCCCCGGCCCGGCGGGGGCGGGGCCGGCCGGGGCAGTGTGGCGGTCACGTGGCGGGGGTCACGTGGCGGGGGAGCCGAGCCGGGCCCAGCCGCCGCCGCCGCCGCCGCCGCTCCGGGAGCGGTGAGAGCCGGAGCCGGGAGGGCGGGCAGGGAAGGAGGGAGGGAGGGAGGGAGAGAGGGAGGGAAGCAGGGCGTGTGTGTGTGTGTGTGAGGGGAGGGAAGGGAGCCCGCGGGCGCGAGTGGCCGCCGCCCGCTCCGCCGCTGCCGCCGCGCCGAGGTGAGTGCGGGAGGGAGGGGGGTGGGGGCGCGATGGAGCCACGGGCTCGTGCTCGTGGGCAGCCGCTTGTCCAGGGCGCTGGGATCCGGGTCAAACTCCAGTTCCCCT
>JAWMRA010000113.1:53845435-53950990 GCA_035584735.1 Pseudotriccus pelzelni | reverse complement strand
GGCTCCTCCGCTCCCGGCGGGCACCGGCCGGGATGAGCCCCGGGAACGGCGGGCGGGGGGGGATGGCCTGGAGCCCCCGGCCTTCCCTCGCACCTGCGGCTCGGGGCGGGGGGGCCGGTGGGGGTCTCCGCCCTCTGTCGGAGGCTCGGGAGCGGGCGGGGGTCCGGGAGCCGCGGGCGGCGGCGAGGGGAGCGCTGGCTCCGGCAGCACCTGTGACTCTCCGCGCTCCGCCCGTACCGCTGCGATGTGTAAACATTCTTGGCTTTTTCATCTTATTATTATCATCATTTTTTTCTTTCTTTTTTTTTTTTTTTTTTTTCTTTTTCTGCGACGTTGTCTCCAGGCCCCCTTACCGGGGGGGGGCGGGGAGGTCTAGAGGGGGTACACGGTTCGGAAATGTGCCCCGCGATTTGGTGAAATTCGCCCAAGGAGCGCAACTCCTTCGCATTCTTTCGTGTTGTGTTTTCTCATCGTGCTTTGTAAAAAGCGTCTGTGTGCGAACATGTTCCAGCTCCTTGGCTTCCTAAAGATTTCCGAAAATAAGTGCACGAATCGTTTGCCTATTCAGTGCTTAAATTTGACGTAGACATTAGAGCATACAATTAAAACAGCTGTATGGGGTCAGATTAAAGGTCCGTCTTGTTTGGATTCCCGTTTCTGCAAGTGGCACGTAGCAGATGTTTAGGAAACACCATAACAACAAGGAGAGCGTGCTGTGAATCTTTGGGAAAACAGCCAGGCCTCCAGCAATTTGAGGTTAAGGGAGTGCCTGAGTCAAATGTGATGTTTTAGTATTTAAGAGTCCTTTTTCTTCCATGACTTAGATATACAGGTTTTCAAAAAAGAACGAGGCAAAGGCCTCTTCATAAAAAAGTTTTTTTCTTAAAAAAATATAATTGCAGTCATGGTATTGTCATAGGTAGTTTCATTTTGCCTGTATTAAATTTGCCTGTCCAAGGATTACTGATTCATGAGCAACATCCTGTGTTTTGAATAGGTAAGGGATACTTGCAATGGATATTTTCTACACATATGCAAGCCGTAAATAAAAAAATAGTTTTTTAATGTCTGTTTTTACAAATAATTTGCAAAATCTAAGTCTTAACACTAAAAATAACTGTTTAAGAAAATTAAGTATAGTAAGAGCTGTGTCAAAATAGCAAGTGTTATAATATAAATACAGTATTGACAGCTTTGAAGATGATTACATGAACCACTAACATTTCACTATTTATACTTAAGCTTAAAGGGTTAGCTTGTTTTCTCATTACATCAGGACTTCTGGTAAAATAATTTCAATAATACCATCACAGATGTTTCCACAATACCAAAAACGTGGCGATTCCTGGGGATGCTAGCTATCAACTTGCTCCTGCAATCCTAATTCAAGACATAGCTTCATGCCAGTAGTTCCTAACCTGATTGCTCTTATAAGGAACATTCGCACAAGTGGGCCTCATTTTTCACAGGCAATGTGAATGTCAAGCAAAGTAGAGCTATTTCAAAAAAACCTGCATATTCCCCCACGCCCCCGGTGGAATTTTATAAGAAGGTCATTATCAGTTTCTTGGGGGCTGAAAGGAGATAGTGGGTTGGTGTGTGTGTATAGATAGATATTTATAAGATTAAAAATAGCTTAAAAAACTGACAACTATAACGGTTATGAATGATTTTCATAGAATGATGATTTTTTTTTTTTGTGCTTTACTTCTAACAGCTGTGGAATTCTCATCTAGTCAACAGATGTTTATTGTAAAAACCCTTAACGCATTTCATTATTTTATGAAAACCCTACTCATGTTGAACTAGACTGAGCTCATGATGGGCTGTTTAAAATATTCAATATATTTCCTTCAGTAAGGCGATGAATAGCGTTAAATGGTTCTATTATAAACTTGCACCAAGAAAGCTGTTGTAGTGCACCTGATTCCTTTTTTATCACGAAAAAAATTGACTCATCTGAACTTTCAAATAAAATCAGTTTTGTTTATAACTAGCCTCTAGAAAAAGTTGTACTTGTTTTATGTAATTATTAAGCATACTTATAATACACAGCTTTTAGCAGTGCTTTTCATTATTAGGTCTCAAAGCACCTTGCAAAAGAATTCAGTGTAATTATTCTCTTCTTATCTTAGGGTAATTATTATCATTTTATCTAGTGCTCATAAAGAGATCATTGTCTGCCTGTGATTGCTATAAGAAACTCTATAAGAATGTCTAATAATAAAATCAGATTTTTTTATTTAATCCTTTTTTTACACTAAACTCCCACAAAATTGCCTTTCTGTTTTGCACAGTTTCCTGTTGCAGCATTTTTATTTCATTTAATGAAGACTGAGGTAATTTCATACTGTACCTTCCATGCCAGTGTTGGAAGCTAAGCCTGTTCTTTACGTATAACAGACTTCTCTGCTTAGTGTTAGAAGAGACTTTGCTGAAGTCTTAACCAAATTCATTAATGAGTTAGAAAATGATTCAGGACAGTTCCTGTTAAGGTGATCGAAGTAGTAATGGTGCACGTCTCTAGTTCAGTTACCAGTGAGCTTGACTGCTAAGAGAGTTAGTATATATGTCTCTTGATATCTATCAGGAAGAAAAGTGTGCGTGAATGAGTGAGGTTACATGGCCAGCATCCTCATATCTTCTTTGTTTTCCTTCATCTGCACCGTGTAGAGCTGGTAGAAATAGTACAGAATCTTGCATTTTAATTTTTTGACTGGAACAACCAGTTCCAGTCACGATCAGCGTTCCATTTTTGTAATGCATCTGGTAGCAGAACAAACTTCTGATGCTATAGGTGTGAAGTACACACAGTTAAGTTGTTTTCCAACTACCTATATCAGTTGGGGTGTGCAGATGATTATTACTAATTATGTTATTGGTGCATGTAAATAGTTTAGTTTAGGCCTTAAGGTCTTCTACTCAGTTGATATTTTGCAAAATAGGACAAAAAGTCTTTTTTAAAGTTCAAGACAATACATTAAATCATTGCTATTTGGGGACAAAATACAAGTTAGGAAATGTATGAAAGGTTTGGTAAGCGAAAGATTATAATTTGGGAACTACTAAGGAAATGAAGACTTACCTAATGTAATGAAATGTTTGTTAGAATTTTTATAGGCGTAGTCAGTTATTTGAGTTGGATCTCTGTAGAAACAATGCCTGCTTGTTGTCAGGCTGGCATCTAGATTTCAGTTAGATTTGCGTGGTTTCAGGTTATTTCGAAAAAGGTCCAAGAGAAAATGTTTTGAGAAGTCCAATTTCAAGAAACTGCCTATTGCTGTGTGCGTTGTTTTTATGTGACTCTTTGTTTTGATCCATTATTTCTATGTTGTGTCATTTTTAACTAATGCTGTTGTTTACATAATTTTACAGTACTTAAAAACTTAAAAACTTCAGTGTGTTTTAAACGGTCTGTGATAATAGTTTTTACTTTGTGCTTATACCTATGGAAGACCTTAGTATTATTCAGCTACAAGCCGTATCACTGATAGCTATATCAAAGCTGATCTGGGGAATCTCCCACTGGAAAGCTGGGCTGTTTGTGTAGTGTGGAGGCCCTTTGCTGCTTTCTGCATAGTTTGAGAGCTAGCAGACCCAGCTGGTAGTCATACACTTCCCTAGTACCCTGGGTGTGAACAGTCTCCAACGTCCTTGTCTAGTGCAAAATACTTTTTGCAAAACATTTATTTGAAGAATGATTCTCCCATCAGAATATAAAGATCTAGCATTTCTCAATACTCACATCAATCCATCCTATCAGTTCCTCCTCTGCTTTGTATGTGCGCAGGAATAGATTCCTCTCCTTTGAAGACAGTCTTTTCACTAAATACCTGTTGAAGCAAATATCTTGCAGCTTAAGTGCTTTCTAAATAAAGTCTTCATATATCTATTTTTTCACTAGTTTGGACAGTAATCACAGTGTAGAATTTCAAAGAAGGCCAGAGCCATTCATGTCGCCATTTAAAGAAAATTAGTGTAAATACTTTAGCAGTGGTGCATGGTGCCATTTAAGCAGACAAAAACATAAAGGAGCCATAAATGTTGGACACAATATGAAAGAGAGAATCTTTCTGCACGTATAGTAAGACTATGATGGAAGAGCAGTATTTTTGAAGATAAGTAGCAAATAAAGTTATTGTAAAAAGCAAAGGTTGACTGCCTGCTGTGATTGTGATGGATCACAGTCCACAGGAGGCTCTTTAGTTGCAGAAAGACCATAACTAACAAAATTCTTAAGTTGTGAGAGGGAGAAAGTGTTCTCACTTTTATTCTCTTTTGGGTGCAGTGTTTAGTACAGTGGGAGCACTGATCTGTTGGGCTTCCAAGCGTTAGTAGCAATGTTATTGCTACCTGTGCTTTATAAAGAAGAGATCTCTGTATTCTAATGGAAAGGTGGGATGACTTTTAGGAAATCCTTTCAGTTGTAAATACCTAAAAAAATAAAAAACAACCCTAGAGATCTACCTGTTTAAAATCCGAATAAAATACCCAGAAGGGAGATTGACTAACATAAATCCTGTCTTGCAGATCATAGGAGGTGTGGACAATAGTTAATGTTGTATAAAAATATAAAAAATGTTACCCATAAAGCTATTTTAAGTGTTAAGTAAAACTTTTAAGGGGGAGTGAATTCAGCTAAGGCAGAAGGAGGAAGAGTTATATATTTGTGGTGTCTTTCCCAGCTCTCACGAGTCATGTAAGTATATTAAGAACTGTTACTATATAAATACCTTGGCTGCCATACAAGTGCCCTACATAGTGTTTGGAAATGAGGGACTTGAACAGTGTAGGTGTTGAACCAGCTTTAGATACTGTACCTTCCTTTTTCCCAGACGCAAAAATATGGACCTAAGAATGGTATATCACCTCAGACCAGAGGTGTTTCTACATTAGTATCTTGTTTTTAACAGTGAATGATAGCAGATGCCCAGGGTGTGCAAATAGCTGAGTGTCTGAAGGGAAATATCACTGATTTCTAGCAGGATGCAGTTTAGGGGTCTCTGGGCAGATGGTTTGGTAGTTAATCACATGGGTTGTAATAGTTAGGAATTTCTGCATCTTTTTTTTGAACCTGTGATAGCTTTAGCATCTGCTGCATCCTGTGACACAAGAATAGCAGAAGTTTAAAGTGTCCATTTTTAGTTAGACTGTTGCCAGCTTAAGAGTTACAATCCTCCACTCATGTAATTTTGTATGGTGTAAAACTCAGTTGTTTTTAATTTGTAAAATTTTATATGAAACTTTAATGGATGAAGTTGAGTTCTTGATGTGTACATCTGGAAAGTGAGGCCCTGTGTGCAAACTCTTGTTTACTGAGGAATACGAAAGAAGTCTTCATAAAATCTCACTTCAGTAAAGTCCAGTAGATTTATGCCTTGCATTTATCTTAACATGGAACCTGAGAACTGCTTATAGCCAGTTTTGCGCTTAGCAGTGTGTCTTTTTGTAAAGACCGTGGTGTTCATATCTGTATATGAATTTTACCTATAAAAACCTGTCCAAGTAATTGCCAAGTTTGTAATTTTTTACAAGAGTAAAGGAAGTTTTGATTGAGATTTTGATGTGAACTTTCTGTAATTGAGTAGCAGAGGACACATATTATATGGTCATTCAAGAAAAAAGTAAGACATTCCTGAATAATTTGGAAACAGAACAGCATGTTAATGAAATGGCTCTTTCCTGTGGTCAATACCCAAACTTTTGCTTAATCTGTGAAGAAACAATGATATAAATCAAATGGGTTTGATGTACATTTCCAAACTTGGATTGCTCTGGAGTCTGTTGAATACTTTTGCAATCTGATATGAACTTCTCCCTGGTTTGAATTCCTACTTCCTTCTCTTAAATGTCAGGGTTTGTTAGCAGATCTTTAATGATATTTAATGATGCCTAAGGCAAAGGATCCTTTATGGCATGTATTTTTTTTTCTTTTTAATTTGTCAGAACAGAAGATGGGGCCACAGCTTCCATTGTCCATTAGCTTTTTATTAATTCACTTAGGTGAAAAAGTGAAAGTGGTTGATTCTAGGAGAGGTTTAAATAAATGCATTTGAATCTTATAATGACATGGGAAGCTATGCAGTGGAAATCTGCTATCTTGCGTGAATAATCAAGTGATAAAATTAAAGCAGTTCGTGTTACAGGTATGCAGTTTGGAACCATTTGATGTTTTTCTGAAGTAGAGATAAAGATATAAAAAAGATTAAAAAAAGATTAGAGCAGTGGAGGAAGGGACATGGTTCTTCTAAGGATACCTATATTATCTTATTGGGAACTGTAATAGACCACTGTGAGCAGGAATTAATCTTTTTCTCTCAACAAAAAAAACTTTCATGCATCAACAGGGTTCCATTAAAAGCAAATACAGATCACAAGATTAAGTGGTTGAGTCCTCTTCCTTTGAGGTACAGACCTTGCAGAAATGGATTCCTACCAGGTTTTGCCAGCCCACTGAGGAGTCATTCTCTCTTCCTTTATACCACCAGAATAACCCTGTGGAACATGTATTAAATCCAATATAAGTTATTTCCCAGTGTTGCAAAGAGAATTTTTGAATTTGAAAGTCTGTTCACTGGAGCTGTAATAAGATTAAAGAAAGTGTACTGTATAAAAAAAGTATAATTTGAGCTCAGTACTAGTGCTAGGAGTATGATGCCTGTACAGTATTAGTCCCTCCTCACAGAGGCATCAGGGGCTCATGCTGGGTAAATGCATTGACAGCACCTCCTGGAAAATGCCTCAGCTTACATGCTGCAAGTCTTATTAGAAAGATGCTAGTCTGCTCTTCTACAGAGGAAATGGACATGGGGAGAGGGCATAAGGGAAACAGAGCAAAGATGATGTGTACAGACATCAAGAACTGCGTATGACATATGTTCTAGTAGCAAAATGCTGACTGTCCTTGTTAGGGAAACATGTTCAGTTAAAAAATACTCATATCCAATGGATAAATACCTGAATGACAGAGAGATGGTGAAGACCCACAGACAAGGCTGACATGAAGCAGTGTGAGAATTGAATAACCATATTGACTCTTGGAGGTAGGATTCACAATGGCTTTTTAAAGGAAGGATTTTAGAGCCTGACTTCAGTGACTTTTGCATGGTATCTTCTAAATCGTATTAAGGAGTTATAGAAGACTTTGTTTTCTTAATTGTTATGGACAAGAAGTTAATAATGGGAAAAAACCAAAACCAAACTAGTACTTATTTTTATTAACAGAGGAATTGGAAATTGCTCTCTCATCCAAGGATTTAAATGAGAGAACACTGATTAGATAGTGTTAGATGAGGAAGAAGATTATATGGAAAATTCTTATAATACAGTTTCATTTTCAGTACTGTGTTGGTGGGTTTTGCAGTCATTATTAATACAGAAAACAGATGACCTGAACAGTGGTGGTTCTGGGCTAAAAGTGACCAGTAATGCTGAAAGATCTCACAAAAAGATCTCACAAAAAGATATCCTCCTATTTCCATGAGATGTGACAGTAAAGTCTTTTGTCCCTGTCATAGGGAGGTTATATTCCAACAGTTGGACAGTTAATTGCCTTCCCCTTCTTCCTTTGGAGTTTGCTTTAAATATTTCTGGTGTGAGGAAGCTTCTAACTGGTTTGAAGAGAAAATATCTGTGATATAATTGTCCAGTGCTGTGGTGCCAGAACAAGCTCTTGCAGTTAAGAGTTGGATGTGATGATCCTCGTGGGTCACTTCCAACTCAGGATATTCTGTGATTCTGAATTTTAAAATAGCACTGCTCATTGAAGCTTCAGAAATACTAGGAAAACTTTGATCCCTGATTTGGATTTGAATTTGTGTCCATCCTTGTCTGAGGATCTGAGGATTCACAAGGAAACAAGAATTAGCCACCATTTGCATTAATGAAAATTCTCCTAAAACTATCAGGTGACCTTTGCATGGGAAATAACAATAGGATTTTTATAGTGTCTTCAGGAGTAGATCTGCTACTAGGTGTCCATCATCTTTAAGGAAGATATAATGGGACAGATACGTCCTAAGGTTTTGCATCATACTGATTTTCCTCTGGCTGCATAGTCACAGTTTTGACAAATGTCATCAGTAGAGAAATCTTGTTTTGGTGGTTTTTTTTTGTTTGTTTAGTTTTAAAGCACCTTGTTCGGTTAGCTGATCTAAAAATCTACCTGGAGAATTGCCCCAATTTAGAAATAAATAACAATTGCATGCAGGTATACTTGGCTGTATGGCAAGATCTATTTCTAGAAAAGGTTTCTGTCTTGTTTTTACTTAATGATCCAGAGTTTTACCTTCATTTGAGACATCCTAATGAATTTTGACATCTTTTCCAGTCCTTCAGGATAGATAAATGAATGCATCCTCTGGATCAGATTTCAGAATCATTTGTGTAAGGGAAGCTATGCTTATCTTCAGATAACCCCAGGTATTCCAGTAATTCCTAGTGTGTTTGAAATTCTGCCTCTGCTTGTTTAGTGTTTACTCTGGTGGGTCTTGTGGTTGGAAAGGTGAAGTAGGCTGTAGGAGGCTGCTGCCATAAAAGTACAGCAAATTAAAAGGCAGCTGCAACCCCATGTAGGTGATTGTTCTGATGAAATGGTGATTAAAAAAAACTAAACCCAAAGTGTGTCAGTCTAAAGTAACAGTAAAATTTTGATTTTATTTTTGTTGTGCATTAGTTGATTACAGCAGCAGACTGGGAGTCAGAACTTCTGTACTCCTCTCTCAGTTCTACCATAAGCTTCTGTATTGCCTTGAGATGCTTAATTGTCTTTTACTCAGCGGTATAATGAGAATAATGTTATTTTCCTACTTCTTGTAGGATCACTGAGGCTAGTAAAGCACTCCTAGGACATTGGATAGAAGGTTCAAAATTTCAGGCTCATGTTAAAAGAAATAGTGTAGTTGGAATTGAGTCAAATGTTCACTCAACTGAAAATTATTAGACTAGGTACTGGTTAAACTAAAAATGTTGAGGGGACAGAAAGAGGACAGGCTAAGCTGTAAATACTGGTATGCAACTCTTTATGTCCTCGTATTCTAATTGATTCTTGACACTGTGAACTCTTGGCTTGTCACTTAATGTTGTAAACCATCAGACTCAGAAATGCTGCTAAGGTTACAATACTTTAAAATAATAAGAATGACAGAAGTGCATGCCTGGATGAGATATCCACATAGGGCATGTATTTGAACATATCCACTAAAGCACTCTTGTATTGAAGGGTTCCTCCACATCCTTGTACCAGATAGGGAATCATGGAAAGAGTCCACAGCGTCACTAGGTTAGAGTATGGTGTGTTGGGATTTTTGGGAGTTAACAATGAGGAGTATTTATCATTCATTCATTGGTAAGGGTGTATTTGTGACGAAAAGGTTAGTGCATTTCTTTCTCCCCTGTGTATTACAAAATACATCTGCAGAGTATTCAGCTTTATCCATAGAGATGCTTTTTGGCTGCAGATATTTATGTAAGATTGTGGGAGTTTTCATTTTCACAGCAATGTTTGTGTTTACTGAAGCAGTACAAATAAAGCAGGGTTGCTCTTTTGTTGGAAAGTCTTATCCTACCTGCTCGGGATTGTTTCTGGAGAACAGATTACTAATTCCTATAATATTTTTCTTTAGTTCTTTAATAATTAACTCAGCTATGATGCCCCAGATTTATTTTTGACCAGTGTAGTATATAATATACCAAATACAATTTATCAGTGTTGATGTTAGGATGAAAATTAAACACTGAAGTTATGTGGCCTAAACTTCCACACAGCACTGTCTTTATGAAGTTGGGTGCTTACATTAAACTAAAGAAGTGTTCTTTTCTGAGAAAGTGAGACTTAAATTCATGATGCAGGTATGAAGTTTGCTCTCACAAACTGTTAACTGTTTACAGTTAACAGTTAACTGCTACTGTGCAGTTAACTGTTAATAGAACTGTTGTTTCTTTCATCTGGATGTAGGTAGAAACCCTGTGAAGAAGAGAATTGTACTTCCAGATAAAAAGGTGAATATAAAATTTCTCATGTCACAGAGTGGGGTAAGAAAACTCAAGAAGGTCCTTGTTTTGAGGCTTATCAGTGTTCTGGTGCAAATATTTATTCCGAAATTAAACCAAACAAGTGAAACATGCCATGAAAAATGCAGTGAATAAAATTGCATTCTTTTGTAAGAATTTTCTTCACTAGGTTTCTGAAATCATGGTATGAAGCTCCCTGGGTGTCTCATCTTGAGCTACTTGCCACCTCTCTTTGTAACATGTCTTGTTCACCTATCTTTTTTTCTTTCTGCTTTTTGAAGGGCTTATACTTTGTCTTCACAGGTTTACTTGCCTTCTCTGAATAGCTGAATGAATTAAGGGGTCTCTCAGGGATTTCACTTCATCAAAAGATGGTAGCACTGTCATGTTTCTTCTCTTTTCCCTCTGCATTTTTGAGTTTTTCTTTCTGGACAGGCTCCTGTGGCTGTGTGATTGATACTGTGCACAGTTCCTCATAGTGAGACTGTTAAGGTTTTTGCTCTCTAAACTCTTGTGTTTGTTAGGTGGCCTGTACCATAGTACCCAGGCCTTCTCTTTCAAGCTTTTCTTGCAGGATATTTCAAAGCATGAATAAGCAATAGCAGTGAGGGAAGAGTTGTGAGGGATGCTGGATTCAAAGAACTGTGCAGCTTATTTGCAGCATTAGGCTATCTCGTGCACTTTGCAGCACTCTTGCTGTGAACTGACAGCCTTTTGTTCACTATTTTGGAAAATTTCAGGCCCAGAACTCTGGTCAAAACACTATTTAAACAAAAAAAGGCTACTGCTCTGAAACCTGTAGTCTCACTTCTTATGTTAAGGTTATCAGACTTAATATAGAGGTGTCCTATACTCTACTATTTGAAGGATCGAAGGCTTAATAAATGTGATACTTCAAGTTGTGAGATATTTTCCGTAGTACCCGTTCACATGGAGTATATTCTGCCAAATTTTTCTGGTGTTTAGAAACAAAGTGGACAGAAGTTTAAATTTTTTCTGGTGGGCTTGTGTAGTCTGTGTTTGATTTCTTTTTTTTCTTTTTCCTCTAGGTTCAAAATCTTTACTGATTGTAAACAAGGCATTCCCTCATGCTGGTGATAAGTCAAAATCTGCCTTGAGACAATTGCGTCTTTCTTAGCATGATGTCAGTGAAAAGCCTGAAAATGCTGCCATGCAGCAGCTTGCTTTCTCAGCTAGAAAAGTATTGTTTATTGTCAGGGGCTTGTTAGATCCTTAGTATCATAGAAAGTGATTGTGTATAGCATAATGATAACATCCTTCGGTCAAATGTCTTGATTCTTTGTGGTTATACCCACAAGCAGCAGGGTATCATAGTGTGTTTGTAGCTTGAGAATATAAAGACATATTTTGCTGAACCTATGCCTCGATCAGCTGAAAAGATTGCTTCCTGCTTTCCAGTGTTTTTGTTGCATATTTCTGTCACACAGAAACAAAAATGAAGCAAAGGTACGCAGCTTTTGGGTTGAGACAGGTATAGTGGTTATCAAGGAGGTATTTTCCCATGTCCTTTCTGTTCTTCCAGCCCCTGTCATGTTACATGATTACAGTAGTAGCGAAAAACATGTCTGTAAAGAGTCCAGCATGGGGATAACACTCTCTTCTCTTAGGAGGTTGCAATCTGCATTAATTTTTAGGGCAGACACATACCGTATATTTCTATCAGTTTGGTCTGATAATTTGAAGGGAATCACTGTCCTCCTAATTTTTTCATCAGCATTTTATCTCTGTTTTGCTTAATTGCTGATTGCATGTTTTTTTTAATAACACTCCTATCTAACTTATTGAGACAGGATTGTCTTGCATAGTGGATTTTATGAACATGTAATTTCTGATGTCAAATAATTTAGCATTTAATTGGCGTGCTAATAAAAAAATGCTTCAATAACTTTGATTTTGTTTCCTTTTTTAAATTTTTTTTTTGAGTGTGTCCTACAAATGCTATTACTAGTCTGAAGGGTATGGATTCTGCCACCTCCCTCCCCCCCAAACCCTGTATCTTTACTAAGCTAATTAAGCATCCCTTGTACTAGATGGTAGATGACTCTCTATATGTAAGGCTCTTGACCTGTTTGCTCAGTCCAGGAAATTAATACCGTGCCTGAAGTCTGATTCGGGCCTTTTGCCCAAGAGCTTTATCATCATGAGTTCAAAATAAAACTACATGAATTCCACATGTTGATCTAGTGCTCTTTTTAGCCTGTGAACCACCTGCCTCTTCTCAGTATGGCCTAAGTTCATCCCATTTTCCCTGAAGGAAACTTGCTCCTTGTGTCTCTGCTTTCCTCTTAGAGGGATTCCCGCCAGCTCTGCCGTTGGCTGCATGACTGGGATAATGTTTGTCATGACCTGATGTCTCAGCTGGAAGGGAGCAGATCAGTCACTGTTCACATTGGCACCTGCTTTGAAAGATTGACCCACTGCTGCCATATGACTCTGCAGGATTTGGCAAATAACCATTACAATTTTTCTTGTCATGTGCGCGTACGTAGATGGCTTTGAATAAGGGGAAGTAGAAATACCAATTTCTGCATAAAGCCTCTGTTGTGCATTTGTGTTAGAATTTGGCTTTTTAGCTTGGTATTATCTTCATTATCAGCTTTTAAACTGAGATTTGGGACCTTTTTGCATTATGATGGACATGCAAAATCATGGGTCTATAATGGAGGAGAAGCCTTTCTGGCAATACCATTGCCAGAAGTCTTTTTTTGCTATGATATGTTAGAGAGCACTTACAGGGTGGCTAAAAATGGATGTTAAAAATACTACTTTTAAGTGTAACTTTTTTTCTTCATCTGTTGCAGTAAATTTAGCCTTTAGTGTCAGTTGTCAAATTTAAATAAAATAGCTTTGCCGATAAATAATGAGTATGAATTGCTTAAATGTTTTCAGTGAAGTTTTAAAAGTGCGTCAGACGACTAAAGTGAGGGAAGTTGTTGAGTAAATCGTTGGATTCAGTTTGCTGAAGAAGCAGATCAGCCTGGAACACATTTTCTTCAGTAGACATAGATGAAAAATTCTGTGTTTAGTTCAGTGTAGTTTGTCTTTTTTTTTTTTTTTCCAAGGAGGAGCTGAAAAGGGTTATTTTGTTCTTACTCAATGTAATAAAATTGAAATGTGATGTTGAGATCAACTGTTTCTGCTGATGAAGTGATGCAGCATCTAGAAGGTCAACTCAGTTCACAAACTAACGATAATTCTTTGTTTTATTTAAAATAAATAGTTTAATTTTCAGTGAAAACCATGATTAACAGAGGCACACGAGTCCAAAAATCTAATGTAGTTTTACTAATAACATTCTCTAAATCTTGTAAAGCTTGGATTTCTGTAAATAGACTTCTGGTTTTATTTGAAAGTAACTTTATACAGTTGTGAGTTTGGAAGATAATCCTGAGATGCAATCCTTTAAAATACTGGGGTTTTTTGATTGGTTGGTTTTTTATTTTGTTGTTGTTTTGGTTTTTTTTTTGGTTTAGTTTTTTTGTTGTTTGGGGTTTTGTTTTTGGTTTTGTGTTGTTGTTTGTTTTTTTTTTTTTTTTTTTGGTGTGTGTTTTTGTTTTGTGTTGTTATTCCCCAGCAACATTGTTGACACTGGATTTTGGACTGTTGTCAGTGGTATTTCTTGTTCCAGGCTGGGTCTTATAACACTTCAGAGTACCTTGTGTACTTGCAGTGTTATGTGTGCAGACACAGCATGTCAGTTGGGCACAGATGGCAGTTTGGAGAACATCTGGTCCAGAAAATGAGAAGGAACATTTAACCACTCTTTTTTTTGTTTTGTTTTTTGAATAAAAGATAGAAGTGGACAGAAAAGTTTTGAAGCAAGATAGAAATTGACAGAAAAATACCAGATGAGCTACACTCCGTGGTGATAGGATCGTAGCATAGACTGGAAGCCAGTAATGCTAAATTCTGCCTTCATATTTCAATGCTGTCTTTCAGTATTAAGAAAGGTGCTCCAGCTCTGTCCTGTGGAAGAAGTTCCATGGTGCAACTAAGCTGAGTTAACATCTTTCTGTTTCGGAAATGTCTCCCTCCACCTAAGTCTTGTGCCTGCTCCTGTACTTCAGCCCCAACACTCATCCAACCCATCAGTGTTTTAATCCAGCTCCTAAGGCCACGGAGTATTTCTCACTTTTTTTAATATTTATTTTCTGATATTTTAAGAATCTGAGTCTGCCCGAGGACAGGTGTCAGACAGGCACCCAGCAATGAAAAGGGGGATGAGGGCCAACCAAATCTAGGAAGGGAAATTGGAGTGGGCCATTGGAGTGGTAGAGATTAAAAAGTCTTTGTGTGGCATAGGCTGCTTTGAACGCTTTGCTTGTCTTGCAGGCCTGTACATTTAGGAAGGAATCATACTTATCTATCTGACAGGGTTGCTAAAAGACTTTGTAGTTCAGCATTCAGGGCATTGCAAGTGGTGAGAAAGGTCTTGCAGAAGCAATGCTGCCTTACTGTGTACTGAATGTACTACTGCTTTTTCCATAAAGCTTTCTTTCTCAAGAGACAAGACTTGGATAAAGCTGTTGGATTACCGTTGACAGTGGTAACTGCCAGTCATGTATCGACTCCTCTGTTGAAGAGTGATGAAGCTCTCTTAGTATTAGTAATTTTGTGGTTAGAGCGGGGCTGTGTGTTTGAATTATTGAAGGTTGCTATGAGAAACCCAGTAGTGTTTCCGTAGGGCATAGCAATGTAATTATAGAAGCTTCATTTGAAAATTGATAAGGTGTCAGTTATTTGTAGCTCTGCTTCTGAGCAAAAAAGCAATAACAAGTGTTGAGCAGAGCAAATGACCTGCATGCACCTGAGTTTTGTCTGCATCTGCATGTGACATTCCAGAAGATAATCTTGAGTTTGCTTTTAGTCTCTTACAGCTCTTGATGATCTGGGTACTGTTCTGAGAAGCAGCAATAAAGGGCATTCCTTATCAACCCAGTGCAGTTGCTTTGGGCTTTGGGTTTTGGCTCGTGCAAGGAGAGCAACAGATCCAAGAATCACAGAACACATTGCATGGGGTAATGTTATTAAACAGTGAGTGCCTTGCTGTGCTCTGCTTAAAAATTTTGATAAAACGTTGAAGCATTGGGAGGGAGTAATCCTGTGACATCTCTAAGGCTCTATATAGGAAACAAACACTGCTTTATTGTAGAACATCCCAGCGTATGTGCTCCCCATCCCAGCAGGAGGTTGACTGCCTAGCAGAAGATAGTGTGTAATCAGTTCCCTGTAGCTCTGCATTGCTCTAATGTGTCTGTCAAGAATCTAGCACCGTCGTGCTTTATTTTTATGCTTTATATTGCCTTCTGTGAGATGGATTTCTTCATCTCAAATGAAAATTGGTAAACATACGAATGCAAAACTTGTAAGTTATATTTATGAAAAGCCTTATTACTGCTTTCAGTCAACTGAAATACCAATTTAACTATTTTTTGGATGTGAGCTCTAGCTTCCCAAGCTTTGATCAACATAATATAGCTTTCCAGCCTTTTTTGCTTACATTGGTTACAAGACTTCAGAAAGTATGTTGCTTCAGATGCTAACTGTAGTTAAGCAGATAAAAAGAAATCATATGGATTGGATATTGTATTATTTTATAGACATTTTGCCCCTAAAGAGAGGGGAAAGTCCATAAAACTTGCAAATATTGTCTCCTACCTACTTAGCCAGTAGAAATAACAAAAAAGAAATATGCAAGGTAATTCAACAGACCAGAAAGGCTTTGCAGATAATTTGTAGCTGTCTTGGAATACCAAGGGTAGAATATATCCCTGTACATGGATGGAAACAGGAAAGAAGTTCTAGAGAGTTCTTAAACCTAATGCTAGAGTTTGGTCATTGTCTAGAGCAAGGGGGACAAAACCTGGTTTTGTTAGCAGGTCCCTTAAATGTCATGTATGTGTGGGATCTTTTGCAGTTCAGTTGCTTAAGGATTTTGTGTCCAGTAGGGATGGAGAGGAAAGGATGGAGTATCTGTTTTATGGGTTTTGTGGTTATCCATCAGTGAAACATTCTTTATTGCCGTTATTAGTGATAGATTTTTGGAAGGATTACTGTAGGATTGACAGTGTGGGGAGTATTTGGAAGATAAAACTGGCATATTGCATATCTCTCAGGTGCATTAATTTGTAAAATTATTTGTTCCTATATGATAATTGTCTTTAGGGGTTTGCTTTTTGCATGCGTATTGCGGAACATTTATCCATTCAATTCTATGTTACAGTTATTTAACATGCTTGGAACAGTTTATGACACCTCCTTACACTGGCTTTGTAGTTTTATTAATGCACTGAATTGCTCATCCTGGGAATGCAATGAGTGGGTTATTATTTTTTTTTTCTCCAGGGTAATCCTAGCAAATTTCCATATTCCATTCCAGTGTCACAAGCATTACACAGCCCCTTGTACAAGAGAAATATATTACAATATAGATGCAAGGAGAAATAGCAGTGGCAGTAAAACAACTGTGGTGTGATGGTCAGCAGTTATAAACAAGGCAGTATATTTACATGTAATGTCTTGGTTTGTATCTTTTAATAAAGAAATAGACTGATTTCAGGCAAACTTCTAATCTTTGGATTATAGGTGAAGTATAATAGATTTTTTTTTTGTTTTATATCTTACATCAAGTAGCCCAATATTGAGTTGGTAGGTTAATAACTCAATTAAATCAGCAGCTGTGTCAGATATTATTTGAGGTTTTAGAGTCACTGAGTAATAGATTTTCCCTTATTAATTTAAGTATTTAATTATTTTACTGGTTAGGAATAGAATTTTTGTATTCTGACGGTGTAATTTTTGTGTGTTCATCATCTATCTTTGTTTCATGCTGTCATTCTGTAGAAGAGTAAGTGAAAAGTAATATATAATTTTACTTATTTGGGTAGAATTTTAAAAAAAGTATTCCTCAGTTGTTTAATTTCAGAAGCTTTGTATCAACTTTAGGAAATAGTGTATTTTTACTTTTTTCTGTAAGTAATGTTTGTTTTGTGCATCCATCTGCTACAGATCAAATGTAATTCCTGTTTCAAGCAGATGCTGAACTGATGATGTCATAGAACCTAGTTAATAAAGGTAGCAAGAAAGCATGTAGTTTTCTCATAGTAACCACTTATTATGTGGTCTCTGCATAGTACACAGTTAATGGAGAAAGTATTAAGGTGTCAGTGCAGCCTTAGACACTGAAGTACTATACTGTCTAAGAAGAATCTAAGAGGAAACTGGAATATACTGATCCTCTTAAGCTACTGAATTGAAATCCTGAAAAAGATGTTTTCATGTAATTTGTTTTAATAGACTTTGCAAGCTCAAGGGGACGACTGACACTGCAAGATTATGATGTTACCTTGCCAAGCTGCTTACCAGAAAAAGCAGTAGAATTTTCCTTGAATAGTTTGCAAGCAAGCTTTTTTAATAAAGAAGAGGAACCTTTAGTACAGATGTTGAGTTTTACAAAGGGAATCATCAAGGTGGATTACATGTTGTTTCTTCTCCCTGACTGTTCTTCTTTTTCACCCCTTCACACAGACATACAGAAGTAGCTCATAATACGGTAAATATTAGGCTTTTTTGTGCCTCTGGAGGTACTTTGTGAAGTACTTATTTAATAAAAAAAATATTTTACTGAAACAAGTTTATCTAAATATGTAGTAATTTTAGGCATAGAAGGAAATGAGTGACTATGTAAGATAGCTGTAAAATTTTAGGTCGGAATTACGTTATTTATGAAATGACCTCAGATTGCTTTTATCTTCTTATTGGTATTTTTGTCTAGGAAAGGCAAAGTGTGCTTGAGCAAAGCATGATTGGAGGACTATGACCTATATTTGTCAGATTTAGCAGAAACCGTCTGCTAAGTAGCACAGCATCTACTAAATGCAATCATATTACTCCCCAAATACAAGTTTTCAAAATGAAGTAGAAAATGTACGGAGCTGATATTCTTCAGCCAAATCAGTATTTTCTGTGGCTGTTTTGAAAAGTTTACCATCTTCATCTGAAGATCCACATGCTCCTTGGAAAAGGCAGTAAGGTGAAACCTGGCAACGGGAAAGGAGAAAATCCAAAGAAAGAATGTTTTTGCCTCCTGTTTAGTCATGCATAGCTTTAGCTTTGATTATATGTGCATGCATTAGCTCTGTGTGAGCGTATATCTAAAAGGTACAGGTTTAACTGTGGTGATGAATCTTCCTTTTTGATTCTCCTGTTGGTGGGTTCTAAATCTGAGCTTAAAAAAAAAAAATTAAATCTGATAAGCATAGGTTAGGTAAAGAGGTATTGAAAGAGGCATTGAGAGTTTTCTGTTGAGGAAGATAAATAATTGGATCCGAGTAGTTTAACAGTTGCTGCACTTATATAACTTCCTGGGGGAAAAGAAAGGAATAAAATTATAGCACCTAGCTAGCAAGTAATGAGAATATTACTTTGATGTAAAAAACCCCCACAGAAATTTGCAACATTTGCTTACTATCTTGGTGAAACCTGAATATTTGTTCAATGGAAGAGCATTTTCGTAACTGTGTGGAGATTAAAGTTAGAAGCAAGCACTATCTGGTAGTTGTACAGAGAGTATTAAAGTGAAATGTTCAGAATTCCTGCTTGAATTAACTCCTATTTCTCCTTGAATGTACTTTTCTAGCGTTTCTGAAACTGTCTTTCTATTAATTCATTTTCATCTATGATAATTTTAATGCATATTTATTTTTCATGCTTAAGAAAGTAAAAGACATGGCTATTGATAGCCATCCTTCCACTGAATACCTCCGTAACTGGCCATTTTCGCCTATTACAGACTTCTTGCTAGAAAGGTAGTAGTGTTACAGTCATGCATGAGGAAGGATTGAGCTGTTGGTGACTACAGCATGCTGCTGTTTCTTATCCCCACTTCAGAATTTTGCATTTTATCTACCTAGGTCTTTCAGATGAAGAGAGAATCAGAATTGTGAAGACCTCTACAAAGTAATACTACTTGGACACAAGACTGCTCTGTGAATTTGCCTAGGTGCAGATCTGCCTTCCTGCCTTCAGCCCACCCGTCAGAAAGTGACTGTGCCTAGAGGACACCCGTGTCTTGCTGGCCTCCTTGCTTCTGTCTGGACAGGTGGCCAGTCAACACGTGGCATGTTATTGCAGACAGAGCAGATTGAAAACATCATTTACCCAACAAGGCACATGTGTACGCAGCTGATCTCGTGCCTTCTGAGTCGTGGCAGTGAAACAACTCATTTCTGTACAGAAGTCTTTGCTGTGCTCCAAGCATTCATTTAAAGCTCCGGGCTTTTACAAAGACTTCTGCAGTGATTCTCTCTTAACCAACGTTGCCTCTAAAGTGACTACTCCTTGATATGTTTCCATAATATTGTATGCCTCCATTAGCCCAGAGACCTTGGCACAACCTTCCAGAACCTTGACGAAAAAAACCACGTAACTTGAAGCAAAAAGGGACAACAGGGTATGGGGAGGAGATGAAGCTGTTCTTTAGCTTTGAATTTCTTTATTGCAAGGGCAGGAGTATTCCTGCACTGCATCTAGACCTCTAAGCAGTGGTTGTGAGGTGAATGCAGGTCCTCAAACACAGGCTGAGATCTCCAGCTGTGGCACATTTGAGGGACAATCAGGTCTAGAGTTAAGTTCTTGATGCCAAAGCCAAAGACTGAGAAACCCAAGTTCTTTGCAAGATGCAACTCTTGTCTTTTTATATTTAAAAAAAATACATACACAGACGTATCTCCAGCCCACTGAAGGTCTTTGTGAGAAGTGCCTTGCTTCACAGCTCTAGCCAAGCAGCCTGTGTTGAGCACAGGACTGCGCGATAGGTAGCTCATACCCACAGTCCTCTTCCCACCTGTGGTGCAGCTTGGAGGCATCACCAGGAGCTCCCTCCCCTCAGGCTGATGCAGCATCCTTCCCTGCTGCAGCACGCTGCACTCAAACTGCTTCTCAGCAATTATCAGATTTCTGACTTAAATGTGTCTTGCTGTCCAACAGAAATAATTGTCGTTTATGAGGCTCTTTGGAATTTTAAAAACTGGCAACTTCTGTTGTTTTCTCCCTTCATCTCTCCCTCCTTCTTTTATTTTATTGGTTTTTTTTCCAGTGTGGCAGTGCCTGTATTTGTGTTGTACATACAAAGGTGTATTGGAATTTTGGGGGAGCATATCGAAACTTCAGTGTATGTTCATAAGAAAGCATTCAAAGAGCCTGTGGGTAGATATTGGAGATAATTAGGAACTAGCTGGAACTGCTGCAGGCTCGAGGGATGTTTGCAGGCTGCAGAATGTTCCTACGGGGAAGAAATTGCTCTGTAATTACAGGCAAGGTCAGTGCAGTCAGTTCAGTGGAAAAGAGATGGTGAAAGCTGGGGCTCCCTCCTTTGATGATCTTTGCATGTCATTAGAGAGAGACACAGTTGTTGCCACTTTTTAAGGAAGTGTCTGGGAAGTATACATTGTCTGAGTGTTCTCTGTGCTGTGAGGATTGCAGCCCTTTCTTGAGGGAGAAGATTGACACTTTAAAGTGAAAGGAATTTCTTGGTCACGCTTCTCATTTCTTTGAATCTCTAAAGTTTTTGAATGTGTGTTTCAGTGGTTTGAATCTTTAATTTGTTTAAAAGGCTAGTATATGATAATTGTACATTTTATTTTCTGAAATAGGCCTTTCAGAATCTGTCTGAAGTATTTCTACTCACTTTGGTTCATTTGAAGATAAGGCATATTTTCATGGGTTCTGGGTAGCTTTGGCTCCAGGACATTTTGGTAGCCATCTCAAATTCATTCTCAAGAGAAAAACTTTGCTTCTCTCTCTTCTGAGGATAAATCCCTGAGTCCAGAAATATTCTGTACCCAAACTTTGTCATCAGTAACCTTCAGGGGGCAATACTAGCTACAAGTACTCGTCCCTTCTGTTTCTCATTTGTGTTGTACAGCTCCACCTTTTCCAATTTGCCAGTGGAGCTGAATGTGGGACAGCACTGGGGCTGTGTCAGACGTTGATTCAGCTTAAAAGAGCGAAAGGTTTTGGTCACAGTTCAAACTGATTGAAATCTCCTGCCACACCTCCCAACCCCTTTCTTGCTTTGGCAATAGTGTTGTTGCATATGCATGGTGAGTTCACTAAGGGAAGCTCTCTTAAAATCAGTTGCTGTTTTTAGAGGGTAAGTTTTTTGGGAAGATGAGCTTCCAGAACTTCACAGTTGAAAGAGTGCTGGTGGCTAGTGTTAGGAGAGGCTGGAGGGTATGGTTTGTCACGAATTTGGCTGAATCTAGCAAACCAAATACATATTGGTTAAGCTGTTACAAAGCCTCATTTCTAAAATATTTATTTGGATAATTTCTCGGATGTAGTTCTGTCTGTAGCACCTTGACTGAGCATTCTGGCTTAAGTGAGGGGCATAGTGTGCTGTGCTAGGGCTCGAGAAAGAAGTGATCAGAGCTATGGGAGCAGAGATACCTTCTGCTTGTCTTACAGCTGAAAGCTTTGTATTGTGAAGTCTAGCCTTCAGTTATTTTTCTGGTTTGCTTCCCTGCCATATAAGCATAGCATATCTAGCATTATGTGACTCAGAAATTTCCCATGAGCATGTTTGACCAGTAACTGATTAAAGAGACTTGCATCAGTTCTTCCACAAGTGGATATATTATTTATTCAGCAGAAGTATATAGTTGTTAAAGAAGGGGTTTCAAAACCAAACCAAAACGCAACAATAACAAATTGGGCATTCTCTCTTGCATGTTTTGGCAGGTTCCGGTATCTCAAATATCGTTAGAATTGAGACTGAATCTGTTTTATTCTTTCTAACTTCTTTTCCCTGTGAACGGCGTAACTATTTACCTGACTTCTTCCATAGGTAGGGTTTTTAACAATCCGCTGTATTTCATGTCTTCAGGCCTCTGCCTTTTGGAGAATGTGTATAAATTTGGCAATTCACAATTAATGGCTTCTAACAGTTTGCTTAAAGACCTTTGGTGTTTTTCTTGAAAAATATTTTCCTGAAGGCATTTTAAAATTTGTTTATTGGATATTACTTCTAACCACTTTTTAATTAAACCAGCATTTAATCTGATGGTGTAGCATCAAGAACTGAAAGTGCAGTATATATAATAATTCTAGAAATCATACAAATATTTCCTTTATTTTTCATATAAGAACTATACATGAAAAAGATCTTACACTTAAAAAAACATGCAACATACATGTGTTGCCTTCGCTGCTATTCCAGAGACCCAGGAGGGTCATTCAGCACATCAGAAATGCCGGTCAGCTGCTACTCTTTTATATTTTCACTTCTCAGAGAGTGTAATTTGGGGAGGAGATGGTTTTTAAGTTTGTCAGAGTACTGCAATGAGATAAATTTCATCAATACTAACAATGAGTGTCTGCTGAACAGCCACTAATACAAGCTTCACTCCTCTCAATATGCCAACAAATAATTTTTGTCAGTTTTATTTGCTTAATGATATATAGGTGCACATAACTAACATTAGAGTGTCTGTATTAATGGGCTGGCAGTTAACATCACAGTGCCTGGCATTACAGCTTTGCTGCATATTTGTTTCTGGGCAGCTAAGCTGTGGTTACAGATCTTTTTACATCTCTGGTTAACAGGACTGACTGTCTTGCCCAGGCCACGCAGCTGTCCCCAAGTAGGGAAAGAGCTTCTAGAATTACACAAGGATGAATATTGTGGAGAGAAAACCATTTAAGAACAAACATAACAAAAATCAAGCATCCTCTAACTTCTTTTTCCTCTCCACTCTTCCTTCATTTTTCTTGGAGTAAAGAACATTTTTACATCCATTATTTACCTATTGGTGTTTCTTTACAATCACATCCTCCAAATTAAGTTTGTACTGCTGTGTAATATGCAAGAAATGTGTTAACCTCAATGACTTATGCTACAATGGAAGGTGAATAAACCAAAGATAATTAGAAGATATGAGTGAAAGAAGAGGAAAACCAGTACCTGTTCAGGTCAAAATTATATTTTCTCCCTACAGAATTAGCCCATTTTTAATGGAAAAAAATCTTTTACCTCCAAACCAGTTATCTTTAGGCTTTTTAGGAATCAAGTATTTAGTTACGTTAATTTTTTTTAATTTTTTTGGATAGGATTATTTAATAATTTATGTTACTTTATAAGTTGTACTAAATAAACAACAAAATATATCATCCTATGGGCTTATAGCTCTATAGTATTTAGCCTGTAATACAGTAACTATATTACATAAGGTGCCAATTTTGTAATGTAGTTTTCAGTAGTAACCTTGATGGTTACTTCCACAGTCACCCTTTGATAGCTGATGGGATCATCTGCTGTCAGCTTGTGCTGAGCCAGTTGTGACTGGCACTTTTTAAAACTTCTTCTATCTTCATGGGTACTGGTGTACATTTTTTCCTTCTTAGACTGTAAAGGGAGGGAAAACTACAGTTTCCTTTGACTTTGTGCAGGTTTGACAGGAAGGAAATCTGGTTATGCTGAAAAGTCCTGAAATCTTTTCAAAGACTCTTCAGCTTATATTTCTTTCCTTAAGATGTTTGGGCAGTCAGGATCTTCCAAAAGCAGACAGAGTCCTTTTTTGCTTTGTTTTTTTTTTTTTTAAGATAATAATTTTAAAATAGTGTGTACTCACTTCAATTTTCCTCCTTTGCTTTACTTCCCTTCCCAGGCCCCTTTTATTCTTACCTTCAGATACTCTGCTCTGGAGCCTTGAACTATTTGAAACTTGAGCTATTCAAAACATGTTTATGTTTTGAATAAACATAAAATGCTGAAGAGCTCACTAAAGTATTGGTACATTTGGCTGTGCATGACTGCTTTCTGTCAACAAAAGAGACACCCCAATGAAAGATGCATGCAAACAAGCAAATATTTTTCTGGTTGTCCAACTGTGGCTTAACATACCTTATATAACTTAATGGAAACAGTTAGGAGATAACAATGAAGAGTTAAATATTGACATTACAATATGAAAGCTACTGTTTATAAACTGATTTTAAAAAATTAATACCTAAATTTTCTGTACTGTGGAAACATAACTTGCTGCTGGGTTTTGCATTGGAGAAGAGCTACGCTTTCAAAGCAAAATGAGATAAAATACTCGTGGATCCTACTTTCCTGTGCCACAGGTCTAATATATTTTTGTCTTATTAGGTGTTTGTGCTTAAGAAATGTTTTATATCACTGGGCATAGACTTAAAACAGTATTAGAGGATGAGTTCAAGTATCATCTCCCTTTGTTGAAGGGAAAATCCAGAGCAAAGATATTTTCAGCTACCCTTTAAGTGAGAGTAAAGGTAGGTAACTGCAATTCATTGATATTTAGTGTCCAAATAATGTTAGAAAAAAATTACCAGATAAACACTGTACTTTTGTGATTAGCCCTTCCACTGCCTCTGAAAGGAAAGATGCATAAAGTTTGGTTATAAAAAATCTGCAGTTAAAAATTTAGTTTGGATGAGTTGCCTCTGGAAGGCCAAGTTCCTTTCATTATAGGGAACCCAAACTGAATTTGCAGTAGTGGTAAGACTGTGGAAGTAACGCCTAGTTCTTCTATAATGCTTTTTATTCTCTGCTCTTACACATGCTTTATAATAGAGTTAGAAGACATGGTGTTTCTTGGCGGCGGAAAAACAAGGCAGGAAGCTTGGTGTCAACACATGGAAAGGAGCAGAACTGTGGGACTGCTGTGATGACGCAAGAAGGGGAGTCTAAGTTACTGGTTTTCTTGGGGGAAGACCAGCATCTCAATCTTTTAATTAGGTTATTTCTTAGGAAATACAGAGTAGATTGAAATGAAGGAGAAGGAAATGGAAAAAGTTAAGACTTAATATAATAGATATGTATTTTGAGTGTTTTACACTACAGTCTTAAAAGTATTTTTTTCTTGTCTCTGAATAAACCATAAAGGAAGGATTGACCCTCAATGATTTAAAGGTACAATATCCTCAAAGGTTGTATCATACTGAGAAAGGTGTTTGAATAATGACTGACTTTATTCCTTTTGTAGTTATTTTAGATTTTCATCTCTCCCTGTCCAGCATTTCTAATGTGGTTAGAGTATTTTTAAGAGGAGAAGCCTTTGTTTTGTCTAATCTTGAAAGTGAGGGTAAATGGGATTTAGGTGAGAGCTTATTGGTCAAGATACACACGAGTCCTTTTCTCAAACTTGTAAATTTTACATAAGTGAATACTACTACTACTAATAATGTAGTGAATATATGCATTATATATGCAATAATTATATGCAGTGAATAATAATAATAATAATTTTATGTGCAGTGAATAAGGACAGAAATTGCATACAGATTTTATGCAAAGCCACTGCACTTATAGTTATCTGTATTTTGTAATCCACTTGGTTCTTGCACATGTTCTTGCACGGTTCAAACAATTCTGTTCAGTGCTTACCTCATGCTGCTCAAACTGCTGTTTCAGAGACTCTGCTTTCTCAGTAAACATTTTTGTTTGTTTCTCTGTAGGATTAGTAAAGACTTGCATCATAATACACATGATGCTAATGTAAAATGTCAACTCTTGAATGCAGGTGTCTCTTAGGAAGATGTGAGTATGGAACTAATGGCACTGATCCTTCAGAGGATCAAGTTTGCTGATGGGATAAACACAGAAGTTTGTCTGCAAGCAATTGTATTCTGAAAGTTTTTGTGTCTTTATGAGAACTTTCTTTGGTCTGTAATCAAGAAGCACCAGAAATTTTTAAAGTCTAGGTGATATTTCTCATGTCCTCATCATGCTATGATGAAAAAGAAATTAATAGCAGCTGTTATTTTTAAACTTCAGTTAGTTGTAATGCTGAAAAGGTCTGGCAGTGACTCACCAAACCTTAGTGTTTCTAATAATTAATTTAACTGCATAGTGTTGTAAACTTCTTTTTTGCCTTTATATCTATAAATTTGTTTTCTTATTTTTTCCCTTAAAAAAAAATCTTATTGGTGCATCAATGCTACACTGAGATAAGTAGTTGATTAGACAAAACGTGAGGTTAGTATAGTGCCATATGTAATATAGATACACCTTTGAGGAATGTTATGAATGCGGTTCTTAATTTAAATGAGCTCTCTTTAGCAGTAATTGTGTAGATCCAATAACTGTGCATATGTGCACGCTTAAGATACAACTTCTGGAATATCAATAGCCTTTTTCTCGATCTCTCCTACTTTATTTACACTCTTCTGTATAAAACTGACTTTGGGGAATTTTTCTCCCCTTTTTCAAATGGAGACATGCAGGATTTGAATAGTCTTTAAGATTCATCTACATTTATTCAGACTATTAAGATTTAATTCTGAAGTACCTTAGATCTCTTTAAAGTAGTAGTTTAAGCCCTGGAGGAATCTTCCTGGTCTCTTTGAGACTGATAAGTTTAGCACTGTACTTTCATGGTTGGGAGCATCTTTCCTATGAGGAAAGTCTGAGAGCTGACACTCTTCAGCCTGGAGAAGAGGGAAAAAAAAAGCTCAAGGAGATCTTTTCAATGTATACAAACACTTGATGGGAGGGAATTAAATGAGAAAGACGGGCTCTTCATGGTGGTGTCTGGTGGCGGGACCAGAGGCGATAAGCACAAACTGAAACACAGGTGGTTCCCTTTGAACATCAGGAAACACTTCTTTACTGTGAGGATGACTGAGCACTGGCACAGGTTGCCCAGAAAGCTCATAAGTTTTCATCTTTGGAGATATTCAGAAGCTGCCTGGATACCGTCCTGGGCAACTGACTCTTAGGTGACCCTGCTTGAGCAGGGTGATTAGACCAGATAATGTCCAGAAGTCACTTCCAACTTCAGCCATTCTGTGACTCTGTTTGTGTGCCTCAGGGTCTGACTCTGTGCCTGCTCTGTCACTAACAGCTCCCTTGCCCATCCTCAATCCGAAGTTGTGAAATCTTTAAGAGTGACCCAGAGACTGTGACCAAAAGGAAGTGGGTTTTTTTTTCCCCCCTCCAAATGTATCTTTCCTGTATACATTTTATTAGTTATACATGTCAATTGTGAAAAGTTTTGGGAACTTTGGAAGTGAAAAAGAAGATTTTGTACTTTGTCTTTTTCTCAAATACATATGTGTGTTTCTGAATAATGTCTTTATCTATATGTAATATAGATACTTTATAGCAGTCCAGTATAAAATCCTTAATCACGTCTTGATTACTGTAACAGTAGTCCTTTAATCTTTAAGTTGTTTTGTGACTTATTTTATTCACTTTTTCCCTTTTTTTTTTTCTTGTGTGTGTGTGTGTATGTGCTTTGCCTTGCAGAGTTGGAAGAATCCAGGGATTTCAAGTTTTGAGTAATGGGCGTCTTACAAGATTACCACAGCTAAGCTGAAAGGGCAGATGCAGCTCTGAGTACCAGATTGGCGTGTGCACTGCATGTACATGAAAACGCACATGTTTTTGTCATCACATAGACTTGCTCTGGCATATTCCTGAGAGCTTTGCACTTGATGAAAATTAATTTGAGAACCAGATGGAGCACCTTTACAGCGCAGGAATCAGTAATCCGTGGAAAGACAGCTGCCAGTAATGTTCAGCTTTCCACATGGTCATCACGGGTGAAAAAAGTTTGCAAGAAGAGGAAGAAAAAACACCCTCTGCAGAGAAGAAGCGTAATAAATACCTCCACAATCTAAGTCAATAGCTGTGAGGGAAACAGAAGAATACAGTGGGCAGAGGAAACTGATTTTGTTCTAGCAGAGGAGTGATGTATGGTCTCTGGCTCGTTTTGTGCTGGGCTCAGTAGTTTGTGAATGGACTAATAAACCATGACCTTATGTTGAGTAATGATGACTGGAAGTAAATAAGTTGAGGAACTATGGGACAAGTCTGGGCATTGAACTGAGCAAACCTTGCTGCCCTTCTTGAGTTAACAAGGTCATCAAACTTGCATATTCTTTCTCCCTCTCCTTTTTCCTCTTTTCACTTAGTGTGATATAAATACTAATTAATTGAGCTCATAAATGTTATTCAAATAAAACGATTGGAATACTTCATATGTTTCCTTCTTGTACAGCTGCAAATGTTGTGTCTGGAACTATGAATCTGTGCTGTAGACAAGCATCAAGAAGGAAGGATCCGATCAAACAAGCAAGGAAAATACCTAGAGAAATAGTGAACCCAGGAAGTCAGAGTTTTAATGCTGCTTCTCTTTCTTTTTTAGATGATTATATTTGTTCCTTCCTTGAATTTTAGAAGATTTTGAAAGAGTGCTTACTTGATGTGCTTTAGTTCTGGCATTTGTTTTTTATGGTAGAATGAAACGTCTGTGATTCCATGTAGCAGAAAAAAAGGGAAAAGTAAAGGAAAACCAGCTTGACATTTTAGCCTGTTTCAGAGGAGAGAGAACTTCATGGTTCACCTGAGGCAAACTTATCTACTTTGAACGCTATAAGCTTTAGAGCATTTTTGATTCTGCTATAAATGAAGAGGGGGTTCTTTTTCATTCGTGTGTGGCAGCAAAAAGTAGGAAAGCAGGCAAGATAGCGTGATAAACAGTTCAGGCTGTGTTGGGTCTCTGGTGGAAAAAAAGTGCTGCGATGAAAATTGGATTGGCTTTGGATTGCAAAAACTTTTGAGTCCAACAAGCGGTTCAGAATCAAGAGGGATTTCCCAACTGGCCTGGCACACCAGTGCCTGCACAAGTTCGGGTCTGTTGTTTCACACGGTTTGTGTGCCTTTTTTTCCCTTTATGCAATCTCTTTCAGCTTTAGCAGCAGAAATACATCAGATGGAAAAGATATGCCAGAGGGCAGCTTGGAAAAGAGGAATGTCATATATATACATATATATGTATGTGCGTGTGTTTCAATTTCTGCAACTGAACTTTTGAAGAAAATCTGACTGGAGGAAATTCTAAAAGCCTTAAGTTACTTGAAACCTACACATTTGCAACTCTTTGTCTCTGGAATTGCATTACGCTAAACTGGAATCTCAGGCTGTATAAAGATTATATCAAGTTGAGCAAAAAGATGACTTAACCATTTCTTGAGCGCCTCTTATGAAGTAGCTGTTTCTCCAAAGGATAAGTGCACCCTCACTCTACAGACTCAAAAACAAAAATGAACCTGAATTTTTTTTTAAGTGTTACTTTTTCTTAGCCAACTGCCATCATCTTTTATAGAGGAATTTTTCACTATGCATTTGGTGGATATTTATAAACACTGACCCCATCCTCCTCCCTTTCAATGATCTATCCCAGGTCAGTCTTATCAATAAAAAAAAAAAAAATTGATTTAAATTTTGTGCACTAGACATATTACTTTCGTATGTCAAAAAATAAAATATTTAAAAAGCATGTATGCAGCAGTGGAACATGGGCCTGTTCTTTGCAGCGATTCCAACATCCTCTGCCTCTCCTGGAAAGGGAGAGTCCCCAAAAGTGAAAAGGAGAAACCGGTGTGCAGGAGGCGGTACTATGAGGAAGGCTGGTTGGCAACAGGCAATGGCAGAGGAGTTGTAGGCGTCACTTTTACTTCCAGCCATTGCAGAAGGGACCGGAATACCCCTCAGAGAATCAACTTCAATTTGAGGGGCCACAACAGTGAGGTAAGCAAAACGTGTGTTACCCTTTAAAGGAAATGATACCTATCTTTTTTATTTTTTTTTTTTTAAATTTTTTAAAAATTTTTTTTAGTATTTCTGTTTGAAATTTGACAAGGTGGTATGATGGAGGCTTAAGACTGATCCAAATGTGATTGGAATCTTTCTAGTAAATTCAAGCGTGTCAGACTGATGGTGGAGAAGTTCTCTGGAAATGGTTCTGGTTTTGGTTTGGCCTATTCATTCCCCAGTGCCTCTCAGTTTCCAGGCAGATTCAATAAATGCACGTTAAGAGAGTTAAAAATTGTGATACTTGACTGCTTTTACACAGCGCTAAAGTTTGGCCTGGAAGATTAATGGAAAGGCAGGGGAGTGGGAGAAAAGCTTGATTGAAATCTGCTGGTTTTTCAGAAGCTGTAAACTGCTTCTCCTGTGGCAGGAGATAGCTGTCATCTCTAGGAAAACTTTTAATTTTGTTAGAAAAAGGACCAAGTGAGACTTCTCGCAAAAATGCTGAGATGCCCTGCGGTAAAGTGCTGTAATTTCAGAGTGCAAGGCATTGCTCTGACTACAGTGTCATAAAAACTTTTCTGTTAGTGTTTTCTGAAAGGAAAAAAAAAAGTTTATCTGTTGGTATAAACTGATATTTCAGCTGTGCTTTATCATCTTCTTGGCACCCATCTCTTTCTCTATATAATGCTTCATGGAAACTGCAAGTGATGCCCAGTGGCATATTGAGTGTCTTGGACAAGTGTGAGGACTTAGTTTGTTTCTGCCTTTTAGTTAAGATGTGTTTGGATGTGCTTTTTGGAAAGAATCTGAATTTGAAAAGCTTTCCTCTCAGGTTACTAAGTAGAATGACATTGTATGTACTGAAATGAAAATGAGAGATACAGTGTGGGTTATTTTCTTGTTGTTTGTGCTCCTTCTTGGGTGGCCTCTTTATTATATGTTGCCCTTTTGACATAAGCTGCACCAAAGATTCAGAAGTGGGTGGTTTTGGTTCTTATGTAATATTAACAACAATCCTCTTTTTAATGAAAAAAGGGAGCAACCAATAAATACTTAGTCTGAAATAATTGCTTTGTGTGGAGGTGTATGGGTATATGGTAAATTATGTAGACTTGTATATATAGAAGAGAGATAGATTCGTGTGTATATTTGTATCAGGTTCATTCAAAAATTTACAGCCATGTTTTCAGGAAGAATGTTTGAATCCAGCATTTTGGTTTGAACCATACCTAGTTGTCAGTACAACTATCAATTACAATTTCATTTTATTTTTAAAATGTGTGATAGAGTAATCACTTTTTGTTTTTCTGTATTTTGTTCTCTAACTTTCTGTGAACCTGGGCACTCGTTTTTCTTCTTTTGCATAATATATGTTTTGGAAACAATGAAGGAAGTGCTTTTTGTAGGAATGTGAAGTCTTGTTACAGAATGTGGAAATTTGAGACTAGGTTTAAGTATGTTCCCAGTTAAGTGTGTTCATATGCATGCTGCCCTTTGGTTTTGGCAAGTTTTGCTTCATTTACTCAGTTGGCCAATAGATTCTCTTTCTGGGTCACTGTATCATTGCGGTGCAGATTGAGCTGTGCTGTTTGTGCATCCTGTCACCTAACAGTGATTGGCATGAGAGAGACTCTCAAATGAAAGGAAAATGTTCTGTTTGAATCTTTTTGTTGTTGTTGTTTAGGTGCTTAAAATATGCTGGGTCAAGCTTGTCATTAATAGAGTTGTGTTTCTGTAAGTAATGTTCCTAATAGCAGAAAATATGTGAATGGCCAGAGGGAAGACTACCAATTTATTTCTCTCTACGGCTCTACTAAACTGATAATGGTAAGATCCTACTGAAGGAAGAGAGAAGTGGCTCTAGTGCAACTAGCTTTCCATGATGAGTCTGTGGCTGCTATCAGATTTTCCTGCTGGCATATTTTTTTGAGCATCATTTTAAGTGGAAGTTCATTCTTACAAGATGATGTGTTACACAACACCCTTCACCAGGCTTACTGAATTTAATCCTTTTATAGGAGAATCCTACTGATCTGAGTAGGAATGAAACTGTAATACAAGATTTGTTACTTGATAAAGGTATGTAGTTGAATGGACAGCCAAGATTATTTTCTTTTGAAAAGATCTTTCCTTCTAAATCTGTCTGCTGAAAGATTCTTGGAAGAAAATATTGAACAGCAGCATTTATTGCTCATATTTGCATAAGAAGTAGTAAATGTTTTGTTTTCCCATTCTAGTGTTAAAAAGCAAGCCAACAACAACCTTGTCTCTTCCATGTACCACACTACATAATGGAAAATGCTAATTTTGAAAGCATATCCTGGTATATGTCTCTGATTAAAGCCATGTGTGTTGTACAGAATGTGCCCAGGGGAATGTGATTCACTTAAAACTTTAAGAGCCTGTTTGATTCACTGACCTGTTCTAGAAGAATATTGTATTGTGTTGTTCCCAGAAGTGGTGATTTATACCTATACATATTTTTCTCTGGGATAAAGCTAGGGTGGCAAGTCAAGTTTATTGCTTTTCAGTCATACAGTGCTACTTCAATATCAGTATGCATTTGATTATAAAGTATAAAATGCTGAAATGAACAGAGCAGAAGAGTGAAAATACAGAATCTAAATGCTTTCTCTTTGGGGTGTAACTAACAGCAAGCTGTGGGCTGAGCTTGTGTTTCGTTTATTGCACATATATTGTATTTCGGTTTTAGGGTGAAAATCTGGAAGAGGTAATGTGGCATCACTGTGCTTTTGGCAAGAACATGAGACTGTTTTTAAGTGGGTCAAGAAGGTGAATGCTAGTGATGTATTTTTGCCATGTTTTTATGATTACTGAAGAGATTTACCGCAACCTTCTTTTGGAACACTTTTTTTTTACTGTAATAACATGCCTGTAGCGTATCAGAATAAACAAGAATGAAGAATCCCCAGAATTGAATTACTGACACACGCATTATAGTGGTGGATTTGAATGACTCATCATGTTGAACAGTAATTGAGAATTAAAAGTGCTGTAGTGTGAGCCACACTTGTGTTTTTACAGTTGCTTCAAGGTTGGTTTTTAGAGTTTGCAACAACCTCATTTCTTTTTTCGTAGTTACTAAGATGAATTACAGGAGTTAAAATATGCATATTCCCTTTATTCTGTGGCGAGAGGTAAAAATACTGCACTTTTTGATAGATCTTCCTTTTAACTTTGGCATTGCATTTACAGTCCTGGATCTCATTTACATAAGGGTCAGCATTTTGATAAAATGAAAACTTAAATGTGCACATATCAAAGGCAGAAGAAACTTTGATGCAGAAGGAAGGGGAGGTGTGTGTTATGCAGCAATTGTGCAGCTACTGTGTGTTTCACATGTAGGAGGTGGAATACTTTGCATCTCTGACCATAGGATAAGAAGCATCTCTGTGAGGGTAGGTTGTGGATGGAGCAGATGCGAATGACTGCAGAGGCACACGTTTCAACCTGGCTTCGGAGCATTTCGTTTATTCTGGAGGAAGAAACTGACAGAAGATGGCATTTGGTGGGATTTTGTGTGGCACAAAGGTTATGGGGCAGGAAGATGTGTCATTGTACCACAATGTGTAAATTAGCACTCAAGGGGCAGAGGTCTGGTGATCTAAAACAGCTTCCCTTCCCTGCATGTGTAAATGCAGTTCTTTATCAAAATTAAAGAGTGAAATTTTGAAGTCTTTGATTTTGACCTAACTTGACTTTCCTTGGCTGTACCGGGAAACTGCTGAAAAGGAATTATGTTCCTTTTATGACTTATTATTTCTGTAATAAATCAAGTATTAAATGAAAAATATCTGTCACTTCAGCAGGGCCAATATTTTACCTAGAGTGACTAGTAGTGCCAGGCTGAATGATTTTTGTAGTACCAGAGAGACACCAGCTTTCAGCATCTGGTCCATCTTGAGTTTTCTGGGGAGAGATTTTCAAGGGGATCTGTAAAGGATAATTAGAAAAAAAAATGTCTGCAAATCAAATTGGTTGGTGCCATTGTAGGTATTTTTTAATAGTTTCTGTTATGTCTAGTGTATTAAGATGGTAACAATTTCTATGGCACTAAAGTTTCTTAAAGTATTAGTGTTTAAAAAAATATTTTGCAGGTATACATTTTCTTTTGACTGTGCTAACTGAAAAGACATCTTTGATATGTTTAATAAGATTCAGTATGCTTATTGCTGGACTGAAGCATTAAAAAGTATTCAGAGAATATGCAAATTCAGATGCAGTGAATTAAGTAACATGCCGAATACATTATTGAGTGTTTATAACCTTTTTTACTGTAATCATAAAGTAAATTGCTTATTTATTTACATTTGTCATTATTTGAGTGTTCCAAGTGCATGTCTACTCCTGCAAAAAACCCACCCTGTTTCATTTAGCACAGAATTTAGAAGTAGATAGGGATGTAAACATGTCTCAGCTGGACTGTCAAATGAATTAGTTACACCTTTTCAGAGGAATGTTGTCCTTCAAAAATATTCAATACATGTTGCTTTTCATACTGCCTTAGTTATGGAAGTCTGCACAGTTCTTGGTTTGGTTTTCTTTTACGGTGGAAGGAGCTTACAGATTGTTTTTCCTGTTTTAAAAAGAAAGCTTTTCTTTATTCTTCCCATCTCTTTGAGCTTGTATGTATCTGGCAGAGCAGATTCTTTCCAGAAGTCTGTTACCTCTGTGAGAAATAAATTTTAAAAACCAACCAACCAAAATAACCTTTTCAGTAGTGCTTCTTGCTTTGTAGGTCATCGGTAATAATACAGGAAAACAATACAGGAAAACTTTTTTTGTTTGTTTAAACTTTGTTTTAATGTAACTGGTATTTGAAACTTAAATGTGATTTTTATAATGATTCCTGGACAGAAAAATCAAGTCAGCATGTGAGTTTTGACAGCACGGGTCTATTGTATCACCTGTTGCCTTCAGACCTGTAGCGGTTGTTACTGGTGAGCAATGTATCTACTTGAGGTAGAGCGATACCACAATGATGCCTTTTGGCTGTAGAAGCCTCAGTGGTACAAGACATACGCTGATGTAAACTGCAGTGGTACTGCAGATCCTCTTCTCTGTCTTTGTCACTGCACACAGAAGACAGGATGTTTGTTGGCAGAAATACAATCTCTTTGTTAAAGCGAGCTAGTGTAACTGGAAAAGACAGGCAAGCTTTTGGGCATACAAGGTTCTGAAGAAGGACTTTTCTTTCTGAAAGCTTCCCTATTTTTTACAACCCTCCTATTGGATACAATGCTAAATCTGTGTACAAACCATGCCCTCCCTCTGTCCTTAAATTATTATGGGTACAGAAAAATAGTACTGCAGAGAGAGGCAGAATTAGTAGGAAGTGACTTGTAGAACAATAGGTCTTGTGCCTAGCTATGCTGGCTCTGTTCAATTTGTATTGTGACTAGTATTACCATACTTTTCTGACTACATATTTTCAGAAAAAACAAGCACATTGAGATTTCATGCAGGTTCCTTATTATACCTTCTTGAACTGTCAGCTCTGCGCTTGGTCTGGGTGCTCAAGTGCTTTAATTTTTCAAAGTAAGTATTAAAAGAGCTAAAATGCATTTTGAACCTCGTTGTTAGTCTTTTACCAATCTTTTCAACTTTTGATGAAGCTTTGAAGCTTACACCTGCTCTGTGGCATGCAAAAGTGCCTTTTATAGCCTCCTCTTAAGAGAATTAGCAAAGAAAATAAATGAAGCAGTAAGCTGGAAAGGATTGATCCTCTTCCCTTAAATGACAAATAGACCTGCTGCTTCCCATTTCCAAGCCTTATATCAGTATGCAAATGCCAAAGTATGGCCTAAACTGTTTCCGTACACCTTCTTCGTAGTTTGTTCACTCTAAGAACTGTGACTAATTTCAATGTATCTTATTTCTTTGTGATACTATTTTTTTCCAGCCACACTCAGCTTCTACTTTCACAAATATTTGGCCCTTTCTGTCTGACTGTCCACCTTTCTCAATGGCCTCAGAGTTCGAGCCTCTGTGCGAGCTCTCAAATTCAGGGGGCATTGACTGCTCAATGCAGTCTCCTCTTAATAAGGTACAGGATTATATTTGTTCTTATGCAGTCGTGTGGCTTTGAAGCAAACCATCCAATATTGCTACAATAGTTGAGTAATGAGACTTGGTAATGCTACACTGATGTGCCTCTTGAAAGTTGTTTTTGTGGGTCATGCAACACAGATTGTTTCTTGCAAAGGATAGGTCATCAGCTTGGAAAATTTCAAATTACAATTTTTCTGGTTTATGATAATAAACATCTAGAAAATCACCCTCAAACCTGGGCAAAAAAGGAATACATGACATGAAACCAATATTGTCAGCTTTTAAATAGAATCAATTATGTTTGTAAGTGGGCCATCAATGCAGTTTTAAAGTTTACCATGCCATAACAAGTTGCTGCAGTTTTGTTGTTCTGTAATTCTCCTCAAAAAAGTTTGAAGTGGAATCAAGCTCACTTTTATCAGAAATGAGCCCTAAGCTTTTATTCGTGTTAAATTGCTGAAAGATAACAACATGCGTATTTTAACATAATGATACACCTGAGGGGCATTTCTTGTTTTTGAATTAGGGTGAAGATACTCTATTGGTCTGGATAGAAGTAGTTGTTCAGTGATAATTTATGAGTTCAAGGAAAATAAATGCATTTTATTTAAGGAAAATTTAGTGATGTAGACCTATTGATGCACTGAGTAGGTGAGATTACTCAGCAATTAGATAGTAGATACCTAAGCTTGGATTATGAGCACTTTCACAGTAAGGTGCTGAATCAGGAACTCAGTATGTAGTTCTGAAGGCCTTGTGTAGGCATACATACATATTGAGCATCTGAATAGTGGAGAAATTGGGCTTTATGATGGCATTTCTGAGCCATAATAGTCATTATGGACACTGCCATGGTTTAAACAGTTCCCAAAAGAATTCATCAAATTACAGATAGTCTGAGCAGATAAGATACCCATTACAAACCATAAACATTTCACAGTATAATGGAACGTAGAGTACCAAGTAATTGCTTGTCAAGTGTAGATGGAATGTAGTAAGTCAGACAAAAGAAATTTTATAGGCACTTATCCTTGGGCAACCACCATCTCTGCTCTGATAGCAATCTTTTATGAACCTGTGTGAACTTCTGAGGGAGTTCTCAGTATTCTCTTTGCATTAGGAGCTTCTTTAAAGGGAAGTAATCCACTCGTATAATAAAAATGTTATGGGAAGTCATGAAAATGAAGTTAAATTGGGGGAAAGTTTTGTGAATTTTCAAAAACAAGTGTTGGTTTATTGTGATGTTTCAGTTCTGGAAATATTTGACAAACTAGTAAGCTGGAAAATAGTATCCTTATATGCATTTTAAGGAAATGATGTGTGCATAGATGACTTTAGTAATGAAGAAAATACAGTTTTGTTTACCCTAATCAGAATGTTTAACACAACTAAGCACTGTAACCCTTACAGCGAAGAAATCAAATGGTGTCCTTGGCGACATTAGGAGAAGTATTGTCAGCAGGTTGAGGGAGGTGATGCTTCCCCTCTGCACAGCGCTGGTGAGGCCACACCTGGAGGACCGTGTCTAGTTCTGGGAGAAGTTGGGAGGGGGAGTTCCCTGGATTAGAGAGATCAATGAAGGGTCACAAAGGTAATTAAAGGACTGGAGCACCTGACTGGTGAGGAAAGGCTGAGAGAGCTGGAATTGTTCAGCCTAAAGAGAAGGCTCAGTAGGATCTTATTAATGTATATAAACACCTGACGGGAGGGTGCAGAAAGATGGAGCCAGGCTCTTCTTAGCTGTTCCTAGTGACAGAGGAAAAGGGCACAAACTAAACCAGGGGAGGTTCCCTGTGAATACCAGGAAATGTTTTTTCCCTGTGAGGGCAGCTGGCTCAGGTAGCCTGGAGGGGTTGTGGAGTCTCCATCCTTGGAATTATTCAGAAGCCATCTGAACATAGTTCTGGGCAAGCATTTCTGTGTACTTGCTGGAGCAGGGAGCTTTGACTTTCCAGAGGTTCAACCCCAGCCACTTTTTGACTCTGTGAAATCTATTTGCAAATCTAAGTGAAATTCTTTGCACCTAGATTGGTGAAGCAATGTCAAAAAAACAGCTCTTGTAGGCAGGCAGGAAGTGCTCAATATACAGAAGTGTGGAGAGAAGCCGTTCAGGTTTGGCTAAAATGAGAGAACAAACTGATGTGATAGAGGAAGGAGAAAGCTTCTTTTCTGAGGAGAAATGCAGATGATTTTCTAAGTAGTCAAGCAGTTGGAAGAGTGTAGTCAAAATCCTCTTGAAGTAACAAGGCAGAGGTAATTAAAATGCAGAAGAACGTTGAAGCTGTTGCATATGAGGGTAACTTCACAAGAGAAACAGAATTTGGGAAGGAAAATTGTAACTGATCTGAAGAAGAGAAGGAACTGTTTAGATGGCACAAACCATGCAGCTTGAAAAGTTTTAGAAGCAGCTGCAGAGTGTAAGTCTGTTGTAAACTATAGAAATCTACAGGCCGCTTAAAACAAAGTGATAAAAAATGCTAAATGCAAACAGTGAAAAATCAAACTTCTGGAGGAAATTGAATCACAAGGTAGCAGTGGCCTAACTACTGAGTTGGCTCATCTGCTTATAAAATAAGAAAATGGCAAGTAACTGTTTCATCAAGGAGAGACAAGGCAAAAGTGTGAAGAAACCTGCAGCAGCAGATGCACACTAGGATAGGTATGTACCTGCATATGTGCAGGAGGAACAGGTGTAGCTGGAGTACAGCCAGTCTCAGAAATGTTGTCCAAGCAGAGAATGACACGGGGTTTTGTGAAGCTGAGCAAGTGTGGGGGGGATCTGGCTTTCACTGACAGTCAGCAGAAGGCAGCAGTCAGTTCCACAGGTGTAGTTTCCAGAGAGGATAATGTCCAGCAGCAGAAAGCTGATTATCAGCAGTATGGTGATGTCCTGCAGTTAATGTCTTCAGTGGTGTCCTGAAGAGGGGGCCAAACATAAGGACCTGCCAGAGGTGCTGGAGAAGTTGAGAAAGAGGAAGCGTTTCAGTCTGTTGAAGAAGAAATCCATCTTCTGAGTAAAGTGGGAAAAAAAAAAAAAAGATAGAGGGTTCTCCCACCCAGGGAAAAGACAGCTCTCAAGCCTTAAACCTGAAAGACTTAGGGGAGATTGAGTTTCACAGAAAAAAGGATTTCACCAAAAGAGATATCACAGTCATTCTTCAGGTAGAGACACAACAGAAAACTATGCCAGTGGAAAAAAAGAGGGATGAAGGAGAATCAAATAGTTTTGATTATTTGATTACAAAATACAAAAAATGGAGGTATTAGTAATTTCTAGCTACGCTAATGAGGACCTTCCTTGACGAATGATCTTATCTGTAAAGTATGCACATGTGAAGATATCCCAGAAGGCTGTGACAAGGATACAAAGAAACTGCTTTCTGATGTCGTGCTTTTGGTAAAAGGAGTGTTGATTGCATACTGGAGAGCTTAGTTTATAAGGGATACGACAAGGCAGTTACATTAGAATTATCATAAGGAAAAGGGATCCTGTTTCTTCTTTCCCTTCCCCTAATTCTAATTTAGTCCTATGCAGTGTTTTTTGAGCCTGATAATAGACAAACATCTTGCTGCTCAGTTGAGCAGTATTCTGGGAGCATATGATACTGCACCGAAGTGAGAATGTTAGATGCCTGGTTAATTAATAAAGGGTGTTGTAAGGAATGGATGATCAAAATGTTTAATTCTTTGATAAGGTGTCTTAAAAGCATACATAGGCCTAAGTGGCTAAGAAAGGCTGCAGTTTGAGGGTACATGTCACTTCTTGTTCTGGTAATATGTTAGGCATATATTTCATGACTACATGGGACCAAGACTGATTCCAGACTCCACACTCCACCTGGGAGAGAAGCCTGCATGTCATAAGCTTTCTTGAACATTAGCAATATTTATGCAAGTTAAGGAATGTAAACTTGTTTGTTGAGAAATACGTATTGGCATATACATAGATGTTGTTCTTGTTTGAGGGAAATCAGAAGTCTTTTGAAGCAGTACTTCAAATTGAGAATTGTTCATAATGACAGAATTTGTCCTGCTACAATTTCTTTCTCCAGAAGAAGCAAATCCAGCAGGGAGGTTAACAAATTAGATTAGAATATTGTCATTTTAATACGTACTACTTATGCAACCAATTATACCTTGTTATTATGTCTTATGGCTGCCATAAAGTCATTCTGTTGACTAAACAGCTTCAAATTAGGTTTTGACACAATGTTATTATGTATTATTAAAGGCCCTGGCTGAGGCTGGAGTTTCATTGGGTTAATTGTGGTAACAGTTGTAGTCTCTGTGGTCACTGAGTATGTGTTATAATTGTCTCCTTCAGCCAGCTTCCCCTAGTTGCCTCAGAGTGAAGTAGTGATATGTAGTTGTGATTACACTGCCCAGAGAGATGACTATGTTTAATGCAGGCAGCAGGTGACAGTAATTACAGGTGTGGGTCACTTTTCCATCCTGAAGTTCTTGAGTTGCTTCTCACAACTAAAATGAGCCATTTAATCCCTGAAATGGGAGAGGGAGTTGCCTTCTCTAAAAACAGATGATCCTAAACTACCATTTGAGACAAATAGATGTAATTTTGTTTCTGTACGTACAGAATATTTTCATAATGTCTCGTTCTTATTTTAATAACTCTGCAGCTTTGCATACTTGTAACAATAATCAGAACATGTTTGTCAGATTCGAAGAACTTCATCACATTTGTAAGACTAGAAAACATAATACAAAGAAGTTGAATTTTAGATCCATACATGTTTTAGGAATTACATGAAGCAGATCCAGAAGAGGGCCACAAAAATGGTCAGAGGGCTTTGAACCTGGAGAAGAGGTCTCTGGGGAGACCTTACAGCAGCCTTTCAGGGAAGAGGGAAAACTGGAGAGGGACATTTTACGAGGGCATATAGTGATAGGACAAGGGGTAATGGGTTTAAGCTGAAAGAGGGCAGGTTTAGATCAGATATTAGGAAGAAATTCCTTTGTGAGGGTGGTGAGGCTCTGGAACAGGTTGCCGAGAGAGGTTACAGGTGCCCCAGCCCCAGAAGTGTTCAAGGCCAGGTGCGATGGAGCTTTGAGGAACCTGGTCTAGTGGAAGGTGCCCCTGCCCATGATAGGCAGATGTACTAGTACACCTTTAAAGGTCCCTTCCAGCTCAAACCATCTAGAATTCTATTTTACTTACATATATGTAAGACCTATAATACATATTGTGAAATAAAAAAAAAAAATCATGTAAGTAAAGCTGTTGAAAAAATAACAGCCACAGAGAAGTTCTGTTCCACAGAAAAGTACACTGATGAGGAATTAAACCATTTGATCTAGGGACCTCTTACAGTCTTCTAGTTTCATGCTTTAAGCTAACTTAATAAAGTATAAAACAAATGTTCTCTATTGAGTTAAAAATTCGTGTGAAGCTCAATAAAAGTGCAAATAGATGAGACATACCATAAATATTTTAAATGAGAGCATAGCATTTTTTTTAGTGACCTTTGAATATTCTTATTTTCTAGTTAACAGTTTTTCAAATCTGTTGTGAATAGGCATGATTCACAAACTAATTGAAGGAGTAAGCTTTTTGTCCTAATTTTTTGCCTATTCATCTGTTTTGTTCTGAAGGAAATGATATCTGATTTTACTGTGGCTGTTCAGTGCTTTCAGTGTTTCTTTCCTACAAATTCACCATTTTTAGTGAAGGAAGAATTAATGACAATAAAAGCTGAAACAAAACTAGAAGCACTTTTTTGTTACATGTACACAGAATAAAAATTCTTGCTGTGCACTAGGCACTTTATTACTTAATTTGAGATAGTTTTTCAAGGTAGTTTCTGAGCATGGGATTTTTATACTGAAATACACTGAGGTTTAGTTGCAAGTGTGTCTCCTGTTTGAAAATAATAAGACAGAGAGTTAAAAGATTTTAAACCTGACGGTTTGGGGCAGCTATTATTTTTAAGTTTCTTGTGACCTTACGTTTGTAATCTTCAGGACAGAAATTTGAAAGCTTTTTAATAGTGAAGTCACTGTAGTTTCTTAGATTGTCTTTTGTAATACTACTAGTAGTATTAGAAATACCTTGCTATTAAAATTTTATATTTAAATTACTAGTGCAAATACTAGTAGCACCTGAATTTCTAGTATTATTTCTACTCACTCTCTAGAAATTGTAAGCTTTCCAATATTATTGTTGTGCTGTTGAAAAATAGGTAGTTTTACATGGTCAGCATCCATTATTGTTTTTATTGGCATTTGTTCAAGCCGAGGGTTTTACTAATTTGATGTAGGCATCTAATATGTAATTAATTGCATGTTAATTGATAGCAGCCTTCATGAGAATAGGGAAACAGGTCAGTATTTAGTTAGAAGTGGGTATGAGCCTGAAGGGTAGGTAGGGTGGGAATTTGGGGCTGTTCGGATGCAAGATGCAGGAGTACCTCAAGGGGATAGGAGACAGAGAGAGGGCAAGCCTGCCTTCTGCTTTTCTTATGTGACTTTCTGCCAGGCTTTGAGGTTGGACCTTTGGTTCTGATGTCCTGAATTCATAAACAGCTATCAGATGTGGTCAAAATAGCTTCATCCTCTGTAGTGATCCAAACCAGAGATGACAACTTTAATAGCTCCTGGTTAAATGTAGATAGTAGATATCAGTCCTGCTCATTGTTTTGTGGATTGATGGTGGATGTCATCAGCAACACAAAGGTTTTTCGTATTTCTTTTGTAAAACTTGAGCAATTTGTCAGACAGCTATTGAGTATGAGATAAAAAGATTAAGCTATCAGAAGTTATCAAGTGTAAGCATTAGCTGCAATTGATTTACCATGTCGGTTCATTTCTTTGAATGTGTCAGTGTGTACATATTGTGATTCAGTTTTCAATTATGTGAACACATACTTTTTTCCTCCCTTTTTGACTCCTTGGAATTCTCGTCTGTTCAGTGCCTGTACAGTGCCTGTGGATGAGGGAAAGTTGCCCAAACAGGTTCTATATTACTTTTTTTTGGAAGGCAATAAGTATGCAGTGAATGGCGTGAAGAAAAGTAAAGTCTCATGGTTGAGCAACTGAATGTTGCTGTGGAGGATTGGTGTTTTTTTACCATAGCTTTTCACCATAACCAGGATGTATTTCTCATTTTCTTAGTAATGGTGGTTATCATTTTACTATCTTTGGAACTGTGAAGATGAATCAATTAATTTTCATTAAAAGATCAGTTACTATAATTCTACACAGGTGTCTAGCATTTCTTGGTATTTGCCCTTGTCAGTCTAATCTTGATGTTCTTCTGGGAATCTGGTTTCACAAGCCAATTTAAAAATAAATTTTCATGACTGATCTTCACAGTTTGATCATGATCATTTGACCCTGCAGCACATGAGCATCAATACAGTGGGTTTTTTTGGTATATATCTAGCTGATCTTCAGGGATTCCTCGATGGACAGCATAGCTACCTTCGAAGCTCAAAACTTAGGTGTATAACAGTTGGAGTAAGGAGATTTTTAGCTAGGTTTTACATCCAGCTCTCTATGATTCAGTCAATTTATGAGCTTTGAAATCACCCGTTTGGAGCTTCAGAACAATTGTAAGGATGCGGATTGTGCCCAGAGGATGTATAACATAATTCCTGTTAATGGAAGGCTTTAATAATTGAGTTCAGTGTTGTTGATGGTAACATTAGAGATGTCAGATCTAACTTGTCCTTTTGAGCTTGACTTTTAAAGTGCTCTAAAAAAAATTCTGTGATGTACTTATATGCGGCAGCAATTATTAAGACTGAGAATCACAGGCATTTAATTGAATCTGAAACATAGTAGTGTGACTCCCTTGGGTAGGTGTGAAAGCTAGAAGAAAGTCAGATAGTAAATGGAGTGAAGTTTCTTATTGTCAATTAACTCCAGAATTGCTTGAGAAATGCAGTTTATCAGCCAACTTACTGTATTCTCACCAGTACTGCAGATACCACTGTGATCTGAAAAATCGGGTTGAGCTTTTAATCCTCACGAGTAATCAAGGTAGATTAATGTAGGTTTGCTCTCCTATATCATCTGTCCAACATGGTATTTCCAGCAGGTCTAAGTGAGTTTAATGGAAAAAACTGTTGCATCTACGAGTAAAGATATTCCTTTTGTTCAGAAAGCAGCAAAAAGTATGTTATCTTTTCTTTTTATAGTGATAACTCTGAGGTGTTAACTTTTTATCTTGAATGTCAGTGAAGGTGAGTTTTGAATACACATGGGGAGCAAATTTATTGAGTACACAGTTGCTACTGTTACATAAATCACCCTTAAGGCTGCATTTTAAAGCCCTTACATTGCCAGAATGAGGCAGAGGCCCATAAAATACTCAAGAGAAGGTGAATGAAATGTACAGGAGGCTTTAAAAAGGGGGTAAAATGTCTTTTTAAATAACTTTTATACTTCCAGTTGGTTGCAGAGAATGCTTTTTTGGGTTCACTGTCCTATGTGTTGATGGCTGATTTTCTAAATTTTTACAAGTGTCTTTAGCAATAGCAATTCCATCATACTGTGCTGTGGCACTCCTGGGTAACTTCTGTCAGTATAGATTCGCTACTATTCTTGTGAAATTAAAATTTTCATTAATAGAGAAAGTTGAGTTATTATTTTTTAAATATTTGTGACACTGGCACTGCTTTTAGTGGAACATGTTAGATTATGTGAAATATTAAGCTAGTCTGTTTTTAATGACAACTGTCTATTTGGTGTGTGGCTTTTTGTTGTGTTGGTGTTTTTTTTTTTTTTAATTTTAACAAATTGAGAGTATTTGAACTTTTCACCTGAAATACAGTTTTCAAAAGCCATTTTGCTCACTCCTCTTCATCTTTCTGTATTTCTGCTGAAAGAAAGTAGTCTGCTGCTTTCTTCATTCACTACTTGGGATAACTAAGGAAGGAAGCCTTGAAAATACTTCAGATAGAATTGAAGACACAGATTTTCTATTTCTGTGAGCCAATAATAGTCTAAGTTGAAAATAAGAGGCTTGTTTTTGAGGATTTTTGATTAGCTGAAAATTTTTGGAACATCTCCAATCATGACAATCACATAATTGTTTGATGGAAGGCTGCTCACCAATTTGTATTCATTTTTGGGTGGTTATTAGCAAGCTAATAACTCTGGATACTGTTTTGAAATTTCCTGTCACTTCTTGTCATTGTCACTGGAAGCAGTGGGTGTCTTTCCAAGGGATCATCCTGGCATTTTATACCACATTTCTCAGAGGTAGTGACGAGAAGTGCAGTGTATATTGACCAATTATGGCCAACGTTTCGACTCAGATGAACCAATATGTTATTCAAGCGTTAAGAGAAAATCGCGTGCTTTGGCTCTTCCTCTGCCATGACTAGACTTTGTGTGGGGCACTACTATCAGAACCAGTAAAAATAAACAGGTAGCTTGTGCCAGTGAGTTATATTTGTCCCTCAGTTACCTGAGCAGCAGCTGTAGAAAACGCTCATTACCGTGCTCAGAGTGGTAGGTACGTGGAGCCCAGGTGCTAAGGAATGAGCCATGCTAAGGAATGAGATCTGGCTGCCTGTCTCCTTTGTGTTGTTACTGCCAGCACTGATAAATTGTTATGGCTTACACAGCTGCAAGAGCCACTGCACATCTATGGTGGTAGCACTCTGTGTTGTAGATAGCTGGAGTTGATCTGTCCCTGGAGACAGGCTATTCCTGAGGCTGAGCTGTAGCAGAAACTCTTTGTTTGCTTCCTCCATTCTGCAGGGTTTTTGTCAGGGAAGGATCCCAGCAGTAAGCGACCAAGTCAAGCAGAAAAGGCCAAGGCAGGATCGCTCAGTCACAAGGATGCCAAACCATCTGACATCAAAAAGCTGTTAAAACTTAAAAGTATATGAGAAACTGTAGTAGAAATAGCATGCTGCATCTTTTAAAATTATTAATCTATTTTATGATCTCCCTTTTATAAATAAAGCTATATAATAAAGTCCTCCAGGGTCCTTTCAGATGAAAGGAGTTAGATAATGGTGCCTTTAGATGCTTGCTTCTTGTCTGGGCCTGTGAATCCATTTATCACTGAAATGCTTTATTGTAAGAACTCTATTCTTGCCCATGTATGGTGTGAAACTATTTTAATATCTTCCTTATTTATTTTAGCTCATTTACTAAGTTTCCTATTGTGAGGCCTCTATGGCCTGAATTAAAACAGATATAAAACATTAAAACTAAATCTCTACATAAAACTGCCAAATAAAATACATAACCAGGCAAGATTATAAATAAATAATCAGGCACAAGCACAGGTCCACCAGACCTCTTGGAACCTACCCACAAAGGAATTAGTTCCCTGTTACTCAAAAGAATGGAAAAAACATGGATAGCAGATAAAAGACCAAAGGGAGGGGACCCAAAATAGATAAAAATAGCTCAGTTGAAATAAACAAGTCCTGCAGTAAGGCCAGCCAGAAAAGGGCAAGAACATGCTGAAATGGTAACACAGAAATGTGAGTTGTTATGCAGTAGTGGAAGTCGGTGCAATGGGGCATCCCAAGCCAGGATCTGATCTGCAGCAGGCAGAGGGCTTTGCTGACGTGCAGACTATTGTCTGGAGTTTGGTTTTCCCTGGCCTTTTCAAGCTGCCCATGGATGGCCAGCTGCAAGAAGGGAAATGGTAATGCTGATACAAGTAAGACATCTGCTTTTCTGAAACACAAGTTTGCTTACTTTGGTTGTAATCACAGTTTTAGGGCCCTTATCCACCCATTAAGCACAGAAGGCCCAAGTTTTGTAGGGTGAAGGCTAGAAGTTCCAAAAAGGTGCATCTGTTTGAGGTTTGGGTGTTACTGATCTGGGTGATCTCATCTTTCTCACCTTCTGTAGCTGAGAGAATGCTACAGGCAAATGGAGATCAACTACAAGGGCTTATTTTTAACATGCCCTTTTTGATAGATTTCTCCATAAATGGACCTTACTTGTTATAAAATCATTTAAATGAAATCTGTGTTGCTGCCATGGTTGTTATCTGCGTTGTAATCTTTTACCTGTGCCAAATTATTGTCTGCAAACAGGTTAAATTATTGAGGGCAGAAGAAAAGTCTGTCATGGTACTTTGGTAGAGTCCACTCTTGCCTTCTGCTCTAAATTTCAAAACAAGCACTCCCTGAACATTATGCCGCTCTTTTATTGTACCTTCTGGCAACCTGTAGGTGATTTCTGCTTTGCATAGCTGCACTTCATGAAATTCTTATTGATGGTTATTTTTTCTGCCCAGCCCGTTTAGGTATTTGTTTAAACTGCACAAATAAATAAATAAAAATAATAACATTAAAATATATCTTTAATTTTACTGCTGCTTTTTCAGAAGTAATATTCCTGTAGTTTTCTCTCTCTGCCCTCTTGCAGTCTCACCCTTTTGCATAAAAATATCTTAATAATAAAGTTACCATATTTTGCCCTTTATTTCTTTTGAATCTCTTCATGTGAAATCAGTGCTTTTGAAAGCTAGAGGTTGACTATTCTGGAGGATAATCAGAGAGATGCCAATCAGAGTGGATATGGAAAAATGAGGCAGTTGTAAGAATTCTTTCAGCCTTCAAAGCTTATGCTCACCTGTTGCCAGCAGTCCTGGTGCAATCCCCAGTGATGATGCTGGGGTGCCTCCCTACACAGAGTCTCCTATAAATCAGGATCGGGAGCGCATGTATAATTGTCTTCTAACTGGAAGATTTCACTCGTTATTGTTCTGTTTTAAAAGTGTAACCAAAGACAGTCTGCAGGTGACTAGGAAGATGCTATGAATTCTTACCTACAGAGTCTTGTATAAATTGGAGAATTTTGACCCTACTGGTTTATGACCAGTATTGAAGAGATGTTATAATACAGTGTGCCTTGAAGTTTAAAAAGTAGTGGGGCATTGCAAATTTCAGTTCCTCCTTACTAACATGTGTTTGGTATTTGTAAGTTAAAAATAAAATGGTTGTTTTCATTTAAAATTCATTTAATTGAGTTAGCTAAAAAAAATCTAAAGTAGTAATTTGTGTCTGGTCAAGAAGAGCTCTGACTTTTGAAGCTTTCTTGGACACTGCAGTTGTCTTTGTAAGTCCAAACTTGTCATACCCATGTGAAGCCATGAATGGACTCTCAGAGGGATGCTATGCCCCGATATGCAGGGATGCAAGTAAAAGGAGTGGGATGAAAGGAGTCTTAGACCCTTGTATGTAATCTGCTGTTTAGCATTTCTCAGTTCCTGGTCTTCACTGGTAGTATACTGTGAGACTTCTGGAAACTATTACTATAGTACTGGTTTTATGGTTGTGATAAAACATACTCCAATCTTCAGAGCTTTCTGGATATACTGCTCAGTGTTCTTAAAATGTCCCGTGTCAGGATTTTAACTTAATTATACAATAGACCCTTTTGATGTGAGGAGGAAAAAAAAAGACACTTAAAACTTTAAATATTGACCTTTTGAGGAGTGAAAAAGAAATATAGAACAGACTTCACCAAGAGGTAGAGAGCAAGAAGAAAGGTTAATGCTGGCACTGGCAATTTTTAGGATTAATTTGGCTGTAGTTTGACACAGGGCAGCATGAAATTTTACATGTTAAAGACTTTGTCCACAGTGGTTAAGAGCATCCATAGAGTATCAAATCAGATGTCCAGATGGCACAGTGTCCTGTCTCTGGCAGTGGCTGGTAATTAACACACAAGAAAGAGTTTAAGTAACCAGTAAGCTTATATTTACACTTTTGTGATACAGATCCAGGAGTCTGAAGCTCAGGAATATTCTGGGAAAGGTACACAGGCTTTGTGTCCTTATGACTTCTGTGAATTTGTCTTTATGACTTTCTGCTGTGAATTTGCCCAATTGCTTTTTGCATCTGTGTAAAATTTTGACCTGTGTAGTGAATTGGACAATTTACTTACGGGTTGTGTGGAAAAAGAGTGATCTTTTGTTGTTTGAATATCCATACTTCTGATTTCCTTTTTATTTTCTGCACTGGAAATGGCAGTAAGAGTTGTTACCTATTTACTCCACGCCACTCCTGGGTTTTTTTAACCCGTATGATCACTTTATAGTGATTTATTTTCCTGATTTGAATAGTGCTCATACAGAATCCAATCTATCCATACATCTGAGTGATCTGGGTTTTTTTCCCTGTTCTAAGTGTGTTTTGGAGTTGCCTTATATTCATTTTGAGGTTAGAGGAACAAGAACTATATATAATAGAAATGAAAACCCATAGTGTGGCATATTGGTGGTCTCTGTTTTTCCTTTCTCCCCCACCTCCTTACAGGTGCAAATGAAGCCCAATGTAATAATGGCAGTTGCCACTTGTTATAGTTAGGGCTGATGCGTTTCTTTGAAAGAAAGCCTAGTGGGGAACATTTTAACTGGTGATGGATAGAGGACTTGACATGGGCTCCCAGTACGATTCCTGCTTCTTTGTTCCATGTAATATTTGTCATAACAGTGGTGATGGGTGATGATATGTATTTATTTTTTTCAGCATGAAGGATGGCTGCATGCAGCATGCACACATGCAGATAAAAGGAGTTGAACAGCTTCAAAAGCTATGTCAGTCAGTCTGTCAAAATCACATTGGCAGACCTGGAGTCCTGTATGTACAGATGGGACCTGAAAGTGAGATCTGTTTTCTCATGGGGGTGAAGGGAGCTTGATTTGACAAGACTACCACAGAGAGCAGGTGGCTGGCTTCGCTGTGACCGCATCTTCACATGCCTTGTAAGAAGCTTGCCCTAAATATATTCTTTAATTTTTTAAAATTTTAAAAAATTTTTTCTCTGCAAGCTGTATTTCCCTCTTGGAGATGTGCAGCTTTCCTGCGCTATGTCCTCTCTGGGGCACCAGCCACCTTTGCAGCCCTGGCCCTGCTCCTGGGGAGGAGGGGAGTTATGCTAGGAGAGCACAAAGTGAGCAGGATGCAGGCTGTGATCCTTCATTCCTCCAGAATGAGCCCTCCCAGGCACCTAATTCTGATTGGATTTTGTGATGAGGAGATGTGTGCCTGTGCTCAGGAAGGCCATCCTGCATACCTCAGAGAAATCTTTTAAAATGGCACCAAGCCTTGAAGCTGAGGAATACTTACCTGCTGGCTAGAAGATCAGGTTTTTTTGTTATACAGTTGTCAGTTCAAAGCAGCTGTTCACCTGCTGAGTTAAGGGAAATAAATGTATTTGAAATGTTAGGAGATTCTTCTTTCTGGCATCTCTAGCCTTTATGTATTTAAAGTTGTCATATAATCAGTTACCCATATCTTGTACTTTTGTCATGAGAAATAAGATCATCTTTATTTCTTTTAAAATGTGAGCATTTAAAAATTTTTGTGTGTAGGCAGTATACTTGATTTGTCTCTCTTGGCCAGTTAATAGGTATGTATTATTTTGCTAGGCTTGGTCCATGGTAATACTGATGTACTGAAGTGTTGATCTGTTTTCTGTCAACTAGGTTTTGTTGTTGCATTTCTCAGAAAGATCTCGTGCATTGAGGGAAAGACTTGTGGGTCTTATTAGAGGTGTCCACCTTCCTGGCTTTGATGAATGGTGCATATAGTGCATACTCTGATTTCAGCTAGCAGATTAGTTAATTCAGTATCATCTGTCCACCATGAAAACAGGGAACATTTTTTAAAGTTTTTCTGAAAGTTTTAGTGAGGAGGATATTAAATGTCTAATATCTGTATTGTTGAATGCAGCAAAACAAATATATGGAAATGATGCAACCTAATGAGCATGTTCTCTTGAGAATATATTAATATGTAAAGAGTAGGTGAAGGACGTAGGCACCTACAAACTAGAGTAAATGTACAAAGGAACAAAATTGCTGTAAGATAAAGACTTGGAAAGAACAGAAAAAAAGCTAGGACACAATGGCAGTTAAAGTCTATAATAGTACTGGGAAATGGAAACCAAAATTTAGCAAGGGAATGCAGACATTAACATAAATGAAGTTCTCACAGCCTTAATTATTACTTACATGTTCTTTAAAATGTCAGAGGCACTTGTTTTCACTGTCCCTTAAGAATTTGTAAATTCTGATTGTTTTATTTTTATTTTTTGTCTGAGTAGAGAGCTGAGTTTTGCCCAGTGACAGGCCCAGAGAGGATGAGCATGAGCGGAAAGATAGGAGGTTCCATCTGAACATCAGGAAATGCTTTTTCACTTTGAGGGTGACTGAGGTCTGAGAGGTTGTCCAGCGAGGTTGTGGAGTCAGCTCCCTTGGAAATGCTGAAAAAGCTACCTGGGCTTGGTCCTGTGCAGCCAAATCTAGCTGTGTCATGGGTTTGAAGCTGTGACCGTGCTTGAGCATGGGCTTGGACCAGATGACCTTCAGAGGTCCCTTCCAGCCTCAACTTTTTTCTGCAAAAAAGTATTTTAATTTAAAAAAGGAATTTTTGGGTGTAATTTGCATGATCTAAACAGCTCAGCCAACATAGTGGACACTTGTAAAAATGTGCATTTACTTTCAGACATTAAAATGAGCTTTATAACCAAATGAATATTTAAAACTGTTATATTTCAGTGATAAGACAGGGCAAAAGGGAAACTTCAGATCACAGTGTGAATTTGGGGCTCTATCTCCTCTAGCTGCAAAATGGAGGTTTTGCATAGCATTGCTGATAAAACATCTCATTATGGAGGATAATACATGGAAAAAACCTTGGTGGGTGGGGCCTTATAGAGCAGCACTGAGTATTTGGTGTTTATGACTCACTGGGATGCTTACTAATGTATTCTTAGGGTGAGATCTAAAGCCTTTTGTTCAAGAAATTATTTTTTTAAAGTAGAAGTGCAAAATTAATGAGAGATTAATTGCCATCCAAATATGATTATTTGGCAGGGCTTCATGTGTAAATCCATTGGCACTAGTTTTTGGTCTAAAATTATGATGACACTGATACTAAAATGTGAAGCACTGGCATTTTTAAAGATGACTCACTTCAGGAAGAAATACTGTTTTAAAATCAATCCTTTAGTCTGAGCTGCGGGCTGGGGAGAATGTTATTTGCTTTTGATAAGGGATATGAAAAAATATTGATTGAAGGTTTACTGAGGGACAGAAACGTTTCAGGCATACAAAGTTAGACAAGGTAAAGCACTTTGGAGAGGACTGTAGAGGAAGAGCCTGCTTTCAAAGACATAGAAGAGTCTGTATGATCCAAGACAGTTACAACCTAATTGGCTGACCTTACCACATTTTCTATGAGGTTTGGCTGGAAAAGCAGAGAGTAACTTCCAGTCAAAGGAAATTTTGTGTCTGCTTCTTTGAACTTCATTCTATGACTTGCATTTGTAATTTTCAATGTAGCTTGAGCTGAATTACAACTTTTTTTTAATGGCACAGTATTTATTTTAGTAATTTATGTTTTCAGTGCTTTGAATGTCTGAGAAGCTACACAAGAGCATAGTGTTATATCTTTGGACCACTGCGCTTAATTTATTTACTTGCATTAATTTGTGCTCCAATTCCACTCTCCGTGTGATTTCCCCATATCTACAGCTTGTGTTGCTTGGGATAGGTGGCTTAGCTGAGAGCAAAGCTGAATTTTTCACCATTTTTCTCAGAATCACTTAATGACTCCTGGTAGTGCTGGTTTCCTTAAGGGATTCATTCACATTTTAGTTGGTTTTCTCCTGGTTTTGATAGTGTTCAAACCTTCAAATTGTTTCTCAGTGTTTAAATCTAAATTTTAATATTTCTTTACTTTTTTCTGAATTGCCAAAAGTATATCTCTATTACTTGAAAGAAGCCAAAGCACACACTTAATATGAAATGCTATCTTACTTCCCTGACATGTGACACAGCAGCAATCAAATATATTGTATCTTATTCTCCGTATCAGAGATTTACATAACACTTGAGTCTTCTGTGACTGTGAAGCTTAATAAAATTTAGATTGCATCTTTGCTTTGATATAGAAGTTATTGTTTTTCAAGATACTGGATTTTGCTTCTTACACTACCTCTCCATATCACTGTAACTGATGAATGTAAATCCATATGCATTTCAGCTGTCTTGCTGCACGTTACAGGCTAAATTTTATTTTTATGGAGCAACTTGAAATAATACTTTAATAAGAAAGAATGTTTAAGCTTATGAAAAGAATATTGCTTTTTGCTGTCCAAGAAATCAGATTTTGCCTTTGTAGGTCTCTTTGAAAGAAAGAAAATGCCTTTGAAGCTGAAGGTGATATTAATATTTGAAAATAAACCCCAAACCCAAACAAACTAGGAAAGAATATTTAGCTTTCCATTGGATTTAGCAAGGTCTTGGTTACTATGTAGTTAGCCCATTTGGATTACAGCATTTATGGGAAAAGATGCTGTCTGCAGTTTTTAAAAGTGAAGCCATTCAATTATCAGTTCTGTACTGTTTCATAAATGGAAAAGATTCAGAAAGTTTACTGCAAGTGAAACCAGTCAGTTGGGATTAGATTGCTTCAGTGAGTAGAAAAAAAGAAGTGTTTCTGGAGAGTCTAACATATGTTTGCTTTGAAAAAAAAAATTGTGATAATGATAATGTCCATTAGCAGAAGCCATTAACAGCAGGAACGTCACTTAAGAAGTCTGGTAGCAAGCACCATGTAGTTAAATGTTTTTGACTTGCCGGGGGAGCATACAGGATGCTGTCTCTGGCTGCTGTGCAATTGCAACAGTGTTCTGACTGTGATGAAAGAAATGAGATGGAAGAACAAGAGCAGAGGAAGAAAGGAGGTCAAAGCACTGTAATAATAATAATAATGAGAAAGAAAATATTCAGCAAGACCCCTGTTCTTTTTGTCCCTCCTCCCATTTGATGGTGTTAAGAAGTAGTGTTCAATCCAGAGCAGGGAATGGCCTTTCTTTTCAGCAGATGTCTTCCAGGAATTTCCAATAGTGAGTAAATAGAACTGCTCATGACTGGGACTGGATGTTTCTTTTTATAGGCAGATACTATTTTTGTTATGACCTATTTATAATGCTTTACTTTTTTAGTTCACTGGAGAAAAGTAGCTTGTTTTTCGTATGAGTTGTCTTTCGGTGCTCACATTTTCCATGTCTTTGGAAACCTCTGCTCAAAAGTTCTGTATCAAAAGTTTTGTTTGTTTGTTTGTTTTGTTTGGTTTTTTTGGTTTTTTTGTTTGTTTGTTTGTTTTTTTAATTGGTTGATGACTTGAAGCTACAGTAACTTCTAGTTAGGAGACCAAGCTGTTTGGTGGTTAATAGGCTTAAAACTAGGTGGTTTTAATTTTCTTGGAAGATCTGTGATGGCCATCACTATTTCATTCTGTCACTATTTGCAGAGTGCTGTTTTTGAATGTTCTTTTCTAGGAGTCCAGTAGGGAACAAACAAATAAGGAACTCTGTTTTTTGGCAAACATTAGAGAAATTGTTGAAAAACAGTGAAGAAAGATTGAAAGCTCCAGAAGTCAATGGGCTTATGTGTTCTCCTAGAGGAGTAATGTAGATGTATTCTGCAGGCTGTCATTTACATCAAAACAAAATTAATTTGGTACTAGTATTTATTTCCAGCTATTAGCACGTCAGTTCAAACAATGATGATGAATTCTTTTAATCCTCATGTCAATGTTTACACTGTGAGTTGTAAGAATTAAAATCTTCAAATCTGTAAGGAACAGGAACAGTGCACCATCTAGTTTGGCCACCAATAGGTTACAAACTTTATTACCAATCTCACTACAGAATTCAGTAACTTGAACATTGGTCAAACAACGTGTATCACATAAAAATTTTCTCTTGCAGTTGAAAAATGTCCATTCTTTTTCTCTTGGAAGTTGCAAGTTTCTGTTTCATTGAGAAAATTAAAATTATAAACCCTTGTGGTATTTTTTCTTACCTCTAAGTAAATATCTGGTGGCAACATCATCAGTAATCTGTAATTGCTTCAAAGTACTACTGGAATACTAACTCTCTCATATGTGGTTGTCAAGAGAAATGCAGAGGGCTACTTGAGACAGATTAATTGGTAGGAGTTAATGGGACCTGAAGGTGGTCTGCTCATGGCTGTGTGCAAAGATAACCAGATGCTCTGCTCCCAGTATTGTCTTCCTTGTACTGTCAGAAGTACTTTTAAGTGTCTGTCATTGTTCTAATGGAACACTGCAGATATTTCAAAAAATCAATTATTTCAGTCTTTTCCTTTGGGCAAAGGGAAATTGAAGTAGTGTTTCATGTGATTGCTGAATTGCTACCAAAAGAACCCCAAATCAATCCTTTACGTGAGAAGACATCTCAACACATATTTTTACTTGTATATGGACTGTGGAGAAATTAAAGTACCAGTGCAATGCAGCTGAATTATATCTTTTCAACAAACAGTGTGAAAATCACTTAAGTTGTCTTAAGTTCCTAGAAAACTAATGCATTCAGGTTGGGCTATGATAAAGAAAAAGTTTGTCTGCATAATGGCTGTTCTTGGAAGTATATGCTTGTGTGAATTGGTTGGTTGATTTGTTTTATATGTTGCCTTTTTTTGTCTCAGAATAGGTACAGAGATTGTCATCTCCAATATTTTTAGGCTTTAAGGCACTTTGTAAAGGAGGAAAATAAATAATTAAATCTAAGCAAAGAGCTCATTTGCGTGGAACTTGGTGAAAATCTATTTAGTTTTGGTCATCCTTCTTAAACTTGATTTGTATTTTGCCTGTAGGGGAACACTACTACCATGCATTTTAATAGTGTAAAATAAGTTATTAATTTTGGAGTGTTAACTTGACAGCATTTCTATGCATTTCTATTACTGTCTCGTATGGATTGGTTGTGGTTTTTTTTTTCTTTCTCACTCTAGCATTAGGCTGGGACTTACTTCAGAGCCTGTCACCACCACTGGTTCGTATTCAAGCAGAAGAGTGACAGTGCAGTTCTGTAGCAGTTCCAGCTCCTGCAGTCCTGAGCAGGCAGACTCTGAGAAAGAGAGCCAAATTTTGCTCTCAGGAAAACTGCAGCCACATCAGGGAAGCCACTTGGATTGAAGGCTGCTAAATAGTTCTGTAAATCAAGTTAACTGTCCACGTCTCCTTTTAGGCCGTGCTAAACTGGCCACTTCTGCGCAGTCTATGTGGTGACAGTTGCTGTGGATAGAAAGAATTGCATTGTTTTTCTGCCTTTCTTGGAATACCGTGCCCAAGCAAGACACAAGAATTGCCTTCAGAAGCACAGGAAGTATGTCAGCCCTCCAGATGCCCAGTGAAAACAATTAAAATTCTCTTTTGATTACAATAGAATCAGTCATGGGTTTAGTTTTAAAATAAATAATGTATTTGTGAAAAGATGCATAGCCTTAAAAATTATCATGTGTAATAATTGTTGTGTGTTATATGTCTTCGGGAAGATGAGCTAGTAATAATCTTGCTGTATTATTGTATAATCTTTTATTGCATACAGCATATTAATGACAGATGGCCATTGTCACTAATTATATTACTACTGAAGCAGCAGCTCTGGAATGAGCTGCTTTTTTTTGTGTCTTGGTTATCTTTTATTCTAACTGAGAGGAAAGTCCAATGCCCAAATGGCTTGGTGTATTGAAGTTGAAAGCATCTGTGCTGGTAAGCCAGCTTCTCAGTCATTAAATGCTTTCATTATATCTAAAATGGGATTGTACTAGGCTATTGCTTGGCATGTTGCACCTGTTCTAGTGTTGAAATGAGTGGGTACGATATATTTTAAAAAGTGTGAAAGAACACTATGGCAGATGAAACAGTGAGTGCCCAAATGTCACAAAATTCCTGAATTAAATTTGGCTATGTGACACAAGTTCTCTACTTTATGCACAGGCTTCATGAACAAGGCTCTAATTACACAACCATACAGTGGGATTTCCTCTCTTCCATACAGCAGGATATCTGGTTTGCTTGCATTTGCTCTGTAAGCCTCCAAAACCAATCTTGGCATTATCGTTTGTGATAATAGTTGGTGCTCAAAAGTAAAAGGACCTCAAAAAGTCTGTGCAGGAAAAGTACTAACCTGTGTTAAACGTTAAAGTCACTACCAGTTGCTTATAACATTTTAGGGTTCCTGGCAAATTGTTTAAAAATTAATGTTTAAATCGCTGATTGGCATGCACTAATGGGTTTGTTAACAAGGTTTGAAAGTTAGTAGAGTTGTGGCACATAAGCACAGAAATTTATGTCAGGAGATTTGTAGTTACAGAGAACCATGCCCATTTCACATATCAAACTGAAACAATTGTTTTCTACCCTGAGTTATACTTAGAGAAACATAAATTAAAAGACTGTAAGTGCAGGCTAATGGTGAAGGATCAACCTAAGTAGGTGTTGAAGGGTTAGAATAGCATTGGTAGTAATAGACTATAATAACAGTCCCATAAGGATAATGAAAATATAATAATGTAATAGAAAATAATGTATTATAGGATATAATGCATGTATACTATAATATATAATAATATATTAAGATATTATTGTGTTATATGTATTGCATATTATATATTATATACACTGTATAATATAAAATAATACGAAATATTTTATTTACAATATAATTATAATAATAAAATAATAATAGGACAAGAATAGGCTTTAATCTCGCAGTTGACCTAGTTTTGAAGATACTTGCTCTGATCTCTTTCCTGGAGCCAGTTACTGGGCTGAAGCTGTGTTCCCTAGATAGTGCAATGTGGTGTGCGTTTGCACAGGCTTCAACACAAGAGCAGATTAGGGAAAATAAAGAGTTGCTGTGAATCACACCAATTTATGGTCATTTTCTGTGTGCATGATCTTAGCTTGCAGCACATATTAGATGATTTGTGTAAGCTCATTGAAATTAGTGGCTGAAGTCACTGGATCTTGAATACTGTTCTTGAACATTAAAGCTAAGATGATCTTAAGGGGCAAGAAAGCACTTGTGCATCTTACCAGTTTCTCTGCATCAGACCTAATGCCTAGCAGCTGGAGGGAGGGTCAACTGAACTGGTTGACACCCCACAAAACTAATTCTGTAGAGGAATTAGTGCCATTTCTTCCTTTTCTGAAGTGGCTGTCCATTTTACTTAGGATTATTGTGTATATGAGCTGTTCACTATTTCTTTCTCTCTTTGGGTTGTGCTTAGCAGTGTGTGGGCACTTCAGTCTTGTACACTGTAAAGATTAACCTGCAAAGCTCATCGTGTGGGTTTTATGCGGCAATGATTGGATTTTAATATGGCCTGTATTTAGTTTTGAATGCTATTAGAGAAGGAAAGAGAAAAGCAAAATTATATATTTTAGAGAAAAGTAGGGAAGGAACTGAGGGAAGGCTCTTTGTGGAAAACGGTTTTTTAAGAGTTGGGGTCTTGCTTGTTCTGGCTGTTCAGGGTAAAAGAAATAATGAACCTGTGTTGCTGCAGCCTAGAAAAATGAACTTTAAGGATGCAGGGATTAAAAATGCAAGGGCAGTTAGCCAATAAACTAAATTGCTAAGGGAGATAGTAGAATTGTTGATTTAAATGCATGTTGATTTAAACCCAGGAAAATCCGTCTATCATAGGATAGATGAGGTTTCTATGCATTAGAGTTGTCTTAGGATCAGTGGCATTGTTTCTGAGATGTCATAGCAAAATATGTGGTAGCTGTCTGAGGAGCTCTTCCAAAACCAAAATAATAAACCCGTTAGGTGCCGGTTATTTAATGGCTATGGTAAATAAGATTCAGAATACACTTGTGTTGATTTAGGTGCTCTCATCTGAGCTGCATCTTTGGTGCCAGCTCAGTGGAGCAGATTTGGCTTTTAGAGGAAACGGAGAAACTTTACTTTTTCCAGTCTCAATGTTAATGTCTTTTGGATTGAGACATTTTCTCAGTAATTTTTTTTCGGTGAATTGTTTCTGCTCTTTTCATTCACTGGTAGGTTTCTGTGGGGATAAAAGGTTTGGGTTCATTTAGGCCCCTTTATGACTAAGAAAGCTCCTTCTCATGTAGAAGGAGAACATGGGTTCTCAGCACCTCTGGTGTTCCTCAACATTCTCTATAAAAGCTTGCAAAATAGGATGACAGTCTTTTCAGTAAGCAATAGCTGGTGATCTGGTGCCAGCTCCAACTGTACAGTCTTTTATGACTGTTTTGGCCAATCATTTAATCTTTTTCTGGATTGGTTTTCTCGTTATAATATATGAGTAACATTAATTCCCTTTTAGCTCCCTTTTGTTCATATGTAGATTTTAAACTTTTTTGGGATTCTTTATTGTAGCATATTTGCACAAAATCTAGCACTGTGGGATCCTTGTCTTAGCTGAAGCCTTCGAGCACTATCATAAGTACTGGCAGAAATAATAAGCTCCATTCCCTATTGGTCCCAAACCTTATGACAAGTAAGAAAGCTCTTTAGGTTGGTGTTTAGCATAAGACCCCACAGATTGCTGAAGGCTTTAATCAGGAAATTGTTATCATATGAACTCAACAGAACAAAAGTTAAATTTATGAGGGAGTTAATTTTTCAACCATATATTCCTAGTGTAAGCCTTCATTAAGATGAAAGTTGTGTTCGGAACGTATACAGTTAATTTAGGTGAATTTACAAAAATATTGTAAGACTGGGCACAGCCTGACATTAAGGAGAAAAACCCCCAAACATGAAAAGTTCTGTAATTAATGTTAAATTTTGTGTATTTGCTTTTCGTCTAAGCTCAGAAATATATGGTTAAAATGCATGAACTGCTAGTACTTCTGTGGTGTGCTTTAGTGAATAATAGTGGTCTGTGCACAATAGTGTGGTATTCCAGTTCAGATCAAGCTGATTAATTAAAACACATAGAAGTCTATACTTGCTGTCAGTTCCCGTCCCCCTCCCCCCGGCCTGGTTTATAGCCAGAGAACAAAAAGAAAGCCTTACAGGTTGATTAGCAAAGCCTTTCCACCTGACATGTTTTTTCCCTTATGGAGAACGGTGATTTGAAAGAAAGGAGCTGTCATCTTTCCTAAAGCCGGATTGCATCAGTATTCCTTCAGGTGCACTGGGATGTGGCCATCCCTTTGCAGTATGGTTCTTAATGGAATTTTCTGCTACAGAGCAGAAGTCATCAGTTCCCGTTAATTTAGAAGGAGTGGGGGAAGATGACATGGACATTAATCCTTAAAGAGATAAATAGTCAGAATTTTTGAATGATGCATGAGATTTCAGGAAGCTTTTATGGCATGTGGGAGAGCCCTACACAAAGATCCCTTGGGAAACAGGAATGATTTAAAGCAAAATTTTCAGCATTTTAGTAACCTGCTTTTAATTTCTGCATTTTGTTGCAAGTATTGCACTTGCTGATGTTGGTGTATACAGTGTTATTCATATGTAACTGTCACTGGATCTTTGGTTTACTTGGAACATGTAAAAATGGTAGTTGGTATTTCTGCAACATCAGAAAAATCAAAACTTAAATTTGTTCTTGAAGATAGATATAGGTGTTCTCCACCCTCCCCCCCATAATTATGTTGTTATACACAAATCTTGAAATACTAAGTATGGTTAGTGCCTGCTGAGACAAAACATATTAGTAAATATTTCATTTTCTGATTATTAGCCCTTTTTATAATCTCAGTTCATAAAGTTGCAATTCAGATTGTGTCTCACTTCATTACCATCCTCATTTCTTACTTTTAAAGACACGATCTCCAGCTGAGCTAAAATGTAAGTTGTCTGGTGGATAAAATCTGTTAGGGAAGCACCTGGGCAGACCTTCAATATATCTACTTATTTGAAAGACAGAGATAATCTGCTGCAGAAATAAAAATAGCATCTGAATTATCCAGAGGAGTCAGAGAATGAAGCTGGATTAGAATATTGCTCATTTGTATGTAAATGTACTGTCTTTGTTCCTGAATTTGATCCTTAAGATCTTTTAATATGGAAGAGTAAGGGATGAAAAACATTTTTGGAATTGATCCAGACAGATATACACAGATTAGTGCTGTGTGGCTAAATCATGCTGTACATGCTGGGGGTTATCTGAAAAAAAATCTACAGTTTTAAAAACCAAGCTGAATGCCTTGGGAGAACAAAGCACTGCATCTACCATTGCTGAGGCTGATGGTCCTATATGACTTTAATCATATAAAGACTTATATTTGCTAGAAAATTTCAGTGCCTAGAAAATCAAGTGATAGATGCCTGCATTTTTGCTACTAAACGTTGCTGTTGACCTGTGAATAAACATTACCCAAATGAATGAAAATATTTTGTGGAAGGATTTTTTTTTCCTAACTTGGGTCCAGGTCCTTTTTCTGCAGAAAACTGAGTGGAGGAAGAGGGGGAGAAAGAAAAAGAAAGAAGAAACTGTCTTAGAGACTAAGAATTCAGCCAAGCCTGCAAGTAGTTATTTGCATATTTCAATTTTGTGGTAGCTGTACTGCTCTATTCAGTTATCTGAAGCTTAGGCTCTGTCAACTGAGTCCATACTGGAGTTGTCATTTAGAATCTTGATGTTATGGAAATGTACCTTGGTAAGTTTACACATCCTCCTGTATGGGCTTTACATTGCATTCTGTCCATACCTAAAATTATATAGACTCAGGTCTGCTGTCCTGGTTGCTCATCATGTCAAGAAAGAAGAAGAGCTCTTCATTTTTCTGTAGCAAGAAAAATTAAGGAAACAAAAATGAAAGAACACGGAACTGCTTATTTGAAAAGAAAGTAAGGATACAAAATCAAGAAATTGAGAAGTAAATGTTAGAATTAAGGCTGTTAGTCTTCCTCAGATTTTCTTCTTCATATGTGGTATGGATATCTGATTACAGACACAGTACATTTCATAGGTTGTTGGGTCCTTTGCTACCAGCAGGACACATTTTGAGCGGTGCAGGCTAAGAAAGAGAAGTTAAGGCATTTACTGACTTTGATGGGTCCAGTGGCGTGCCTCCAGATGCTTTATGCCGTGTTGGGCAGGAACGCTTTAGTGCGTGTGGGCAGACCAGCCAGGAGAAGGTGCAGACATACTCAGCACTGCTGTTCCAAAGGCACATTTTTCCTCAGCCAGGAAATGTTACATTCTTTCAGTTTCGCAATATTTTTTTTTCTGAAGTCATGTAACTTTTATAGGTTGAATCTGATGTTCTGAAATGAAATTTTGAGAGAGGGGTTACATGCAATAATTTTTGGATGCATTGGACTATTTTGTCTTTCGGCAGAGAATAATAAAACTATGTAATTAGGCAAATGCCAAGAACTTTCAAGGGTTTGGCATCTCCTAGTACTTGCATTATTTATTATACATTAGCTTAAACTTGTAGTCAACCTTTTTTTGCTCTTAACCATGGTTAATCTGTTTAATTAATAGAATTTGTAGAGCTTCCCATCCGGTACTTGCAATAGTCAGTCTCTGGACATGCTTTTTGCATAGCCCGTATCTTTTGATGATCCCTTTAAGTTAAATGATAATTGATCTGTAGCACTTGGTAGAAATTTGAGAAGGGTCATCTGAAAATAATTGTCTTGGAGAAAGAAAGTGTGCTATATATATAGTTGGTTTTTTTGGCTAGTATGCTTCACAGTCTGTTATCTCTTCCATTTGTGTGACTTGTTTCCTACTTAATTTCATCTTTCCTTTTACCTCCTGGAAAACAACAATATGCCTCAGCATAAATGATAAGCAGCAGCAAAGGTAAACCCAATATATTTATAATTCTTTTCTGCCTTCCAAATTTAGAACTGAAAATAGAGAATAGTTAATGTCTATTGTTCAGAAGGGTAACAAAAACTCCATGGTTTGAGTTAAAAAGTTGGATATCTTTTACATTTTTCTGCATTATGCTTTTCTGTAATATGCAAAGATTTTTGTGAAATAATTTAGGAATGATGCTGAGAAGAAAAAGATAAGCAGGAGGATAATTAGCTCCTGGAAACCCTTTACGTGTACCTTTTATTTCAGTGAGACTTTAGAGGCTCAAAGCTGAAATATGCTGAATTATTTGCAGGATGAAATGCCTGACACATAAAAAGCAACACCGTGCATGCAGAGTATTTGGAGTCCATCAAGGCTAGGAATAACATTTTTAATGAACATGCCCACCTACTGCTGTTTAATAACTGCCATCAGTACCTACTGTTCCTCCTCACTATTAAGTTAACCTGCTGGATACTGCAGCACAGTTTTGTGTTTCTGTTGTCACTTGGGTGATCAAACACTGGAAGATATCGCCCAGAGAGGCTGTGTAGTCACCACTCTTGGAGATACTCATCACCTGACTAGACACAGCCCTGAGCTGGAACAGAGGCTCCTGCTGACCTTGCTCTGAGCTGGGGGTTGGACAAGGTGATCTCCAGAGATCCCCTCCCACCTCAGTTTTGTGCTGGGATATCTTTTAGTAAGGAGTGCTAAAAGTGTTGAGACATGCACAGAGTGTGACTGAAAGGAGAGCTGGGCTTGTCTAAGGGCAGCTTACAAAATGATGGCAGATCATGTCCATAGATGTCTTTGCAAAATGTTTCCAGAACAACTGTAGAAATAGTACTGCTAGTAAGTAATCAAAAGGCAGAAGGAAGAGCCGTAAAACTAGCTAGGGAATGGATGTGACAAGGATGTTACCAATAATAATGGTCAGTTTAGGAGTAATACGAACCAGATGAAATACATGAGTTTATTGAGTAAATTAGCAGCTGCTTAAAGGTTTTGAAAATGAAGAATTGGTGCCAGAATGTCCATGGCTGAAATTTTCCACATACTAGTCAGTGGTTTCATCCAAGTGAAAGGTGATCAAAATGGTTGTTTTAACATTGCCTTAATGACCAAAAAGGTTGAGCGTTTTTAAAATAGTTTTTCTTTCCTTTTCACCCCTGGAAAGCCTAAGAGGCAAGGTGGCAGCAGAAACAGTACCTTATGTCCCTCTGGTAGGTACCTCTAGGCAGCAGTGTGACTGGGGTAGCCAGGTCTGCAGGGCAGCTGGTGGTAGAGGCTTGCCACTGGAAAAGGTGGTTCCATCGGTGGGGCTGGGAACGTGAGCTGTTACAGTTCTGTCTTCAACACAACTTCTCTCCTCCCTCTGTAGGCTCCTGAAGTCACCAGGCAGTAACTACGACTTTGAGGTTGTATTTTCTTTTGGATTGTTTCTTGGCCAGAGGTGCATGGGCTGTTGAGGTTAGACAGGACCATTGTAAACATTCAGTCGTATCTTCTATACTCTAGGCCTTGGGGCATCTTTCAATTTTTGTATTAATGAGCTTAGACATGGATTATCTGTTACGAGGAGCTTGATAGATCAGCTGTAGTTTAGCCCATAATTATCATCATCTTCTCCTACTGATTTTCTTGCTGGTGATTTAGCTGGTGATGGATCTTTGCCAGTGTATGTGGATGCTGAAATAAAAAGCTTGAAGGCAATGTATGACAAAATAAAGCATACACTTAGGATTAAGTAATGGGTTACAAATACTTTCAGAAAAATCAAGTTTGAGAGGTAGATACATAGTTCCATAAGCCTTTAGTGTTTTTATGCTCAGTCACATAATTCCAAGGCTTAGTAGAAGAGATGTGGTCAAAGGGTGATGATGACAGTTGTAAGACAAGATATGGTCTCCAATACAGTGATGTCAATTTAATGGCTGGTTACTTGCAAAAAGCAGGCTCCTCTCCCTGCCCCAATTATTTTCTCTTTTTTTTTTTTTAAATTGCTTTATTTATCTTTCACTTTCCTGCCAGCTTAGCCCCTGAAGTAGGGGTTATTTGAGTGCTAGGAGAAAAGGTTGGACAGGAACAGTTCCTTTCCGGAGTAGCCCACAGTTAGATGGGCTTGACTGTGTTATTCAGATCTAAGGGGACATAGTGAAGCTTGGGAACTAAGGGTCTGACTAGGAACAATATAGCTAAAAATTTCATCTTGTAGCAGAGGCTTGAAAAATCTGTATTTTTGGAGACTTCTGTTTAGACCTAGATGTTTTGGCTTTATAGTATTAAATTTAGAATGCAGAATATTACCATATTAGGGCAATGCTGTAGGAGTACATTGTTAGTGTGGAACATGCACAGCCACTGAAGTTACAGGATTGACACTGGCACACACATGAGCTGATAACACCTCCTGAATAATACATGTGATGGGTATAGGCGGTTGATGCACTGGGGTTGTGTGACTGACATGTACATGATGAGAGGAGAAAAGGTTAGGGCAGCACGAGGTCAGAAATGTCCTTCTGCCTCTTTGGCTTCCTGATCTTACACATCAGGAATTGGAAGAAAAAAGAGGAAAAGCGCTTTGGGGCATTGTCATCTTGTCTCACAGAGTGTTTGGTTAAAATTACGGTGTGCTTCTACAGACACGGCAACATTAGGAGGTTTAGTAACACCATCATGTTGAAGGCTGTTCTGTAACTAGAATTTTTCTGAGCAAGCTATTAACCTGAGTTGGACTTACTTTTGAAGATAATGTAGGAGAAAATAAAGCAGATTATTGCCATTTTTTTGTGTGTATTCTGAAGTACTCCATATTTAGGAATAATTTTAGAGATATATAATCTTGTTTGTCCTCCATTTACTTATTGATTGCATTAGAGAACTGGCTAATTGGTGCTCATTCAAACTTTCATGAAAAGCAGAAATTGCATGAAACATTTAACAAAGAAGGATTTTCTCTGGAATATTGTCCAGCCTGTATTTGACTGCAGCTTGTCAGAAATAAATAATGAAGAGTTTTATACACTGAAAGAAAAAATATCTTCCCTTTTCAGATCTTTTCAGTGTCTGATGCTCTTACGTGGGTATATCTCTTATAGTGGTGTAGAGGGCTTGTCAGTTCTGATATAAAAATGCATGGGAAGTTTTAACAATGAACACTCTCCCTCCCTTCCTCCTTCCCCCCCCCCAAAAAAAAAAGCCAGAATCAAACCCCTTCTTATTTGTGTGCATGAAAATGAAATATGTCATTATCTGTGGGCTCATAATGGAGCAGAGTGACCTCAGTGGTTTTCTTTGTGTCTGATTATGTTTCTGAAAAAAAGCTCTTCCACTCTTACACCAATATTTGAATGAGATAAAGCCTCATTCTCCTGAGTTTATCCAGATCTCTAACTATACAGAATCACAGAATGATGGAGTTTAAAGGGACCTCTGGAGATTGTCTAGTCCAACCCCTGTGCCCAAAGCAGTGTCACCTGGGGCAGACCAGTACTTTGTCCAGTTGGATTTTGAGCACCTCAAAGAATTGTGACTCCACAACTTTCCTGAGTTCAAATAGCACAGTATGTGGTATGAAATATTGAATATGGGAAAGGAAGTGAGATGAAGAGTCAAATTTGATGGTCTACACTCCATGGAAGCATAAAAGTGTATACTTCAGTCCTACTACAGTAAGCACAACTTATGTTTGGGTATAAGTGCAGTACTAAGCTAGAGTCATTGGTATGTTTGTTTTCATGTAATGGTGCCTTTATTATTCCTTACAGATATTAAATCTGGTTAGTATTCAATCACAGAAATCAGATGGACAATTGCCAGTTCTGCTGTCTTCATGCACTTTTATTTTCCTAATGCTAGTGGAAAGGGCTACATTTGGGATCCAAGTACAACTGTGTAACCCTATGGGCTTTGGTCACTTTTATTGCTAGTGACTAGGAGCATGTTTTCATTTTTATTACTATAATATTACATAGAACTGTAGGAATTTATTATGCTTGCATATAAAGAGGTTTCATTTATTTATAATGTGTGCAGTAATATTTTTTTATGCCATAAACCCTTTACATAAAGCCTTTGAAAGAGTAATAAGGCTGCAGCAGGCCCGTGCAATAATCTTGTCATTCTTAAATTATTTTTCTGAAGCATTGCTTCTCAAGCTGTCATGTGGGATACTTTAATCTCTTTTGCTGATGGCATTCACTGTGTCCGCTTCCAGGGCAGCCACAGGCAGACCTCTTTAGAAAAACAGATGAAGCAGTTTATATATAGCATTCCATTTATTCCTAATGAAATCAAATGGCCTTGTGGCCAGGACTTTGGTTAAAAAGAGCAGTTTATTGAGAACCTCTAAATAGGATAAAAAGGGTAACAAATGGTGCTCTGTTCCCTGGCTGGATGCCTTTTCAATATCATACAGAAAATTTCCCTCTGGAATGGACAGAAGTCACCACACCCTGTTTATGTAGAGGTGGTTCACTACTTCCTTGAAGATTTTACGAATAGTAAGAAACAAAGACAGATATACCCCAATGGCACTGAACGTCGGAACTGGGACACCAGAGTAACTAACGTAATATTTATCAGCTTTCACAGAGTCCCTTCTTGAGCAGGAGCATGTGACTGGATGTTACTTTTAATTGAGATGAAAGGAAATTTAAAAATAAACACAAAAAACCGTGTTGAAATTCCACTGCAGTTACTGAATTTGGAGGGTAAACCTGAGACTTGTTTCTAACTCTGGAGTCAACTTTAGCATGTGATGTGCTGGGAGGGCCACGAACACCTGCTGACCATGATTCCTCATGGACAGAGCTCTAAATGCAAAGTATAGTATATCTGTCAGTGCCTACACAGTGCCCGTGTGTGTAAGATTAGACACATTTACCCAAGTACTGGTGTTGGTATGCTGCACTTAATGACTACAAACAGTGCTTTTCCGTGGAAAGACTTTTTGGAGCAGGATTGCCCCTAAGTCATTAGCTGGAAGAGATGCTGAAGGTACATCAGTGTTTCTTGGCAGTGAATCAGATGACGCATGAAATTCAAACCTATGTAGTGTGTGAAGAGTCATCCTCTGTTCACCTCATTAACTGTACTTTTATCTTGATATTAAAGGGTATAATTTTGTCTGTTGTAACTACAATATTGGTAACCCAATTGAATTGTCTGCTTGAAAAGTTTGTTCTTCTAGTTGGCTTCTTTATAATCTAATTCTTGAGAGTTCAATTAGTTCTGTAATATGTCTCCATGGTTTAAAAATGCTAAAAAACCCTCAGAAACTGAGTAATTTTACAGCTCTGCAAATGTTATATTCTATCTTGTGTGTTTTTTGTCTGTCACTCTTCTACTTTACACCTTTAAGCTAATTTCCCATATAGGAAGGCTTTTTCCCAGTATGCATTTCAGTATATATTTTCTGCAGGCCACCAGTGGCTTTCCAGCTGTTTCTTCACTCTTTTCATCTCTTTTGATTTTTAGTACATGGCCAGTTAGATAATGTTAATCCTTAAGGGCCAGTTGATTGAGAGAGTTGCCTGAACTTTGCAGTCATGCTTTGGAGAACACCTTGCATGAAAGTGTGTCCAACTGTAATAAGCCTATAAAAGAAAATGACATTAACTCCAGCATCTTTACAGTGGAAGTGGTGATTGTTATATGAAATCCACATTTTTCAAATGCTTAGCAAAATATGTATTTTCTAGAGTGCCTGAATTTGCAAAATCTGGATGCTGAAGTTAGCTTTTCATTGACCCAACTATGTGTTTTGGCAGTTGTTGAAAGAGAGGAGAATGTAGCAAACTGATCTTTATTAGTTATCGTGGGCAATCCACTCCTTTTTTTTTAATGACATAATATCAGAATTTACAGAATGAAAAAAATTAGATGCAGAAATTTTATTTGATTTCACTGTCAATAAGATTTACCTTTTAAATTTGATATGGTTTTGCACTAACTTAACTTTGAACACAAGCTTCCTAGCCTTTAGCAACCAAAGGCAGAAGTGACCTTGGTTTCAAGAAAGAAACAAAAGTATGGAGAAGAGCGCTTCTTTCAGCTGCAGGACACTGCTCTTCCCCTTGTCCTCAGCCCTCAAACCTCACTTACTTTTCCGGTGGTATTGCAAGTAGTATTTCCAGGATCTGATGTTCAGGATTTCCTGATGGAGACCAAATACAGAGTGCAAAGCCTGCCCTGTAGCCAGATGTAAGCTCGCTTTGTTCATCCTTTTCCTAGGCTGTAAGAGCTTTAGTTCTCTCATATGTATTTGGTCACCAAGCTGGAAGGCCAGATATCCATATGAACAGTACACTGTGTCACGTGTGTAGAAGATTCAGAAAAATACACCCACCAACCTGTAGAGGTGGGGCTGGAGCCTGAGGGTGATTACTTCTGAGTAATGGAATAAGATATTATGGTGAAAACAGAAGGACTGCAGATTTTGTTTTTCCTTGAAATCTCCTAAAAGTGTGTTTGTAAGCAACTGATTCCAGAGAGCTTGATGGCTCTGAGGTTGTGCTCCTGGGCTGTGCTCGGCAGAGACCCCCGTGTCCTCATCTCACCATGTGGTTCGTGCCCCATTGGTCACCCGCCCAGAGCTTGGCAGAGGGACTGCCATCCATCTGGTCCTTTCATCAGCTTTGACTAGGCTTGCTATTTTGGAGCTTTCAAAACAGGCATAGATAACAAAAAGAAATTATTTTGTAGTTAATCATATGGTGCTGAAAAGCAAGTAAACCGCTGAAATCATTGCGAGAAGGAAAATATACAGGGAGGAGAGGCAGGAGCACAGAACTGATAGAGACATACACTGATAAAGGAGATGAAGTGTCATGGGTGTGAAGTAGATGAACAAAGGTGAGGAAAATACACATGATGTAGAAACTTGAATTTTAAATTAATACCAGTTTATACTGTAATGTCAGGGTTATATTTTATAGCTGGAATAAGAACTCTGTTGTAAATCCAGAGTAATCTGCTTGCTCTGCTAGTAATGGACTGAGGAATGACTCACTCTTCCTCTGAATTTATATGCTGTCATTGTTAATAAAAGGATGTGTTGCCTGTTATACCCTTTGGAAATGAAGGTGTTTTCCCAAGTATTTTGAATGCCATGGTACTTCCCTAATCATGGTTGCAAGTGAGAAGGCTTGCAGTGGCTCACTCTGTGAACCACCTTCTTGGAATTCCCTGGAAAATGTGTTGTGATACTGTCTGCTACCTCCCTTCCCATGCGTTCCTTTAAATTGCATTGAAATTCTCATAAAGTCAAGTTAATGTAAGAGCAAATGTGTTTTTATTTATAAAATTCTTATTTTGCAATACAGTATATAATATATACCATAGACACAAAAAGTGTGAGCAATGTAAAAGAAAGAAAACCTCACAATTATCTGGGTAATCAGGGTATTTCTCCTAGCCTATATGGAGTAGCTCACAAGTTGCCAGAAGTTATGTCACCATGGCTGAGGAGTCATTTCACAAAGAAGTCTCTGGTCTCAGACTGTAGCAGTGAAACAATGTTATAGTGTCACTTTTTTAAATACTAGGATCCCTTTGGCTAGATTTCCTGTAAGGCAACGGGCTGCCTTTTTAGTAGATGATTTCCTCTACTTGATTAAACTGTTACTAAACCGTTAATTTAGTGGAGAGGAAAAATGTGGTTCTCACCTGCTAAGGAAACACAAAAATCTCTGGTTAGTGCCTTTTCATGCTCTGGACCTTGCGAGCAATCAGTTCAGCAGCTTCATACAGATGCATAAACCAAGACTGAAGTATGCATTGCTGACTCTTGAATTAATCTAGATGTGACTCTCTGTAGACAACTTCAGGGTGAAAAAGGTGTTGGTATGATAGTCCTTTATTTTCTTCTTTTAAACTGTTAGCCCTTTGTCCTAGCTCATTTTCCTGAAAGTCATAGATCTTAGCGTGTTGCTTCTCATGTGATGGCAATTAAAAGCTGTGATCCTGCTGTAGGCTTAGTTTCCCGGTCTGTGATGCTGGAGCTTTTCTGATATAATGATGATTCATTCCTGACATATCTAACATATGGCCAGAGCAGTGGGCGATGCACTTTTATATAGTAAGTTTTTGTAATTAAGGATACCAGGTTTTAACTGACGGACTGAAGACTGTTAAAACTCCAAAGCTGGTTTCCAGGGACCTTGTAGGAGTCACTGCATGAAAAAACTGGTGTCTTTGCATGGCTTCATCATTGAATTCGGTAGGTTTGCCCTTTGCACTTTGAAGGAAGTAATTCTCATATTGCTATTTTTAATCTTTTGATTTGCCATTGTCTTAACTTAAGTAGAGCTAATTATAATTCCTTCTTTGCAAGGAACCATTTCAATAATTGGGGGGGGGGTTAGGGTATGTATAAACACATGATGGAAATGTGAAGTGTCATGCATAGCTCTGTAGTCCTTCGGGGGTAAGATTAACCTTTGATGGGATCATTCAGTTAAACTGCAGTGTGGACAGGTCTTGAAGATGGTGAGATTTTAAAATAGAGTAGAATAGTGTTTGTTGTAACCATTCTGACTGAAATGCTAAACTCATAATATCAGATTCATTTTCGCACCTCTATATTCCTAAACATTTAGCAAATTTTAGAGACGTCCCATCTCCTGGTGTATGTTAGATGTTTGGATGACTATGTTGTGTGGTTGTGTTTTGATAGGCTCCCTGTCTTTGTCTTGTCATTTGGTGGTAGCTTGAAAGAAAATATGAGCATGCCTTGTAGTTATGCACCTTTGCTGAATGTGTCTTTGCTCTTTGGCTCAAAATCAGTGTGGAGAGAGTGGGTGTTGATGAAGGAAAGCAGCTGCTGTTCTTGCTGTTCCTTTAGGAGGTATTTTGTGTTTCTAACAGTAATGCTGGAGATCAAGCAGGACTTCTGCAGGTCAGCAAGGTTTCTCCTCTTTGAACTTGATTGCGGGCTATCCTGTAGTAACCCCAGTGCACTGTCTTACTAGTCAAGGCAGTATTGCTCAGTGTATTTTTGGTATCTGAAAGACCAGCTTCTCACTTGAATGATTGTTGGATTTGTTTGGTTGGTTTTTTTAGACGTACTGTTGAGTGAATGAGTACCAATGCCTCCATAGTTCAGCAAAAAAAGCACACATGTGGTTATTTTTTTAGTTTTGGAAAGGAGGAATCCAGCATTGTTTTTATTTGCATGGTGTAAATCTCAAGCCCCTCGACTAACTTCATCAGTGTGTCTCGTTTTTGTGTGTTTTTTTTTTACTTTTTCATTCTGAAAGTTTTTGAGAGCAAAACATAGACTATAATTTAACACCAGAAAGACCCTTCTGAAATACTGTCTTTGAAAGTAATTCATTTGCACTGAACTGGTAAATTGAGAACTCAATATTTTTTGGCATAGCTTTAATTTTTGATCTACAACCAGAAAATGCTGGAACTTACTTAATAGTTATGCTAGCAAAAATCAAAGAGTAAATCAACAGATTAATCATGTCTTCCTTTAATTACTTTTTGCTCTCTTTTTATATTTAATTTTACATTGAATGAAGTGTTCCTTACTGTAATTCAGATGTTGATTAGTTAAATGGGTTATTCATAATGGAAAAAAGTTAAATTGAATTGGAAGCAAACATCTTCACATACTTATGTACAAATCCAAGCAATACTTTATTTCCTTCTTGTTTATTTTTAGCTGATTTACAGCAGGAATATGACAGGAGTAGGACTGCTTACAAGGTGGGTTTTGTCATGTATGTACTGAGTTCTCACGATCAAAATTTTCTTGAATTATTTTGATATATGGTGTTTTTATTTTGGCTGCTTATTAGGGAGGAACTGCTGGGGAAGAATGTGAGCAGGATTCAAAGCCTCTGATTTCTTGGTGCTTGGCAGGTACACAGCCTTGAGAAAGAATACAGTAGGTGATGTGACTACATGGAATACTTAAACTGCATTGGGATCATTATACTGATTTTTCAAAAGTGTTTCTTTCTCTCCACCAAATTTTTGCCAGCAAACAAGGGTCCTTGCCTTTTCTTCTTGAGGTGTGGTTGTTAACCTGTCTGGAGAGCAGAGCTAGGTAATCTTAATTTCAGAAAGATTTATTATTAGACAGTTTTAAAATTAATCGATCTAAAGACAAACAGTTGTACAGTAGTAGTCTGTAAACCAGATACTGATACTGCTATGGAAACTTCACTGAATATAATACAGAGAGATCTGGTTTGGTACAGTTGCGTTTAGCTTGAAAATTCCATATTGTGAATTTTCTGTGCAGAGGATGTATTTCAGGAGCAAAGCATACATGATGTTGTTAGGTATAGTGTGTGAATCACAGAGAGGAGCGGGTGCAGCAGACTTGTCCTCTACTGCTCCTTGGAATAAGTACAGGTTGAGTAAACAGCATATATTTTGGTGGGAGGGGAATTTTATCCTAGCGTCCTGGGTAAAGCAGCAATGTACTTTCTTAGGTAAAAGGCTTGCCTGTTACGGAGTTGGTCTGACATCTCTTGTTAGGAGGCTGTGTTTTACAGTGCCTACAGGTTTGTCAGCTGGAACCACTTGGGCTGAAATTTTTATTAGTTGTTTGTCTAGCTTGAAGATGATGTTTCTTTTTCCTTTGAATGCTTCTGTTACCTCCATATCGAGGAATAGGGATTTTTGTGTCCATATTGCTCATGTCTGCTTTCAGACCAATCTGTAACTCCTTGAAATCTGAGATAATCAATTTAAATTTTGTGCTTTTCCAATTGCACATGCATCCATCCCACAAAGTGGCTCAATGTGATGGTATCTGATGCTCCAGGGATGAGATTGGACTGTTTCTGCCTTTGCTGCTTCTACACTGAGATAACCAAGCTGAGGGTGGGAATAGGGAAAACAGAGAGCACTGGTGAGATAAAAGTGATTTTACCTTGTGAAGGCAGGAATGGGTGGGAAGGGAGGGCAGAGTTCAAGAGCTGTGATGGGGGAAGACAGGTGAATTTGTCTGGAAAAGGAGACTGGAAAGTGAGGGAAGGCATAGCTGAAGAAGGTTTTGAAATGGAAAGCCCACTGAGACTGGAAATGGAAAAGTTAAGGGGAAGGTAGAGGAAATGGTTGAGGGATGGTTCTTAAGAAAGACGTGAAGAAGCAGAGTAAGGGGGGCTAGAATGAGACTGGACAGGAATCTGGTGGTGTAGAAGTAGTATGATGGGACCCAAGGACTGTTTGGATATAAAGGGGCTAAGGAAATTTAAGCATGATGTGAGAAGGAAGAAAACAGTTTTAAACACCATGGCCTGGTGTTGCTATGATAAGCAATGTTCATGAGTCACTGTTGTCACCAAATACCTGTGAAGCCCATCAGTAAAATCTCTCAGCACTGTGTAGATGTGGGGAACTGGGGGGACAGCAGACTGCTAACATTGTGTTGGAAGAATTTAGGTGATTCTTTTGACCCAATAAGACATAGGAGAACCTGAAAGTATCAGCAGAATTATGACCACTTTATCTGCTTTGTGCTACTTATAGGTCAGCATTTGCCCTCTGTTACTCTTCAGCAGTGTCAGATCCTCCTTATTGTCACTGTATAGTTAAGGTGGGAACCTGCCAGCCTGTTAGAGATGCTAGTGGCTTGGGACTCCAGATGCGTAGGTTTAATCTCAAGTTGGCCACCCACAGGCTGGATGATCTTAGACTAGTTAATTCAGCTTAATACGTTTTATTTTCCCCATCAATAATTTGGGGGTAATGATTTCTATCCACCCTCTGTAGAGGCCATTGAGCTCATGAATGCCACAGTTCACGGAAGAGCTGAGAAATGCTGGTTGTGTTGTTAATGACAGTTTCTTTCTATCTTAACTGGTGGCTGTTTCCTTTTTCTCTTTGGACCATTGTGTGACTGTAGTAGGACAGAAATTGAGAAGAAAGAAAGAAACAGCTGGGAATAATAGGTATCGTATAGCAAGGACAGCTTTCTGTCTTATTATCCAGACTCACTGATTGGCCAAAACTGGATGCATTTGTGTCTGCAGGCTGGACTGACTCAAACTTCGTAGGGAGTCATTTCAAAGACATACAGGCCTCCCTAATGACACTCTGTTTTATATGAAATCATTTTGAAGAATCTGGCTTTATTAAGTAATTGTGAGCAACTTGGACCCCGGCACTGGGTAGTCGTTTTGTAGCTGTTGTGATTGTGCTGCTTGTGCTGTGATCTTGTGGGCCGTGGGCTCAGGCAGCGCCACAGGAACGTGGCAAGGTGTGAGGCAGGACTAGGAAGGGAGAAGCTGCAGAACAGCATTTTATTGTCATACATTGTTACGTGAATGTTTGAAGAACTTTATGCAGCTGCCCTTCCTTTGAATGAGGTAGCTTTTTTATTCCATGTTTATTCTTGCTCTTCTTATGACTTGCAATTCTTTTTGAGCAGAGAAGGCACCTCAGTGCTGTGCTGTGCTGTAGATGATTCAGATGCTGATTTACAGTTTATATCTATATGTATGAATTGGGATTTGAATTCAGAGGAGAATCTGTGTCAATGTCATAGCTATCTAGTACTGAGAAGCAACTGCATCTTAGTTGTGTATGTGTTATATTCAGTGCAGTTGTTATGCATATCTCTGACCCTTGTCATTCTGTTGAAATTGCAGTTGAGGAACATGCTCAGGTCAAAAAGCTTTTGGTATGCCCCTGTTCTTGGAGAAGAAGATGCTATCATGTGTGACATAGACATCAAGAAAATGTCTCATTTCCTACTAGTTTTTGAAGTATCAATCAGTGCACTGCCTAATTCACAGGAGTCTGTGAAGATAGTGAGGCTCAAAAGTCTGAGAAAAGTGCAGAGGTAATTCTTTTAAGCTCTTGCAGTAATACCATTTCTTCTATTAGATCAGAATCTTTCCTTCTGTCCTGCTGTTTTTTATTGTTGTATGTGTTCTTGAGGTTTAATGACTTTTTACAGGGGCATATAGTGATAGGACAAGAGGGAATGGCTTTAAATTGAAAGAGGGTAGTTTAGATTAGATAATAGGAAGAAATTCTTTACTATGAGGGTGGTGAGGCCTTGGAACAGGTTGCCCAGAGAAGCTGTGGATGCCTCAGTCCTGAAAGTGTTCAAGTTGGATGGAGCTTTGAGCAGCTTGATGTAGCGGAAGGTGTCCATGCCCATGGCAGGGGGGGAGTGAAATTAGATGGCCTTCAAGGTTCCTTCCAACCTCCAAACCCTTCTAAGATTCTTTGATTCTGTGTTCTTGAGAGTGAGCCCAGCTGGAAGCCAGCAGGCTGTAAACTGGCTCTGCAGCCCAGAATCTGTGCTGCTGCTTTGGTCCCGGAAGCTTTTGCAAGCTTGGTCCTCAACCAGGCCTTCAAACCCCGCTGGGAAGTTGGTTCAAGAGCAGATTTAAGTGCTTAAATGTTCTTTTCAGGAATACGCCCGATTCAGCTGGTTTTAAAGAACAAAATGCTTGTGAACTTTAGAGGCTGATATCTTTCTCAACTGCAGAATTCCTTTCAACCTCTTCTTTTGGTTGTTTCTGTCCTCACTCCTTATCTGTAACCTGTTCTGTAAGGTAGCACATGCCAGGACTTGGATAAAAGTATTTTCATGTTCTTTTGTCTCAAATTTGAGTGAAAAGGTACAGATGCTGAATTTTTTTTTTTTTTCAGGAAAAAGAAACTTTCACAAAACATTATATTGGAAATATATTAAGTAAATGTACATTTTATATTGCATTTCCATATAGCATAGCATTACCTTGAGAGAGCTGTTGTGTTTGTGCTGTATTACACAGTTCTTCTTTACAAGCCCAGCTCTGTGGCTGAACCCATTTCTTACAATGTGCCTGCGGTTATGCTTATGACTCCTTATGCTTAGGAGTCTTTAAAAATTCCATGGGAAGTTGATGTGCTTGCTCTTGTCTTATTTATCTGTTGTCATAATATTTGCCTCGATGCATTGCAGGTTGAAAATAGTCCCTAAGCCACTCCAAATTGCTCAGTACAGTACTGTAGAATGGCCTTCTTTGTACAATGACCTCTCATTACAAAAACATTTTCTTTGGATAACCTCCTCTCATCTACTTTCAGAAAAGAGTGTGGCTGTAATTCCTGAATGCTGTCATGACTCCCAAGTTGAGAACTTCTGTCCTAGAATAAGTACCTCCAATGTCTGCAATTATCAGTTGTGAGATACCTTGACTAGTGAACAAAATGCAATACTGTAAATTGTGAATATCATGTAGTGGTGATATAAAGTGGACACCAAAATGTAGTTAGGACATGCTTCAGGAATAGAGAATGTAATTAGAAAAGATGATTTAACTGCATTGGATTTGTTCTAGCAAAAGGATGAAAAAACCAAAAAGGTTAAGAAAGTAGTCTTAGTCTGTGGCTGGTGAGAGCCTTTTAATCTTCCTTTCTGTTCTTAAGAATAGCATTGCCGTCTCCTTAGCATAGTGACTGTACATTAAGAAGCAGCTCTTTAGAAAAAGTGGCTTTTGTTAATTTCACACTTATTTCTAGAGCTTGGTTCTCATTTTGCTGGAAAGTGGTAAAAATGAGAATTACTTATATCCCACATCCAGAGAGTCAGTCAGGTTTTGGACTCTGAGAATCACCAGAAATGGTCAAAAGTAGTATGTAGACACCAAATGGTTGGGCTGTATAAGCCAAGATGAGTCTCAAATGAGAGATTTGTTGAATAGTGAGAGTATGCACAGCTTGAGTCTTAGAACAGCATGGATTTAGCTCACAAAAAATCAATTTGGAAGAAAATCTCTTTACTGTGGATGAATTATCATATTCTCTAGATTTGGGTACATGGTGAGCGGATAAGTAAGTTAGCCTGGAACACAGAGCTGCCCAAAAAGAAAGTTTGTTTTTAGGACCCACTTGTGAAGCATGTATTTCTGGCCTTCAACCTTTTTTAATTCACTTCACATGAGAGTTGTGCATTATTTATAGCACGTGTGGGAGACAGAAAGAGTACTGTGGAAGAAAGAAAAATAAACCTTTCAATCACGAATTCTGTTTTTGGCTTGGATGCCAGTTTAGGGCAAGATGCCAATAATTTTGCACCCAAAATAGAAGTGCTAAAATCCCCCAAAATTCACCAGTCTCACTCATGATCTGAATATTTTCTCAGATTATAGTTAGGAAGCAAAGCAGAGAGTCTTGAAGCATGCATCAGCCTCATAATGAGAAGAGCAGATCATCCTCTTTTAACTTATAAATGTCTTCCTGTTGTTTTGAATAGCCGTTAATGGCCAGAGATGACCTCTGCGTTTAGGTGTTGTCAGGGGTTACCGGGCTGTAAAAACAAACCAAAATCTCCGGTTTTGTTCCCCAGTGCTTGGTGCTGCCGTGGGCCTTACATCATCATCAGGCTTCATCTTGGCTGGAGGCGAGGCCTGCTGAAAGCTCCTCCAGAAAGCACCCAGGTTTTGGAGCTCTGTAGGACTGCAGCTTTTCCTTGGCTCTGGGATTCAACAAGGTGAAACCCGGTGTAGAGGTTGAGCTGTGTTGGGCAGCAGAGGCCACTGCCATCAGATGAATATGCTCTACTGTACAGCCAGCCTGCTTCTGTCACTGCTGAGGTACCAAAGGGGCATGAATGCAGTTTCATAAACAGCCTTTTGGTGTCACAACTTACTCAAAAAGTTTATTTTCCTGCACCACAGCTCATCAACAACTTAATAGTTGTGAGAGATTGATTCTGGTATCTGAAGTGCTTTGTGGCCACTCACATAATTGCATTGACACAAAGGAAGGGGAAGTAAAATGGGAACCAGGAGTGGGAACAAGCAGCTGAGTTGGGAGCTTTGCCCACTGAAGAAAATTTATACAGCCATTCTTCCCGAGTCTCCCACAAAGAACGATTCTTGGAAGAGCTCTCTCAGCCAACCTGGGAGGATTTGTGTAGATGCTGAACACTGCACTGGCACTGTTCAACAGCGCCAGCTTTTTGTTGCAAGCGTGCATCAAGTCATACCGCTTCACACATTTCTTGTTTTGCTTACAGCTGAACCGTGTTCATTCTGTTTAGTGCTACGGTAAGAAGTACTTGAAGAGTCACAGCCTTGTTGTTCAGAGAACAGGAGTATTGCATACTGCAGCTGTCAGCTCAGGTTACTTTTAAGGGAAGGCAATACCCTGCGTTTTTAAAGCAAGTCAAATGTTATTTATTTTGAGCCTGATTACAGTTCAGCCTAGGTAACACAGAACATAAAGGGCGTGTTATGCTTGAGAAGAGTAAAAGGATCAAACAGTGGGCCTTTTTTTTTCAGTACATATTGTACTTTTAACATACTCGTTCTTCTTTTGTGGCTGCTAGAGGCTGTGAGGGGACACTGTCTCATGTTTGGAGTGCCATACATATAGACGCTATATAAATGTGATGAGTAGGGCAAAGAGTAAAGACGCAGTGATTCAGTCTGAATCAGTTGTGGAGCTAATAACTCCCCTGATCTCATAAGAAAATATAAGAGACCAGGTCTGTAGGATAAGAGGTATGGTCTATAGGAGGTCATCTCATTAATTGTCTTAAGTTTCTTAGTCAATGCCTATAGTATTTGTTTACAGAAGTATTCAAAAGTCATGTCTCAGACCCAAAATTTACAAATTTAGCTTTGAAATATTAAACTTTTTTAGCTTTTTTTCTGTTGAACTGTTAATGTTCGTGATTCTACTCCTGATGATTAAAATACTTGATTTTTTTGTTGTTGTTGTTAAACTGTAAATGAGATTACTTTGTAACCTTCTGGTATGTTTTGAGATCTAACAGACAGGGAGAAAGTTACGGTCAAATTGATTCCTTACACAAGCTTACACACGAAGAGCATTTTTCCCTGTAGTCCTGTAAGTGGGAGAAGCAGGGAAGGAAGAGAGAGTCTGTTCTTCCATCCACGGTAGATCCTGGGCAGTGCCTCTGCCCTGAGATACGGCAGCTGGAATCCAGTAACTGGATGTTTTTTGTGTGCACCTTGCATGAAGAGAAGAGAACCACTGTCTTCAAAAGGTGCTCAGCTCTAGGAATCTCAAAGGAAAGTAAACTCATAAGGTAATCCTACAGCAGATAAAAATGGACCCCAGAAGACTGAAATGCTGGCAGTGGAGCACACAGCTGACGATAGAAAGGGAACAAATAACAGAGAATGCTTCAAAGGAATGAGAAGCTCGAAGTAGGTGAGAGAACTTATGGGCCTGCTAGGTGGATTGCCATGCACAAAGGGAGCAATTCAAGAAAGCAGAATATTGCAGAGGTGTTAAATTATGTATTACTACAAATCCTCAGATTAATACTAATCCTCAGATTTGTGTCCAGTTTTACTGAGAGAGTTCAAGTATGAAGTGACTGAGGTGTTGGCCAAAATATATCTGGAGTTTTATTAGAAATGATAAGAATATGGAACCAAACATTTTAGAAGCCTCTAGAAAGCACCTGGAGAATTAAAGCCCAGTAAGCTTTTCCTGGTAGTTGGGAAATTAGCTAAAATAATAGTTACTGACAGGCCACAATTCATAGGTTACAGGCACCGAGATTGCACGGAAGAAATGATGCCAAACTGAAGGGGAGGAAGCTGTTTTGGGATATGGAAAATCACTTGATTCAACTGATGAAAGCTTTGAGAAAGTTTTTTTGTCCTTCACAAATGGTTATTTAGAAACATGGTATGACTAAGATAAGAGTCAGTTTGCTGGCATGACTCAAGACCTGTATTGAACATAGAAGCAAAAGGCACATTAACCAGTTAAACCTTCTTACAGTGGTACACTGATAAATTCCCACTTTAAATTGGTGGGGATTGTTCTGTTCTCAGAGGCATGAAGCAGCACTGTTGTGCAATTTTTCCCTGCCCCATTAGCCCTGCTGAAAGGCAGAATTGGGAATTGTCTAAATGGTGTCTGATCCCTGAGCATGGAGAGCTGTGAGGCTGTCAAGTCCTACACCCCTCCAGGGAGACCTCCACACAGGAAAGACCTGGACCTGAGAAGAGCAAGCTCTTCTTCAGTGTGCAGCTGACTTGAAAAATACAGAAGTAATAGAAAAAAAGCCCGGTAATTCTGAGAACATACCGCTAAGAATAGGAAAAGTAATAAAGAAGAGCATGGAGAATCTTACCAGAAGTAAAAGCCGATATATCAAGAACGCCCTTGTATCACCTCAAAATAGCATTCAAGAGTTAGTGGGAGTTCTGGGAACATAAGATGAAGCTTTAAAAGAATTGGGGAAATCTCAGTTGTGGAGAGTAACTGAAGAAAATTGTGACTGCTTACCTTAGAAAGCAGATGAGTCAGAGAAGAGGCGTGCTAAAACTGTGTACACAGCAAATGGTAATGGAGAAGGTGGATTGGGTTAGTTTGTTTGCCTTGTCTTAAAGCATTAAAGTAAGTGAATATTCAAAGGAATCAGAAGCTTGCAAATTCCAGCACTGATAAAAGGAAATTCTTGTTCAGATCTGTGATTAAGTTCTAAAAATCATTACAGCAGTAAGTTGTTGTGCTGAGAAATTTAGCAAGGTTTTAAAAGGTTACTTTAATGAATATCAGAAATATTTACAGCTGCCGTAATCCATGTTGACCAATTTTGAAGGCATTATTAAACTTGAATTTTTAAGACCATCTCTAGTGACTAGGGATATCTTTCTATTTTGTTATTGTTCTTAACCTAAAGTATTAGGTTAGTGATATAATCCATGTAACATAACATTTGGATACAAGCTGTGAAATTAGTTCTGATTCTCAGTAACATGCTGAAGAGCACCCCTGTGTGGGTGGTGCCTGAATTCAGAGTGGAACGGTCTGTTTTCAGGCACTGGCTGAAGAGAGTGTCCCGGGTAAGGGTTGTTCCCAACATCTCTTGAAATCACCAGGATCTGTGGTTAAACAGAAGCGTGCAGGTACAGGATTCCAGAAATGGCAATGAGATCAGGAGCTTATCTCACTGTAAATTTTGGTAGAAGATGTTGAGTTGCCCTTTTTGGGTCACATGTGCGTTATGTGTATGAGTAAAAGATTTTCATCACTTAAAATGCCTTTAAAGCAAGAGATCTTCCTGCACTTGTGTTCTGGAGTTCATTTCCCTTGTGGTGACTGGAAAGGCATGATGTAAGCAACCACTGTCTTTACCTGAAGTCTTCAGTCAAACTGTCAAACTAAATAAGCAAACCTAAACTAGGAAAATTTTTGTTTGCCTACAAGAGCACATCTCCTTAGGGCAGCTCCAGCACATATAGTTTTCATGGATGTGTATGTGAGTACATGGTAATGAGCAGTTCATTATTTTTGGTTCTATTAAATTATATTTGCGTGTATATGAATGTGACTCTGATATTTGCCAGACATCAGTCACTCAGTTCGTAGTCATGCCACTTTACCTAACAGTAACCTCCTCAGGAATTGCACTTGCAGTCTTACATTCATCTCAGTGCTGGTATAGCTGTTCTCTGAGTTGTTGCCTCCTTATAAGTGACATGATATTTTAGGATAATTCAAAAAATTCCAAACAATAATTAATGATGTTCTGTACAGACTTTAAAGGCATGAGAAGGATATTTGAAAAGACTTTGGAAATCAAATCCTCTTGAGAAAGGAAAGCTATATATGCAAAAAAAGAAACTTAATCTCTGCTTAATTGCTAGAAGGTAAGGTAATTCCAAAATGTTAATGGAAAATGCTGATATTTAGCCTTCAAATGGCAAGCATGATGCAAACCTGCTGATGGGAATCAGTAAAATGGTATGGGAAAAAAGCACCCTACTTGAGAGCTTGGGGGAATCAGTGTGTAATATGTATGTGCGTAATTGTATATGCCTATACAATAATAATAACAGAATTTTAAAAAAATTAAGAAGGTTATCATGATTTCTGGTAAAATAGTGTAAACTAACTAGATCACAAATGCAAATAAAACTACTAACTCTAGCTGACTGGCTCATGGTTACAGTATCTCAGCTATCGTGGTTTCACTGCATAACAACAGACTCTCCAGTGCATGAGTCTGCATCACATGGTTTTATTTTTAGTACTGATAAATCTAATATGTCAAGATCATGCGAAGCTGGGCACTGGGGTTGCTCAGTAGCTGCCTCTTGTGCACTCCCTCGCTCTCTGCTGGGACACACTGCTCCCAGACTTGTGCTCATTCACCTCGACAAAGGTGTCAGCTTTGGCAAACGGCGTGTTAGGAGCAAAATCATCCTTCTGGTACTGAGTTTGAGATTTGGTGATGCATGCATTGTCAGGAGGGTTGGGGGTGCTGTTGCAGGCTAGGCAGGATGCCCCTGCCATGGATCATACAAAGCAGTAGGCGGGTGTGGGCATCATGGATACCCAGGCACATTTTTATTGGTATTTTCTACAGAAACATACTTGGAAGGAATTACCATATAATAATGGTAGCAAAGTAGGATCTAACTGCAAGGGTGTGGTTGGTGCTGACATGGAGGTTTGCTGAAATACTTCTGGCTCATGGGCTGGGATGGCGGAGCGAGAGGAGGCAGTGATTGCCATGAGCTGCATATCCACCTTCCAGCTGAAGCTCTGTGGCAATGGGTGATGGAATAAGCTAATGATTGAGAGCTGTGGTTGTGGGATCTCTGTGCTCCACTGTTTAAGGATGCTTAGCCCTTTGATAGGTGAGCTTGCTCCCGATTTGGCTTACTGAGGCTCCTTCACTCCTGCATCTAAACATTGTGGTACTTGTAGATGGTGGTTGTAGTATCCTTGAGTCAAGCACAGAATATGCTTTGGTAATTCATAGAGGACTTCAGTGAAAATCACTCTCTGTTGGATCTAGGGTCCCATTTTTGATTCCATACTTTTGGTCTGTGGGCCTAATGCTCCATCTCCCTTTTTTTTCAGGGAGAGGGAGACCCTCTGATTTCTCTGTTATGATATATGCACTCAGAACCACCCATACAATTAGCTTCCCTCCCAAGACCACTAGCTGCTTAATATAAACAATTTTTCAAATGGAGCTGTTTGATCGTCATGTTGGTGATGTCACTGCTTAATTACTAAAGATTTCTGAAAAAGTTGGTATTTCCTGAACTGTTTCACCCTGTTGTTCCTTAGGAAAGGTTGTACTCCGAAAATGTTAGCAAACTAACATTTCAAAGTGCAACAAGAACACACACAGAGCAAAACCTACTGGAAAGACTGATTGCTTGCAAACATGAAAATAACTGGCAGATTGTCTAGACAGCCATCACCTATACTCCCAGCCTATAGACAAACACAACAAATGTGATTTAATCATAGCTGTATAAAGACACGGATCATTCCCCTTCGGCCTCCTACATAGAATAGGACTGTTCTGTATAGAATAGGACTTTCTTTTTAGCACATACTTATCCTGAAATAATATGTCTTGATTCCATATATGTACAACACTTCAACACTCAACTGAGCTTTAAAGTGATACTGTTGTATAAAAACATTAGAAAATTAAATTAATTTATTGTGCTTATTAAGAAAATACAATAATTTTTTTACATCTCAGATAGTGAATAAGAAAATAATATTTTAATAACAAAACCGCTGAAATGCAATAACAATGTGTAGTCAGTTAACATCAAAAAAATTAAGTCCCTGCAATATACCTTCTTACACTATGTTAAAATTTGTATGAAGCGTTTCCAAAGGTTGGCTTCATTCCACCTTTTCTTTTAGAAGACTGTTCAACTATTTTTTTCATTTCTGAAAGCTTTACTTGATATTTAACCTAAAATATAGTTTCCTGAATATCATCTTATTACTTACAGTAAGATTTAATAATATCTTTCTTTCCTTGGTTTTTCATGTCATTCCAGTACTTGCTGACCCTTTGCACGACTCCACTTTGCCAGCATACATTTTTTATTTTATTATTTGCCTCTAGTATAATGTCTCAAAACTTGGATTACTTTACATGCTTTTTAAACTCTTTCAAGGAGGATAAAACTTACTTTAGGAATCTGTAAAGTATCATATAGAAACCAGATTGCGCATAGAATGAAGGCAAGTATTTTCTTCAACCTAGTCTGAAGTAATGCTGTGGATGCTTGGTAAGTGTGTTCTGCTTTTGAATTTGAACTTCATTGGACAGTGGCAGTCCAAGACCTGCTGGCAATGCTCTTCCTAATGCACCCCAGCATACCACTGGCACTCTTGACCACAAGGGCACACTGTTGGCTCATGAACAGCTTGTTGTCCACCAGGACCCCCAGGTCTTTCTCCACAGAGCTGCTTTCCAGCAGGTCGGTCCGCAGCCTGTACTGGTGCAGGGGCTTATTCTTGCCCAGGGGCAGGACCCTGCATTTATCTTTGTTGAGCTTCAGGCAGTTCTTCTCTGCCCTTCTCTCCAACCTGTCAAGGCCCTTCTGAAGGGCTGCACAGCCCTCTGGGGTATTGGCCATTCCTCTCAGTGAACTTGCGGAGGTGGCAATCTGTCTCTTCATCCAAGTCATTGATGAATAAGTTAGATAATTTTGGGAGCAGTATTGAACCTTGGGGGCCACCACTAATGACGGGCCTCCAATTAGACCCTGTGCCACTGATTATGACCCTAACAATGTATTTTAAACATTTTAAACATTAAATATCCCAGATGCTCATCAACAAGCAAGTGACTTGGGATAGAAAACATCTGCTTATTCTGCCTGGTGAAACTTTCTTCAGGATTTTACTGGGGGAAAAAAGAACAGAAATGTGCTTTTTTCCTCTCATTTTTTGAGTGAAGCAAAGGATAAACTAGACTATAAAAAATACTTTCCAGTGGTGCAGTCATTATAAGGTAGCTGGCTCAGGCTCTTGGATACAGATCAGACAACTTCCATCTTTAGTCTGTGGTTCATGTACTGGCTGGGTTTTTAAAGGTTGAATATTGTTGCTCTTTGGTCTCTGAGAAGCAAGTGAGTTTTAGCTCAGTTCCTTGAAAACTGCTTTCTGCATCACAGGTAATCAATATATTTCTTAATATTTCCTTTAGACAAGGTCAAGTATTGTCCTTAATTATATGTATGTTACTTATCACCCTTATCACTAACAGATAGTCTCACAGTGAGCCTTATATCCCCTGGGGTGCCCAGGGATTGCATTCCCAACTTAAAGTTCAGGCTGCTCAAGTGTGTTGAGCAAATACAGTCATATTACAGTTCTGTAGAGCTAACCCTCCCTGCAAAGCTTCCTTGGTCTGCTTTTCCTTTGTATTGAAGGCTTAAAGCTCCGAAGACTGTACTTGTTCATAAACTATGCAGTTCCAACAACATGAGGGTCAATTCTAGTAGAAACTTCTTGATGCCACAGCAGTAAAAAAGAATAGGATGGATCTGTGCTTTCTGGGGTTGTTCACTTTGCCTGCTGCAGCCCTTCTGTCTGAGTAACTGATTGAACCCCATATTTGTAGCTCCCTTGTGTTCTCTGGGAGGTCAAACAAGTAAAATTATTGGTCACTTGGCCACCTGCTTCATGGTATAACTTTTATTTCATGAAGAAATAACAAATGCAGATAAAACTTACAGGGGTTTGCTCTGAACACAGTCTGTGTAGAAGTGCAGACCAGCTGAAGCAAGGATGGCATTTTCCAAATCTGCTACTTGGCATTTCTTAGAATATGGCATTTCTGTATCTGGTATTTACATTGTCAGAAGTTTGTATCATACAATTTGCAAATTAGGTGGGCCAGTGTGTCTCAAGCCTGAATCAGAGCCTCCGTGAGTTAATATATATATATATATATATACACACACACAAAGTAATTCTTGATAGGTGTCTGTTGCCTTATTTATTCTGATAGGCTAAGTTGAATATTTTGCATGTAAATATTGTGATTTTTAGTTCTTGCTATTGTTAGTTTCATTTTTCCTTTTGTACCTTTCTGTCCTGAAAGGTGTGGGTGTTGAATGGCTGTTCTACCCTTCCTTCATTGCCTGTTTTACTGTCTGTTCCCCCTCTTGCATTGTCTTCCTTGGAAGTAGACACTGTTTAATTTTCCGCTTTGTTTTCTGTGTCTGTCTCAGCAATTATATGGTTACCTCAGTAGCTATCCTAAATGTCACTAGCTGAAAATCATATAAGTGACCCCATTCAGAGGCAGCCAGAAGGTGGGGGTTTAGGTGGTGGCCTTTTGGTGGAAGTTAAAGCAGTTGTCTTACCTTTTCAAAGTAACATGGTGGAATTTCATCAGTCTCACAAGTTATTAGGGATGCACGGTCTCTGTGACCCTCACAAAGACATCCCAGGCAGTCCAATAAAGGTTATACAAATGCTTTCTTTTCTCGGCATCTGTGACTAATTTAAAGTCACCAGTATTTCTCAGATGGCCACAAATGTTCTACAATTTTGTGTAACTCAGGCAGAGGTCATGCGGTTGGATTTGATGATCGAGGTAGCGGTAGCTGGGTAGTAAACTAGTCCCACTTCACCAGTGAAATGCCCAGCTATACCATCTGTCTCCAATCCGCCTTATAACTCAGCTTAATTAGATTAGTGCACAGCTATTATCACCTGGGAGATGTTAATAGATTTGAAGAGCTGATCTGTGCTTCTACTGAAGTTTGGATTATTTTTAGTTCCTTGTGTTTGAAAAAAATACTTAGGGTTGAAGTATTGTAGCTGCTTGAAATAATCACACTTGGACAACACTTTTTGATATTTTCTTTGTGAATTTCAAGGTCTTTCCTGTTTACATGGCTGACAAAAATCAAGTTTTTCCTGTAGTTCTTACAGGGTGAGGTTCATTTCCTTGGAGAGGGCTTGCACAGATCTTGTGCTGCAGTCATGTTCCGTATGAGACTTTTTTGGTGGACTGTTACGGTGATTTCAGCTAAGTACCTGTTGTTGAGAAAACAGAGTAGATTTAGCTCATTTTAAGCGGGAATGGCTTTCAATAGTGTTTATTGTTATCCTGTCTCTTTTGTTTTGTTGGGCTTTTTTTTGAGGGGGCAGTGAGGGAGGGATGTTGGGGTTTTTTTAATGTAATTATTTGGTGTTCCATCATTTTGGTTATAATACATAGTTCCAAACTATTTTATCCTTGATTGCATATTTTTAAAAAGAAGAGACAAAAGAAAACCGTAGGCTCTGCATTCAATATTTCCCTACATTTTTAGCCAGGAAAAAAAGACAGTATTTTAAATCTGTTTTACATTTGGGGTGTTTTGGTTGGGTTTTTTTACCCTCTCAAAACTTCTAACAGAGTTGTGCATGGTCTCTGAATTCATATAGCATTGATGATGCATAGGTGGATGTCAGTGAGTGTTATTTTTGTTGTTAGAGCATGAGGTTCATTTACAATGAGCTTCTCATACGCAGCCCAAAAGTGAATGTAAATGTGGAGGTTTTTGAAATGATCCTGATTTATACCATCTGTAATGTAATTTTGCCAGATGTTAGTGAAATGAGCACTAGGCTCATGTACTTTTAATTTAATGTGGGCTAAATACCAGAGCCTTTTAGCTCTAGTGCTTTTTTTCTTGCGGGAAAATAATTCATCATAGATACTCAAACCCAAGGAATTGCCAGCTCTGCACAGTTATTGCACGTGTCTTACTTTTAACAGGAATGGTGCTCCGCAGCGATTTGCTAGACAGAGTGGGAACTATATTGTTCTCAGTATTTTAACCTTAAAGCAAAATGGTCGTTCATCTTTAGCTAGAACAGTCGTCTCTCCTTATTACGGTGTTTTATCTGTATGGAAACTAGAACAAAGTGAAGGTACTGTTTTACCCTTTGCTCATCCTTAATTGCATTCAGTTTTGATTTATTTTCATTTAACTTGGACTTGCCTCTGCATTTGTACGAAGTATGTGTGGGCAGTTAAACAGAAGTATCTTACAGGAATGTGTGAGTACAGGATGACCATTGATACGAGACAGTGGTATTAATGTGCACTCTGTAAAGGAGTTTTCCTCACTGGAGGTGAGCGTGGCGTAACTTTAAAATTATTTTTCTGTGGAAACAGCTATCTTTTCTGTGAAAGAGCTTTCGGGACTTGAGAATCCTTGTGGAAGGAAGGAAGTCAATAGCACACCATAGACTTTATCATTGTCACTCTGTTGTTTGCAGGATGGGAAATGAACAGATCTCCACCCATTCCTATTATAAGAACGTAGTGGGCAGATGTCTTGTGCAGATGGGTGATTGAGTTCAAGTCTTCACTTTTTTCATGCCTTAATTATTTTACATCAGATTATAGCCAACTATTTGCTCTAATAGCCCTTGAAGGAATAGTTAACAAACTTACTCAAATGAGAACTGGTAGCCAGATACCAACGTACCAACATCTTGTCATCCATGTTAGATTCATATCAACTGTTATTTCTCTTTCTCACATGCAGCTTTCCATTCTGACAAATGACCCGTCAAATCTTCTAGTGCCCAAACACATTTATTGGATATACTTTGGATAAGTTAATTTCTGTTGGTGGTTGGGGTTTAGTGGGTTTTTTTGGTTGTTTCCTTGTAGTGGTGGTGGTTTTGTTTGTTTGGGTTTTTTGTTTGTGTTTTTTTTTTTTAATGTCCCCCACGACTGTGATTCTTTGAAGTCACAATTAAACATGGTGAGTTCAAAATCTGGTACCTGTGAGTGGTCTTGGGGATGCTTTCCTCTTCTAAAGTAGGTGATAAGATAGCACATTTTGTGTTCTGTGAATATATAAAATGGTTATGTGGCAAATCCTGGGGACTAATAATAGAGTTTGAGGGTGTATTTCTTAAAATGGAGGGTGTGGTTTAAGGAATGTAAGATTTGTAAAGCTTTAGAGCCTTTATGAGTCCTCATCTTGGCAGTTTAATACAAAGGCACCTGAATGTATCCAGTGAGATATTGACAGTCTTGGTATTTTTAAGACAACATCTTACATTAAAGGCATTCCTTCCTCAAAGTAGCTAAAACCCCCAAATTTTTGTTGCCATTGCCTATTTGCCAAAATCATTGCCTCAAGCAATGTCAGACTGTCTTCCACTGGGGTTGGATGCCAACGACATGATACCTTTCAAAAATAGGTATATGTGGTGGGTTGGATGCCAACCCCAAGATACCTTTTAAAAATAGGCATGAGTGGCATTGATCTGCAAAACAAATAAACAAAACTTGCTGGGAAGCATCAACATTCTTCCCACTGGGTGAGCAACCACACTATTACTTGCAGGGGGTACCAACCACTTACGCGTAGAGTAAATGAATGCTGGGTGAATGGATACCTCCTCTGTGCTTACTCAGAGCGTTACTGCTGGTGAACTGCACTGCTCCTACCTGGCCATTGCTCTTTCCGCAGCTGCACAGGTGATCTGAGTCTTTGTCAGCCTGGTGTGTGCTCTGAGCATTATGAGAACAAATGCTAAAGGGGAGAAAATCAGAGCACGTATTCAACCAAAGGGCACAGAGCTTCTGATGTATGCCTACACTGTACTCAACTTCAGAGCCTTACCTGAGGTTTTTGAGTTAGAGATGTATTTGCGTTGGAATTGGTTTTCATGTGAAGGCCACAGAGAAGTCTGTGGTCAGGAGAAGGTACAGAGTTGGGCCTGGACCTTTCGTCTTCATTACAGTCAGCACCTTATTGCTGGTCCAGCCTTGCCTCCGATTTCAGTTAGTGCAAGGTTAGGTCCCCAACTGACATGCTTAGCTTATTGGTAATGGTATACCATGAAATCAGACTGTCAGTTAAAAAAAAAAAAAAAAAAAGCTGTTCAGATTTGGTCCTTGAATGTTGGGGAGTTTTGTATTTCTTTATTTTTACAATACAAGAACATTGTTATATTTATTTAAATGTTATTTGCAAAAATTGGAACTCCTTTTCAAGGAGCAGAATGAGGAAGATGGCAGATTAATACAGTTTTTTCAATGAAAATGTAGGATCCTGGGATAAAGTGTGAAACCTCTCATGTACGAGTGGCAGCGGGCAGCTCTGTGGGTGTCAGCAGCCGAACCCCCAGGGGCTGTGAGCAGCTGCTGTGCCCTCAGTGCACATCATCACTGACCACAGCTTCTCCTGTGGCAGGGGTAAGGGGTATTAAATGACATCCGTCCCTGAGATGTCTGGAGGCTACTCCAGTTCTTCTAGAGAAGAGCTTATTTTTTTATTATTTAAACTAAAGAAACACAAAGAATTTGAGATGCTATTTTCTGTCTCCCAGAACTCGTTTGCCATTCATTTACCCACTGTGTAACCTGCAGCCCCTATTGTAAATTGGCAGTTTTTATCGAGAATTGTAAACACTGTTACAAATTTGCCATTCTTTAGCTGCAGCACAATGTTTGTTATTAATAATAGTAGTAAGAATTCCATGATGGGTATCATACCTTGGAAAGTGACAGCTCCATATGCAAATGAAGCACTTCCACCCAGGTGTAATGTCACTGGAAACAAAAAGTCAAAGCTCTGCAGGTGTGGGAGAGATAGGGAGTGTATCATTAGAGAATGCAATTTAAGACAAGGAGGATAGAAAACATGGGTGATGCCAGCTAGCTGTCTACCACATCTGCTTCTTTTTTGTCTAGGATTATTAGGAGGAAAAATATTTATGTGATGCTCTTTGCTGACTGAATTAGTTTGAATGGAGAGAATTATCTTGACGTTGTCATGGCAAGAAATGAAGGTCTTAAGTGAAGGTGAACGTAAGAACAATTGCAAACAGTCTTGTTTGCAGCATGAGAAATTAGGAGAGAGAGAACTTAAATAACCTTTATACTAATACTTAAGACAGTTGAACATTTTATTGAACTAAACATGTACAGAACCATTTAGAACCAAATATTGGTTATAGATAAAGTATAAAGAGAAGCAACAGCTCATTAACTACAACCCTACTGCTTATTCTGGGCATCTGCTGTAACTTTCAAATTATATTCTAGTATAAAAATCCACTTCAGTTAACTAACTTCAATTAGTTAACTAACAAATGTGCAAAGTTGGCACAGGTTCCTTCAAGGATTTAGTAGGGATGTGTATTCATGCACATCCCCATTTTATATGTATGTAATATGTATACACATTATACATGTATATATGTATATCTGTATCTCTGTTATGGAGAGAGAGGCACTGAACTGTAGTAGCGTGTTAAAGTGGTTATTGTTTTCTCTGATTCTTGTACTTCTGTGTTTCATTTTTGTTCCCCACTGTACACTCATCCTTTTTCTTTGATAGAGACACTTAAACGTTTCTTCAGCTCTGTGGCTGTTAATAAACCGTAACGTGTACCAGTATGTTGCATGTACTATATGCACACATTTTTCTATACCTGTAACCATGAGTGAAGGTCAATCTACTTACTAGGGAATTGCATAGGAGGACTGCTTGATAAAGCAAATAGGTGATGCTCAGTGATTCTAGGTAGATTGTCCAGTTCCTTTTGCCAGTGCTTTCTTTCAACCCTTATATGTTCCTTTAAAAGCCTAAGTACTTTCCTAAAAGCACAGGATTGAAAGATGCCTTCAGATGGACCAGTTCTGTATTCTGATAGTGTAGGCAATAGACTAATCTCCTTTATTATTCTGTCCTAGGAACAGTTAGGCCTTTTCCTGTTGCTTCTTGGAACGTGGAATTATTTCAGCGCTTTCAATAGCATTAGAAATGTAGTGTGATTTATTTGGGGGGAAAGGCCAGCAATTCCGTATGCTCAGTGGAGTTATAATGCATCACAGCCTGTGTATCTTGTAAAGATGTCTACTTTACTTGTCATTTCAGAAATGCTCGTGCCACATAAAGGAATGTGGCCCTCCAGGTATAGCAAATTGTGCTGTAATCAAATATTGGCATCAGGTATTGTCTACTCAATTGCTGTGATAATCCGTCTGCACATCTGCACATCTCCATAGTGTGTGTGAAAATGAATGCTGGAGAAGACCTCTATCTTTAGAGCATATGCCTGCTCCCCAGTCAAATGGATGGAGGATCAGAGATTTGAATAAATGAGTCACTGTGACTCACTTCAGTGTAATAAAATCTATCTAAATTTGGTAAGGAACTCTAGGAACTGATTGCCCCAGTTACTTACCCGTTCTATTTTTTTGTAGATGTTTGTCCCTTGCTTTTATAGCAATTATGTACTGTGTGTACAGAAGGAAGATTTCAGTAATGACTGTTCTATGGCATTCCAGATTAAGGACTTCCGCTCTTGGAAGATTGATTGGTATCATATTTGCCATCATCTCCTTCAAAAACCACAATGAAATTAAGAATAACAAAAGCTCTCAGAATGCATCAGATTTTGGTGGGTTTGTATTGTGTTAGAAAATGTGAAAAAAAAACCGAATAAAAGTTTCAATAGCATGTAGTAAATTTAGATTACCAAACCTGACTTCAGGTTGGGAAGAGGTCACGTTTACTATAAATCACATATTTACTACTCCAAAAATTGCAGTTACTCAAAATTTCTGGTCTAAAATCTTAATAGATAGTAATATTGTTAGCAACATTAAAGTATGCCATTAGTTCTTGGGTAGAGTTTCTAGCACTTTTAGGATTAATTAAATTTAATTTTTGAAAATCAAGCTGGCAATTAAAACAGAGATATTGAAGATCCTGAATGCTGCACTTCTGAAACAAATTGCTCACCATGATTTCTTGTATACAAAGGAGCTCAAAGAAACATAAGACTGACTCAAAAGCTCATTGAACTTCATGGAAACTATCCTTTTTGAGGGCATTATGTTGGCCTTCATATTGTACTTAATGTATTAGGCTGGGAGTTCCTTGAAGTTTTATCCATGGGAGATCACATCCTGTATGCGAAAGCAGTTTAGAGACTGATTAACATCTGTGATACATTTTTTCCAACAGTAGAATGAACACAATTTGCAATTCTTATAGAATTTAAAAAACCCCACAGCCAAGCAACAAACAAAAATAAAAATAATTAGACAATATAAGAAGGCTGTGTAGACCACAGATTGTCCACAGACAACTTACTTTTGCGCACCAGTATTCTTACTCTTTTGAATACGAGATACAACAGTTCAATCCTTCAGTACCTGTGTGAAGATGTTAAGTAGGAAGCAGAGACCATAAAGGCAGAAGTAAAAATGGGTCCTCTGTGAGTTGAAGCTGTTAGTGGAAGTAATGATATCTTTGCATTTATGGGTTAGCAATAAAATTCCTCTTTGCAGAGGGGTAATTCCAGCTTATGCTTTATTTAAGTGTGCTATCAATGGGACATGTTTTCATATGCTTTACATTTTAGCCAACATAAAAGCCGAAAGGCAATCCTTCCTTTCTTTATCTCTTCTTCAGTATGCCAAGTGTCTAAAATGAAACTGGAAATACTCAAAGCAGTTGTGGACTCCTGTAGTCAGATGTTAAATATAAATTATGGCAGCATCTTTAAAATGATCTCATAAAATTATAACATTTGCTCTGTGTTTAAAGGAGTTGAATTTTCAAATTACAAATTTTCTTCCTTGTGAAATTGTTATCAGAAGGCATATAAAATCATTGTCTCACATTTCTGATTATAAAACAGTAAGTTTATTTTGGAAGTTACTAATTTGTATCTAATTGCAATAGAGGGAGGCTATAGGTAATCTTGTTTACATTCAAATGTATCCTTGTACGTTTTATCAAGTCTAAACAACAGACAGGTTGTACAGAATTTGAATAAAAATTTTTAAGTTTTAACAGAATTTCTATTTAAAATAGAAAAGAAACAAACCGCCACAAAGTAACTGTTGTCACTTTGCCCATAATTCATATTGCTAAATAAACTGGTATGTCTAATCTGTAAAACTGTATGTTCATCTCAAATCTTTACCCTGTTTTGTCTGGTGATTTGAAGGTGTTAGCTAAAAATGTCAGTGGTGTTAGCTAAAAAAAATCCATGTTACTTGAACAATTAATTTTCTTTTTGTTCCTAAATTTTGTCTTGCAATTCATTCTGCATGATCTATAAAATATCCAGTGTGAGAAGTGCTTAAGCACTGTTTTTTAGCAGTGGTAAATACCTTTCACTCATTAATAGTCATCATTAGCCTTGGCAGCTCCCAGCCTTTAAAGAAAATTTTTCAGTGGTTTTGGGTTTTTCTTGGCTTTTTCTTCACTTCTTTCATAATACTGTTAGGCATTGCTAGCAAGTACAGTTAAGCCGCTGTTGCGTTTTGCCTCAGGGTGGATGAAATTCTGGCTCTTTGAGTAGGATTTACACCAAAAAGAAAACAAAATTTCAATAAATCTGTGCTATTCTTATTTAGATGGAAGGGACAGAGCAAAACCTCCAACAAAGTACATCTGCTTGCACTGCTGTGATGGAATATTTTAATTATTGCCCTTCCAATAAAAGAATATTTTTAAAAGCTGCGTGTGATATAATCTATCTAGGGGCATGGTATGATCTGCCCGACTGGAAATGCTACTGGTGGCTTGGAGCACAGCTGCAAGGTTGTAGTCAAGTAGAGGCAAGTGTTTTTCTGCAAAATCTCAAATGGGATTCTTCTAAGCTGCATAAAAACAGAGAAGTGTTTTGTCATAGTTGCTTCTCCCCATAATCTTTGCATATGAACAACAAAAACAAAAATGCTTCGCTTGTGGTTGTTTAACCATTCAAGGGTCGATGCTTCGGGCTGGTGAGTTCCACTGATAGACACGTTCTGATGTTCTGACTCTGAACAAGTGTAGCACTCACTAAATAAGTGTAATATCGTCCTTCAGCTGTCAAGTTTAGGTTTTATGTATATATGTATATTTATATCCTAATTCTGAAAGTGGCTGCTAGTTTTGTTGTGAAGCATAAAGAGTCTCTCTACTTAGAGATCATCTTAGGACTGGAATCTTTAGGAAGATCAGTCCCTCTCTGTAAACAGCAAAATGTATTTCAGGAAAATCTTGCCTGTCTCTTTTAGGTGATTAATTATATAGTTTTATGAAAAAATGTCATTAGATCTGGATACTTATTAAGTAGTTAAAATAACACTACTGATTGAGTATTTAATACATGTTTACTTTATTTGCATACACTGTGTCTCAGTGAAATAGCTGGGGGGGACTTTACTTGTGTATGAATGTAAGTATCCCATATATATCCACGTGTTTTTGAAATATAACTAATTTGGGGAAAAAAGTTTTTGAGAAAAATTCACTAACAGAAGGTAAATGGTTTTACTGCTTATTTTGCTTCAGGCACTGGGATGACATGCTTTTTTTCTGTTTTATACCGAGGTCTCAAGAGATACTGTATTTGTTAAATTGATATTAATTAAAAATGAGAGAGCAATTTGGTAGGTTTAGACTTGATTAGAAAAAACCCAGATAATTCCAGTGCGGAGAGAAGAGCCTAAAGCTGCTTTGTATTCCTTCTTTGTGCAGTACCAAAGCAACCTTCCTATGAAATTTCTATTTTTTAATAATATGGGACTCTCGTTTTTGTTTTTTGTTTGGTTTTTTTTTTTAATATGAGTATTCAGTAAGAGTATTTAAATTCGCTCTGATACCAGTGCATGCAACTTCATTTGAAGTCACCAAGAGGTGATGATTTGACGTAGAGTCTGACAGTCTCTGAGATTACAGTGGGGGGAATAATTGAAGGAGTGTTGGATGGTCTGTGCAGAGCCTCGTGTTTGCTGCTTCTGTAATGGAGTGCTGCGTTCCAGTGTACAGTATGATTTTATTGCAAGCGTGCAGTGCCTTCCAAAAAGGTCTGACGGTGAGAGATTGTGCATTTCCCGACAACCATGACAAAACGATTCCAGCTGTTCTTGAGAGGCGCTTAGTGCTATGCTGAAAATTGCTGTTTGGTACATCTTTAGGATTTAAACTCGATGATGTTTATTTGGCAGTATTGTTTAACTGGTTCTTGTTAAATAGCTGTTAGCACAACATGCAGTTTTGGTAATGCTGGTTTTGTTTGCAATCTTTTAAGGTTGTGCTGGTGAGATGGAACGAACCATTCCAGAAATTAGCAACCTGCGATGCAGATGGAGGAATATTTGTTTGGATACAATACGAAGGCAGATGGTCTGTGGAGCTTGTGAATGACCGTGGGGCACAGGTTGGTATGCGTGTTTTCTCTGCAGTTGAGAGTGATCACGTCCTGAGAGGCAAAACGAAGAGGACAATCAGTGGTGCTTTGTACCTTTCAAAAGGCACAGGAGAAAACAAAACATTTCTTTGTTGAAGATAATATGCAAGAATTGTCACAAAAGCACAGTTGCTGTCTCTAATAGACATGACATCAGACCTATAACTGAGTTAAAATAGTTGCCCTGTCTCATTCTGTGCAGTGTTGGCTTCTATTAAAACAACAGAATATTCCTTTGTGGCCCAAATATCTATTTTCTTGTCTTTGATATATTAAGGTAAGCGACTTTACATGGAGCCATGATGGGACTCAAGCACTTATCTCCTATAGAGATGGATTTGTGCTGGTCGGTTCAGTCAGTGGACAAAGACACTGGTCTTCAGAAATAAACTTGGAGAGTCAGATCACCTGTGGAATATGGACTCCAGATGACCAACAGGTAATGAATGGGGCATTTAGGAGTGTCAGTTGGGTTGCACTGATATGTTATAGACTACACCTTTTAAAAAGTTGTTAAGTAAAATGGTAACTTGTTAAGATCAGTTTCCCTCAAAACTGCTGCTTCCACCAATAATGAAAATTTAATTCATCCTGCTGTTCTCATTAGGCAAATGATAATGTACCAAGTTAACTATCATCACTTGTCACTCTGATTCACACACAGTCTTATTCAGTTAGTTGTTTGAGACAGGAATGTGTAATTGTACCTTTAATTTGTAAATGCATTTGAGCAGAGGTACAGCCTGGACTATTAAACATCTGACTGGTCATTTCTGTGTAGATCTGTCCAGTCTGCACTTGCAGCAAAAGCAGTTCCAGCTGCAGATATAGTTATGTTTTGCCTTCATATAAGCAAATGGACCCAACTGAGTGTCGAAGAGATGTCTCAACATTATGCAAACAACATAATTTAAAAGAAGGCCATTTTCCCAAACACTGAGTTAAAATCTTGCTGAGCGTTGAAAAAGACAGTTTAAAAAAAAAATCTTCTTTACTATTTTTCTAAGGAATTATATGATGTCAGACACATCACCATTTATAGTGTGGCTTGAGCTAGGCCACTGGTTTCATCTGCAGAATTTAACAATGGCCCCTTGCCATTCACTACTGAGCTTACTGGATTGGTCTTCCCTTCCCCATGCTGGCTGTCATTATGGCTCTGTGTGTGTCTGTATAATACAGTGCTGAAAGAAATGATGGGCATAGAATAGTGCAGAGAGAAACTCTGTTATGATCACAGCTAGATTGTTTTCCTTCCTTTGTTTCTCACCTCCATGAAAAGATGCTGGTTCAAGACTCAAGGTATCACTGAATTTAGAATACTATAAATTCATCTAAGAGTTATTTTGGGAATTTCTAATGGAATATAATAACACTAATAATATGCATTTCTGCAGCAGCATTTAATAATTTTAGAGGGCTCTGCAAAGAATAATGAATTAATTATTGCAATACTGCTTTTTAAAGCCAGTGAGTCTAACTGCCTCTTTTTGAATCTGGGGAAATGTAAATCTTGACAATGAATAATTTACTTGAGATCAAGAGGAAAAGACAAGCAGCAGAAGTGGGAGACTAAGATCTAATAGCTCTCAGTCCTGTGTTTTCAGTGTGAAGCTACCCCATTTGTGTGATGCTCAGTTTTTGCTGCTGTATTTGGAAGTATCTTCATTTGAGTGTTTAATTTGGAGTGGCTGACTGCCTTTAATTCAATTTAGCCAATATGTTTGTACTTTCTAATCTGGATGCTCCATAAGTGGTTATTCCAGGAAACAAACACTTGTTTAGCATCCAGATAAATGCTTTCGAACATAATGGCTAATTCCAGCTATGTGAAAATCACTTGCTTGACTTATAGACTCTACTGCTGACAAACTCACTGAAATAGAGACCCAAACCAGCCCCAAGCTTGATGTTGCTCTGCACAGTTCTCCTAACTATGTGGTTTGCAGGGGTTTTCATGTTAAGTGATGATGGATCTTTGTACTGTTCTCCAGAGCTGGTGGAAAGAAGCGATCTTCTAAAATATATTTAGATGTGTTTGTCTCTGGAGGCACAAGGGGATATGAATCACAGAGGTACTAGGCAAGAGACTATGCTCAGTTCAAACTAAAAATAGCAAACTAGGGGGAACGACATTGCATATATTACACACTAATAAGTGTGCATGGAAATGAATACCCTTACCAGCTTATTTCTTTACCTGATTTGTCTCTGTGCAGATGAGAACAAAATATCACTCTGGTGTAGAATAGCTTCAGCATCCCCTCTATTGCTTAATGTAGTCTACTCGTCAGTACAGTGAGTGAAAGATAAATGTCAACATTTAAATTTATGTTTTCCTACTGGGTTTTTTTGTCACTGCTCTGGCATCATGAAGGTTGCTAATGAATGTATTCCTGGAAAACATTCCACTCCATGGTCCGATGAGTTTAACACAATTATCTTTGAAAGTTAAATTTCCAAGGGGATTGTATTGTTCAGTATCAGTTTTCTATTGTCCTGATAAAAAGTTGCATAATATAGTATGTCTGTTCACCTCACCCTTCAGTTCTCTTAACTTTCTCCTTCACTCCCTTCTGCATGCATCCTCCTGTTTTCTCCTATCTCCTCCCTCTTTTCTCCTATCTCTCTATTCAGCACCAGTAGACTGTCACCTCTGTTACTCCTCGCTACAGCTCTGTGGCAGCTCTGCAAGAGGAGGATAATTTCCTACCACCATCTTTCTGTTGGGGGGCAAGAAACGGTTGGATACTGCAGTATTGCCAACCATCATCTTGTTTGTCAGAGTGTGTGTGGCCTCTGGGTTTGTCCTTGCTGTTGTCACAGGCTTGAAGAAAAGCACCTGTGAGATAGTGACTAATGTCACCTGTAGATGAAACTCCATAGTTAATGCTTTCTCAAGTCTTTTGAAAGCACAGGGATAGAATGAGAGCTATAGAGGTGACCAGGATGGAGTACAGTCCTGCTGAAATTGAGCATATAATTTTATCTTTTAACTTATTTGGTACGTACTCTGCCCTGATTAAGTTATTGGCTGGTTTTATTAATACTAGATGAAAATGTTCTGTGTTTTCTTTTAGGAAGAGAGTGGTATCATTCTTGTGGCTCTGTTTTCTTCAGGATTTCCCCTTGTATTTTGGGGACAAACTTACTGTGAGTCATATGGGTGACTGCAGTGCTTTTTCTCAGCATCATATGTCTCAGTTGAACTTCTCATTAAGGTCGTCGGCAGATTTCTCCTATGGGTCACGCCCAGATCTTGAGTCTGGACTTTGAGCTATGGGCTTCTTCAACTAATTCAATACATAGGCCTTTTAATTGTGATTCTGTATGTTTATTGTGGAGGGCTAGAAGTTAGTTTTCTCTCTTCATTGTGTGTCTGCAGTCCTGCTTACTTAGGCATTTCCTCCCGTACATTATAACTAGAGCACACATCTGGGCAAAGCAGAACCCCACTGCCCTCTTGGAGATATGCGAAAGGAAGACTTTACAAGACTGGGTCATCTGTATCTCCAGCAGAGTGCCATGCTTGGATTAAACTTGGATGGAGGGAATTACTTAGGAGTGAGACCTTCTTTTCACTGTTTTTAAGGGCTACAAGAGACTGTAGGAGTCATGTGGAGTATTTTTCTGGGGAGAAGGCCCCCCTAGGATCCTGTAAGGATGGAAAATATATTTGAAATGAAAAGTAAATTTGAAATATCGGAAAATGCTCTGCCCTTTGTTGAGACACTTCTGTGGTGTTGTACCACGCTTGTTTTGCGAAGAGGGAGTGTGCATACCAAGAAGATTGAATGACTTCTAAGTGAGAAAAACTTGACTTTTGTCTAGTCAAAGAGTTTATTTATAATTATAAAATCAATATCAATAAATAATTGAGGATTTTTCCTAAGCACGCAAGTTATATGAAACATCTTTCCAGTGCTTTGCCTCGCTTCCTTTTTGTTAGCTCAGCTCCTAGTGACATTTTTTAATCTATCAACTTCTGCTGCCCTTGGGACGCATTGTCCCTCTCCTTCTCACAGATTTTACCCATTAAAGACACTGTGCCTCTTCGTGATGGAGAAAGACAGTGTCACAGAACTGAGTGAGAACTGTAGAGGGGTCTAACTGTCATTATTCTTGTAGAATGTGGTGTAACTGCTTGGACTTCCCTGGGATTGTTTCTGTTGCTGTTTCTGTGTGTCAGAAGGGAACCAGAAAGAAATCACTCTCCAGTAGAGGAAAGCTTTGATGAAAATTAATATGTTTTAATTCACGGTTATCCCAAAAGGTGCCTGTAATCCGTATTTATTCCTTGCATCTCTGCTAGTATAAATTATTAGACTTTTGCAACAGCTGTAAGTGCCTATTTATATTTCTCTCCTCTCCCCTTTTCCAGCTGTAAGCTTTTATTTGTGGAATTTTGGGGACTGGCCAGTATTCTCTGTGGCTAGGACATGACAGACTACAGGTATATGTGAACTATGCCAGCTTTTCTTCCTATTTTCTGTGAAAACAGGTCTACAAGCAGTTAGCTAATTTGATTTGCATCCTGCTGGGTACATTGTTTTATGTGGCCCACTGCAATGCAACATGCATTAGTACTAAGAATGTGTAAATACAGGCCTCAAGGTTCACTTCTATGTCTAATCGGGCAAAATTATGCTCTTGATGAAACAGAAAAGCAGCACTGCATTAGGAACAGATACCCTGAGCACTGAAGGGTCTTACCATGCACTGGAAGCAAACAATGACACCAGTAGCAGACGAACTGCTTTGTCTCAAAACGCAGGGTGTGGGAGCTCTGTGCGTTGTTTTTAAAAAAAACTCTTGTAGCTTGCAGTAGCTGTGCAGGAAGGCAGTTTCTGTGCTGGTACTCCTGCTCCCAGCACTCGCCATCTCTATTCCCATGGCAACAACAGACGCTTCGGCGTCTTTTTCGGTGACAGGCAGGAGGCAGGGGCAAGCTTCAGCTCCTTCCCCTTGCCTGCAGTGCTTCAGGGTGGAGCCCAGGACTCAGAACGGAGCTTCACATGAAGAAGGGGCTGAGTGTTATTTCTGGGTCCAGCAGAGTAGCCGGGTGGGATCTGCGTGCTAGTACAGGTAGTGGGGCCCTACGCGTCCCTGAATAGGATCAGCGTTGTGCTGTGCCAAGCAGCTGCCACGTGGTAGACACAGTTCTCATAGGAGGTAGGAGCTGATTAACAAGAAGCGCTGTCAAATGGTTACCGGTGGCACTGGGTGTTTCATGAGCTTGTCTCTGAGGCTTCTTAGTTTTGGTATGACTTTAATCCCTGGCGGGAATTTACCTAAGTCCACTTTAGTAGAGTCTGCTTTTGGATCCCCCCATTTTCATCTGTGAACTTGCATTTGCTACCACCTTTGCAGGGAAATGTTGTTCTGAACAGCTCCTGAGGTGGGAGTAGGGGTAGCACCCTTACCTAGCATCTAGAACACAGCTTACAACTAAGGACTTAGTAAGTGTTTGAAAATATTGTATCTGCTTGGGCCCTGCTGTCATCTTCTCACCTACATCTACTCTTGCCTGCAGCTCTGGAATGAGAAGTTTATGCTTCCATTCACCCTACTGCTTTGATTTTATTCAGGTGCTGTAGCACACGTCTTATTCGGGCAGTCCTTGCTATTGTGGTAGTCACACTGATCAAGTTTAATTATTCTCAGACATCTAGCTGTGTGGAAAAACATCTTGAAGACAGCCTTCCAATGAGTTGACAGAATGATGAAAGGGAGCTACAAACAGGCAGCTGGGGCAGTACGGGGAAGGTGGCTGCTTACCTTAATTATTATGAATGAAGAGAAGGAAGGACAAAATGAAAAAGGTTACAGCCTGTAAAATTTGAAAGTGTAAGCAATTATTTTGGTCTTTATTAGAATACTTCTTATCCCTATTAAGGATTTTTACTGGTTCACATAACTGAGCCTTTAAAATGGTGGGGACTAACTGTATTTTTGTATCTTAACATACAAAGATGTATCTTTTCTCCCATCGTTTCTGGATGTAGAGACTATCAAATGACCCCACGTACGTGTTTACAATGATTAGAGCCGCTCAGAATTGCACCATAAGATACAGTCTTTGATGAAGGACTGAAAGCCTTATTTTCATTGATGGATGAATTACTCAGATTACTGGGAAAAATGGCTAGAGGCTTTTTATAGCATTGAAGAAGTGTCATTAATTAAGTAGGCAGTTTATTCAAGCCACAAGGACTGCAGACAATGGTTAAATCATGTATAAGGATTTTTACATTGCATGCTGCATAATCGAGCAGCAGCATTAAAATGCAAAAAGAGGAAGATGCAGGGAAAGGAGAGTTCAGTTGTCTTTCAAGATAAATCTGTTTGTTAAATAAAACAAACAGATAAAGAAAACCTACCACAGCTTAACTGTCTTTAATATTTTTGGACTGTTTTTAGAAACATTTCAAACCTTTGTGGCAATCTTGCTATTAAAATTAGTGATTTCTGCTTGCTTGTGCTAAGGGACCTGTGAATGTTTACTATCTGATTGCAGCCTTTTATAGACAAAATATGTGGAGTTTTTATATATATTTAAAACATTTAAATGTTTTTAAGGAGACTTAGTGCTCTTGTTTTATATATTTATACATGTTGGAATTCAGTAACGCTGTGTTTTTGCTCTTTGCTTGGGGACTTGATTTTTTATGATGGTACATAATAGTGACAGATTTTGTGTAAAAAAGCAGTGTGAATTTTAAGTGCTATTTTGCCTTTCTTTGTCCCATCTCTTTTTATTATGTTGTTTTCAAGCTGCATTATGCAGCTATTTCCTAAATCATGGATTTCTCTTTTTCCCTCCTCCTTTTTCTGCTATCAGTGCATAGTTGTATTAACATTGTCTTTCCTTTGTGTTTTTGACTCAGAGTAGGTTTTCATGCATCGTTCTGCTGAGAACAGAGCTTCCAAAAAGAAGGAAGGAGAAGAGTTAGATAGCTTGGTGCACTGTACCTTTTTTTAGTTGCGCTCTCCTTTTCTCGCTAGTAATGAGCAGCTACATTGCAGATTTCAGTACTCAGATGAGGACTTCATAGGGTTTGCCTTGAGTTTTGGTGAGGGTAGACAACAAGGATGTTCTCTTTGGAGCCTCCAGAGCTCATCTACAGTTTCAGGAGCTGTGGCATCTCTCTGCGAGTTTATTCCAGACAAGATTTTTCCTGCCAGAAACCGTAGCCTGTACTGAACAGTTATTGAGTGGGTAATTGAAGGAACAGAGCAATAAGGTGATGCTTCAATGTGCTTTTTTTCTTCCCACTCGCTTCATCTGTGCCTTGCCTAATCTTTCCCTTGATGCTCTTCATCCAGCCTGTGGAGGCAATGCACTGAGAGAGCTAACGAGATGGTGCTGTTTGTTCTAGTCATGAGGGCTTGTAACGTGGGGCATGTTTATGGGCTGATGGCATCGTGGCTCATGTTTTCTCAGTAGCTCCTGCAGTGTTTCATGTCAGCACTGTTTCAGATGAGTCTTGCAAGGAAATTTTCCCCCTAATGACTCTGCCTGAGAGGAGTAATACAACTGTTTTAATGTTTTGCTCATCATTGTAGACAGGGTATTTGATGTTTGTTACTGCAAAAAGCGATTGGCTGAATGGATTTCTACATCCCTTTGGATGCACAGTGTTGTAGGCCGTACAGATCAGCCTCAACAGTGTACCTTGGAAATCTTTACCTGTGACACTCAGGTCACAATATTGCTATTTTAGTTGACTGGAATGTGGAGTTTGTTAAGCTCTGCACATTCTACCACGTCTTCACAAGGATGTCGATGGCAGTGACAAACCAGAGATGAAGGGAGAGCTGAAGACTTGTTGTGCTATTCAGTTAATATGTCCACTTAGCAATTTTTTACCCAGTGCTGTTTTACATTTTTGAAGCATCAGTGTTTGAGTCAGCAAAGTGAAGATGAACACAAATAGAAACACAACCAGTCGATGTGTGGGAAGTGTCAGGAACAAAGAAGTTGTTTGCCTCTCCTCTCACCTTGCTGGCAGTTGTACAGAAAGATTTTGCTTATATAGTCTGAAGTCTTTAGTTCTCTGGGACAAGGAATGCTTACTTGAACTTGTCTTTTTCAAAAGCTCTGTGCTACTCTTCAGCTGTGGGGCAAATAGTAAGAATGAGGTTTTGCAGTGGACCTCTGCAAGGGAGCAGCATGTACCTATGCTGCTTTTTAAGCACTGCAGGGAAAAAAATTGAACCTGCTATGGGAAGTTCTCTCTTTCTAAGGAGAAGTCATATGTAAGGCAGGAAAATTGCTCTGTTCAAATTTTGAACTGGTCAGAAGAGGGCATGTGAGTGAAAGTGGAATTCTTACAGAGGAACAGCTCGCCAAACTGTCAAGGTTTTACAGCATTTTTCAGAAACAGTCCATTATTCCATTGCCAAACCCACTTGGTGGAGAATGTTTCGGCCCCAGGATCCCTTTGGTTCATCCAGAGCTTTGTACTCTTTTTGGTTCAAAAGAAAGCTGGCAGCATGGTTGATTTGAACTTTATCATCACTGGTACTTAATCCATCAATTTTTTAGAAGTTAGTAAGAAGACCAGGAGCTAAATGGGTTCTTGAACTTGGGTCAGATGTCTTCAAGCTTGTGAATAGTTTGAAATCTTGATGCAGGAAAGGAGGATTAGAGTGATTGAATCTGGAGGAAGATATTTGCGGATTTCTGCGCTAGGTCTCGTCTGGGAGACACAGGCCAAGTTTCATAGTAAATGGGAGATGAAAGGCGGTATTTTTGGCAAGTGATATCATGTAGTCTTTCCATTGATTTGACAAAAAAAGATAGTATGCCAGTGGGAAGTGGGAGCAGTATATCTTCATTCTCCAAAACAGTTCCCATTAATGTTTCATCCTACATGGATTCAGCTTGAGCTCTCTGCTTTGTCCAGGAGCCAGTTTCTTGTCAGTGTTCAGACGCTGAGGGATTGTTGGTGACTGCATCAGCTGAAAAGAGATTAATCCTTCCCTGCTTTCCTTGGGTTTAGAAGAACAGTAATTCTTCTTCAGTGCCTCATTCAGTAACTGTTACTCAGCTTGATTCCATGTTGACTCAGTTACACTTGACCTCAGCCATTCTATGTATTTCCTGACCATGCTGAGTTACTGCTCTCTGCCAGCACCTAATATCTAGAAGGAGAGTGTAGAAGTTAAGGGACTAACTTCCATTGGCATGTATCTTAACCCAGGGGCTTCTTGATTTTATGTTACGAAATTTAAAACAGCAAGGACATTGCTTCTAAACTGCTTTGTATTGCATTTTCACTGGTCAAGTGTCCCGGTTATGGGGACAGGGTCAGTTCCAGACCAACGGAGGGTCCTTTTCCTGAGTTGTAGCTCCACGTGTAAG
>JAWMRA010000113.1:53754965-53845335 GCA_035584735.1 Pseudotriccus pelzelni | reverse complement strand
GCAGCAATTTCCCAGGTAGCCAGTCTGCAGGGGCTGCCAGCATCTCTCCAGAGGGAGATGTCCTTGTCTCCAACAGTCAAGAGTGCCATCCTTTTTTCTAAGCAATACCATTTTCAATTAGGACAAAAACCCACAAAACCTCAGCAGGAACTCTCAGACTTCTCAAGCTCTGAAGGAGATTGTGGCTTCAGCAGTCAGCATATCTTTCAGGAAATAACTAAAACCTGGCTTGGAAATAGTGCAGGAGACTGCCAAGATTATCAGTTGACTTCTTTGCCTGATTGAGTAGTTGTTGGTAAAACTAATTGCATTTTCCCACCGAATGTTGTTTTTGTTGCTATATATAATTGAATATATATGAAAAATGTGTGTTTTCATAGACATGTGCACACCTTCTTTTCAGAGTTTAGTTAGAAGACAGTCCTGCTTCCAGAGTACTTCTGCTGTGGGAGCTCAGTGGTCCAGGCTCAGAGTCCTGTCTGAGTAAATTGCCGCAGAAGATATTCTGTAGAAGGTGTTCAGCTGTTGGTTTTTTTGTTTGTTTTGCATGCTGCTTCAAATGTGATTTGAAACCTGACACAGCTTTGAAAAATGGACAACTCTTGTCCACATCTTACGTAAACTAAAGCATATTGTTAATATATTAAACACCATAAAGGACAACTCTTTTCAGTTAAAAATGTAATTGTGATAGGACGCTTCCTTGAAAAATATCTCAAGAGTCAATAAAGAATATAGAGATGTGTGTTCCTGGAATACACAGGTCAGAGTTGGTCCAGGTATAATTACAGAGGCATATAATAATCAGTCTTTCTGTGATTTGCCAGAATTCTTACAAATAACATTATCTCTGCCTGGACAATTGCTTCTATCCCCACACGTCCAGAGTAGTTGCATAGCTTGAGATCCTGGTTTTAAGAATACTTATATTTGTGACTCCTGAAGTGGCATTCAAGGCTTTATCTCATTTACAGTCGTTCAGCAATGTTATACTATTTTAGAGAGAAATAAAGCCAGTGCAGTTTGAATCCCCAGGTTTTAGTGTTTCGTATTTTTAAATGGATTTGTTGCCAAGATCTCCAGTGGATTTACTTTGTCTTCTCATTTTGTAATAGTTATCTAGACCCTATGGACTCTGTAAAAGAGAGTATGAACAAGTGTGAAAGTAGGTAACTAAACCAGAGCTGCTTTTGAAAGCATTAATGGCCTCAAATGAGAATTTCACTGCTATGTATATGCCTATATATGCAGTTAGCTGAACGACCCTGGGTGTACCATCCATGTGTGGGGCTGGTAATTCCCCATGTCCAAAGGAAACAAAAGCCCTTCTCAGTTTTTTTGGACATTAAGGGAGTCAAAGAAAACCTAGTGCTTTCCCTCTGAGCTTGTGTGTGAATTGTAGTGATGTGTCTTTTTGTGTCAGTTCAAGAAACCGCTTTACAGCAACTGAATTTTTAATGGACATAAGAAGTATGCAGCGGGAGACCAGCTGTCTCCCTCAGTCTGCTTCCCTTTCTTTCTGTCTGCATTTTGAGGTAAAAAAAGGAAAGCCAGAAATATCGCACTGAGGAAAAACAAACTTTCACTTTGTAATGTGTTCTAAGAAGCGGCTGCTGCACTGTCTCATGCTTTGTGATGGAGAAACAGTAAACAAGAAGAGCCCAAGGAATGCAAAATGCTAATACTATGATTGCAAAATGCAGTAACTAAGCCTTTGCGAGACCAGCATTCTTTCGTTAGGCTAATGAATGAAAATAATTAAAGGCAATAATTTTCCAAGTATTTCCTGTGTTACTAAGCCTACCTGCATAAATAGAAGGCTGATCCATCATTTTGTATATTAATCACCTTATAGTTCAGTTAATTTTGAGTCAGCAAAATAGATTTATCTCTATTAGTATGATGCCATTATGATGACAGCTGTGAAGGCTGTTCCTATCATAAATACTAATGTTTGTCCAGATGACTAAATCAGGGCAAACAGAACTAATTCTGCTTCCCTGAACTGCTCAGCATCTTCTGACAGTGCAAATGCAGTTGGCCTTATTAGTGTTTTTGAAGAATGTAATTTCTGAAGTACAGTGCCTACTTTTCCTATGGGGGAAAATAGGGGAGGAGGCTGATGGGAAAAAAACAAACAGGCAGGTCTAAATTTTGAAAAAGGGAGTGTCAGTGAAGCAGAACACTGAATAAGGCAGCTGCAAATGCAGAACTGTGCAGCGTAAGTTGTTAATGGCAGCATTCATACTACATGCTATGATGGCACTAAGGTTTCAGCAGATGTGCGTGCCAAACAGACACAGACACAAAAAGTCAGGGAGTAAGACAAAATGCTGAAAGTGCAAGGTTGGCAAATTGGGTAGATGTAAGAGGAATTCTTCAAACTTTAGAAGTTAATGCTGGAGAAAGTTAAAACCCAAAAATCTAAAGTTTTTGGAAGATCATTTGTGATTTACTTGGTCACAAAATGCTGATGAGGTTTTTGCCCTAAACTACTATTTCACTGTTAAAGAAACTCCTAACCGAGGCTGAGGAAATTAAAAGAGAGTCCTAGAACAGGGTAGGTAGTTTGAAATGCAGCAAGTCCCTCTGTCTGACTGGTGCATCCAAGTGTTATGAAAGATGTTGAATATGAACAATATAGCTGCTAGCAGAAATAATCTTGTCTGTGTCCTAAGTCTTGAAAGGCAACCCTATTTTGCTGCAATATATTTAGGAAAGGGTTTAGGAACCTTCAAGAGATGTATAAATAAGGTTTACATCTGCGCTTCACAACAGGTTAAAGCAAAAAGTGAACATGGAATAAAGAAACACCTGTAAACGTGTCTGAAAAGATCAGGATGTTTCTTCCAGAGGGACATCACGATTCACTAATCTCAGATGTCTTTTATGTGTGTCAGTAAAAGTAATGTCTAGGAAAAAAATAGCAGAAATTATGTATTTAGTTCTGAAAAGTCAACACACTCCAATGCAAGTAGCATCCCCCTTAGGATTTCCTGACAGAAATACTGTGCTTTGGCATAGTCTCATGGTCTCCTTCATCCTCTGCATGAAGGATTTGGCAGGGATAGAAACCCCAGCAAATTATGACAATACATATTGTAGTTGCTATGTTTGGATGGATTAGCAGGGCAGGGAGAAGAACTGGCTGGGAATCAATCTGTAAAGGGGAAGACCAAGGAGTCAATTTCCACTTTAAAAATGGAGACAGTGGGTTTGCCTTTATGTCACACCCTATTTTAAATTGTTTCTTTATATTAAAATACTACTGTTTAAAATGTTTACCATTGTGGGATAGCAACATTTACAGGTTAAATACAGTTATTTGTATTACTGTAGGGATGTAGAATGATTATTTCATGTCCAAAAACTTAGTTTGCTGGACTGTCCCAGTAAACATCTTCTAGGACATATCTAAGTCTTTGCTTTCCTAATGGCAAAAAGTGGAAAAACTTTGTGTGGTCACGTTGTCCTTCCAGCTGCCACCTGTCTTACGGGAGAAGGAAGATCCGTAACTTGAGAAATTGCTAGATGGAGTTATTGACAGGTTAGACATAGCTTAGGGAAGATTAGAGCGCTTGAAATTTCATGACAGATGACATTAATTTTCAGAACATTTCATTGTATCCAGTAATTTAAAGGCAATCTGTTCATGTACCTTGCATAGTCCTACAAGGCAAGTTCTGTCTTTATGTGGAAATTTGGGGTTTTAAACAATGAAATTGTATTAGGATGGAGTTTACTAGATTCTGTTTTAATTAGTGAAGTCTGCAAGTTTTTTTGCTTTTGTGAGTTGTCAGATGTATGTTCATTGTAAAACGTCAGAGAGGATCTTTTAAAAATCCTGGGCCAACAGGAGTAAAGCAGATATATGTTCCTTTTACAACGTTCTAGCGTGATGATGCTGGAACCTCTCACTTTAGAATTGCTACCCTAAAGTAGCCTCCAGTGGCTTTATAGTTCTTCCAGTAGCAATAGCAAATCCAGCTTCTAATACTTCAGCTTCAGTCAAAGGCTCAGTTGTTTCCCTGATGCAGAATGACAGCTCAAATTCTGAAAAAGTATTGATCAGATTTCCTGGGAGTTTTGTTTAACCAGCAACATTAGAAACCTTTAGTGTTAATACTAAATGTCATGAAGAGAGGCATCTGTTTTATCAATATCTTTCTGTAACAGTATTGACTGTTCAGTTTGAACTACCAAACTCTGAGACGGGAAACAATTTTGTCTTTTACCCTGCATACATTCATCAAGTCACTTAATACATTATTGCTGGGGTTGGATTATCCTTGCTTATTATAAAAGTCAAAGTGACTGCAGTTCTGGAAAGCTTCTTTGACGATGAGGACAGGCAAAGATGCAGGAATGGACCGTATCTAGGTTCCCTGGAGATTTAAGTCAGGACAGTTTCATTGGTTAAAGTCTGTAAATCATAACAACTCAATTTTCTCAGGTACTGCGTATGATCAGATGTGGTGAGATGGCAGGACCTCCCCTTTTCCTAATGCTGTTTTATTCAAATTAATGCTTGAGTATTCTTATTGTTGATGAGTTCCATTTAATTACATTAAACCAAATTAAATAATAACAAAATGCAAAAAGAACATCACTGTTAGAAAATCATACTTCTCTTACGAAGTAGTGGGCCTCCTGAGCCAAACCTTCAATGCACTCGGTCTTTGGTCAATCTATTGTAGCTTGGTTGATCTCTGTGTTGCCAAACCATTTTCTGCTAGTGCTCTGTCTGGTCCAGATGCATTGCAGCATCACGACAGATCTTACAGGAACAGTGACAGTTCAGCACAACAGATCCATATGTAGCAAAGTCACCAAACAGATTCACGTTGTTCCTCTTAAAATTAATTTTGTCGCTTCTTGGCTATTCTAATAGTCATCTCCTCGTGAGATGAATACTTCAGAGCAGAATACCCCATCTTTTTTTTACCATATATATTTCAGAAATTGGTGTATTTCAGACTGTTAATTAAAGAGTTTTTGATATCTTCAGCATTTAAGGGGATTTCAGTCTTGAATGATAAGTTTCATGGATGATAGTTTAAAAACCTTTAGATGAAAAACTATTTCATTTACCAGACCTAGATTATGAAACTTATCCCGGTTTATCACAGAGACTTAAGAGGTCAGTAGACTTTAGAGAAGGCTGTTTTTCAGGTATTCAGATTTGTTATAATAAATAGGAATTACCCCAAGCTTAGAGAACCAGGACATTTGTGTTTCAGAACTGAACAGAATTTTCAGCTCTTGGTAGATTTAGAAAACTATCCCAGTGCTGTTTATCACAGTTTTCCCTTCAAAGCATACAACATCTAGGCACGACAGGAGCCTTACATTTGTGTGACCTTTAATCAGCTACAGCTTCACTGTGGTGCAGGCTTCGTTATGTTTGATATGTTTTTTAAAGACATACTGTATTTTTGTTGTGGTACTGACTCACACTTTGAATGTATTGGGTGATTTTAGGTATTTGGTTATCAGATTATGCATATTCTACAAATGCTATTCTACAAGTGGTAACGCATGTAAAATCAGTTGAAATAATGAACAGGATGAAGGAGAGGGAAATGAGTCAAGAGAAGAACAGAACAAGAGGCCAAAGAAGCACTTCAAAATAAGTACTTGGGTTTGGTTTTTTTAATTACTATTATCATCATTTAGCTTTTGTAATAGAATACTATAACTTGTTCATTAGCTTTATCCAACATTCCCTCTGACTTCCTAGATCTGCAAATATTAAAAAAAAATATTAATTTAGGCAGCTAAAATGCAACTTCTTAAATTTCTCTGTTAGATCCTTCAGGCATACCCTGTGGCTCAACCTTTTGTCTGAAGGTCAAGAGAGTTTTATTCATCTGACATAAGTAGCTTAAGTGTGGCATTTATAACTTGAGTAATGTTATGGATGATAACACCATTAGGCATTTTTACAGCTTCAGCAGGAGTTCAGCCAGCAGGGCTATCAGCCTGATAAATGCTTTCATCTTAAAGGTTGTATTGCTTGCAATAACCCCAAAACGTAAAGCTGCTCCTTGCGACCTACAACCTGGCTAAAGAGATGAAGAGTGCCCTCTGACATTTCTAGGTTGCTAAAGAGCTCCGAGGTTCCAGAGCAAGAATTAAGATGCTGACATGCAGCTGTTCTGGTCTGAATTGGAAATTACTGAGGACTTCATAATTTTGAATGATCTGGGGGCAATGCTACTCAAAAGAATTAGCTTTAGATTGAGATGAGAGTGAACTCTGGGTGATGAGTGCAAGCATTCCTAGCCAATTATAAAATGTTTTTACAGGATTTTAGGAGGCAGAATCTTCTACTACTATTGTCAGAAACAATAGAGAGTTTCACCTCCTCTGTCTAGGTATTTGCAGTTATAAAACTTCTAGGAAATTTGTAACAAACCAACCTACAGAGTAGATTGAAAGTGGTGTGAGAAGCTAGTAGGATTTTGCCTTTGTAGTACTTTATTTTGTAGACATCTGAGGGAGAGTGGCTGTGTTTTCAAAGTAGTGAAAGTGGCTGTGCACTGATTATGCACGTAAAAAACAGTTGAAATAATGAGCAGTGTGAAAGGAGATGATACAAGTGGAAGAAGAATAGAATGAAGGATCATGGGGGAAGGTGGCGTGAGATGAGCAAAGCTGGAGTTCTTGCTTTTATATCTAAGAATAGTAATCTGAGGCTTGTAGCAAACTTTAGCTGCTGTTTTAACCCAGCAACTATTTAACACAAAAATATTCATAACATGTAATGATTATAGTTAAGGCAGCCAGATACTGATTTTTTCAATATTTTTGATAATGTGGAGCAACTCTCTTGTTTTTCTTAAGATTTTAATGACTTCACTGGAGTTCTTTTGTTAAATTGCCATTCTAGTTTACCACCTTCATTGATCGTTATATTGATTATTGAAGACATTTTAGTGCCTTTTTTTTATTGACTAAGACTTAAGAAGCCACGCTTGCTTTCTGAAACATCCAAAAGTGCAACCATGACAATTTCTTCCTAGGAGAGTGCTGTTGTATAAATCTGATACAAAACATGCTTTTAGTGCTGCAAGTCTGACACTACATCTCAGCAGGAAGATGGAAAAGAAGACCTCTGACAGCAGAGGCCAGCAGGGGTGATTGCAGTCTTTGAACAACAGCTGTACCGGGAGATCCTAAGTAGGCTATGATTCTTCATCTTGGAAAAAGAGATGACTAGGGGATTCGATAATAGAGGTCTGTAAAATTGTGACTGATGCTGAGAATGTAAGGAGGGAACAATTATTCTGTACTTCTTTTAGTATTAAGAGCTAAAGGTTACCAAGTGAAATTATCAATTATCAAAGAAGAGGGAATATTTTTTGCTGGAAGCTACATGAGTGTGTAGGGGAGATGCCTGCTCAGTACATCCTGTTCTTTTACTCTTCCCCAAACACTTGACCACTCTTAAAGGTAAGATACAAGGCTAGGTGAGTTTTTAATCTGAGCATATAATTGTTAGTAACTTAAATTTACAAGTATTGGAAATAGGTGGCAGACTGAAGAGCAAGTATAAGATTGGCCTTCCTTTTAGCTTCAGCTTTAATGCTGGCCAGATTTCAAATTGATGAGTGCCTTTAAACTTGCTTGAAAATATATTTGCCTCTTACGGAATTACGTTATAGCAGCAACTGCCTTGGCTAATGCATTTATAGTTTTAAGATTTATTCATCCTTATTTCCTGATGTTTTTCTAAAATTCATCAAATATGCAGGATCTTAACTTGCTTAAAGCCTTGAAACAGAAAATGCTTATAAAAAAAGAAATTGCAGGTTCCAGTCAGTCTGACTTCAGTCTGTGCACAATGGCTATGGAGTTGTTTAGGGGCGAGAAAAAAAACTCGGGTTATCCATTTTGTATTTGAAATGGTGGGTGGAAGCTCTTCTTCATCTCTTCCTGAATGTGTAGCACATTGCCTTCCTCTTGGACTGATCATACTGCTTTTGCCTCTGTTTTGCCACCTGCTCTCAGCTTGTCAACTGAATAACCTGTCCTTCTCTATTCAGCTTTCTCTTTCTTACAAGCTGTTTGAAATCTCTGCGAAGACCTCACTTCTGTCAGCAGTGCCTTTTCTTTTGGTACTGTTATGACTGATGCATACCTCAGTTTCTGCCACCAATTTTAGAAGTTTCTGTATAATCCAAGAATACTTCAGAATCTGTGGTAGCCCTTCTGCCAGCTCGCTGTAGTTGTAGTAATGGCCAGGTTCAAATAAAGTGTGATGTCTGATATTGAAGTGAACAAAATGCACCCACCACAAGACATTACTTGCTCGCAGATTTTTATGATCTTAGCTCTAGGCTTTGGTGCTTTAACTTCATTCTTTACATAGATCTTTGGTTGCAATGTTCTACTCTGGCACCATTTCACATCCCTGACTGCCCTGCTTTCAATTAATTTCCAGCATATCTAGTTAACTACCAGATGCATTTGAAGGAGGGTCCAGTGGCTGACATTTGGAGAGACCAAGGCCTGTTCTGTTATTTCCAGGTTCTGTTTGGCACTGCTGATGGACAGGTTATCGTCATGGACTGTCATGGCCGAATGCTGGCCCATGTGCTCCTTCACGAGTCGGACGGCATCCTCAACATGTCCTGGAACTACCCCAGCTTCCTGGTGGAGGACAGCAGTGAGAGCGACACGGACTCCGACGACTATTCCCCACCACAAGGTAGTGTTTTGTGCGTGTCCTTTTCTTTCAGCTTCGCAAGCGCTCATGAAGGCATCTCAAATACAGGGAGTTGTCGTGCTGTTCAAAACCAGCAGGATGGCCACGGTTTCAAGCTCTGGTAGACCAGAGAGTGGGTCTGTTCCCAACTCTGCCACCAGCCTTGCTGCAGGTCATACCTCATCTGTGCTGCTCTGCCTCTGCGCAAATGAGATAACAGCACAGAGCTCAAAGTTTTCAGTGAGGGTGAGTGAAAAACACTAGATAGGGACATGTCAGGTCTCACTGATAAGCAGGTATGAGGTATTGCAACGGTTTGTGTGTATGCAGGTAGTCAGAGTGCAGTCACAGAAGGTAATGCATTATTGTATAGATCCATGTGAAAAGACACCAGTACTAGACGCAGTGTAAAGTACTGTATATGTAATTTTATCTCTGTTTCGTAGGATTTCTGTAATCCTTATTATTTCAGTCCCATCCCTGATAGTCCTGACATAAAGAGCTCAATAAATACCATAAAAGGCTCGAAAATTAAGATATTACCTGCAATTATGTGAGGTAGAAGCAGGGTGACTAAAGCTGTCTGGAGTTACTAATTCACATGCTTCAGAGAAGATTGCCAGTTTGAGGCTCAGGAGGAAATCCTTCCTTCTCCTTAAGTCTCAATACATGAAATGCTTTAGTTTTAAACTCTCAGAATCATCAGTAGCAAAGACGTATGAGGCCTAGGTGTCCATGCACAGTCAGTCCCATCCTTCTCATTTAAGTAACACTAATACTTCCTGGTGATGTGGTTGATTAGTTTATAAGCTCTAGGTAAGTTATTTCCGTGATCTAGTGTATAATGTCTGAATTAAATAAAGAATTAAGTTAATATAACGGTGATTGTACAATGAAAATTTTAAATACATAATAACTAGAAATAATTCTGAATTTGCATCTCAGATCTGAACCTCTGAATTGAGGACCTTTGCAGTTTTAACTCTAATTTGGATTCAGTTAAAAAAATCTACTTTTTCCAGTACCATGTGTGTATACATAAGCTTGTCTGTATAACAAACTTATGTATTTAACAAATAATGAAAGAAGATAGTGTGATCATCTCGTAAAATGTTCGTGTATTTTAAAACTGCATTTCATTTTGGCTTTCGTTCCTCGCTTTTGGTACTGGGTGAGATTTCTTATCTTAGAAGAAAAGAAACAAACTTCAACCTAGCAAGCTTCTAAAACAAGACAGACAACAACCCTGAATTGGGTTTTTTGCCGTTTTTGTTTTTAAATACTGAGGTTCCAGTTGGAGGATGGTGAAGCTGCAGAATACACAGATGAGAACTTAAATGATCTGAACGTGTTAGCTTTTTTCTGAGTCAGTCAGGGGGTGGGTGGACTCATTACAAGCCTACAAGCCTATTTTAATGATTACCCAAACATAATGTGTTTTCCTTAGAGCAGATGCAGCATAAATCTCTCAAAGGTGATGAGCCTTTGACTCACACAGATGTGTAGGAAGGACTAGAAGTTTGTTGGGTTTTTCTTTTTAGATTATATACAACACAGAGGTGGTAATAACTAGACATATTTCTTCAAAGTGCTTTCTGATCAGCTTTTTTACACGTTCGGAAAGCAATACTACTCTTAACTGGATCTGCCATTTTTGTTGACTGAAAAGATGTTGGCCTGTCCTTGAGAGGCACTTAATCAGGGACCAGTGGCATCGCCTCTCAAAAACTATGAACAGGAAGAGTTAAACAGCAAATGCTACAGATGGTGATATTGGTCATGAAGTATTTAAACAAAGGAGTTTCAGTGAATGCTGAAAAACAAGCCCAGAGGAGCAGAGACTTTGCAGAAATGTTTTTTAAGCCACATGTTCTATTTGGGCTCACTCAGACCTTTGGGTGCATTGGATCCTGTTACACAGAATGGAAGGTAACTTCATGCTTCTGCCTAGCTCTTAATGTTTAGAATGCAGTAATTTGTGACAGGTCAGATTGTTCTCTTAGAAGTTCTTATGATGTCTGTTTGTGACTTAAGGAGGAGTCCTCAGCACTCGCCCAAGAAGAAAGTATGTCGAACAAATAATTTCTAATGCGATTATATTGTTCATCATACTGGTTTTCAACTAGGGTTCCAAGGAAGCCTTCCAAGGCGCTGGTTTTCAATTTTTTGACACTTTAGGGAGTTGACGATGGAGAAAAATTGAAAAACACCACTATATAACATAATAGTATATGCAATAAATCACTTTGGATGTGCTGCAGTAAAAATTCACAAAGTAAAAACACTGGGGTGTCACAGAAACAGACAAGCTTAAGTAGCTAAACCTGCTTTGCTTTTGCCCCTAGATGTAGCAGAAATAAGCAGGTGGAGTTTGAGACTAGGCACCACTCCTGGTGATGGTAGGCTGAAGTACTGTGTGTTTCAGCCTGGGGTAGTTACTTTTGGTTGTTTACCTTTTGCTCACTCCAGAGCCTTGTTTTGCAGATGGACCAGCTGCGTATCCAGTCCCAGTGCAGAACACCAAGCCACTGCTTACCGTCAGCTTCACGTCGGGAGACATCAGCTTAATGAACAATTACGATGACTTGTCTCCTACTATCATCCGCTCAGGGTTGAAAGGTACAAAAGGAAGCCGTTTCACCCCTTCCTATGCTCTGTTTTTCTTGTGTTTTTAGTAATGTGTGCATAGGTTATGTTTTTGTGGTGGTCCCTCCTTAATCCTGAAGCACTCGGCTGCTGTTACTGCTGTTTCGAGCAGTGACACCTGCTGGAGGAAGAGCAGCGCTTGGCTGATGGAGTTTTTGTGTTTGAAAAATGTTTCAAAATGCCTTTGAGATCATATTTTTATGGCAGTTTTGTAGAGCAATCGATCTGTTTGCAGTTATTCAACTGAATGTGCTAATGTGTTTATGCTTTTTTGTGTGAACGCCTCTGCTACATAACACTGCCCTTGCATGTTTAATTCACAAAGTTTTCCATGCTTTTGGTAACCCAGTATGAATTGCAATGCTGCTTTGATTCTCACAAATATTGAAAACTTGCTAGAATTATTAACTGTCACGAAGCAAGTTATTCTGAGAGAAGGAAAATGCCATTGATTAATTACTATACGTCTTGCTAAGTGATGTGCATGAATGTTCGATCAGTGTTCCATGTAAAATCTTTAACTCCCATTGAAATTTTTACTGTTCTTACCTATTAAAAAAGTCCCTTACTTTGCCAGCACTCTCAGTACAATTTAATGTGTTTTGCCTGCAGAGACTTTTTAATTCACTGCAGCACATAGGCACATACCTAAATATGCTTTTGCACCTCCACAGGTAAATTAGTTTTAAATTAGATGAAAAGAAAATGAGGCTGTTGGAGCAGACTCTCAGCTGTTCTGGAGCAGTGGGATGTTTTTGGTGAAAAGTTGCCCTAACACCAGCCCCGTAGTTTTTGGGTGATCGATTACGTAGAGTAGTCTTAGGATGTAAAAGAAAAAATCACCTTTGAGGTTTCTTTTTCACTCCTTCCTCCATCTGTGCCAATGCAAGAAGTGCATGAGTGGCAAAATGTAGCATCATGAGGCAACCCTGTGATCCAGAAAACTTTGTCAGCCGAAAGGATACCTAAGGTATGAAAAACTTAGTAGTCTCGAGTTGTCATCTAGTCCATCTTTCAATTGGAAACAGTAAGAGAAACAAACCACATGTTATTCTCTGTTTAGAGTTGCAGGGCTCTTTTTTGCTGAGGGTGTCTGTCCTGTTTCTCTTTCCCCATTGACTTTCACTAGTGGAACAAGGTCCCTTAGTTATGTCACCCTCCTGCAGTGAAATATTAATGTGCAAGCTAGAGTAGAAATATTTTGGTGAGTTATAAACTGGACTACATTGTTTTCATCAGTAGACTAAAAATGTACAGCACCTTGCTGGATTGGGAGTGTGTGTGAGGCAGAGAAAAGTGACTGGGATATCACTCTCTTGTTTTGAAGCACTGTACAGTGGAAAGTATTTACATATAGTTTTATATAGATGTCTGCTTTTTCGGTGTCTTCATTTTAAATTTTGTTTCAAGGGACTGTAATTTTACTGCAAGAATGTGCAAAACCACCCAGTTTAGGGTCTCCATCCTGTCCAGGCACTTGGTATTCTGCTGAGAGTTGATGGTCCTCAGTATTGGCTGCAAGTTCTTATTCCTCTGCTTGTGTTTAAAATCTCAAAGTATTGCTCTGTGGTCTCTGCAGCAGATATCCCTACATTTATGGGCTGTTATAAGGCTACTCAATGAGTTTTTAAAGCAGTAAACTATAAAACTATTTCAAGCAGTAACAATATATTTTTGCCATTCAACTGGTTTTTGCAGAGCTGTACTGGGAATATTTTGGTGAAATTGATAGAGAAAAGCTTTGATAATTTGACTACCCAAATAAAAGTTCTTCTTTTCATCCAGTACTGGTGATTTTGGCAGTCCTAGTGGAGGTCCTGAACTGTTCAGATGTTTCATTTCTTTTTTTTATGCTTTTTAATTCAGTGATTCTCAGCGCACTGGTACCTGCAGAACTGCAGAACTGCATCTACTAGTTGCACTAGTTAGAACTATTGCCTGCTGAGGTATTGTAAATTTGCAATGCTCTCTGTTCAGTGTTTGCTGATACACGTGCCTGTAGTTGCTGGCAGGTAGTTTTGAGGGATGACTGATCCACTGATTTACTTGCAGACCATTACCCTAGACAAAACCTCCATCTGATTTTTAATCTCTGTGCTTATGCTGAGAACCTAGTTATCAGTGGAGCTATTTTATATAAAGGTTCAATAGTTGCTGAAGACCCTGTTGGCAGTGCAAGCATGCAGTAGAGACACGGCCAACCCTTCGCTGCCTTTGCAGCAGCCTAGCTGTAGGAGTTAGTGAGAGAGGAAACTGCTGGACAAAGTAACCACTCCTCTTCCTCTTGGTATGGGGATCAGCTGAAAGTTTTACCTGAAGACATGTGTCCAAAAGAGACTGTTTTTTCATTTTGATAGTTGTGTAGTTAATCCAGTTACCAAAAGTGGAGTTGATCAGCTTGCCTCATTTATTTCTAGCCTGCCTATCATTTTACTCTCTGAGAAAGATGAATTAAATCCCATGTTAGGTTACTTAGAGGGCTGAAAACTAAGAGAAAACAAGAAGCGTACCATGCCAGCTGTGAGAAAATTATCTTGAGGAACTTGCATCTTGCCTCTGATATGTACAGAAGCGTAATTCTCATGAGAAATATCAGAAAGTTGAAATAATACAAAACCATTTTAAATTGCACATAAAAGTCCTTGAAAATGACAAGTTGACAACTTGAAACAATTTTGAGATCCTTCCTGCCAACTCTCATTTCTCTCCTGCTTCTTCATTTGAAGACAGCTTCTCGCCCACAAGAGTCTTCAAAAGGTTCTTAGCAGATTGAGCATCCCAGAGCACAGAAATTTTGTCTTTACCTTTGGTTTGTCTCAGCACAAAATAGCTGCCTTTAACCTTTGGTTTAAAGAGTAAAAAGTTTTAAAGACTAGCTCAGTATTCTCTGCACATGCAAATCTGCCTCTGAAACACAAGCAGAAATGCAAAATACTGTTTTAGAGCTGCTCTTGAAGTGTGACAAAGAGCTAGAGGATATAGGGGTTTGAAATTAGCATTTCCAAATTAAGTTGTGGGCATTACTTATCATGAGGTGCCTATAAGAGAAGTAACTGATATATACATTCATATCTGTGTACATGAGAGACTAAGCAGTTCCTGTATGATTCTGGCAAACCCCTGCTAAGCTGGTGAGTAGATTTTCACAAGTCAGAATCACAGAATTATTAGGGTTGGAAGGGGCCTCTGGAGATCATCTAGTCCAACCCCCCTGCCAAGGCAAGGTCCCCTAGAGCAGGCAACACAGGACGTGTCCAGGTGGGTTTTGAATGTCTCCAGAGAGGGAGACTCCAGGACCTCCCTGGACAGCCTGTTCCAGTGCTCTGCCACCCCCAGCATAAAGAAGTTCTTCCTCATGTTGAGGTGAAACTTCTTGTGTTTTAGTTTCTGGCCACTGCTCCTTGTCCAGTGACTGGATACCATTGAAAAGAGTCTGGCACCTTTGAGATATTTGTGTGCATTAATGAGATCCTGTCTCAGTCTTCTCCTCTCTAGACTAAACAGGCCCAGTTCCCTCAGCCACTCCTTTTAACAGAGATGTTCCAGACCCCTAATCATCTTTATATGATGGTGGCAAAAGAAAACATATGACATGGAGACCATATGTATTTATGGACAAAAGTCCAAGTCTTTTTAATTTCATGTTACACCAAGTTATAACTTTAGTTTGAGTTGTGCTAGAAGTTAATATTCACAGCCAGTGAGAACATGAGGCACTGCCAGATATTCTGCTTTTTTCGCTGTAGGCCTTTCCAGACAAATACTCTTTGCTGTTCTCTTAGTGAGAGTATTTATCTGTATATTAACTTGATTCCACTTTTTTACTCCGAATCTGTACATAGAATCTTCCACATCAGTTTTAACATCTCTAGTAAATTCTTGTCCTTAGGTATTTAGGAGCAACTGCTAATTACATTACAGACTCATCACAGAGAGAGAAGAATGAATGGTTTTTACACATTTTTTTGCAATGTACAGAGTAGGGAGAGTCACTTTCCAAAGTGCATCTGTGGTGTATTTTCTACTGTTTCAATGAAAGGATTTAGGTTTCTAAGTACTTCAGTAACTTTCGAGAGCATGTTTTATCTGTTCAAGTTACTTTACATAATCTGGAAATGCTGTTCCTATCGATTCTGACCGGTGATGATTGCAAACCGTCTTTGTGATTTCAGATGTGGTGGTACAGTGGTGCACACAAGGAGATCTACTTGCAGTAGCAGGCATGGAAAAGCAAAACCAGCTGGTTGACCTCAGCAATGGTTCCCTGTTGAAAAGCGCACTTGTCAAGTTCTACAATGTGCGTGGGGAACATATCTACACTCTGGAGACACCTGTGCAGGTAGGAGGTACTTTATAAGTCTGTTCTCAATGCTTTGCTGACATGTCTTTCCCACATTAGCTCATAGGTATAGAACTGCAATGGGGAAAAGGTTGCAAAATGTCCTGAATTCATTCTAAAACACAGTATAGATAAAGATGCACTATAAATAATGATTGTTTGCATTAAGGTAGACATGCAAGACTGCGTCTGATCCTAAGGTCCACTGTGCTAAGTATTGTTTCCCAAAGTCATTGGGCCATGAACAAACAGATGGAAAAAGAAAACTCTTGTTTTACGGATAAGTGACTGAGGAGTAAAAAAACCAAGTTGGTTAATATTGTAGCGGAGGCAAGAGCTGGACAAAAATATTCCGAGTCCAGTATCATAACTACAAGATTATTCAGTCTTTGTTATTGCTGTAATTTTCTAATGTACAATCAGTTGGTCTGATGCAGTATTTTACTTTTTATGGCATCAGATGGAAAAGGATGAATCAGAAAGTCTTTTTTCTGTTCCCACCTTTTGTACAGACTTTCACTATAACCTCGGTCATGTAACTTGCCAAATAAATGTCAATACATGGTCTGTGTGCTGCTCAGAAGCACAACATTCTTGATGGATCTTCACTGGTATTTCAGAGCCCAGCTGAATGTATCTCTGTTTCATTTTCTGCAGCATAGGGATGACTCCATTCTGATTTCTGGCTGTTAGTAGTGAAACTTTACAATAGCTTTAAAATCTAAAAGTGAAGGAAAATGCTATAAATTTATTAACTCAATTATGTTTAATGATGATACCATGTATTATTTTTTTTTCAGTATACCCTCATCTGGGATGGATACAAAAGGATCACATAGTAAACCAGCTGCTAAGCCTTTGTGTTTGCTTATATGTAGCATTAACCTGTGCTTATTAACTTATCACTCTAATTTAGGTAGAAACCTTTAGTTGTGTAACGTGTAAAATAATGATCTCTTAAAGCCAACCTAAATACGTACAGTGACATCTAATGCTGATTTAGGTACCTAAAGGACTTACCCATAAACAGCTTTATTGTCTTAAATATAGCCCCTTCAGCAAAGTAGCACAGCCTTTTCCTCTTGGGATCAGTTCTGAAGAAAACATATTTATATCAGTGTTGCATTTTCCCAGACTAAGTAAAAAACAAGCCTTGTTCTGTTACTTCAGTACCAGAATACAGTATGTCCACATTAGCTGTTGAACCAGTGTAACACTGGTGTTAAGCTGTGAAATCACACTGTGGTTTGAGCATATGATCAGATCAGCCACGTTGCCTTAAAGTATGCAGGCTCTTCTCTTACTGTTTTGTTCCTGGTAATCTCAGATTCTCCTTTATTTAAATACCTTCACCTCCTCTGGTTCTCCATGTATAGCTTCATGTTTTCAGCTCTTCTCCTTTCTCCTCTTCTTAATTATCTGGGAGAAAGCATATATTGTGGCTGACACGAGGGCTGATCATTCTGCCGTTATGTGAGTACTTCTAGGGCAACTGACAGGCCAGGCAGAACACATTACTACCAAGCTTATATTGCAGTATTTCTCATTGTAAAAGTACTAATGTAAGTGTCTCAGCTCTTTCCAGCTGCTAGTTTTCATGGAAATGGCAGTATTTTAATGTAATGGAGACTTCTTCCCATATTGTCAACTGCAGATGAAAAGCCAACAACTGCAGGTTGGAAGTGAAGGATGGGGAGGATTGGGGGGTGGCAATCACCACTTAATAACAGAATCATGGAGTCTCATTTCCTTTGGAAACCAGTATAAAAATAACATTCAAACTGATATATTTATGTTTAATAAAAAACTGTATGTATAAACCTGCCTAAAATTAGAGCCACTCCTCTTCTCTTATTAGTCAGTGTTTATTCTCTTTATTTGGTGCACGTAAATTCATATTTACTCAGCTGCAGGAGGAAGTGAGGGGGTTTTTCAGAAGGACACCTGTATCTGCTCATGTGGACTTTATTCTTCTATGCGTTTGAATGCTGGTCTAGCAGCATTACCAGCTAAGTGACAGGTATGCTAGAACATTTTTAAGTAATCAGTGTACCAACGAGGCCAGATTAAAAACATTGTTGCAAAAGAAAATTGCTGGTAGCTTTTGTTATGCTGTGCCTCTGCTCCAAAGATGTATATGCAACAGTGACAGAGTGAGTCAGTGATCCCAGTAATTTGCCTCATGACAAATTCATCAGAGTAGATTAATTAGTTTTCTCTACCATGACAGCCTTTTAATGTGATTTTATAAAATTCATCGCTGGTTACTGAAGGGGAAAAAAAGAAGAAAATAAAAGAATTTCCTCATCTTGAACTCTTCTGTTAAAACTTTTTCTTCTGAAGAAGCAAATGTGTGACTGGAAAGGCACAGTTATTCTAAATGACTGTTATTCTGAACATAAAGGCCAGAAAAAGTAAAACAGTGATGAACAGAGAAGGTGGGTTACAGGTGTAAAACTGATTTTCCATGTGGTCCTCTGTCCCAGTTCTTTGATAAAGCAGATGTCTGAAAATTAATTTTATCTGAAGATTAATTTTATCAGTAAAATATACTGAATTGTTTTTGTTTCTGCTGTTTGTCCTGTCTTCAGGAGGGTATTCAGGAAACAGGAGATTTTATTGTTTATAGCAGAACTCAGTCTAAAATATGCAACTTGACTGGAATGTTACTGAACATAAAATCACTGCAAACCCCAAAGGTAGAATAGATTTGGGAACTGCAGGTAACTCATCTTGATGATGACTCTTGTCGTGGATCCCTTCAAGATGTTTTATATGCTCTCTGCTCCTCCAGCTTTAGTATGGTTTTGGCATCCTCTGTCTCATTTGATTAACTCTCTTAAGCTTTTACCTTAGCAATTTATAGTTCATAAACTTAGTTTGCTGACTATAAAACCCCAGAGAGAGAAATCACACTTGCATAGAAGTATTGAAATGAAAGCAGTAGCTTTGCATGAAAAACAGCATTCATAAACAGAGTGATATAAACACAGTGTAACACTGTCTCCTGTTCCCTGCTCTGGGGCTTCAGCCTGCCACCCTGGCATACTGCAAGAATGTATTTGCAGAATATAGTGGAAAGAACTGAAAAAACGTTGGTAAGGATTGGTCCAGTATTGAATTTTTGCTACACAGAATAGAATTGGTTTGAACTTTGAAAGAATGATGAAAAAATTTTGGAAGAAACTTCAGAATATCACACTGGACCAAACTGCGTCCGTACCGTGACTCCAGAGTTGATACTGGTTATTTGTTTTATACAAAGAGGATATCTTAAGAGCTGTTGATCAACTGATGACTATTAAAAAATATACTATTGATTTCTGTAAAATTTTTCATGTACTGCTGCACTTGTCCTTGTACACATGAACACCAACCTGATGTACCAAAAATATGCCCAGTTATTTTAGCTGGCAGTTTTTTCATGGTCCTGCTTTTTCAAAATTTGAAAATGTGACTACAACAGCAGGCTGCCCTGCTGGTCATAATTTTATTACCGGAAGAATGTTAATTTCTTACATTGTTTGTTAAGTTCTGAAAACCTTTCACTGGCATCAAGCAGGGATGAGAATGATCAACTCATTTAAGACTATTTTATAGTCTTGCTAAAATTGTTTGGAGGAAATGCTGCAAGCCACTTCTGTCACTTTAGAATTTCTCATCTAATGTGCAGACAAGTCTTTCTTATATCAACTGACTGTACCTGCTGTCACTTCTGAGTGGATACAGCTGCTTCATATCTTCCTGTATCTTGAACTTTAAACAGGAGTTTCCTACACTACAAAATTATCTAACTTCCAACTTTGAACCATCGGACGGGAAAAAATCACAAGTTTATTAAAGTTGTACCATGTCTATTGGTTCCTTTTTCACTTTTTGTGATTTTTTATATGTCCCAGAGAGGAAGGGGAACAAAAGTGCAAATTTAGAATGCAGATTTCATCTATACAGCTTTACTTCTACAGTAAATTTACCTTAGCTTATGATTTTAAATCACTGTGTAACTGGTGTAAGGACAGATTAAACCTCAAGTGCAGCGAACAAGGAGGATGAGAGTGAACTAAACCTCACATGTTGTATAGATAGCAAGATTAAATGCAGAAAAACTGTATTTGTCAGTGTAATATTTTCAAACCCTAGTTCAAAGTGGTATAGTGAACACTAAATCTTTATGGGAGAAGTTTTCAGAAGTCTTTAAGAAGGAGACCCACTTGGTATAGGCCTTCTGCTGTCAGCATTTTGCAGGCTGCTTATCTACTGGAAATGTCCCGTCATCTAAATGAATAGATTTAAAATTATGTGATCCCACAGAAACCTTGTAGTTCTGTAAAAGCTATTTTAGTAAGACCTGAGAAGGAAGGTGCAATTTTAGCTTAAATTCAGATCAAAAGGCTGTGAGAGATGAGGATGCTGAGCTGAGCTTATCTTTGCTTATTTCACACAGAGTGTCCAGGTTTGTTGCTTCTGAATTAATGTTGACTTTCATTTATATTGCGTGAAATCAGTCCTATTTAGTTGTTATTGGATGACAGCAAAGGTTCAAGAAGAATTTATTTTCATACAGAAACAAAAGCAACAGTTTAGAACTAACTGATGAAACACGCTTTAGGATATCAACAAGGACCTTGGTATTTTCCATATAGGCCATAAGATCATTTCTGACTGCTGCAGAAATAGATTCTGATCAGGAGTGGAAAATGGAGACACTTTCTAAGCAAAGATTCATTCTGCTAAAATTGAATCTTGTTATAGTGACTTCTTAAAAAAAAATTACTGTGGAAATAGAGAGCATGTAAGAAACATTTGCAAGTCAAATAAGAGTTTATTATATGAAGAATCATGTAAGGCCACGGCATTGTAATTTCTGACCACGTCATAGTCTTTATTTCTTTTATCACCCTCAGTTCTTAACAGTTAATATTTTTCCCCCTGTAAATATGGGGAACAGAAGAATGAAGGAGTTACGTTCCTTTCCAGCAACCATCTGTGAATGCTGTGGGAGTAGAGAGATGTGCAAACACAATTCACAAGACCCAGTGGGCGCTGCAACCATTGCACCTTTCAGCTTGTCTCTGAGAAAACCAGAGGGGAAACTGTGCATCTCCACGTCAGCAGTCTCAAGTGAGAGCAAGCTAGCAACGTGCTTACACGTGCCATTCACTAGATACTGTTTTGCAGTTGTGTTCTTTCTCCTGAGAAAAGTCCTGCTAGTTCCTGGGCTTTCTGCCCTAGAACACCATTTTTGTTTCATTACCAGTGGGAGTCTGAGTGCCAGGAAAGAAGGGATTTGTTCAAGCAGCAGGCAGGCCCCATGGCTCAGGATTTCTGAGCTCAAGGCAGGCAGCAAGAATCAGCTTGAACAGTGTTTTCATTGCCTGAACTGCGTACAAGTGGTGGAAGGTATATAAATTATGTTCTCTCCTGTAAGAGAGACAGATGAGTGGCTTACAAGAAGCAACCACAGAGCTCTGAGCAGGAATATCTATTCCTGCATGTTTTTCTAAGGGGAGCCAACATGCCAGCTGGAGTACAGATTTGAGTAGATGTTTCTGAGTTTCAAGCTGACTCTGAAAGAAATGGCAAAAGAGCTCCTTGTTGGCCACTTGCCAAGATGTGTTTTCAGTCAATATTTCTCCTGATAAAGCATCTAATTTTTTTTTTTGTCCTTTCGCCAATTATTTCTAATACTTAATTGTAGTAGAGTGGAATCCTACCTATGTGTTCAAGGGGTCTTCCATGATTATTTTTCCTACATGTTTGTATTTAAACCTTGGAATTCATTCAGGTATTTATGGTTTGTGCTGAGCTTTTTCAAAACCTGGTGGGATTTTTATATGCAAAGTGAGATTAGAAATTCTCATCTTATATTTGTAGCTGCATTTCTTTGTTCCTAGCAGAAAAAAAACAACTATGCAAACATGGAAAATAAAATTCTTCTGTGCTAGAATCTGCTTGTTCACTTTCTAACAGGTGAAATTTCAGTACAACAACTTTTGTCCTTTTTTAAGCTAAAACAGTGCAAATAAGTGGACACTTTATGAGGAGCAATACTTTAGTGTTGGATGTTGGAGTTCAATTGTTTTCTCTCAGTACGTTTGAAAGATAAGCTGTGGCCAGCTCATAACTGACTTGCTGTAGTAATTGATTCATATCCCTTGTCCATCAAGGGGAAGAGTGGGAAGCGTAGTTATTGAAAAATATCATTGGAGCAATACACTTAAAGGTCAGGTCAGCTCTGGCATTTGGGTGATCTTTTCTTTGTCCAAGACTGTAAAACCAGGCTAATTTTCTCTGAATCTCCTCTTAAATCTTAGCCTTTAACCATAAAGGAAGTGTTGCTGAATACTAGGTTTGAGGAGTACAAAGGGTCTGAGCATTTCATAGAAAAGGAAGGCAAGGTGTGCCTGGCAAATCAGTAATCAAAGGCAAACCAGTGTGGTACAAGTGCCCTTTGATGAGATTGGAAATATTAAAACATAGGAGGGGTGTGGGGATATGAATTGTGCAAAAGGAAGAGTAGAAATGTTGTTATTTACAAACGGTACAACACTTGTAGGTGTTGTATGTTTCTGTGTTTACTTAAACACACACCCACTCACATATTGTTTGCATGAAAGTACATAAACAGAATGTAAGGGCATCATGCATTCAGAAGTTTAGAATGTGACTGAACTATGGTTGCCCACTGGAAAACTGTGGTCAAGTCAGGCAGGAAGGCAGTGCCTTTCAACTTCTGGCTTTCTGCTCTTCCTCAGCTCCACGGTGCTGTGTTGCTGGAGGTCCCACCTGGTGCTTCAAAGCTTCTGAAAAACCTTTTTCTTGAGGCTGTGTTTAAGATTGCAAAGGTTCTTGTGCTGGTGCTATCTTCATCTCTGCTGTTCTCTGCATGCAGAGAAACCTGAGAAAAGAAGTGGTTTTGTTTGGCTCTATTTGGATGAACAGTTTCCTATCTGAGTGTGATACATTGGGTCATAATAGCTGCAATATTCAACACTCTGGTAGGGCTGTCTGGGTGTGCTGTATTGGATTATGATAGCTGGGATATCAGACTTCTCTTTTGGCATCAAAGTAGATAAACATTTGTGTGCCAAGTCACATACTTGTTTGTTCCCTCACTGTGTTTATAGGTAAGCTAGGGAAGCAGTTGATGCAAGGTGAACGGAAGAATGCAGTTTGGATCCCACTGTAACAGTCAGGTGGATAGTTCTGCCCATGCTGGAATTCAGCCCTTGGAGAAAAGGAGGGTCAATTCTACTACTGCCATTCTTAGACTGTCATATAGTAGACATGGCAGGTACCTAACTTGTGCCAGTGCCTTTTCAACTGCATTTATTTTGCAAGCAGCTTGAACTGTCTCATTACTGCCAGACAGTATGACGGCTGAGCCACACTTGCAAATCATGAAAATACCCATCAGTAGGGGATACTCTGTGTCATCTCTCCTCAAATTTAAGGCTGTATCCCACAGATTATGGTTATGACAAGCTCTGTAGTAATTATTGGTGGTACACAAAGGATTTCTCAATGTTTTTGAAGTTCTCCACTATAAAATGCCTTTAGCAATTACTGTGGAAATTGCAAGGTTCACATGTTGCGGCTTTCTGTTTGCATATCAGTCAGCCTAAAGATTTGTGCCTTCATGGAAGTATGTGTGTGGTTAGATGTTGTGATGTTGCTTAGATGTAATTAAAATGAAGCTTCTTCATTTCTCACACTTTAAAACCAACATTTTCCTTGAAATCTGAGTCTAGGGTAAGATGACTTCTGTGAAGTTTTTCATCAAATGCTTGATCTTGATGGTAGTACTGTGCAGCTGCATTTGCTTCATATCATTCATATCAAAACATATTTTCCCAGTTTCTCACCTTTAGGCATCTTGAATTTTTAAGTGAAAGGAAAGCTTTTCCCCCAGACTAGATTAGTAACGTTTGGGCTAATGTAACCCTCCTGTCTGGGTACCATATTGCTAATAGAGGAGTGTGTAAGAGCTATTATTGGTGGTGCCTTGACCCAATCTTCTTGTTTGGTGCATCTTGTCAAAAGATATTCCGAAGACACCCTGACTTTTCAGCAAATACAGTTCATTATTTAGATTAAAAACATTTGCTTTTGAGTGTCATAGATTGTGAAAATAAGGAAGCCCTTCACAGGAAGGAGTAAACCTTCTGTAGTTCATTGATCACAGCCTCTTCTTTAGGGAGTGAGAGTTTCATCTTTACTCTATGTTGTTTATTTGTATAGAGATAGCAGATAGGAGATTGAAATACCACAGGGTTTATGCATATATGCAAATACAGGTGCTTTGTAACTCAGAAAGGAAGAGATGATAGGTGGATGCAACTAACACTTATGAAGGGCAAAAGTAATGGTGATAGAGCTGTAAGAGGTCCCAACAGACTGGTATTTTACATGAAAAAATAGGATTTAGGAGGAAAGTTTAGAGGGCTCCTTGCAAGCAGGGAATAATGTCCAAAGCAGTAGTTGTTTATTCTGCGTTGTAACACCTCGTACCAGTTGCCCCTCACTCCTTCTGTTTATACTGTCATGATTTAGACATTCTGAGTGTAGAAAAGCAGAAGACAAAAGACCATTCTCTGTTTCGTTCCTAGTTCTCTTTCACAGTTCAGTTCCTCTGGGAATAGTTCAAAAGAGACACTATGCAATGGAAAACTCAGTGCAAGACAAGAAAGTTGACTGGATTTTCTCCACTCATTTTCTTCTGGGCATATCATTTAACTTTTCTGATGTTTTCTCTTCAATGTGAGATGTTACCGGTGGATGAGGATTGATTAGATGACTGAAAAAATCATTTGAATAGGGCATCAAAAGATCCTACCTTTTAACACTGTGTGACTTTAAAGTCACTTATCTAGGTACTGAATTTTGTAGATGATTCCTTGTGTGATGAAGCCTTCTGAGTAAAAAGCACTGTATAAACATCAACTGCTTTATTGATGATTTCAGATGTTCCCATTCTTCTCCCTTTTTGTGGGCAGTAGCGGGCGCTTTTAAGTTTCTGCGAGACTTAGGGTAACTTAGCACTGATCGGTGCTGAATTCGTGTGACCACTTGCTGTGCAGCTATCTTGGCAAAAGATCTTTTAAGAAATTCTGTTAAAGTTGTACGCGTTTGCTCTTCATGCAGCGTCCCATCATCTCCATCTGTTGGGGCCACAGGGATTCACGACTGCTGATGGCTTCCGGACCTGCGCTGTATGTAGTCAGAGTCGAGCACAGGGTCTCCAGTCTGCAGCTGCTGTGCCAGCAGACCATCGCTAGCTGTCTGCGGGATGACAAGGACATCAGCAAACTCACCCTGCCCCCTCGGCTCTGCTCGTACCTCACCACTGCCTTCATACCAACAATCAAGGTAAAAGGAAAGAAATGTGTGTCTTGGGCGGAGGAAGGAAGGGTTACTAGATTTCTCCCCCGTGGTGCTCCTAAGTGACAGTGCCTAAATTGTAAGACATTATTGTAATTATCATTTTAGAAGCTTGATTAAGGGTCATTCCTGTCCTCTTCAAGAGCCCTCTGATGCATTTGGTGCCTATGAAAAATCTGAAAAGAAGGCTCACACGTGCTGATCTGCATTATTCCATGGAGATGGCCTTTCCAAGTACATTGCAAGGGTAAAATATGCTGGTGACTCACAAAGACGTGTGAAGAAGCTCATCTGATAATAATACTGTGTCATGGTTATAGGAGGGATTCACAGCGGTAAAGCTGTTGCCCCCTGCATATGTCACATGAGTGTGTTGCCAGGAAAGTTAGACTTAAGACCTGGGGCTGCCAAGTATTTCTACTGACAATGAGTTCTGCTTACCTTACTGCTCCAACAGTGCTGTGGAAAAATGAACCAGATATTACACCTTTTCCTGTACCGTGAGCAGAACCATCTGCACAGCGTGTTTGTTTCATGGTTTTGTCCTCAGTAACATCCTGAGATTTTCCAAACTCTTTATCACAGTGTATAAATCAGAGCATTAGCTGGTAAATGCTCAACATTCAAACTCATTTTTTTGCGATTTTTTTTGTGTATGTGCTGCAGCATTCTTTTGAGCCAACTTCAGGTCCTTGTCAAAACAATGCAGAGCTAAAACAACTAATTTGAAATCAGTGGGGCTGGCCAAGCTTAAATGAGAACAAATTATGCCTAAAAAATAATTTAACACGGTTCCATTTGGGTACTGTTAATCTGCGCAGTTTGTGTATCTGTAAGACATTTTGCTTGCCAGAGAAGAATAAATGCCTTGCTATAACCATGAGACCTCCATTTCCAAAGATGCAGAGCATCTAATAAACCAGTTGTCTTCACTTCTTTCTAGAACGCCTCCTTCTCTCCAGGATGCTTCTTTCCATGTTATTCCAGAGCCAGCCCTGCATCTCTCTAGAGCATCAATGATGATTGCTTGGCTGTTAGAGAAGGCAGGGAGGTGGATAGGATGAAGGCTGCAGTTGGCTGTAGCAAGGCTGGAATCCATGGCCAGACTCAGGGAGGCAGAGGCAGTACAGGGGCACATTGTTCCCAACAACCCTTCTGTCACCTCTGAGAGGGGATGCTGGATGGGTAACAGTTGTGGGACTGCGAGGCTGAAGCTGAGAGGCTGAAGCAGGGTTTCCAGAAGCCACACGCCATGGGCGTTTCTGGAGCTTCTTCAGCACTTATTTATACTTTACCCTGGGCTCTCACCCAGCCACACACTCAACCTACATTGCCAGCCATGCCTTAAGCGCTTGCAAAGGCACCCCCTTCCATGTGCGCATTCCTCTTGCCCCTCCATTTCACAGACTACGTTATAGGTCACTCCTCAGCCCATATCCATCTTGCAATGTTAAGAAAGCTATTTTTCCCTACCTTTTTTTTTTCTCATGCTTTCATTTTGAAAGAAACCACGTTGACTTATACATAATAATAGTATTTGTGTCGTATAAGCTATATTGTCCTAGACAAAAGCAGTCTGACTGCTTTAGAACCGAATCCTTTTCCTGGATTAACATAGTGTGGCTGGCAAGCAGGGCAAAGTAACCCACCCTGAGCTATGTGCTCATATTTCTCCACATTGCACACAAATAGGCCCTCAGCAAAGATGTGCTTGGAATTGATATAAGTACAAGCTTCTTTCAGAGCTGACAGCATTGTAGCGTAGTGGCATAACATGTACCAATACTAACCAGCAATGGGAATCTGAGTGGCCAGGTTCACTTGAAGGGGTTACAAGAGACAAGATACTCTGATATTTGACTTGACCACATTACCCACGTTCAAAAAGATGTCTGTGATATGAGCCAAAACTTGAAGACAGGTTTGTTTTCTAATTCAGTGCTCTGACCACAGGTTTAACCATTCTTTTTGATGTAAGTAGTTGTAGTTTTCTGTGTACAACTGCTTTTGACCCAGCCAAGTAATACACAGACACTCTCTTGCATGTGGGTTCTGCATAACTCATGGAGTAACCCGTAGTAATCTTCACTACCAAATTAGAGCTGGGTTCAAATTCGGTTTGTTTTGTTGGGATTAAGTCACCATAGGAAAAAAAGCAACCAATAACCTATAGGAAACTTTCTCTTTCCTTTCTTCATTTAATTAAGCCTCCTATCCCAGACCCAAACAATATGAGAGACTTTGTCAGCTACCCAACAGCTGGTAATGAACGGCTTCACTGCACGATGAAGCGGACAGAAGATGACCCAGAGGTTGGTGGTCCGTGTTATACCTTGTACTTGGAATACCTTGGGGGACTGGTGCCTATCCTGAAAGGACGTCGTATCAGCAAGTTGCGGCCAGAGTTTGTCATCATGGATCCTAAAACAGATGGAAAAGCAGGTAGAACTGAATTGTTGTTCTGTATAAAAATGATTTGGAAATACTTTTGATATTAAATCCTCAAGAGTTTAAAAATATATATGTATGCAACATAAATCGTGATGTCTGATGTTTTTTCTGGTGTGAAAAAATCTTTAGCATGACCTAGACTCAAACTTCTAAAATTGTACCATGCTGCCTTTTGTTTTACAAAAGAGAACTTCTTGTAATGGAATATAGACTGGTAATTAGAAGAAAGTATTCTTTAGTCTCAATTTTGAAGGCAGTTGAATCCTATTCACTCCTCTGAATCACGTTCACTTGAGTTCAAGCTATCGGAAATTTGGAGTTTATACTAGGCAGGGTGAAGAATGTTTACTTTTTCTTTGCATAGTTTTATTTCAACTACTGCCTGTGGATTGGCTTTATGCTTCTGTTGACTGAGAGTTGTAATTTCTACCAGTTTTCTGAAGTAGCGCTTAAATTTTCTGGGGCCTGTTTTGATAGATGAAATCTATGGAAACAGCTTGATTTCCACTGTGATTGACAGCTGCAACTGCTCTGACTCCAGCGATATTGAACTCAGTGATGACTGGGCAGCAAAGAAATCTCCAAAAATCAGTCGAGCTAGCAAATCACCTAAACTCCCCAGGTAATAATTTCGTGGATATTTCTCCTTTTTCTTCTTCCCCATGTGTTCGTTCTCTCTTTCACCCTTTCTCCCTATCTCTTACTGTCTTGACTCCTTGTAAACTTAAAAGCAAACTCCTTTGGGCAGATAGGAATCATAGGATTGAGGTCTTCTTCAGTGTGCAGTTATGGGGTGATCTCAGAGATTGGCGTAGAGTTGGACTTTGTGGAAGATTCTGGGGCAAAATGTAATGGGAAACAATAGGGCACCACTTCTCCCTAGGTCTCAAAGAAAGATTTTTATAAACTCTGCCACCTCTGCCTTTGCCACATACAAACTCTTGCCTCCATGGAATATATTTGTCTATCAAACAGACCATGTTTTTACCCCCTTCGTGCTTAGAGTTCCTGATCTAGTTAAAACCTTTATTTCCTTAGGGATATTTTCAAAGTCATATGTCCATGCATAGGTGGCATGGATCCTGACAGGTGGCGCTGATGCAGTGGTGACCTTGCAAGGGAGCCTTAACAAACAGACCCTCCTAAACACTGTGGTGACGAGGTTCTGTAACAATATGCAAAACAAGCTTCCAAGCTATTAATTTGTCCAGTTGTTTTCCTGACAGCTCTTCACTATATTCATTATGTGCATGGACAGAATCCCCAAACCTGCACGGAGCCTTACTGATGTCTGTGGTGTTTCTCATAGGCGTTGACATCTATATTCCAGCTTCATATTATAGGATTAAGACCCTGATGCCTTCAAGGTGCACCTTCTAGGTGCAGTTGACACTTTTCCAAGGACTGTAATATGAGCTTGCCCTGGTATGAGGGAGAGCAAATGCATCCTTTTATATGTGAACACAATGTGTGAAATACCAGAGTTTTAGTTTGGCAAAAGAACCAAACTTGACAAAAGAACCATCAGTTCCTGAACCATCAATTCCTGAGAAGGGGCTAAGGAAAAACAACTCTCTTGCACCCTTGGTTTTCTAAGAGCATACTTTTGAAATGTAACTTCTGTTTGTTACTTTTTCTACCAGTGAGCACTTTCAGGTGGCTGAACTCATATTCTTGACCGCCTCGGCATAATGGGAGATAGAAACAACTTTTGGCTTAGAGTAAGAGCGTTGACAACATTGGAGCCTTGGTTTGCTGTACTAATGTGTCTGATGAGGTGTCAGGTTTTCATTTCTTGAGTCTTCGCTCAAAGTCTGCATAGCTGAAATCACTCAGCCCTACGCCTTTTTATGGATTAGTGGAGGATATACTGCTCTAAATTTTGTTAGATTAATTAGAAAGTATCCAACCTGACTTATGTGTCAGGTCTCGTATATCTTGTAATTTGACCTGTAATTCTCTGTCTTGTAGACTCTTTATTAGCCACTTAGAGGACACCACGCCAGTTGTCTTCATTACATCTTTACTTTCAAAGACATGAATTTTGTGCATTTTTCCGTGCCCACCGATGATTCTAATTATTGCTTTATCTGCAGAATCAATATAGAGGCTCGCAAATCTCCAAAGATGTCCCGAGCTGCACAGGAGATATCAAGATCACCAAGGTTACCGATAAGGAAACCCTCTATTGGTTCACCAAGCCTGACCCGAAGAGAGTTTCCTTTAGAAGATATTACCCAGGTATTGTGCATGTTGTTACCATACCTGATTCAAATGGATTTTCTTCAAGAAGTAGCAACTTGTGATAGAGATCCAGTGTTCACCAATAAAAAAGTGTCATCTAATTACAGTTGCTAGAAGAGAATCTCATCTTCCAGTTAAATGCTAATGTTCAAAAGTGTCAATGGAGGTGTTGTTTGATAAATCCCATCACCGCTAAATTTTGTCAATGCGAATCCATGTGAGAAGTTTTATTCCAAGTGGTGTTGTTGGCTTTGTACAAGTGTGTGTGAATACGCTTCATTGGTTTCTCGGAGCTGTCTTAATGCCACCATAATTCTCTGCTTTGCTGGGGATTGCTGAGATAAGGAAATGTTTGCTTCAGAGGACCACATTTTCTCTGTTTCATAATTACATGGAACAGTCTCAACTGGTAGGAAGGCAAGGCAAGGAATTAGCACTTTGTACTCTTTGTGGTGTTCATGTCCTCGGGGTAAATAAAACTTAGCAGGCTGTAGAACTATCTGGGTTACATATTTGATTAATAACAGCCTGTATTCTTTTAATTTGGTTTGGTTTGCTTTGGTTTTTTTCTGCTCTCTTGTTTCACTTTTTCCTTTTTATGAAAAATTCTAGATCAGTTACAAAGAGATAGGACCAAAAGTCCCTTGAATAGGGCAGGAGACCCGAGGCTTAGATTCTGCTCTTAATATTGACAGCATGATTCCTGGCCTTTGAGAAAATCTCTTGGTCATTTAGACCCATAATATATTCACCATGGCAGCAATGGTTTGGGAAGTTGCTTTAGGAGCTCTAGGGAAAAGTATGTTTGCTGTTATGAGTAATTAATTTTATAAAGTGACTCAAGCATAGAATCAATGGGCAGGGTGTATTACTTTCTGAAATACAGAACAACCATGTTCTTGCTGTGCAGAAGAGCAAGCATTTGAAAACAGACCAGTTCTCACTAAGCAGGCATTGTGTTGTTCAGTTGCTACAAAGGCACATTAGGCTGTTTCAATACAATAAACCCAAGAGAAGCTGAAATTGCATTATCCCGTGCAATAGCTTGATTGCTCTGCTGCTTTTTATTAGAGTTTGACACAGATTTTATCAGGTAAAAATGATCTTGTTTTTACTTTGCAGCACAACTACCTTGCTCAGGTCACATCTAATATCTGGGGAACCAAATTTAAAATCGTGGGTTTGGCTGCTTTCCTACCAACTAACCTTGGTGCAGGTAAAAGTAAACTCTGTTGATTTTTTTGCATGTCAAATTCTTTCTAACAAACAACAAACTTAATACCATGAGATTCTTTTTAAGTGATTAAAAGACTTACTTAACAAAGCACTTATTTTCTGTGGACAGTAAGAATAGATTTTATGAAATTCACTGTAACTAAAGGAGATCAAAATCTAGAAATACAATAATGACATGATCAATAAAATGCTAAAAGTTTCACTTGTAATAAACTGATTAATTAACATTCAAGCCCAGACCTTTATTTTTACAGTTTATATGAACAAAACCCACACAAATGAAAAAACTTTTTGCAAGAGGAGTATGAAAATCATGGGTATTAAGTTACTGCAACAGAAATATTTTTATAAGTCAGATTTTTGTAGTCATTTAGCTAGAAATTAAACAAAAATAATGTTAAAAAAGCTCTTACAGCATCATGCTCAAGATTCTTCAAGTCAGTATACAACCTTATCGTAGGGTTCTCCTGCTGGAGCATGAGTAGGTTTACCTGCTGGAGCATCAGTGATCTGGTAGCCTTCATTAAAAGCAGCAGTTTTCTAGTCTAGTTGTTTTGGGTAGGCCAGTCCTACCCAGATAGTTCTGTTGGAAGGAAGAAGGCTGAGTAAAGAGCAGGGTGCCACCTAGTAGAACTGAGCTCTGAATTGAAATATTAATGCAAGGATAGCAGTTTAATGAGTTCCTTGGAAAAATTATGTTTTCCTGTGTATCATTATATAGTTAGATCAGGAGTACATAATGATTGCCTGGATGCAGAATTAGATAGATGCTTTTTGTGGCTATGCTGACTGCTGTCAGTAGTAGAATGACCAGAGGTCATTCTAATTCTCTCATTGTCAGTGACAGATACGTAGGGAAGGATGTAAGTGTAGTGTAAGTATATAGCGAACTTCCATCAAATGTTCTCCCAATCTCCAGTGTTTGGGTCCAAGGGATTTCCTGAGCCGGAAGGGGTTTCTTTGTATGTAGTAATCTTTAACAGATTTCCTTCCTGAAAAATTTCCAGTTTTCCCCTAAAGTCATGTAAGTCAGTAGCATCCTGTGGTGAAGGGTTCCAAAAGTAGAATGGAAAAGGTATTTTCCTTCCATAAAAATAGATGTGAATAAAAGATGAAGGAATTAATTATTTCTACATATTCTTTATCTACAGAGGTGCTGCTTCCATTTAAAGAGAAATAGCTGAAAGTTATAATCCCTTTTATCCCGTTTATGCAAAGTGTTACATAGTAATTTGACAAATAATGGTTCACCCACGCACATGGGTATAGTAAATAATAATATTCTTAGGTTTAGATGCTCTTTGTGTAACAGATTTTTTTTATCTCTTGTTACACTCTTTCTCTAGTAATATATAAAACCAGTTTGCTGCATCTGCAGCCCAGGCAAATGACCATATATCTCCCAGAAGTGCGGAAGATTTCAATGGACTACATTAACATGCCTGTCTTTAATCCAAATGTTTTCAGCGAAGACGAAGATGATTTACCAGGTAAGGAAGAGCTGGAGGCCTGCCATGCTATGGGTTAAGCTAGATGAAGGACAGGTCATTTGTGTTACGGTCTCCTGTGGTAAACACACATATCAAAATCCCTTAGTCTGATGCGATCCTGTAAAACCAAATTAGAATAAGGCTCATATATGTTATGGGCATTGTTTTCTGATATTTGTGGAAAATGTAATCCATGTAGAACTGCTAAGTTTCAGGTTCACTGGAAAAGTAGTCATCTGCTGATTCATCTTAGTTTGCTAAGAATTCTCCATAAACTGAAGCCTTGCATTCTGCATCTTGATAGGACAGAACTGTAATGTGTTGGAAGCCCAAAGAGATGATTCTTGAGACTTGATGGCATCGAAGAACAACCTGCAGATAGGAGCTTGGGTTGGGGGGCAGGTTCCCATAATACTTAGCCACCCTTTAAGAAGTGATAAATGCCCATTTGGACTTTTATCAATATTAAGAGGCTGAAATAGTGAAGCAGTTGATCAACAACTGGGATCAGGAAGAACTTTTCATTTCGTTGAGATATAAAGTAGCAGAAGATTCAAGCAGCGTAGTTGACATGATGTGGAAGGTAAAAGGACTGGAAGAATTGAGGACCTTCTCCAGTCAAAAAAATCATCATGCTGGTAAAATTAAAAAATAATGGACAAGAAGATAAGTGAATACATTTTCAGAATTTTCATATCAGGGAGGGATTCCTTTTGCCAGATCACAGGTGTTTGGAACTACAGAAGCAGCCATCATGCTAGTACCCTTTAAGAAGGAAGGAGTGTGAACACTGCAAAGCAATTGAAGTTGTCTTTACTGTGCTAGAGTCTACTGAAATAAATGGAAATGCTCCCATTATTTCAGATGAGGGTTTCAACTACTGAAACCACCTAAACTTTACTCTGACCCAAGCATCAGAGTAGTCTTCTGGACTTCTAAAGAAATACTTCTATGTTTAAAATGAAGCCCATTTTTTCACAGTTTGGGGGATTTGGCTTGCCTCATTTCTGTCAACACGATACTCACCTGTAGGTTGTGAAGAAATAATAGAGACATTGATGATTATATATATTTTATTAATAGGAAGCACTCAACATTCTCTATTATGAAACATGGTCCAAGCTGACAGAAAGTAATATAAAAAATAAATAGAAAAGAAAAAATTTAATATAAAGTTTTTGCATCTCTTCCTGAAGATTGGATTGGATCTGCAATATAAATTTCTTTTATCTTATTAAAGAGATGAAATTGTACTCAGAATTGCAGATACACCACATATAGACAGAAAATTGTTTGAGAGTTTTGTTACAATTCTTTGAGAAGTCTAGTAAAAGAATCATACTACCCTGCCCTTCATAATAGCCTTCCTCTTCTTGTCCACTTTTTCCTTTCTAGTTTCTTCTGAAAATTCATTTCTGACTTAGCAAATGGTGGCTATTTAAACAATCAAAAATATTTTTGGGAATATACTTTCTTAAAGTTTGCATATAAAGGAAAAAAGTGCCATGTACTAATGGGAAAAATATTGCAGTGTAAATAATGATTACATGGCAGATTAAAAAAAAACATAGTAGAAAGCTGCTCTTGGGCAGTGAAATGTTCATAGTGAGCTACCCTTGGGACATGTGTTTCTAAATGTAGTCAGTAAAGATTTGAAAAGACAAATGCACAGTGAATTGATTTAACTTACAAAGTAAGCAAACAAATCAATTAAAAACCATTGGAGAAATGAAGAAAACATTGGATTTAAACACTTTGGAGTATTAAACAACACCACAACAAATGAGAATTTGTTTGATAAGGCACTTAATACCCATGACAGCAACAATCATGATTGCTTAAGCCAACCGAACAATTAAACCTCGAGCTCTGGCAGTCAAATTGCTAACCTGCAATTTCAGGATGAAAGCATGGCCTGCTGGCCAAGCACAGAACCCCACTGCCTTAGGGTCTGTTAAGTTGAGCTGTCCATCTTCTTGTAAAGGAACAAATAGAACTACCATAAATATTTGCCAGCATAGCCACGGTCCTGTCTGTATACCTACCTCTGATGCTGATAAAAGCATAATGCTATTGAAAAATGTATTATAGGGCATAGGTAAATTACTGGAATTTTAATTATAATTTAAGTAGGAACTGGGCAGCATCTGGAGGAGTCCTGACTAATGGATCTCTTGCCTGATCTGGTCTTACAAATCTGAGTCCCAACAGAATTTGGCATGCTTAAAGGATCCTGGATATGATTCTAAAATCCTTTATCTCATCTCTTTTCCTTCCACAAGTTTGCTAATACACACCACTTATGAATTTCTGTGGTTTTTTACAGCAAGATTAATGAAGGATAAAGAACTTGCAGTATTCTTGGGAGTTCTAATATAGTTTTTACTGTTTTCTCTCATTGTTCTATTTTGTTCCTTCTTATCTTGACTTCTGCACCTGTACTTGGGTCCAGTGTCCTCATTTCCCTGCTTCAGCTTTTCAGTGGTAGTTCCTGTTGGAAACACTCATCACTTTTTGCAGAAGGATTGCAAACAATAGACGATGCTTAATGCTTCTGCTTAAAATCATGAGAATTTCTTCTTGCCGCACTGTCCTTGTTCACCACCACATGTACGAAATTTTTCCTATGCACATTTGCTTCTTTTCACATTTCTGATTGCAGCGTGCCCAAGCATTGATGCTGAAGTCACCCTGACTACAATGCCCACCTCTTGAATTTTTTGGCTTCCCATTTATTTCCTCACATCTTGTCCTGACATTTTCCCTCTGGCTTCCCACGTATTTCCTCACATCTTTTCCTTATCAATCTTCTTTTAAAAACTTTTATAAGTTTTGTCCACATTTCATTCCATCATATTCCTTTCTGTCTTGGTTTCAGCTTCCTTGGTTTTGTGTTACCAGTTGGTTTGTCACCCGTTGTGCTCATGAGATTATAGTACTTCCCTTTTCCCAACTTTTGTCTGTATTCTTCAGTTTTCCTAAGCTCATTGTGTCTAGGAACATTATACAAGATACTATACAGTGCTTGCAGTGCAGGTCTTCAACTTTTTTTTCTTATCCTCCCCTTCTTTTTTTTGTTTGCTTGCTTGTTTTTTCTTAATTGTTTGTTGATGTATTTGCTATCAGAAAACCCTCCCTGAAAACTAGTGAGTCCTGATTTAGCAAAACTTTTATTGATTTGAGTAGAAGTAGTTAAAACCAGATGAGTGGGTGGTAATTGAGACCGTGAAAGTCCATGGGGATCGTAGTGTAGGCTGAAAGCAAGCTTAGAACTTTACCTCTGAAGTGTCACTCCCAAAAAGTGGCTTTAAAGTTGATCACCAGCTGTTACAAGTAGCTCTTGTGCAATGGGAGTCAGGGGAGATGGGCTGGCTTACGCATTCAGACTGAGGTCTGATCCACTGGTTTTGGGAACCAGTAGCAGTCCATCCAGATGTACTTCAGCAAGTACCCAAAGGTAACAAGTAGTTTAAAAAGTCCCTTCATGGCTGGGCCTTGCCATCACGGGGGAGGGATCCCAGGGGTGGGGAGAGGAGCCTGGCCGAGACAGTGGGTGACACGCTTTGTTGTTCTTTGCAGTGCCCGGCGCGCCCGGCGCCCCCGCCAGCAGCCCGCCGTGCACCGTCAACATCCCCATCGCGCCCATCCACAGCTCCGCGCAGGCCATGTCGCCCACACAGAGCATAGGCCTGGTCCAGTCGCTGCTGGCCAACCAGAACGTGCAGCTGGATGTGCTGGCAAACCCACCGGCGGAAGCGGGCAGTGAGGGGACGGGACCCTTCCCGGGGGCGCCAGGCCGCTTTCCCGGCCCTGGGGCTGGGGCGGGGGCGCTGGCCGTGGGGGAGCTGGGCCGCCCGGCCCCGCCGCCGCCCCCACTCGCCCCGCCGCCCCCCGCGCCCCCCGCCATCGCCCTGGCTGACCTGCGGGACCACAGCGACCGGGAGCACGATCCCGCGCCCAAGGCCAAGGCCCCGCGGCCAGGGCCGCAGCTGGTAGAAGGGGATGCCGTCATCTTTGGGGCCACTCAGGAGCTGCAGCTGAACAAGATGAACCCGCCGCCACCCTACCCCGGCACCATCCCCGCCCCACCAACCCTGCCGCCCCCGCCCGGCCCCCCGCAGCCGCCCCTCGATCTCTGCCTCAAAAAGGGGGAGTTCTCGCTCTACCCGGCGGGGCACTACCAGACGCCCCTGGGGTATGAGCGGATAACAACGTTCGACAGCAGCGGGAACGTGGAGGAGGTGTGCCGGCCTCGCACCAGGATGCTCTGTGCCCAGAGCACCTACACCCTGCCGGGTCCTGGCAGCTCCGCCACCTTGCGCATCACAGCTGCTGAGAAGAAGATGCAGCAGCCCTGTGCCAGCGCCACCCTGAACCGGCTCACGGTCCCCCGTTACTCCATCCCGACCGGGGACCCGCCGCCCTACCCTGACATTGCCAGCCAGCTGTCCCAGGGCAGAAGCATGGCACAGAGGCTGGACAGCACTATCATTCATGCTACTCTGCGAAGGAACAGCAGAGAGGCAGCCCTGAAAATGGCTCAGCTGATGGATGGTCAGAGAGCCACCTTGCAACTTCCCCCGAAACCCAAGAGCAGCATTGTGGCGGCACAGTACCAGCAGAGAGTACCCACTGCCTTGTACACCTGCAGCCAGTGCAGCAGTGGTGGTGCTGGCAGCAGCAGCAATGCGAGCGCTGCTGGTGCGGGCAACATCCCTAGTGCCAGTGCTAGTAGCAGCACTTCCAGTATTGGTGGCATGAGACCTGATCTGAGCACAGGGAGTGGCTCCCAGCACAGCTCTGTCATTGCTCACTCTGTCAGCACTTCGCCTCTGGCCTCCCAGTCCTCCTACAGCTTGCTGAGCCCACCTGACAATTCCCGTGACCGAGCAGATTATATCAACTCTGCCTTCACGGAGGATGAGGCCCTTTCTCAGCACTGCCCAGTGGAGAAATCAATACGGCACACGCCTGTGTCCTTGACAGAGGCTACCCTTGCTGTAAAACGGCCACCACCATACCAGTGGGACCCTATGGTGAGTGAAGAGATATGGGTTCCTCAGGAAAGGACATCTCAGAGCTCAGTGCCCAATCCTCTAAAACCTGCTCCGCTCATCATTGGTCAAGCTCAACATCTGGATATGTCTCGAGTGCCGTTCGTTTCGCCCAAATCTCCAACCAGTCCCACTGCCACCTTCCAGACAAGTTATGGGGTTGGAGTACCTTACCCAGGAAGCTACAGTGCCCCTCCCCTTCAGGGAATGCAGGCCCCCTGCTCCCCCAAAGAAGCTCTGGCCCCAACACAGTTTGCACAGCAGGAGCCCACGGTTGTGCTTCAGCCGGGTTATCCATCCAACCTCTCCTATTGCCCTTTGCCACCCATGTACCCGGGAAGTAGCACTTGCTCTAGTTTACAGCTGCCACCGATCGCCTTGCACCCGTGGAGCTCCTACAGCACCTGCCCACCCGTACAGAACCCCCAGGGCACCCTGCCCCCCAAGCCGCTTCTCGTGGTGGAGAAGCCTGTGATGTCTCCTCCACCAGCAGAGCTGCAGGGCCACGTGGGCACAGAGGTGATGGTGGAGACGGCAGACACTTTCCAGGAGGTGCTCTCCTTGACAGAAAGCCCTGTTCCTCAAAGGACAGACAAATTTGGCAAGAAGAGCCGGAAACGCCTGGACAGTCGAGCCGAGGAAGGAAACGTGCAGGCTATCACGGAGGGCAAGGTCAAAAAGGAGGCAAGGACACTGACTGACTTCAACTCGCTAATATCCAGCCCTCGACTGGGGAGGGAGAAGAAGAAGGTCAAGAGCCAGAAAGATCAGCTGAAGTCCAAGAAACTAAACAAGACAAATGAGTTTCAGGACAGTTCAGAGAGTGAGCCAGAGCTTTTTATCAGTGGAGATGAACTGATGAACCAGAGCCAGGGCAGCAAAAAGGGTTGGAAAACCAAAAGGAGTTTGAGGACAGCCAGTGAGCTGGATGAATTCAAGTGCCGGAAGGCCAGTGAGAAGGAGGATGGGAGACTGGGAAGCCAGGGCTTTGTGTATGTGATGGCCAACAAGCAGCCACTGTGGAACGAGGCGACGCAAGTCTACCAGCTGGACTTCGGAGGGCGAGTGACCCAGGAGTCGGCAAAAAACTTTCAGATTGAGCTGGAAGGACGACAGGTAGGAAGGGGTGGCACACGCATGTTGGAATGGGGGCCAGGGTGTGGGGAAACCATGCCAGGATTATTCTCTCTGTCTCTCATGCTGTCAAGTGCCTCCTGCTTGATTTAGATGCTCTGTGAGAAAAAGCTTTGCCACGTGGCTGATAAAAACCAGCCGTCAAAGGTCTAGATTAAGTATGGCGGGTGAAGTTCAATTGTAAAGTAAATATACAAAATATGTTGAGTCTTACTGCAGTCAGACATGGGAATAAGGGCCCACTTTAGTCTCACTGGCTTTCACTACTGAAAGTTTTGTAATAAACACAACAGACAGGTAGCTGCATTTGCCATCAGTGCTGGTTGTGGATGGCAGCTAGTTAGTGAATACTGCTCCCTTCTTGCCCTGCTCACAAAGGTTAGCCAGTCAGTAGATAGCTAAGGAGGAGACAATGGACAGTGAGTTTGGTTCTCTCCATGCCAAAATTTCCCCTTGTGGGTTACCAGGCCCCTGGGGCTGGTTCTTAATGCTAGAGGAGGGAGACACTGACCTCCCCCAGAACAAAGTGATTGTGGGCCACTTCTGAACCATCCATGGGTAGAAGGGTCGATGGGTAGTTCAAAAAATCAAAACATTTAACATGGCCCAAGTGGGATGTTACTACTGTTACACCAAATCCAGCCTATTAAGTGGTACCAATCAGCAGGACTCTGGACTGAGATTCAGGAGACTCATATTTATTTCCTTGTCCAGCTGTAAGTCACTTTTGATTTATTAAAGAGATCAAGAGTCTCAGTTTCCTCCGATTTAACTTGGGAGTTAGATGCCTTAAATATCCCACATGCATGACCAGTGGTAGTCTTTTGGTTTTGCTTGTCTGTAACAACAGCTCAAAGGCAGTGACCAGAGCCATTTATGCCACTCTCTTCTTCAGTTAAAAGGCTGTGGATACATGCCCATGGGCAGCTGTGCGAAATCACCCGACCACAGGTTTTGTTGGTCGTGGGAGAACAGAGCCTGACTTGACTTGCACAGACAGTCTCCACTCTAGTTCAAGGAGCTTCATTGTTGAGCAAATACAATCTGGGCTTCTGATGAAGTGAATGAAAAAGCAGTAATAATAAGCCAAACTTCAGATATTCCCTGCAGAAGAACAACAAACAACCCAACTAGCCCTGCTTTCAAACAGTTCTCATTACCTCTTTGCTAAATCTTTCTCAGTGTAATTATGTGCTAGTGAAGTTTATGCAAAAGGAAATAGAGCTGCAAAGAATGCACAGCTTACTGCCTATGAAGTGCTACAGTGATAAAATTGGTTATTCCCCTGCCCTGGAAGCTCTTTTCTTTGAAAACAGAATCTGTTTTCCTGGTGGGTTGATGATAGAATTTTTATAAGGGAGAGAATGGTATTTTCCTGCAGGAAACATGATGCTGGTGTACCTCACATCTGCTGAAGTAATTGGTGACAATCTACTTACACCAATGCTGTATTCAATCTAACATATTTTAAAGTTCAATTTGCTCTGTAGAGTCAAATATTGCAGTCAAAGACTCTATGCAGACATAGTACAGTGCTCTTACTCTTCTTCAGCACCAAACCCCATTCTGTGAGTAGTTGCATTCACATTACCTCAGGAGGTGAGGTGTTCATACAAAGGACCAAAAAGATTTTGCTCTTCTCTGTTTCATTTTCTGTGGTTCACTTTTTTTGACCTTTTTCTTTTTTTCCTTCCCTTCTCCTCTTCCCCTGCTTCCTAGGTGATGCAGTTTGGAAGAATTGATGGCAATGCTTACATTTTGGACTTTCAGTATCCATTTTCTGCAGTGCAAGCCTTTGCTGTTGCTCTGGCTAATGTGACTCAACGCCTCAAGTGAACAAGCAGAGACTGGAGAGAGAAAAATGTTAACCTTCTCATAAAGTCCAAACCGGAAAATGTCAGGGCAGCCTGCTTTAGGTGTGCAGAGGTGCCTGGGAGTGAAGAAGGCAGTAAAACTGGAAAAGTCTTTTGGTGCCCACCAGAAGGGCATTAACTCTAATCAGTCATGGGGTGGAGGGTGGGGGGCTGTTTTCTGTTTTGTTTGTTTGTTAGCTTGTTTCGTTTCCATTTTTTTTTTCTTTTTAAGCATTGTGCTGGGTCTCAGAAAGAGCGAAGGGTTGAGAGCCATTCAATGTTACGTGGAGAAGTGTGGCTTTTGGCTTGTTGTGGTGGTTCTGCCGTGTGTGCTACAGTAGCTGATGTAAGCTCATGGGGGGATTAAAACAGACTGCTCTTTTTGATAGACTGCCTTATATCATGTTGTTCTTTTTAAAACAGGGAACATAACTTTTTTCTGGTCCAGTTTGTACTATTACTACTGCTCTACTTCTAAAACATCAATGATAGCAGCAAAAAAAAAAAAAAGAAAAAAAAGAAGCTATAATACTTGAAGACATATGTTTCTTCTCCAATATCTGCTAATAACTGAGCACCACAGGTTCCAAGAAGGCATATGTAGGTCAATGTTTAATTTATAAATAATGATGTATCATTCAGAAGAGAAAAAAATTGTTGCCAATGGGTGGTTGTCATGGTTTAGGAATGGTATTCCCCAATTTTAGTGTTCCCGCTGAAACATTCCAAACCCCTCGCCACTCTCTCACTTCCCCCTCCTGTGAGGCAGGCTGGAGAGGAGAATTGGAGGCACAAAAGGTAAAGATTAAGAGGTGACATAAGAAAAGTTTACTGGAAACAGCAGTGAAATAAAGCGGACCGTAACAGCAACAATATTAATAACAGAATGTACAAGAGGCAAACTATTCACATGTGATTGCTCACCACATGGAAACCCCTGACAATACCCTACCACGCCACCACGCTACCTGACCTGGTAGGGACCCCTTCTCCATCGGAAAATGATACGAGGTGGTGTATAGGAGGTTATTCTGAGGTAGTATGGAATAACCTCCAGGGCCTAGCTATGCCCATTCCTGCCTACTGCAAAATTTAACCCCATCCTGGCCCGAACAAGGAGAGCGGTTTAAAAATCCGCTGTATCAAAGAAGTTGATGTCTCCTTGTTTTGTGTGCAGTTATTGGGGATAAACATCTCTCAGTAGGTGACAAAAGATAGAGGAGCAAATAAATTATGAACACTGCTTTTTTATTCTCATTGGTCAGCAGTATTCTCTGATTTGACATGTAGTTGGGAGAGGTACGGTGTGATCAGATGTACCTCTGAGGCCATGCCTGTGCATGCTCCTCGTGTTTCAGTGTGTTTACACCTTATAAACAAAATCTTTCCAGTGTATGAGCAGGCCCAGTCGTCTTAGCAATCAGAATGAATCAAGTTCTACAACAGTGTATCAGTGCTTGAATTAGCAGGGAGACAGAAGTGTAGCAAGTCATGACAAGAAGCAGTTTCATCAGGAAAGCAAATTCATTACTGGAAACGACATCATGGCTGGCTGGAGAACAAATTAGTTGAAAGACGAAGGAAAAATTGGACAGAATGATTACCTTTTATCACCTTGCTTCCTGAGCAGTTATTGTGACTGTATTTTGAGAATATAATGCCCCAGATAAGAGCGGGAAGCCAAAGTTTACATGGAGTGTTACAGAGGAAGGCTTTTAACAGTAGCATGACTGCAGTTTTTTCTGGTGGATGTGCAGACCTGTGAAGCGTTTCAGAAGGGTTGCTTGCATGGAGGAGTTTCTGTGTTGTTGTTGTATTGTGCACATATTTATTTGCTTTCTCTCTTTCCTCCTTGTCAGCATTTTGCTGTGGAATATGTTTTGATATGAAAGTAGTTCACCCGGTAATACACAAACCGCAAAACTATTCATATAATTATTTGGACGTTAGATTACAAAACATCACTGCAGATTTTCTTCAGAAATCAATCGTTTGAAGTTAAAGGCACACTGGGAAAGATGTGCTATTTAAGATGTCAGTGGATGCTTTGTCTTTCATCCACTGTTTAACTTCTTTACTTGAAAAAGTTGATATAACTTAAGATGAACAGGTATGATTTCGTCTCTTTTCGTTGAATCCTAGTAGTAAGGCAGATGTGTGTTGCATTTGATTTGTTCTAGAGCAACATATCAGATAATACTCTGCTGTAGTAGATATTAACAATATGCGGTGAGCTTCTAATTTCTGGTCTTCTGCAGCTGCTAGAGCTGTACAGCACAGAGGAGCACTGCCAGTCGGAGAGGAGATTCAGAGAGTTTCCAAGGGAGATGATGAAGCAGACTGTGTAATGCCCCATGGGTTAAGTCCAGGAAAAACCACCTTCAAGATGGTTTCATTGGAGAGAGGAAGCAGATGGTACCATGCCTGTATTATCCCAAAGCTCAGCAGCTTAGGCTTGTATATGGAAGTGGTCAGGCAAAACATTCCCCCTTGGCATCTTGTTTGCTTTAATTAATTAGGGTTTTTTTCCACTAATTGTCTGGGCCTCTTTGTGTTCTTTTTCATGTGCATGATTTATTCAGCAGTTTGAGTGCCTGTATGTATAAGGTGTGTGTAAGAGAGGAACCAAAATTGGTTTGGTTCTGGTCCTTTAAAAATCAATGGAAACGTTTGACTTGGCATTTTTTATGTGCAGGAAACACTGTTAAGCCCTTAGTCTACACTGAATTATATACTGTCGAAACAGTAGGTTGAATTCTTAGTCCACTGGTTACAAAACACAAGGAGGAAAGTTGCCTGATGAGAGTCCTCACCTGTCCTAAGGTCTGTGCTAAGCACTCATTCCGTAATTAGAGTTTAACAGGCACACGCTGAACACCAAAAGAGGAGAAACATACCAGGCTGGCTGGCTTGCTTGCTTGCTGAGGGAAGAGCTACTGTGTCACGTGTCAGAAATGTTCAGCTGGAAGAAACATCACCTGTAATTTTAAGCCAAAATTATTAGTACATGGAAACAGCGGGAATGTTCTTTTCTTAAGAAAATCTGATCTAAAGAAAAGGCCTTCTGCATGCGATTTCTTTAACCTTCCAGGGAACAGTATTCCTTTTCACTAGGTTCATTGCCAAATTTTTCTGATTGTCAGAAGTTTTATGCTAATGGAGAACCAAGAAATGAAAACCAATAAAACAAGTAGCAGACTTAGTAATTTGGCTTCACTGGTTCAGGTCATGATTGCATCCTTCTGATGGCACTCACAAAGAACCTTGGTGTAGAAAAGAGCCCTGGTTTCTGCCCCACCAAAACAGAAGGAATAATTATAAAAAAATTAGGAAAATAAACGCTGTTTCCGTCATTCTTTCCATTTACTTGTCAGGAAATTCTGCAGGATAAGACTATCTTTTGGAAAATAATTTAACAGAGTCCCTTTAACTGAGGATTTTAATGCATAGAGAATACCCAGTATTAGAGAGATAAAATATTCTCAAATATATAGAATTTTAATGAAAGGAATGGGAAATATGCAGAAGTCTGAGTGAGCAACAGGATTCTAAATTATACAAAGAGCAAGTGAAAGTTGTTTTATTTTCCACCGAGATACAATATAGGAAACAAATTTAAGAACACCACCAAATAATCACTTAAATCCTTAAGATTGCTATTGCATTCAGCCAAAAGGTATATGTTACATTTTCTATTTCATTAGTAAAACAGAGTTTTCCTGTAGATAACTAAATTCTTCTAGGAAGAATGTAGCAAAGTGTTCAAAAATACATAGTACTTTTCTACATGCAGTAATTTCTGGTAGTAAAGGATGGTTTTTTCCAAAGCTTTTTTTTTCAGTTGTGCAATAATTGTAACAGTCTAGGGGGGTTATTTTGTTTCTGTTGGGTTGGTTTTTTGTTTGTTTTAGTTTGGGTTTGATTTTTCTTTAGGGAGTTTCGAGTGTTTTTTTTAAAAGATAATTTAATGTAGGTTTCCTGCTAATGTCAAACAGACAAATTATTTTTCTTGCGTAATGTAATAAGTGATATACGGATTATTTTATTACTATGTATCAGTGAGTTACACACATTTATATTTAAAGAGCATCTTTGTAAGTAATTGTTTGCTAGCAGGTATGTTTTGCTGCAAGAAATTAAAAATGCATATAGGAAGACCTGGTTTTGCTGGATAATTTGCAAAAACTTCATAATGCAGGCAGGCAAATATTTTTTTTTGTCAGCTGGACGCAGTGAGTTTGCTATGGAGAACTGTGCAGACCACGAAGAGTCTAAGTGACTTCTTTGGGACCTGCAGAAATCTGTTCTTTTTTGTTTCTAAATATACTTCAGTTGGGAGTGGTTTAAAAAATAGAAGTCTTGGTTTGCTTTCCCTCTTTTTAGTATGGTGCTTTGTCTTGGGATATAAAACAAGGTGGTTTACGTGATAAAAGAGGGTATAATGATGCAGACACAGTCTGTAAGGAGTTCATTGCATAGTTCAGTAGGGTTTGGCAGTGGCGGAATTCAGTGTTATGTGGAGATACAAGCAAATGAGCTTGGAATAAGCTGAGGCACAAGTGTGTAGCAGTAGAAGCATTTTCCTCTGCTCAGACTAATAACACCCCTTTTTAAGCTGGGTTCAGCTGGTTCCAACACAGCCATAGTGCTTCTGACAGGTGAGCTAATACTGCACGGAGCTGATGGAGCTGAGCCCTGACATTGCCTTCAGCAGCTTTACCTCCTCAAGATGCTCCCTAGGAGACCTGTTGCAGCAGGTGTTCCTCCACTCACTCTTCTAGGTCTCCTCCTAGAGCAGTATAAAGGTGCTGTGGAGTTTGGCTGCAGCAGCTTTGGGTAGAGAAAGCCCTTGATGCCAGTCAGTGGCCACAGTGACCATTTGAAGTCAGAATCTGCTTTGGTGGAGTTGCGAAGGGATGCAATTGAAAGCCCAATTCTTTCGGAAAAACTAAGCCGATATCCTCAAAATGGATCTCCTAACAGTCTAAAAATTTATATTTAAAGTCCATATTTAATTGCACTATGCATGGAGTGGCAAATTTTGGCTTGAAACAGTAAGAATAACACGTTTCTGCAACATCCTAAGAAACTATGAGAAGGAGGGGGGTGAAAGAGGAAAAAATGAATGATCACATTAATAATTTTGCACTCAGTTCCAGAGGCAGCATTAACGTGCTGTGGGCTGCCTGAATACCAGTAAATCCTCACAGTTTCATCTCAGTTAGAAAATTTTCCTGTGGTGCAGCCACAGGTAAAACTGTGTTTTTATGAAGATGCACGAGGGTCTACAGGTGTCAGACAAGGATATCTGACTTTGCTTGAACCTAAATTTTCTGTAGGTCCAGGCTTTCCTTGATGTGTCTTTTTAGTGTCCTCTCAGAAATTCCTAACAGATTTTTGAGCTTGCCTGATTTTTGCCTCAGACAATTTCAGTACATTTGCTTTTTGCAGCCTAGCACGTGTGATCCTGTGTCATCTTGGTGCCCTGTTACCTGTCAGAAACATTTTAATTCCTCATAGGAAAAGAGCAGCAAGCGCAAAAACTGATTTGATGGAGAGAAAGGGAGCGAAGACAGATCAAATCTTCACTAGCTTTTAAGAACGTGTTTCCCAGAGCAACAGTTTGGAAATTGCACATTTCTGTAGGACCTGACTGACTGCAGACCACTAAATCTGACTTAGAGATTAGTAACAGATGAGACACTTGCATGGCATGCTAGGCAGAAGACCAACTTCCAGCCTCACTACATGGTTACACCAAGATACATCAGACAGCAGAATCCAATCCAAAATGTATTTACCCACTACTGTGTGGTTATAAGGTAAAAATTACTTGTATGACCCATATAGTCACTTAAGAAAATTCTAAAGCATTTCAACCAACAGCTGTGTTGACAGTTCTATATAACCCCCTTGAGGAATGCTAGAAGTAAAATCCTGACCACAGAGTAGGAGGTCGGATTTTTGACTCTTATTCCCGTTTCTACGATTCCATCACAGGACAGGAGAGCAAGCTGTTTGTGTTGCTTAGAGACTGGCATAATGGTTTTCCCATGAGAGAGCAAATCAGCTGTACTGCTTACAGAAATGGAAAAATTCTAGTAGACAAAGTTTTCTTGTTTTCAAGTCCCTTCACCTTCAAAGCATATTCCTTCATTACCAAATTCCATTTTAGAGTCCTGCTACGCTCAGGAGTAGTCTGCAGGTAGGCACCACAGGTCCTCCTTGCGGAATTGGAATTTATATGCACCATTCTCAAAGGAATAATGTTAATTATTACTAGTGAACAATGGGCTATGTGAATTATTTTGTCTTTGTATTTATCTGTGATTTAATTTTCGTCTTAAAAAATCCCACCGAGATGGTTTAAGATGAAAAGACTCCGCTTTCCCTGTTGCCTGATATCTCTGAAGACGTATCAGGAGTTTGTTTGGGCAGTTTGATTGTTGCTGCATCTAGAAAATTTTTAAGGCAAAAATCTGTAACAAGAAATTTGTGCTTTAAGGCAAATTGATTGGGAGCACTGTGCAAGTGCACAGATTTGCTGACTGCAGGTTCAAAACAACATGATTTTGTGAGACAAAATGAAATACGTGAAAACACAAAATACTTGCCTAACCAGAGTGTTCAATGAAACAATTAGATGATGTGATGCTAAAGCCTCCCAGTCTGTTCTTAATCCTTGCCCTCCAGTTTACAATTTAAAAATTTGGTCTGATTCAGCAATTCTGAATCCTGACAAATGTTGTCTATTTTTGAAATGTTTATCTTACTGGACAAGAAGATGGTTTAAGATACGGATTAAGATTAAAGTCATAATAAAAGAGAAACATTTTTTAACTGTGTGCAGACACCTGAGTTTCAAGTATTTCATTGGAATAACAGCTTGTAATTCCTATCTGTGTTGTTTCAAGCTATTTGTTCAGAAATTTTCCAACTCTCCCTTTGTTTCTTTTGTTTGCTTGATACCTGTATTGCCTTAGGTTGCTTTTTAACATCCATTTCACTGTTTCTGGATTCACTGCTTCTTTTTCTGTTTGTGTGTTGTGTGTTTGCAGAAGGGTATGTCTGTTCAAGATCTCGTTGTTTATTGTAGATAAAATATATGGTGTTGTGGAATAGCATGAGGATGCATTTGATTGAAAAGGCACTGTAGTGTTTCCTGGAAAAGAAGGGGAGTTGCATTTGTTTATAAATGCATTATTTTGGTACTGTAACTTTGACCGTGAATTGGGATTTTTTTTTAATTTTATTTTATTTTATATTTAGTTTAATGAGCACGGGGTCATGAGAGTGCATGCATTCTTAAGCAAGCAAACCCAGCATGTTTTTCTTAAGGCTTTTGAAAATTTGGTACACAATTTGTCTACTTTACTTACCCAGACAATTTTTTAATTCCTTTTTTTTGAATCTCAAGTTTTCTTTTTTTTTTTTCTCCTCAATATACCATGGCATACTTGGTTTCCATTGTACTTAAAAACTACCCTGATCTGCCTCTCCTTTTTGTGTCTTGTGTAATAGATTTTGCAGGAGGTGCCTAGAAAGTATTGTTGGTTTCCCTATAAAAATGTGGTTTGTCCAGATTCTTTACTGTCTACATGATTGAGAGATGGACTGATTGCCCTATTTTTTCCTTGATGATTTGGAGTTGTAAGAGTTGTCCAGCTGTTGCTTAATAAAATTTTGCAGACTAGAAAATTCCTGATTTGGTTTTGTTGCATTCTGCATCTTGCCAAGCACCTGAATACTTTTAAAGCAGATGACAAATCTGTGCTGAAACAACCAGAATAATAATTAGCCAGATGCTGTTATACTTTCTCTTTTCAATAACTGTATCCCCAGTGTTCCACTGAACACCTGATGTGTGTACCAGCCCACCATCATCATTCATATGGGAGGATAGATGGCAAGGATTTTGTAGTAACGATGTTCCTATCTGCCTGGATATCAATTGATTCTTACGATATTTCTCCTCTGCTTGCTTTCCTTTTTAAGGAAATCACCTTTGGGGTTCGTGGTACTTCTCATTTTGTCATTGATGTACTGGAAACCTTAACATTACCACAAGGGTGGTCCTGTCATCTTTAACAAAAGAATAAAATGCTATGATGGCCAGTGTTCATTCTCTGGTTTTTAAACAAAAGTATTCTGGGAGCTGAGGAAACAAACAAACAAGCAAAACCTGTGATAAAGTAGCTTAAGTTGCCTAATAAACATCCCAGATATGACACAAATGAGAGAATCCTGACATGGATCCCCATGATGGACTTCCAAGGTTGCTATTGGAGTTGTGCAGGAGTCTGTGCTGGATCCTCATCTCTTCACCATGTTCATGGGTGTCCTTGAAACGAGTTTGAACACTGAGCTACAAGGTTTGCTGATGATATGAAGTTATTCAAAATAGTGAAGCCATGTCAAGAATCGCAGAAAGTCTTTGTGAAACTTGACAATAAAATGGCAGATGAAACTCAGTGTAGGTAAATGTGAAGTGATACATGGGGAAAAAAACCAGTCCTAACTTCACATTTGCAGTAATGGTCTCTGTAGTGATCTCTACTACTCCGGGAAGACCTTCTGATGGATAGATAGATAGCTGTCTGAAATCATCCAGTTGGTGCTCAGCAGCAGTCAAAAGAGGAAAATAAAATATTGGTAATGAAAAGAACTGACAGCAAAGCAAAAAATGCAGGATCACTGTATAAAATTTCAATTCGCCACTCTTCATGTACTGTGCAGTACTGATCCCCTTGTCTCAGAAAAGGTGGAGGTCTGGAAAAGATTCACAGAAACACAACAGAAGGCACAAATCAACTTCTACATGAGGAATTAGTGTGAAGTTTAGGACCCTTCATCCTGGAAAAGAGCTAGCTAGAGAGCCATCAGAATAGGAGTAGTGTTGAAAGGTGGGTAGGGATTACTGTTGTCTCTTCCTACAGAAAAACTAGGAATTATAAAAGTAAAGTGAAATACTAGAGGAATGGGGAATCAAACAAAAGGAGGTAGTTCTTCAGCAAGGTGACTAGCCAAAGCCACTTTGCCAAAGGATGCTCTGATACAAGGAGTTTACAAGAATTCAAGCAAGACTGGAAAAGTGTATGAAAGAGATATCTTATTGGGCCATTAAGCAAACTACAACAGGAGCTGAAAGTTCCCTGCACTGAAAACAGTCAAGAGGCTGGGAGACTATTAGGGGTAATACCATATGAATTTGCTCTGTTCTCATTCTTCCCGAGGAATCTGCAAATGGCTGTTGCAGGAGACGAAACACTGGGCTTAACTGGAATCTCACTGTGAACGGTTGTCACCATTTGTACACCAGCATTGCTAAACCAGGCTTAAACCTGGAGTTTCAGCCTCTGGGAACGAGGAGAAGCGGAAGGGCTCCGAGCCTGATGTCTAAATACTTTGCAATGCAACTGTGAAAAGTCCTCTTCTAACTCAGGGAATGCGTGCTGGGGGTCTGGTAGCCACAGCACTGGGAACTGATTCAGTCACAGTAACAATCTGTCTGCGCTGCTCAAGGGAACTGAGCAAATGCAGTTTGGTTTCTGTTGTTCTGGAAGATGCGTTTTGGAAGGCCCCTCTCTGCTGGGTGCAACCAGATAACTTTGACGCATGTTGTCACTTGTAGTTTGTAAATAAACTTCGAGCCTGTTGCATCACCTTCTCCTCTACATGTCAGAACAGAATTGTGAGTAAACGAGAACACTGGAGCTCTAAGGGGCTCTTGGGAGAGAGGAGGCATGAAAGGAAGCAAACAGATATGGGGAGGTGGCTTGTTCGGGGGAGATGATTACTGAAACACGCCTGCCTGGAAATGGCAGGCGATTCAAACGCGAGATTTATCAATTAACAGGGGCTGCAGTAAACAAAAAAAATTTAGGTCTTTAGGAAAATATCCTAGAAAGGTTCCTGTGATTGTTTTCTTGCCTTGTAGAGGGACTAATAGCATTTACTTATCCTTTTTTATATCTTGTGGTCTTGCTGATGATAGTACAGTCTTATTTTTATGATCTGGATGAACACAAGGGCTATTTGTGCCCAGTGTTACCTGGTGTAGACATGTGCAGACACTGAGGGTACAATATTTAAGCAGGTGCTTTTAAAGCAGAAGATACAGCAACTATACATATATTTAAGTTTCCATATATGATTTAATAACTGCTGGCTAGATCATGAACTTTTCATCGAGACAGGTTATTGCTGTTGATGTTCTCTCATCAATTACATATTCCATTTTTTTATTGGCATTCCTACCTAAAAAACTATCAATAATAAAATAGCAATCTTTACTTCCTGCTAATTTTTTCAAAAGCATCCCAGCTTTCATAATGCAATCTTAATGGTTTAGGGAGTTAAGTAATTACCTAACTGTGAGGGAGTTGTACAAGATCAGAAAAAAACCCCCAGCCTGGAGCACCTCATACCAATCACAATTAATCGCAGACCTTTCATCTCGCTCCTATCCATTATAGCTGTCTATTGCATATCCTCATTTTCTGTTCTGTTTAAAACAGAAAAAAAATCAAATCTTTGTCTGATCAAAGGGAAACCTATTCCTCTGGGGGAATGTTTTGCTTTGTTGCATCTCCTGACAGTTTTATCCTTTCCAGCTGTTCCACATTTTCTTCCGTTTATCACTTCCCTGTAGATAGGGAAGAAAGTGAATGTTACTTCTGAACTGCAGAAGTAACATTTCTTTGTTCTCCTTTCTCATAGCACTCTGTGGTAATAGTCCTCTCTCTTTAAAAAAGAGTTTATTTGATCCCTTTGTTGCACAGTTTAGGTGAGATTAATTTCTTCCTTTTCCTTTACAAGCCATTTAAGTATTTTAAATTTTTTTGTAATCTGAAAGATGTTTATTCTAGAGAAGAGTTTATGAGGCAATTATAGCAAAGGGAAGATACTAAAGATGATTTAAACGTCAGGGAGTGTTCTAATTGCCTCACGCAGAGACAGAATGGAGAGTTTCATCTGTAGAAGTCACGTAACTGTGATTTGACTTTTAACTGGCTTCACTATCTCATTTATGATGTTTTTTAATGAGGGAAGCAACGTTGTTTTCATCAGATCTATGAACATACCTTAAGATTTTTCTCCTAGAGCTGGTGTGGTTGCTAGTGTAATCTGAGGTGGCAAACATTAATTTTGATGGGCTTTATTTGTATGGCTTAGAGAGTCACTGAAACCAAGATTCCAGTTTTGTTCATAAATCCACTGTTAGCATTCCTATTTATATGATACTAATAATTTTATCTGCAGTTTAAAAAATAAACAGGTTTTAGTAGATTTGTGTCGACAGAACATATCAGCAAGTGTGAAAAGAGAGAAGACATCTTTCCAAAACCCATAGCGTATATATAATTCACACAGAGAAGTTCTGCTATGAACATCAGAAGTCCCAGATGCTGATAGAGTGTCCCCTCAGGCCATAAACTGAGAGAGCATCATCTGGAGAACTGCCAGAATCCACAATTAGATTCCACTTTTGGAGATTGTGGAAGACTCGAGCAACAGTAAAATGACACAGACTGAGTATCATCAGAAGTACTGCAGTAGGTGCATGATAAAAAAGTTCTCCAAAGAGCAAGGCAGTAGTAACTGAGAAAGTAGAGGCTTCTGGGAAGACAGGGAAGCTGTTGCAAGGTGGGGGACTACTAGCATATGAGACAGAATGTTAAGTAAAGACAAAAACATGAGGGGATGCATAAGCATAATTCACATGTATTCAGATATAGCAATGCAAAATCTACAGTGAGGGTTATCCATGCCATCATCACTAGAAATACAGTGGCCATGGAAGCTTTTTTTGGTTGACGTTTTTACTGTGTGAATATTAAATGTGAAAAGAATTATAAAATATAATATTTTAAAATACCATAAAATAAAATGGGAGGTGGTGAGAAGACTAAATATTCTGAAGTAGAAAATGTTGCATACTAAGGGCAATTCACATCCAGTAGGAAAATATTTCACAGAATCATAAAATATCCTGAGTTGGAAGGGATCCATCGGGATCATCAAGTCCAGCTCCTGGCCCTCTACAGTACACCCCAAGAATCACACCATGTGCTCGAGAGTATTGTCCAAATGCTCCTGTCAGGCTTGGTGCTGTGACCACTTCCCTGGGGAGCCTGTTCCGGTTTCCAGCAACTATCTTGGTGAAAATGCTTTTTCTGATATCCAACCTAAACCTCCCCTGACTCATCTTCATGTCTTTTGCTCCAGTCATGTTACTGGTCATGAGAGTGAAGTGATTGGTACCTGCCCTGCCCTTTCACTCACAAGAAAGTTGTAACTGCAATGAGGTCTCCTCTCGGTCTGCTCCAGGCTGAACACACCAAATGACCTCAGCCACTCCTCATACAGCTTCCCCTCAAGGCCCTTCACCATCTTTGTTGCCCTCCTTTGGACACTCTCTAACAGCTTAATGTCTTTCTTATACTGAGGTACTCAAAACTACACACAATGTTCAAGGTGAGGCCTCCCCAGGTCAGAGCAGAGTGGAACAATCCCCGCCCTTGACTGGCTGGTGATGCTTTGCCTGATGCCCCCCAAGACACAGTTGGCCCCCCTGGCTGCCAGGGCACTGCTGGCTCATATTCAACTTGCCGTCAGCCAGGACTCCCAGGTCCCTTTCCATGGCACTGCTTTCCAGCCTCTCACTCCCCAGTCTGTACGTACATCCAGGGCTGCCCCATCCCATGAGCAGAATCCAGCACAATAGGAATGAACAACCTCATAGCAAGATTGCTCACATCTGTCAAGTTATAAGCAAGCCAATTCGAAGAAATCCTACATGTGCATCTGGACACGTCTGACAGACCAAAACATGGAATTCATGAGGATAAGGAATACTTATCATGTGCCCAAAGATGTTGCATTAATCTCCTGCGTGTAGATTCCTGAGTGTAAGAGACAAGGTTGAAAACAGTTTCATCAAAAGCACAGATGTCTAAAATGGTTTTGACAGCTGATGATGTCAAATGCCTTTAAATGGGATCTCTATGTTCTTTTGGAAGAATCTTAGTGTAGCATGCAATTGAGAAGTAATCAGCTGAAAACATTCAAAGAACAAGATATACAATGAAATGTGCTCTCAAAAATTTTAAGTTAACTGTTAATTATATGAATGAGTTAGTAATCATGCAACAACTGACAGTCATGATTTAACTGATTAATGTAAGGATAACTCATGGAGAGTTAAGTACATGTGACTTCAAAATATCAGGTGGGTGTTGAAGTTCTGCTAGGAAAGTTTGAAGGCCCATCAGTGTTAATGAGGCAGATGCTGTCAGTTTGTTTAATGCTTGGCCAATTTCCTCTCTCGTGTTGTTGATAACAAATTCTGTAGAGTTAGGGAAGAAGCACATAATGACATCAGAAGGAATTGTTTTAGACATGATTCACCTTCAAAGAAACGTTATGACTACACATACAAATAAAAGATGTTTTCAAATACCAATAGAAAGAATGGAGTTGGAAACTGCTCAGAAAAGGACATTGAAGGAATTTCTTAGGAAAAATATTAATCGTTGTACAACACAGAGAGGCTAAGGAGTCCTTGTGGATTCCCTGGACATTGGATGGGTTACAAGTGTGATTCCTGCTGATATCATCATTGTTTCTGTTACTACAGAATGAATTTAATCTAAAGAATGAACAGTATTAGCTAAGTGTTGACATCAGCAGGCCATTAGCACTAACTAAATGATACAGAGGCTGCAAAATTTATTGGATGTTTGATATTCCAAAGGGTGGCAAAAAAAGAGGTTCAGAGGGATACAACAGAGGGTGGAAAGCATGTATTCATTACAAGAATGGAACAGTGTAACAATGGGAAAAGGTTTTGAATCCCATCAGCAACTGAGTCCTCATCGAATTTGTGGCAGAAGAGAGTAAATTTATGTGATAAAATCCCTAAGTTGAGAGTCCCTGAGCCAAGCAGTGACTTGAAAAGAAGTCAGACTTCCTAAATTCTCTTCTGAAAATCTGCTGGACTTCATTGTGTGCAGCCTGTGCCTCAAGTGATGGGTACAAATCACCCACAATTACCCCTGAACACATGCAGAAAATTTATATCTTGGCCAGAATGTCAGATGATATGAACACAACCCTGGACAAGATTTATAGACATCCATGAAGTCAAATGCTCCCCTAAGGCTGATGTTTGTGGAGTTGAAGATAAAAGATAAAGTAGGTTCCAGCTGTCTTTAAGCATGCACTTTTTCAGTTTGCACTGTGTACAATTACACTGGAATTTGGAGGCAGAGAATCTGGACAGGGAGTGGATGTTTGGACCATCTTCACCATGGCTGCCTGACACATTTATTGTCAAGTGTGTCCTCTGTGGTCATTGTACATGTCCGGATCAGTAATGCCTGTGTAAACTGCACAGAGGTGTAAACTGCAACCCTCTGCAGGTGCAAGCTGCAACTCTGCCTAGCAGAAAATTAAAGATTAAAAGAAATACCAAGTAACATAGTTTCACTGGAGATTTGTAAACAACAGAGGTGAACTATTTTATTTGAAATAGAATCTTACAAATGTTTTATAATATATAAACATGTTAAGGTAAAACACTGTGTTGTCTGCTTATGATGCTTTTAAACAATAATTTATACAATAATTCTTATTGTGTAAATAATCAGTTTTTTACTGATAAATATATGAAGCTTAAATGTTACAATGCCAAACATATATTGCCAACAGACAGGGAACCATTTTCAAAATCTTAATCATTACTTTGACGCTACCAGAGGCTATAAGATCTGAAAAAAAAATAAAATCTGGCAACACTGATATCTCCAAAAAGCATTGTTAAGTTTGCTTCTTCAAATGACATCAGCAGCTGAATTTTTTTACCTTGGTTCATTAACTCTGTGAGCTGAATGCTCCTCCCAAGAGCTTTGCACACAGCAAGCTCACTAAGTTAACTGGATTTCCCTCCTAGGTGCTTCCTCACAATGACTTTTCTAATGCAGTGACACAGAGAAGCCCTATAACTACAGTTATCTCTGCTTGACTCAGAGTGATTGAATAAGCCATCCTTTCAGCTCCTCAGTGTTGCATTCTAATAGCTTCTCTTTTACTGCCCTGTTCTTTATTTTCTTTGATGTATTTATTCATCAAGCCAATTAAAAAGAAAAAAAAGATCAACATAAAACCAGCTTCAGCACAACGCTTCGGCTTTCTAGCTGTGGTACACACAGCCACCAGCAAGCCTCAAAGGAATTTGGTCTGGTGGTGATGGTAAGGGGAGAGGGAGCGGGGAGGGGGGGCAGGGGCTGTTGATGACACCACATCAAGAATGAAGAGGGAACATCCACAACAAAAACACCAGTTCCTGAGATGCACTTATGGTAGGAATAGGAAGGCAGGACAGCTACACCCTAATTCATCATTCCTGCGTGAATTTACTGAGAGGGGGACTTTCCTATGGGGCGGGTGTTGAATGAAGATACAGACTGCAGCTGTAGAGACCAAGTATAATCTTTGGAAAGCCATGGGAGATCAGAGAACTGCAGACTGCAGCAGTATCTTACAGTATGTCACAAAAATAAAGTAACACAGATCCTTGCTGCAACAGAAGTCACATGGGACTGCAAAGCAGTGGATTTGAGAAAACTGGCAGAATGAATATTCGTTGTGCTTCCCTGAAGGACCAGGCAGTACACCCACAGGCAGCCACGAGAGACAGCTTGGATCAGCAAAGAATTTAAGTCTAGAGAGCAACGCCAAGATGTGAAAAAGCAAACTGTGTTGTGTTGAATTGCTCATAATACAGATGCGACGAGGAGTACCCAGGATGTGGATTTAGTACAAACTGATCCCAAGAATTGTAAATTTAATAATTCTCAGTGCTCTCTTGTGGACAGCAATAACTGAGTGGAATTCTACTATAGCTTGAAGCATACTCTACAGCCCCCCAAATAAAAAGCTGCTAAAGAAATTCCTTTCTATGTGAAGTGGCAAAAAGGACACCGAGGCATTAGGCAGTGTGTCAAGAGATTCCAAGATCCAGAGCCAGTTCTGCAGCTTTAGCTCCAAAGAAAAACATCTCTCTCCAAAGTACATGAGGTACAAGGTGCATGAGCTAACTTTAAGAAAAAATGTGGGAGTCTACCAGCTATATTTTGTCACCCTGAGCAATGCAAGATGGTATCACATACTACATACTGTTGGAGAACATATTGCTAGACTTGAGTACAGTTAACACATTCCTTCCTCTTATGCTCAAATGTATGGGTAAATTAAGTACAGAATTAAGTGTCCCACCAAATTTATTCCTCAGTATAATTAATGTCTTGCAGTAATAACCAAAACTGGCCTGTGTCAGTTCATCCTGGTTTACTCTTTTCAAAAGGTTGAAACTGGAGTAGTAGTTTGTTGTCAAGAGTGGCACAGAGCAGGCTGAAGAGAATTCCAGCCAACTGGTGAGCACTTTTAACGCATTTTATACAGTCTGAGATATCCTAGGAGCCTGAGAAAATGCTTATCTAACAGTATTTGAAAAAATGAAATAGGCAGCAGGAAGTAGGTCAGCCATGAAGGCAAAATAATAAAAAGGATGATATTGGAGTCAGTTAAAAACTGGAATATAAAGATGTAAACCATGGAAAAGTGGTTTTAGGTGATAAGGTATTATGGAGGGGGGAAAAAAGAGTTCTTATCCTACTGTGTCCTTTGACACTATTATTTGAGGCTGATACCTCAATTTGTAGATAAAATTTCATTCATAGGGCATTTGAAGAAATACTGTCTGGAGTTTCAATAAAGAAATCAGCAATAGCTAGTGTGAACAAGGTGGGCTTTAGATGGATTATGAATGAACCAAGAAATCTTACAAAGTAGCCTGCAATGTAGTATATTTTGTTTTGTTTTGTTTTTTTACAGAGACAGGTACCAGACCTGACAGTAAACAGGACTCAAAAGCAAATACTGTGGTATTCAAAATCCGTAATTTATCTCTAAAAGCTGCAGGATTAATTCAGAGGCACAGGTTAAAGCAGATAGGCATCTCGGTGGAGTATGTTAGCAATCCTGGGATTTTTCTGCAAAAACAGCTACTACAAGCCTTAGATTGGTAAGTAGGGCAGTGGGAGGAGGGAATTGATTTCACATGGTGAAATCTTGGGTCTGCTTTTGCTGGCCAGGCTTTTAAGCTGTCTTGGAAGAAGGGAGAGTGTTGGAAAATTATGAAGTTCAAAAACTGAAGAAAACACCTCGCAGCAAGACACTTGTCTGTTTAACTTATTTCAGAGGAAAGCATAATTAAATAATTCTCACTGTCTTAAAAAACTTAACTGAATTAAAATACTGATATCAAAAGGCACTTAAATTTAGCAGGAAAAGGCACAACAAGCAGTAATGACTGGGGAGTGAAGCCAAGTGCTAAAGGAAGCACGACACACTTAATGTTAAAAATTATTAACGCTGGAACAAGCTCAAAGAAGATGTGGATTCTCCATCCTGTGAAGTGTTCCAAACAAGGCTGCTTCAGTTAAATGTGCCTGGTTAGATGTAGAGGTAAATGTGCGAAACATGAAATGACTGAAGGTGAATTGTGTCCAGAGGCATAGAGGCAAGGTCTGGCTGGAGGACATTCCTCTTCTTCACCACCTGCATGCCCAGGTTTTTCATGGAAGAGGAGGAGAAGTGAGAGCCTGAGGATGAGCAGCCTCTGTCTTTTGTGGGCCCATGATTTAGCACAAATGTGCCCAGGCCCAGGAGCTTAGAAATATGCCCAAGTCCTGTATATTAGCTGTAGTCCTAAAAGGCTGACTGAGACACATTTGGTGGTTTACACAAGAAAAAGCTAATACATTCTAGGGGGCTGCAAACACATGATGCAAACCCTGTATTTTTAATGGGTTTTTTCTATTACTTTGTAAAAATGTCATGGGCTATTTATAACTAGGTATTCAACTTTGTGGTTTATAACAGAACTGACTGACTGGAGAAAAGAGATTCCCAAGCACAGAATAAGACCCTCCTGTGGCGATACTGCACATGTCTAGTTATATCTAGCAGTACCTGGAGGGTATTACCATTAATTAATATGTGACAGTGTGTGCAGACAATAAGCTGCTTCTAAAACAAGAGGAGTTTTCCAGACTGTCACTTTTCACTATTTCCAAGTTTGTTTTAATTGCTTCCCTTGAGATGTACAGACAACAGTTCAGAAGCTGAAATATTTTAAATAAGGGAAAAGTACTATGCAGTCTTCTATCTGAATAATTACACGCTGTGTGTGGTGTATGTGCTGGCAAGGGGGAGCTGCAGGAGTGGTTTCTGTGGGAAGAGGCCAGGGCTGCCCTGCGTTGGGCACAAGATGGTTTCAGACAGCTCCAAAAGGGACCAGCACTTGAAAACAGCTGAACCCATGAGCAAAGCTGGTGGTGCCTCTGTGGAAACTTATTTAAGAAAGGGCAGAGGCAGCAGGAGGGAACAAAAAGAGGGAGAAACAACAGGGTAACACCAAGGTCGGAGGAGAAGGTGCTCCATGGTGGGGCAGGCAACCCACCACCACCAAAGTCTGTTTGTTCTTATCCAAATCAGTACCTGATTTATCTCAATTTACAATGAATTAAGTTAATTTCCCTGAGTAAAGTCTGTTTTCCCCCAACAGTAATTAGGAATTGATCTTCCTGTCTTTATCTTCATTCATGAGCTTTTGAACTTCTTTTTATTTTCTCCTCTATCCAGCTGGTTGCAGGGCAGGGAGTGGGAGTGAGCAAGCAATTGGGTGGGGGTTTGGCTGCCCATCCAGGGTCAACCCACCACACATTTTTAGCCTGAGGTAGTATAATTTGCATGATTATTAGTCAATTAATCCTAAATATTCTTGAGAAATAAAACTGTATCTCACAAGAGACATGAATTTCAAAGGAAGAGTAATACTGACCTCAAACTCAAAAGGAAGGTGTTTTGTTTAAAATAGGCACAGTAAAACTGGCAGGATATGTCATTGCATGTATATTCTCAAACATAATGAAACTTTTTAGAAAAATACATCTGTGTGGTTTGAAGATAGTGTTTAAATTTTCTCTGAAGTACACTTGCAACAATATGCAAGTTGTGTGAGAGCTGAAAAGTAAAGATGGTGATCTATTAATTGACTAAGGTAACCAAATCACAAGAAATAAGCAGCAGTTAAAAATATGCAGCAAGTCTAAAGTCTTCATTAGTTTTTATCTAGGTGCCACAAGCTGTTGAGTTTTTATTTCCCTTACAAGTATTCCTTTTAATACCAGTGGGATATTTAAGTTAATATATGCCACTGGTAATTATTATTCCAAGTGTAGTTGACATTTAAAAGCCAGTAATCACAGTGAAACACCATATAAAATGTTCATTTATACATAGGACAGGCAACCTAGTCAGCCTCCCAATTATGCCATTTCAATCTTTCCATTGCTTTCAACATGACAGTTGAGAGAAGAGCAACCCAGCCATACTGAGAGGTACACAGAGCATGAATCAGGTGTGATTAGCGTTTCCTCTTTGTCATCCTTGAAATCACCTCACAAGAGATTCTTCTTAAATTTTGATCAAAAGAGATTTTTAATCTTATTTTATTTTCTTGTCCTCACATCTCTTCAAAGCAGGATAGACTCAGGGAAGATTGATCTCCAAAGATAAAGAGTGATGAGTCTTTCTGGCTGCTGCTGTGAGGGTCGGGACTGCCAGCTGCAGCCAACTGTGTAGAGCTTTATTCCTCTCAGTGATGACAAGAGCAGCTGTGACTCCAAAGCCCCTGTCAGCTCAGAGATGATTTGTCATGAATGATCTGTCAGGGGCTGTCCCAGCTGACGTCTCCGTGCCACCTCTTCAAATAAATGAGAGGTTTTCTTCGTGGTGAGCGCCGCGATCCTACCAAGCACGCTCACCTTTCTGTCCCCAGCACGCTGCTGGATCCTCTACACGCACAGCAAGGGCTGCATGACAGCGTTTGTTGTCACACCACTGGTTAGCTGCGACAAAGAGTCTTCTGACAGGAGGAGGCAGTCAAGCCATGATGGGCTGGGGCAAGGCAAGAGTTATTTGCTTTCAGAGTTAAGGCAGCACTGAAGATCAGGGCGGGGGGACGAAAGTCACGAGGTTTATGTGAAGCTCAGCGCAGCTTCTACTCGTGCAGTTTGGGGATACCCAGTGGCAATTCCTGTGTTTGGTGAGGCTCAGGAGCATATATACAGCTGTATAACAACAGCACAGGCTCTCTTACCTTGGGACAGTCAGTATGGACACATTCTTGTTTCTGTGTCATCTGATGTGCCAGTCCTTAATTGCACTTGGAAGGGAAAAGACAGTTGCTCTTCTCAGCCAGCAGCTGCCACTGCTGCCTTTCTCTGTCTCAAAACAGTTTGGAAGGAAGAAGTGTTTACTAAGCAGCTGGACTTCTCCTTGTTTGTGGGGTTTGTTCTTTCACTGAAAAAATAAAGGGGGGTACTTGTGTTGACAGCATTTACTCCCTTAACTTCTCAGCACCAGCTGCTATTTCTTCCAAAAGAGCCCAGAGTAATAATCCTGGTGATTTTACACAGATTGCTAAGCTTTGTGTTTAGCTAGTATCAGAATTTAGTACGTGTGGCCGACGCTGCAAAAGCCTAACTATACACAGGGGGAGAACCAGGAAGAAAAATGATGGCAGGGACTTCTGTTAAGCTCCACTCTCAAAATAAACTCTGTCCATGTTACGTGATATGATGCATTGCGTTCAGCAGATGTTGAGTTTGATCACATTCTAGTCCTAGATTCTTGCGCCTTTTCTTTCCCTCTTGAAGTCCAAAAGCACTCAAGAGATGAACTGAGTTCCAGATGCTTAAATTCTAAATGAGATTTGTAGGACTCTCAGGAGTAATTAGATTAGTTTGTTCTTAGATGCGGTATGATGCTGCCTCTCTTTTAATATGTGCTATGAAAATCAGCAAAACCAGGTTGGCACAGAAGGTGCTGTGCTTGGATAAATGAGTTAGGGTACCCAGAAATGAACAGGGCAAGTCTTACCCCAGTGCAGGCAATTTGGTAGTTACTTTGCAAAGCTGCCTGTGAAACCTTGGTCTCCTTTTACTTAAGTGCTGCTTCCTGCAGAACCGAACACTTTTCTTTGCCAGCCCAGTCTGTTCTGTGACTGCACCGGACAGGAAAGACAGACAACCAATAAAGGTAGAAACGTGTCTGCAGGGCTAGGGGTGAGGAAATGGCTAGCTGAAATGTTCCATTCGTGAGGTTTTGACAAAAGAAAATAGGTGGTTTTAATAGTTTTATTCTGCCTGTTTAGAATAAAAAGTATGTTTTAATACTTTTCTTATTTACTAAAAAAAAAGGAAGCCTGATATTTCTATGAAGAAAACATTTGGATGGAAGATAATTTTTTTCCTCCTTAAAAATATTACTTAGGAATTGCTACTGTGTAGCAAGGAAAGAACTTTTAATAAAAGCAGCAGGCTGGGCTTTTTTTGACATCAGAGGTTGGTGCGTTAATATGCGGTTGTGCTAAAACCGTCTCTGGGATTAATGTGTAGGCCTGACTGACAGCCTTGCATAGCAGGTGTGGGGCCCTCCCATGGCATTCAAGGGAGAGAGGCACCACTGGAAGCCAGCCTGGATAACGTTCAGCACTACAAGGAAGAAACTAGACTGCACCCATGAAATGGTGCTGCTCTGGGCCCTCAAAAAAACCCTCCAAAACCAACCAAACACAACAAACTTCCAGAACTGTTTTTTTGTTTTAGTTTGGGGTGTGTTTTTGTTGGTTGTTTGTTGGTTATTTTTTTTGTGGTGGGGTCGGTGTTTGGTGGTTTTTTGTTTGTTTGTTTTGTTTGTTTTTTTAGAAATAAATGTAATAGAGGTCACTTAGCTGTAAATAATTAAACAGTAATTGGTTTTTAGTCTTCAAGCCTATTTTTTATTACTTTGCCATGCTGACTGCATATTTCCCAGCAGTGAACATGTTTTTACTCAGCTGAAGGCCTAAATTTTGGTATATATTTAAAGATCCCATTGATAATGCCTATCTCTGAGCATGAGAGCTGGAAGGAGCACATTCATCACACGTAACAAAGAATTTCAATTCTTTTAGGGAATTTTTTAATGCTCTGAGGGAAAATATGGCTAAATCTTGATCCCAAATGAAACATGGCCCCTGAAATAAACAGTGTGAAGAAAATCCTAAATGCCTGCATGAGTCACATGTACTATAACGAGCAGGGTGCTGGCAAGTTGTAACACAGTCACAGAAGTGCAAGAGACCTGTGAGCCTGTCCCAGGGCTTCAGAGCAGCTCTTCAGAAGCTGGTCAGGCTCCACCCTTGATCTCTTTGCTCCTCCTTAGTGACTGCTCCACAGCAACAGTCCTGAGGTTGTTAGGAACCTTCTGGCCTCCAGCTTAAATGTGCACATGGCTTTTATCCTCCTGCTATGTGTTCTCAGGCTTAGAAATATTCATAGCTAGGAAAGAGATATTCTCGGTGAGAGGTGAACCTTCCTCTCCCTCTCTCTCTCACCTGCTGGTGAAGACATATTGTCCCTCTCCCACTGCACCACCAGGAATAAATTCTCGTTACCACATGTTGCTGAAAGATCAATTTAAGTAAAAATCCACATTCCACTCTTAGTATGTAATAAAATATAGACTAGGGGCAAGGCTGGGAAATAACCCAGCCTAGCTTCCTGAATGTAATGGGGAAGATATTTACATGGGAGGAGCAGTACAGCAGACTCCTATCTTTATACCCTCTAGAAACAATTATTGCATATCAATAGTAGAGAGGGGTTTGTGTTTAATATAGGTACCATCATTGTCATTATTTAATGGATAGTAAGGCTTCAATTGATAGAATAATTTAAAAGAGTTTAAATGTGAATTGGTTTATGAAGAAAAGTTTAATGTGAATGAAGCTAACATGGTCATCTGCAAACTGACTAGAGCTCAGTTCAGATTTTCTAGATTTAGACAATGTAGATAGCGTCATTCTTAGTTTTGGACCATTTACAGCCTCACGATCATGAAAAGTGGATTTAGCGTGGGATTTCTTTTACATATCTGCTAGGTTGGGGGAAAGAAACGATAAAAACCAGGACATTTATTTAATGTAGAGCTGGCATGCTTTTAAGAACAAGACAGTTTTATTAAAAAAAAAAAAAAAAAAAAATAGATAGAGAGAGAGATGTTTTCAGCTGAGGTAATGGGAACTCTTGGCTCACTTCCTGGCACCGACCGCCCCTCTCCGTGGTGCTGAAGCGGCTCCAGCCACCCCCGCGGACTCAGGCCGTGAGCCGAGGGCCCGGCCCCCCATCCGCCCTCCCCGCTGCCACCGCCCCTGCATCCTCCGCCCCTGCATCCTCCGCCCCTGCATCCTCCGCCCCTGCATCCTCCGCCCCTACGTCCCCCGCCCCCGCATCCCCCCGCTCCCGCATCCGCCGCTCCCGCATCCGCCGCCCCCGCATCCTCCCCGGCCGCTGCCGCTGCGGCTCCAGCGCTGCCCCCGCCCCGCGGCCGCGCAGCGCCGGGCGGGCTCCGGCGGTGCTCCATGGCGGAGCGCGGGGCCTGAGGCGGCGGCATGGAGGCGGATTTCGCCGCCTTCGGGAGCCCGCTGTGCGGCGAGGTCAAGCGCTTCTGCCGGCGGGTGCGGGAGACGTACCGGGAGATCCAGGAGGACCTCACCCCCTACAAGGATGACCGATACTACCGGTACTGCCGGGCGCGGCTCCGGCCGGGGCTCCGGAGGGGACCGGGGCCCGTCTCGGGAGGAGGGCGGGGGTTTGGGTGCCGGGCATCACGCGAGGAGCCCCCGGGAGGGGCCGCCCGGTCCCGGGGCTGCTGCAGGCCTGCTGCGCCCGGGGGATGTGGTCTGGCAGTGCCCCCCGGGCAGAAAGCCCCTCGCCTCTCTCCCTGCTCTCACCTATTAGCATCCTGACACGGGCAATTTCCATCTGCCTTATTCTGTGCTATGCCTTTTCCACTACCGTAGCAAGCGAGGGGGATTTGTTCTGCAGCGGAATGTGATTCTGTTCTGTTGAGCAGCCGTGAAACAATACTGGAATAGGATAGGAATAGCTTAGGAAATCAGAGTGGTTGGCAAAGGTTGAGATCAGAAGGAACAGATGTACTGCGTGGGCTACACCCACATTTTTCTGTGCCTTGCCCTGTCTGCTGTTTCCACGACTGACCAGTGATGGCTGGAGAATATCGATGGTTTGAGATTACACAAGGCTAGCAAGGACTCCAAAGGTGTTGGAGGCCGGGGTTATAAACGAAAAGAATTTTTGAATTGGTGAAAGCTTCTGAAAAAGTACAACAAAAATCGGGAGAAACAGATGCCAGGAACTATGCAGAAAGTGAATGCTCTTCAGCCACAAAAATACAGGTTGGGAAATGAATGAACAGCTATATAATATTTTTGTAAAAAAAATATGGAAATTATAATCTTTTATAAAATAACCTCTTTCAAAAATGACGTTATACATGTGAAAAGGTAATAATTTGGGGTGTACAGCAGAAGCACAGTTCATAAGTTGTGAGAATTAAACAATCCACTTTAGTCACCACTCCAGACATTAGCTGGAGCTATGTCCCATTCTAGGCCCCACACTTCAAGGGTCTGCTAGTGGAAGAGAGGATAAGGACAGAGATATGGATAATCAAAAGCCTAGAAAACATAGTTGTGAGGAAAAATTGGGGCTAGTCCCCCAAAAGCACAAACACTGAAGTTGGAGGAATAGGAATTTCTGTAAAGAGAAACTTCATTTCATCTTCAACAAAACATCACAGAGTAATATTAATTGAAGAAGTAAAAGTTCATATTAGATATTTAGAAAAAAATTCTGAAACTGAAGGATGGTAAAAGACTATAGAAAGGATTATCCAGGGAGACTGTAGCATCTCCATCACTTGAGACCTTTTAAAACTTTTGACATGCATGCCAAGAAAGTCTTATATCTGGCAGATGGTCTCCCAAGGCAGAAGGAAAGATGAGGTACCTTGTGAGGTCTCTTCCAGGTGTATTTTTCTATGCATCTGGGCAGTCTGTTCATGCACAGTGCCCCAGCTGTTCTGCTTAAATCATTTGACTTCGGTATGCTGTGTCTGTTTTTCCCAGTGAAGGGGCAGGTGGTCCATGAGATTGAATTTGTCTCATTGTTCACAACAGCAAAGACTAGAGAGAGTCACAGAGTTTGGAAACATTGCCTGACAGCTTGGCAGAGTTTACCAAAACCATGTCCTTCCTGGCAAAACAGCAGCTCCTTGTACCTGAGTATGGTGTAAGAAGCCATGGGAGGTGATAAGGAGTGATGGAAATGTGCCTATGTGCATCTGGCACCACATTAATGAATATCGGCACTAGAATAGAGAAATAGGGGAGACACAAGCCTGTTGAATTAACAATGAAGCGGTCCCAAGAGAGGCATCTGGTTCAGCTTTATTTCCAGACAAAACTGGAGCTCTCCAACATTATATTCTTGAAACATTTTTGTGACTTTAAGGGTGTATAGAAGGGACTCTGTATTGAAAAGATGCTACCTCACCAAATCAAATGAGCTTGTACAGTTAGTGCTAGATTACCCTTTCTCCAGAGACAATATCCCCAGGAGGTATCTTGCCAAGGAAACAACATTTCCTGACTTAGAAGTCATGCTGGTATTTCTTTGCATTCTCAAGATCTTAACCTAAGTGACTGGCATAAAATAAGTTTCTGTTACTGCCACTGCATACCCCCTGTTTTGCTGAGTGTCTCCTTTCAGCATTATGAACGGATGTAACCATGGCATCTGCTTTTCAGATTCCTGGTAAGGAGGAAGGTTTCTTCATGCCACCGTGCATTCTTTTCACAGCCAACTCTCACTTACAGGAAGGAGAATTAGATACTTGATGTTCTTCTCCCTCTTTATTTTACTCAGTATGTTTGGTCAGGTTATAAATGAGCACACTCAGAGATGTAATGTGGAGACTTACTGCTCTGACAGCAGAAGGAATTTTGGAAATTTGACCAAGGAAATTCTGTGTGGCTTGTCTTTACTTCAGACCAAGGAAGTTTTCTGAAATAATCAGGTACTAAAAGCAAATAATACCTTATACCAGACCAACAAAATGAAAAGATGGTAAAACCATATAAAAGCACATGTTTTTTCCCTTTCACACACAGTATTCACAGACATTAGCCTCTCAGCCACTGTCAGCCTTAACTCTCCTCTCTGGCTGATGGAACAAAGCCATGAGCTATCCAACCAGTGGTTTCCACTGTGGATTTGGAAATGGAACAATCTACTCTGTTTAACTGTAGGGAAAGGGGCTGGGGGCCATGAGGTGCTTGTAATCAGTATTTCCTAGAAAAAAAAAATTGGCTGCTGCAATCTCATTCCTGATTTCTATAAGGACCACCTTCTCTGAATGCCAACTGGAAAAACTCAAAACTGGAAAGCTTTGGAGTAGAGCTGATACAGAAGTGGAAAAGCACCAAGCAGTCAGTCCCCTTTGTGATTCTTGACTCAGGAGTGCTCGTTGTATGCTGGGCTCTTCATGCTCATTCTCAGTGACAGGGGACTCAGTACAAGGGGATGATCTAGCTCAGAGACAGCTGATGAAGCCATTATCCCAAGTAACTGTCCTCTTGCTGCATGGGATGGCTGAGTCATTTCTGATTCATCTCTGAGACCATCTCAGTTTAGTGACATCTTTTGGTGATGTTTTCCTTTAGAGCGCAGCTCTAAACATGTGGTTCTGCAGCTGTCTGTGAGCAGCCTGTTCACTGGGCTCAGGGGACAGCTGAGGTTGGCAGGCTCCTCAGCCATCCCAAGCTACGTCAGCTTCACTCAGCAGAGCCCCAGGAGTCTCATTCATACTATAGAGAGGAAGCGGTGTCTATGTTAGTGAGTTTGTTCTTCCCAACAGCCCAAGATATTCTTAACCTTGTGCCTCCTGGTGTATTTCCCCATGAGCAACTGCCAGTTTACTCAGCCATCTGAGAGAGATGGAGAAAGCAGGCCCAGGCATGGCTCAGCACACTGATGAATGCCATCTGTCTAGGTTAATAGTTCCCTTAGGCAGACATGGTGCTGCATGTTGTGCTTGTCAAAGAGACTGTATACTTACAGACTGATGGGTGTGATATTAAATAGCCTCGTTGGTAACCCAAATAAGGGGTTGGTCTGGACTCAAGTGCACTGAAGATTAGCCTGGATTACACCATGGGATGTAGATAAGCTCAGAGAAGGCAGAAGAAGTGTTACGCTCTTCTGTCAGTCATGGGGACTGCTGTAAGGCACATCAGATTTATTGCAGCAACTTTAGGGTTGTTCTAATTTACACCTCTGAAAAATTCCTCCAAAGAAGCCACTTGAATGAACAGTTTGTTCATTTGTCTGGTGTCTCCCCTTCCCACTCCACTATGTTCCTTCCTCCCTTGGCATGCCTCCTGGCCGGGATGGCAGGGCAGGGAGAGCTGATGGAGGGCTAGCAGATAGTAGACTATTTAAATAGACTACTGGTAAGAAAAGAGCTTAGTACCAATGCTACTAAAACACATTTTTATCTGTTCGACATGTTAGCAGTGAGATATCAAAGCTTACCAGAAGACATCAGGCTTCCCAATCAGCTGGGAGTTATTTTTCAATGGGAATTTCATAATTCTATCCCCTATCTAACGTCGAAGAGTTCAGCTTGCTGGAACCATTTTGATAGGAAGGGAAGCAATTGAAGTGCCTACCTGATAGAGAGGAGAGAGCAGGACGGTGGCCAAATTGTGGTCTGACATCAGAGTTGCATAACTGCAACTAACCACACGGTATTCCTGAAAAATCGATTTCTAGGTTAATGAACATGTTCCCCTGGCCAATCAGCTTATACAGGGAAGCACAGTGTTGATCCTGAATTTAGTAATAACACTCAGAGATTGAGATAAATTACCTACAATCTGCCCTGCTTTAAATAAGGGATACATTTTAAACTCGTATCATGCAATAATATAGCATTTCATACATCAAAAAGAAAAGACTATATATAGGACATGATGAAACATATTATTTAACTTGCAGCTTTAATTAATACTTGATGTTGCTATACAGGTAACAGAATAGGTAATTACAGATCATACTGATACTCCTAATTCCTCAGCCTCTCCTATTAGTGTTTCCAGATCATTAAAACATAGACTATCTTCAACACATGTGGGGAAATTTCATTCCCTCTGTTCTGCTCCTTTTGGCAAAATGACCAGAGAACAGTCCATTTGGCTCAGCAAAAAAAAGAAGCTGTTAATTTTTCCCTAGAGAAACCAGTATTTGTGTGCTTCAGAGAAGAAACTTGAAGTTGCCACAGAGGGCTGTTGTGATAAGTATGCACTTCTTCCCGCCTTCTTAAAATCTTTCCCAAGTGCTCAAAGTGCAAGTCTGTGAGAAGTCATGGGGTCAACAAGACCTTGCTGGAGAACTGTTGTCAAATTCCTTGAATATTCGTGCTGCTTCCAGCCTAGGCCCAGGCATGATCTTCACTGGCTGCTTTGAACCACAGCTAGTACCCCTCTCTTGTTCTTCCAGGGCTCACTGCTGGGTTCTGGCAACTGGGGGAAGAACCTGAATGACCTTGATGTGAAGTACAGAGCTATGGCCAGAAGGCTTGAAACAGAAGGAGGAGACCAACACTGTAGCTTCATGATTGCTTTAAGATCTCATAAACTGGCTCTGTGGCTGGAAGAAGCCACCCTACCTCTCATTTCCCTGGTCACACATTTCTGCTCTCTTCCTCATTTGCCCACAATTAGTCTGTATTTGCACAGTGACTGGATCCCACAGGTCACGAGTAATAACATAACTGCCCATAGGGCAATGGAATGAAATTAATAATGTTATTAAAGTTAGGTACTTAAAAAAAGTAAATGCAATAAACCCATCTTACCAACTAAGTAAGCTTTTAATAGAAGTATTTGATTTTGAAGAGATAATTATAAAATTATATATTGACTGGTCTATCTAAACATTTCTGGGGTTGCCCCAAGAGAGCTCTACCTTATGTACATGACAAACACCAAAGCCAGGCAGTTACTCTGAATTAAATTCTAGACCACACACCAGGTTTGCCCACATTTAAGTAACTGCAGTGCTGGCTTTCTATAAGCAAATGTTAGAGCTATCAAAAATGAGTACAAAATATAGCTTGGCTAAATCCCTAAAGCTGCCTACTCTTCTTCATTGCTACCCAGTGAATCAGCTGACAATCTTTGTTGCCCAGTCTTAGGACATTTAACAGAATATCAGAACAAAAATCCAACTTCATCAAGAACAAAATAGTTGGAGGTGTGGTCTAGAGATTTTTATTAACCAGTGTGTTTAAAGCAGCTGCTTACTCCTAGGATTTAATTTTTGGTGTTTGCAGGCTGACTGAATTCTCTGCAAACATGATACATCAATCACATCCCTTGAACACCACAAAGCTGCATGCAGGTGACTACAGTGACAGCATTTTAATCCCACTGAAAGAGCTGGTAAACAAAATAATTTGCAAACTGGATGGCTGTCTCTAACAGGCACGAAACAGGCACGTGTACAGCATAGATACATCACATTGGTCTTTTCGCCTAAAATGGATAAGTTACAATTGGATTCAATTCAAGCTCGATAAGGACGCTGGAAATGCAGAAAATACTACTGCTACCCTGATGCAATGACACATGTGACCTCATAACTAATGGTATGAGGTTCCACAAGGCCAAGTGCCGGGTCCTGCACTTTGACCACAACAACCCCCTGCAGCGCTACAGGCTGGGCACAGAGTGCTTGGAAAGCTGCCTTGTGGAAAAGGACCTGGAGGTGCTAGTCAACAGCTGGCTGAATATGAACCAGCAGTGTGCCCAGGTGGCCAAGAAGGCCAATGGCATCCTGGCTTCTATCAGAAATAGTGTGGCCCAGCAGGACCAGGGCGGTGATTGTCCCTCTGTACTTGGCACTGGTGATGCCACACCTCAAATCCTGTGTCCAGTTTTGGGCCTCTCACTTCAGGAAGGATATTGAGGTGCTGGAGCGTGTCCAGAGATGGACAACGGAGCTGGTTAAAGGGAATGGAGCACAAATCCTATGAGGAGCAGCTGAGGGAGCTGGGGGTGTTCAGCCTGGAGAAAAGGGGCTCATGTGAGACCTCATCACTCTCTACGACTACCTGAAAGGAGGCTGTAGCAAGGTGAGGGTCAGTCTTCTCCCAGGCAGCGATAAGACAAGAGGACATAGTGACATAGTCTTAAGGTGTGCCAGGGAAGGTTTAGGTTGGATATTAGGAGGAATTTCTTCACAGAAAGGGTGATTATACACTGGAATGGACTGCCCAGGAAGGTGGTGGAGTCACCGCCCCCGGAGATGTTTAGCTGAACGCGGCACTGAGTGCCACGGTCTAGCTGACCTGGTGATGTTGGGTCACAGGTTGGACTCGATGATCGCGGGTCTGATTCTGTCACGCCGTGATTCCGGACCCGCAGCGCTCGGCAGGGCAGGACCACCCGCGTCACTGCGCTCCAGGACGGCTCACCGATGCTAACCCCTTTCCTCTATCCTTCCTTCCCTCCCTCCTTCCCGCCGGGGCGCGGGTGCGTGTCCCCTCCTGCTCGCCGTAGCGCCCCTCGGCTTCCACACCCCTCCCCTCCCCTCCCCTCCCCTCCCTGCCGGCGGGCCGGGGCTCGGCGGGGCCGTGACGTGTCGGGGCGGGGCGGGGCGGGCGGTGGGTGACGCAGGCGGAAGCGGGCGCGAGGCGCGGGCGGCGGGGGTGCCACGGCGGCGGGAGGAGGTGCCGTCAGCGCGCGCGCGGTCCGGGATGGAGCCGTGAGTGGCGGGCGGGGAGGAGCAGCGCGCGAGGGGCCGGGAAGGGGCTCGAGGCTGAGGGGGCGCCCCGGCTGCTTGAGCTGGGGGTCCGGGTTTGAGTCCGCATCCGGGTCTGGGGTGGGGAGGAGAAAAGAAAGCCCTTCCTCCGGCCAGGTGCGGTACTGTAGGCTCTTCCTCCTGTAAAGATCCGAACGTTGCCGCTCACAGAGCCACAGAACGGGTCAGGTTGGAAGGGACCGCACCTGGTCCAGCCTCCCTGCTCCGGCGGGGCCATCCCAACGGAGAGCACGTGGCACAGGATTATGTCCAGGCGGTCCTTGAGTGTCCGCAGCCATTCTGGGCAATCGGAACCGAATTCAGGTTTTACGCGTTTAACTCTCCTTAAGGAGGTGGGCCCGCCGAGGGTTAAATTTACAGCCGAGGGTTACCGAGGCTGTGGTTCGCCACTCGGTGGCTACCCGCCTCTTTAGAGGAGCGCTCTGATTTGTCCTCTTCTGTCGGGAACAACCACCCCCACCCCCGGTATCTCCACTCTCGGATTGCCTGTCAAAGGAAAAAGGAAAACTTATTTTCCTGGATAACTCTTCGCGCGAACAGAGCCATAGCCGTGAGTAATTATTCAGACTTAAATGAATACAGCAAACAAGAATTTAAAAAAAAAAAAAAGAAAAAAGAAAAGCCAAACCCACCCCATGCACAAATATTTTTAACGTAGTCATGGTTAGCTGTCAGTTGTCATATAGCAGTTTCTGTATAGCACTGTTAATGTTAATTTTATGCCTCTTTTTATGTAGTCATGTGCTGCCTCATTAGCTATTAAACGTTGTGGAATACGTGTGGAAGAAGAAATTCAAGGTCTTCTGAGGGACACCGCAGCGAGCAATGTCTTTAAACCGTGAGGAAGTGCAGGGTGTATGGATAGACCCAGTATTGTGAATGTAGGTAGCATATATAATCATTTAAATTGAAGTGGTTTTGATGGTTTTATTTGGGAGTGAGCCTAAAATAGAAAAGAGCAGTTGGAGGCAGAGATGTTGAGGCTAATATGTCAGAAAAAACTTCTGTGCATGAAAGTGAGTTATTTCTGATTTTAATATCAACTCTGTGCCTACGTACTGCTTAATCTCAGTTTTGCCACAGCCTCCCCTTCTGTAGAGTGAAAGTCTTCAGTGAAAACTATTGTATAACAGGCTCTGTTTTTCAAGATGGCCTTTATCAAAGACTTTGTTGTGCAGGCATGAGAGGTGATTTGAAGATGAGAAATAGCCTGAGAAACATTTTGCCAAAATTTTGAACCAAAACTTTACTCGAAGAGCAAGATTTAACCCACCTTTACATCTCACATATAAATGGGTACTGAAAGATTGCAGGTGTTAGGAGTGCGTGTTCCCAAAGTTTACTCTTTCCACAGATTGCATTAATACAGTTTTGTTTTTACTACTATTTGAGATGTCTAATTATAATATTTCTCTGTATCTCAATGCTTTCTGCTCCTTTGCAGTTAGTTTCAGGCGTAATTTAATTACAAAATACTCCTGAGTTAGGATAAAGCTCAATGTAGGCCGTAAGAGCTGCCTGAAAGATCTGCAGACTCTTGGATGTCTAGTCCTGAACTTTCGACTGCCGTGGTTAGGGAGCATCTTCTGCTGGTAAAGCAAAACACAGTTATTTACTTGTTTGAACAGAATTCTCCAGAGTAAGGAACCTTTTTTGATTTTCCCATGAGTGCATTTCAAACATTTTATTCTTTTTTGGGCCTTTCAGACGTGAGAAAGAAGCTGTTAGTGGAGGACCATCAACTTGCACTTCTGTGTATTCAGAAACCTTATATAATGTGTTTCCAAAAGGCAGACGTTTAACAGTGAACATATGGGAAGACCGTTTAATCTGCTTGGTGTGTGAACTGGTGATAGGTGAAATGAGGCACTCAAAACCACACAAGGAAGTTCTGTTACTGCGGCAAGGGGCAGCGAAGCATACATCGCCTGACAGGAATGCTATAAATTGGTGTTTGCACTCATGAGAAATGTAGTTAAGGTTTGGCTTTCTTACACTTCCTCTTAATAATAAGTGTCCACGTTGCCTTACTGACTTGTAAAGCAGCACATTCAGTCAGTGGCTTAGATGGGACCTGAGGAGTACCAGTATGAAAGGAAGGAAAACACAGAGCGTGTCCCCACTCTCCCTGGTCTCTGCTCTTTGTTAGGTACCATCATCACTGTTCTCAGGTAGGTGCGCACCTTCCCATTTTGACTACTAGGTGTTGCACCAGCTGGAGAGGAGCTGGAATAAAGAATGAGCCAGTGTCTGGAACGTGTTTCTTCAAAAGCTCGCAAACCCATCTGTGGTCTGGTATATGAGCAAACAAGGGTGATAAGTGCCAATAGTTGGCACTATAAGTGCCAAGTGTTTCCTGGGTGGGGAACTCTGGTGACCTTCCTGGAGAGGGAGGACTATGGAGAGGAACCTGCTTTTCATGTTCATGTTACGCATTTTGAAGTGTCTGCAAAACCCTGGAAATTAGGAAGCTTATCAAAAGAACCAAGAATAGGTACAGCAAGTCAGAAGTACCCTGCATCAGGCTGTAGCTGTTAAGTGGATGCCCAGATGTAAGCTGTTCAGAACAGCACAAGCACATGTTGAACTTTCCTGCAAACATAAAATACTCTTCCAGTTGCCAGCTGTTCTTGATCCATGGACTTTCCCATCCAGACCCGCTGTCTGTATATTGAGAGATCCTCAGTCTGTGCTTTGCCGTGAAATATTTGGTATCCAGTTGAACCCTTGTAGTTAATTTAGGCATGTCAGCATTTTAGGTACCATTTCTTTATATCCAGGATTTTCTTGTTAAAATTAGTACCTTAGTATCTCAGGATAATATCCCATACTTGGCATACTCAGGTAGACAGGGAATACCAGGTCATTTGTGGAACTGAAGAAGCATTTGGAACTGGTCAAAAAATACACCTTGTGTCCTTAGGACACTGATTTAAGAAAAATACTGTAGTTATACCTTGCAAAAGTTGTGCAGAAAAGTTCTGGTTTGAAATGCCTCTATTAATTGGCATTTTTAAATGTCAGCTTAGAATCATATTCATCTGTGAGACTTCTGTGTGATGATCTCTGACAGAGATCTGATCTGTTTATGTCTGTAGTAATTTCATGTACAATTTGCCTTTTTTGTCTGTACAATCAGCTATTCTGACTTCTAGACTAATGCAGAGTTTCTGCTGCACATAAGGGCATGTGGCAAGGCAAGTTACACTGTGTTTGCAGGTGCTGTGCCTGGAGTCCTGCACAGCCAGTTTGTGCAGGACTTGTAACATTTACAGTTACTTGCTTGTAGTTCTCATTACTTCTGTAGGATTTTCCTCCTTTCCCCACCTCCTTTGTGAGTTAAATTAAGGTTTGGATCTCTCAGACTTTGGTGGAGTTCAGACAAGAATTCAAAGGCTGAGCATGCACATCTAGCAGATCTGGAGTTCTGCCTTACTCCTTGTTAGGGATGATCCTGAAGAGATGAAGTATATCTATAGGGTGTAGAAAACTCATCAAGATCCTGTGCAGATCCTGAGTCGTTAGTGATGTCAGTCCTTTTAGATTAAGCTGTCATTGCAGGAGACATGGTGTCTCGGACGTTTAAATTATTAATGTATGAACTAAAATGCAACTCTAAGAAATGCTTTCTCTTGCTGAAGTCTTAGGACAATAGAAAGCCCTCGTATAAAAAGAATCTGCAAAATTCTTACATTTGGGAGCACAAATATGTGTGCACATACATATGTCTAATAATTCCTAGCTGTTATCCTTGCTCTATGAAGCAGCGTCAATATTTTTTCTTAGTGTTACATGTTATCTCGGTTTCATTTTCTTTGTGGAAAAATGAACGGGGTCTATTTTCTGCCCCTTTAGAAATGTGGCTGACAACTAATTCTGTGCTTTCTTTTGCTTCCTGTAGGCTGGCACCGATGCGATTATATACACTGTCCAAAAGGCATTTTGTTCTGGTCTTTGTAGTATTCTTTGTTTGTTTTGGTCTGACAGTCTTCATAGGAATAGCAGGTAAGGACGTTGTCTTTTTAAAAGATTACAGTTCTCATATGCTTTGTCTAAACCTGGTGGTATTTACAGTGTATTTAAATGCTAATGAGCTTACTGCCCCTGAGATATTTGAGGAAGCATTACTCCTGACAGGGAGGGGGAAGTGTTGCTTCCATTTCATTTTTTCGTAGGAGTACTACTTGTAACGACTTGGTATTTGCAACTGCTTTGCAGGGGAGAGTCAGTAAAATAAATCCAGTTTCATTGTAACATAATTTTTCAGCAGACTGCTACATTATTTGTTTTTCTTTTTGTTTATGTCTGTAAAATGATGATGCTAATACTTGATTTCCTGTGAGGAAACTGATAACTGTTTGTAAAGCCTTCTAAATATTTGGGTAATAAATGCCACAGAAAGAATAAATATTTTAGTAGTACAAATATGAACTTCAGTTGTCAAACATACATGAGCTTTGGTCTCTGGTTTCAAAGACCTTTGTTGGAGTCCTGATGTGATCTGGGAGGCTAAGCACTTAGTATCTGGGTACTTATCCTGGAGATCAGAGAGATTTGATCCACAAAGATGCAGTGCACTAGGGAGTTGAAAAGCATGGGAGCCCTCTTTATTTTATGCCAGAGAGCTTTTCTGGGTATAAAAAATACTTCAAAAATAAGTCAGTGTGCTGTCACAGCAGTGTTAATAAACTGGTACTCTGCTGTCACGAGAGCTTTGTCAACACAGAAGTGACAGACAGGGTGAGGGGAAGGGAGGGACTTGTACTTAGTAAGCAACCCATTTCCTGTATAAGAATTACTTAAGGTTGTTAGCATCTTCCCCCACTTTACTGCTTACTTCCACATCACCCAGCATATCCACTGTGTTCTCCTGTGCCGCTCTCTGATGCTTTTTGACCTGTTTGTTGGATTGTTTCTACCTCTGCCCTGTCCTTCATTTCCTTTAGAATGAGAAGGGCTGCCCAGGCCTGGGAGTCATCTGCTCCTGCCTGCCTTGGAAAGAAGAGGGGATTAATTGGAGGCAGCTGTCTAGGCTTTTTATGCCCATCTGTGCCCTGTAGGCAGTACATTTTTCAAAATAGCATTAAATAATAAAAGTTGTCTGTGAAATAAAACCTTCTTTCCTGCTGTTTGATTTATTGTAGCAGTCTACGGTCCAAATAGACTTTCAGTTCATAAAGGTTAACCATTGATTTTCCTGCGACTTGCCCAAAAATGCTGAAGGGCATTATTTGGTCACTAAAATACCATAGAAATACCTTTACAAAAGTGCATTTTATATGGATGATAAAGGGCAAAAAATGGAATTACTAATTTATTGTAATTTGGTTTTAAAATTGAACCATATTTGTAGTTGTGTATTTATACTGCTAGGTTGCAAGAAGTGAAAGTTGTGTTACATAAGATAGGCAAAAAGCAATGTTCCTGGAAGAGAAAACTGAGCATTTCGTTCTTAATCGGTAGCAGAACCTGAGAGAGAGCTGTGTTGGTGTGTTGCATTGTGCCTGTGTGCAGAGTGATCCCGTGATATGGTCACCTTTGGCCCAGGGGACTTGGCTGCTATTAGCAACATCTGTACCCTGCTGGGTCCCAGGCCTTGCCTGTGATCCCCTTCAGGAACTGCACTGGTGCGGGATTCTTGTCCTTGTAAGATTGGTTTGCTGGATAGTTTTGTTGACAAAGCACGAACACCATTTATTATTATAACTTAATTATTTTTAAAAGAATGGTGTTTACCTTGGGAGGAGACCCACTGAACACTTACTGTGATGTTTTTAGTGACTTTTGTTGACAGCTGCTTGCTTCCTGTGAATAGAAGGAGGGGCAGTAACAGTAGAATGCTCCGTCATTAAAGGGTGCAGTCTGAGAAAAACTCACCAAACCCACTAAGTAAATGAAAGCATGGGAGATACATCCATATTTTCCGTGCTGCTTGAATATGCCGCTGCCCATACTCAACATCTCTACCTGCAGTTTGGGAAGCCTAGCACAGGTCTTGCTTTTCATCTGAGAAAACAAGACAGTTTTAATCTGTGGTGACATTTGCTCCTCAGTTCTTGTAACCCAGGACGGACGCAGACTTGTTCGATCTTTTTCCCAAGTTGCACTCACTTTCTTTCCCTTTTCCCAATAGGTCTATGTTATCTTTGGGATGAGACAAGTGTAACAAAAATCCAAGGTGCAGAACTCCGTTTTCTGTACCTGTGCAGTTTTCCTGTTTACCACCTCAGGGTGGTTCTTTGCATTCAGCTGTGATTCTGTTAACTGAACAAGACTGAAAAAACCCCCAATAACAATGTAAATTAGTCTCCACAGCATCCTTATGGTCAGTAGCTTAAAAAAGCTTTTATATATTGCTTCCTACAGAAGTAGCAGTTAATGGCACTAGAACATTATTTGTTTGGTTGCTGCTCTTAAAAATTGTGACTGTGATTTCTCTGTCCCAATATTGGTTCATATCTTCCAATTAAAAAAAAACTTATAAAAAAGACTAATTCTTTTAGTTTTGTCAACAACTAATTATTGACGCATGATGACATATTGTCTGTGAACACTTACTGAAATTGACTTATGCTTTTTAAAACAAAAAATGCCTTTCAAAAATCTGGCCTGTTTATATGTACTTGAGAACTGAAAAATTCAGTGATGCAGAACTGACTTTATAGTGAGTGGCTGTTAGTGATGTTGAACTGCAATCCTAATATGAAATTTTGACTGTGATGGGTGAAATTCATAATTTTTCCATTTAAATTCTGTAAGATGGTTAATAATGTTATTACAGTGGTTGTAGGAGCCCAAGCAGCACAGCATGTTTAGAGCTGTCATGACAGATAACCTAAAATATCTCTTGCACAGAGTGATGCCATGTTGCTCATTTATAAACTTCCTTCTTTTCCATTGTTTCTCTGTGGCAACTTTGAAGTCCATGGTCTTTGTGAAAAACTGCTTTTCTTGCATAATTTTTTAAATACTGAGCTTATGGCTGAAAGAGCATATTGTGAGGATTAATAAATTACATTAAATTGCCAGACCAAATATCTAGAGGAAGAGAGCATTTGCACAGCGAAATCTTACTGTGACTGGGAAGCCTGTGGTGACCAAATGCCCACATGTATGTCCCGATTTTGTCCCTACCTGCTTTTTACATCTCCTCTGTGTTTGTTCACACCCCAGTGTACAGACACAGGTTTTTTTCTACTCTTCCCTTTCACTTTTCTGGTTTAGTCCTTTCGTGTTTTGTGTAAGTACAAATGTGTGCATTCTTCTTCACAGTAGCGTGTATTCTTCCATACCTAAGAAGGCTAAGGGGAAATTGTACCACTCTACAACCATCTTATCAGAGGATACACAGAAGATGGGCCTAGACTTTTCTCAGAGGTGCATGACAATAGGGGAGAGGCAAAAGACGCAAGCTGGGACACAGGAAGTTTCAGTTACATATTAGGAATTTTTTTCTTACCATAAGGGTGATTAAATATTGGAACGGGTTTCCCAGAGAGGTTGTGAGAGTCCCTGTCCTTAGAGATGTTAAAGACTTATTTGGACGTGGCCCTGAGTAACCTAATTAAACAAGAATGGACTAGATATTCTCTGGAGGTCTCTTTTAACATAAATTATGATTTGATTGCTTCCTATTTACTGCATACAGAACTAGAGGTAGGATGTGAGTGGATGGATCAGTACATGTGTACGTTGTCCATATCCAGAATGACTGGAGGAATGGTTGCATAAAAGGTCTGGTACCGAGTTGAACATCTCCCGCTACAATTGGACATGCAGCTCTATTAAATGGGTTGTTTACACAACTTCTATGCAGTTATCTCTATTTTTATGATTACATTCATTATGTATCATAGCCCCAGATTTCTGTAGAAAAGGAGGGGCTCAGTCTGAGTAAACTGAGAACTGTTGCTAAATAAAATGTGGGTATCTTGGCTTGAACAGACCAATGCAATGAAAATCCATCTTTATCCAGAAAGTACCGTCACTGTGACTGTATGGGCAGGTACACTACATGTGCATAAAACAGCAGTGGCATCATGCACACAAATACAAAGGGATGTGTTTGCCCTGCTGCCCAAGCCTTGAGAGCAATGTGTTATGGATGCTGTGCTCCATTTAAACTAGGTAATGGTAACAATTTGACCATGCAAACTTTATAGTTCAATTAAACATGCTGTTTTTTCAGGTGATTTCTGCAGCCCTTGTTGAGTTTTGAGTTGCTATAACAAAAGCTCCACTGGTGCTTAGCCAGCTTTTTCTGAGTACTGTAGTAGCTGAGTACTTTCATGACTGCACTCCCATGAAAAGCTTGGGATATATTTATATAACTATTGCGTAGTTTGTTGTAGTGGAGTACACATTCAGGGCTTCTGATATGGAGTTCTTGTTTTATAATTTACTTCCTATTTAATCATGCCAAGAAATACTATGTCAGAGTTGCTTAAAGGAACATTCAGGCCAAGTTTATAAATTATATTGAAATGTCCAAGTGATTTACCCTTCAACTTAAACATCTGAAAAGTGGGATACTATTTACCTGCTTTGCAGGCAGGGATTTTGGCAGTCTTTTGGAAACCTGTATTTACATCATTACTTACCAGTATTATGTATACTTCAATATTGTTTTCTTTTTTGCTTCTTGTGTACTGTGTAGGTCCTAATGTAATTGAAACTTCTGTAGCAAGAACAGACTTAAATAACAGCCTAAAGGTAAGAGTTAAGTATGATTGGATTACATGAACGGCTTTATTTTATGTTAGTAATATGAACCATTACCCTCCTTCCCCCCAGCTATTTTAAGTATTTAAACATTTACTGGAAAACATGGGTTTGGTGCTTTCCAGTTTGAAACTGAACGTGCAATATTGTCTTACTACTGTGTTATTTCATGAATGGCCCAGCAGTAATTTCTAGTCTGTTACAGTTGTGAGAGTCCAGGTAGAGAATTCTAGGATGTTTCCGCAGAGCAGTTTCTGATAAAGTAACACTCGAGTTTTCCCCTGGTGAATTAAGGTTGGAGATTCTTCTAGGGGGTTCAGAAATAGAAATTGAGGACACAAACTGTAAAACTATGCACTCAGTGGCAATTAATGATGTCGCTCTTGTGATCTTCCTTTCTGCAATCTGGGAAGGAATATTTCTTTTTCTTATTAATTGTTCACTGTCACATGACCAAGACGTGGGATCTGGCTTCCTAACATGAACCTTCACATCCATGTTCTTAAAAGCTTTCCTATTTTGGTTCTTAGTTCTTGCAATTTGTTTCTAGATAGCTCTTCACTGTCAACATAATATCGGAAGTAATTTTTGTGAAAGTGCTAAAAAAGTTTATTTTGGTTTGTTTTTTTTCTAAGTAAATTTTTTTAAAATACACTGGGACATTTCTTTGTTTTTTATCTATTAGTCACCTGTATATGTTTGTACTGATACTGTATTATGGGTGGATTTTATTTTTTTTAAAAAACACATTTTAATTTCAAATAAGAGAAGTCTTTCCTGCATGTAGGTTTTATCTGTTAATGATACCTTCCATTCTTTTGCACTGAATGTGGGATTTTTAGAAAGCCTAGTGGAAAATAGTTTTGTTTTCATAATTATAGTAGAACAGGTTTAAAACTGTAGCAGATAAAGGGCTGCAAACCTGACTTTTGATGTAAAGTGTTAAAAATTATTACTTATGTTCAGGCTGGGTCTCATGATTTTGTTTTCCATATCTGAACATGCCTGTTTTAGTGCTGCTGCTTTTATGGCCTTTAGGTAGTCATACCTGTCCTTACTTCAGTGCTGTGCAAAACACGTGTGTTGTTTAACCTAATCCTCTGGAAGACTTCTATTTGAGCTGCTTATCATACTGTCCACAGAGTGGCACATATTAAATCTTTTCCCCAAAACACTGTCACAAACATAATTAACTTGCCTTTCATCATTGTAACTACAGATGCCATGTAACAGTGTAATGGCTGGTGCTAATCTTGTGGGTTTTTTTACAGCTGAAGCCATTTAATTTAAGTTCTCCACCGCTGTCAACTTACAATCAGCAGCTGTGGCTGACCTGCGTAGTTGAGTTGGATCAGCACGATGGTAAGAACCTTACATAATTCTCAGGAAACTCGAGAATAGAAAACTTGCTGTGGCAACCTATTGTATCTTTAATTTCCTCTGTCACACAGGTGATCCTGTTGCTTTTTGTCTATGGTTGGTAGATTTTTTCCTCTGATAGTTTTTCTTCCCCTCCACCCCCCTCCCTCAGTAAAGACAGGGACAGCACTGACTGAATTGTAAGCAACAAGTATGGGGAATATTGTTTATTATTTCTGTGAAAACAGTAGTGTCTCAATAATGTGTATTTCCTTCTTCATTTTTTGGGGAATTAGATGTGTAGACTGTAATGATATTAATTTTTCAGTAAAGCTTCCCTGTATATATATGAGAAATATTGTATTAGTAATTGTTAATCTGTCAAGATTCACTACAGGGCTTGAGACTAACTGCGTAAGTACTAAAATACTGTACCCCTACTTCAGTGAAGTGTAACTGAATAATTCTGAGTAATATTTGGATAACACACATTTTGAACTATATTTGGAACTCTGCACTTTCAGCTCTGTGTGTAGCGATAGGTTGATGTTTTCTGCTTTATTTACAGTATCCCTCAAAAAGAATGTTACTATGACAGTCAAAGTACTCGGAGTGGTGAAGGATGGCAGCACACCATATGTTAATAATCAAGTTCACAATCGAACGAGATTACTCAGTTGTGCACAAGTATGTACTTGCTTAAACAAAACTCTGATGAAGTGCACTTTCTTTAAATCTGTTTGTGTGTATGTTGCTTTACATTGCAAATAAGAAGAATGTATCTCTTAAACATGTCTTGGGAAAGACTCCAGAGTATGGTTTTATTTATAATGGCAACATAGTTAGTAATGCTGAGCAAGTATCTTCCTATCCATCGTTTTTCTGCTTACTTATATGACTTGTGTCTATTACCCATTAAAGACCCTTCTTTCTTCTTAGAATTGCTCTTTGTCAGCAAAACAGTGTGTCCTGTTCAGTCACCTAAACAGGTTTAGCAATACTGAGCAGAGGGATGTATTGTTGTAAGTCACAGATTGGATATGGCACTCCAGCAGAGAGAAAGTTCTCCTCCAACATCTCACACAGTCTGGTTGAAATCAGCTGGCAACTGTGTTCTGAAGAAGCCAAATTTTTTGCCACCTGTGAGGAAATGTTTAAGGTTTGGGGATTCTGGTGTAATTTTCCCTGAAATTTTTAAGCTTGGAGACATCCAAACTAGCTTCTTCAGATGTAAGTCCTTTAGGAAGGACATAGCTGAAGTTTTTTAATGATAAGCATATATATGGTAAATCAGGTTTGGTTTTTTTATAAATATACATGCACATATCTATGAAATTTGCAGAAATTGATTAACATATTCCATTAGATGTAATTACCTACAGCCAAGTGAACAATATGCTTGGGTTTTCTCTTTCCTCCTGTTACCTTTTAGAAATTAATTAGTAAAGATAGCCCCCCCCCCCCAATCCGGTGGCCTAGAGTTTGACAGTTATTCAGATCCATCCTGCCACTGCAAGCAGGTGCTTTCACCAGCTAAAGTGAAAAGCTAGCCTTGTTTATTGTTCAACCATTGACTTAATCACTGACTTTATCAGTTTCTGCTCTTTTGCCTTTGTATCTTTCAAGAAGCTCTTGATTGGACTGATTGAGATTGGTGAGACACACAATAAATATCATCAGTATGCAACCATTTAGAAACAAATTCTCCATCCTATACTGACCACGCATATTCTGGAATAATTTGAAGACTTTTACATACCTTTAACATGCCTTTCTTCATTGTAACTACATTCTCTACTGTATGTATTCACAGAAATGCAGCGAAATCATTGTGGCTCACCTTGGCTACCTGAACTACACTCAGTACAACATATTTGTTAGCTTTGAAGATCTAAACAAGTTAACGTACACCATCCAGAATATTACTTTCACAGTAAGTATAAAGTTTTATACTAGTAAAACAAGTCTCTGCCATGCTGTAGAGGTGCGCTTTGACTGTAACAAAATGGGTCTGATTTTGGAAGAGAAATTTAACAATGCGTTATAATGAATTTTTCTGTCACTACTAATGTCAGAATTATTGTAGCATTTACTGTTCATAAGAGTCCAGACCAATTTTTTCACCTCTATAGGGAAAGATTTTTCTCTCAGAACTGCTGATGCTGTTTTTTGTAACAGATAAATTTAGTCTTAATTCCTGGCAGATATTTTTAACACTAGGCAAGCTAGACTAGAACATCCAGTTTTCTGCATTTGCTTATAGACATGTTGCCTCTCTGAAGCATAGTATCTTTTTCAGCTTTTCCAGGAGATTTATCTGAATTAGCAAAATTTTCCAGACTTCACAAAGGCACAGGCTAGAAAGACTTAACAAACCCAAAGAAAAATGTTTTTTTGGTTATGATTGTGCTTATGAGGAATAGAAGAATAGTGGTTATTTTAAGCTAAAATAATCAGGCTACTAAACTAATTCACTGAATTAATCCCTGGTGAAATAATCATGTCAGTACATAGTTCGAAAGACTGCTTATAAAACACATCATCAGTGTGTGTTGATTGGCTCCATAAAGAAATTTGCACTGGGAGAAAATGGAACTAAACCAAGTTTATAATACATGCTACAATGCTGCATTCTACCTGTACATAGTATTTGCAATGTCAGAGCAGGTAGCAAGCAAAAGTCTTACTGTACAGCAAAAATGTTTTTTGTATACTAAATTAACTTTCTAAATCTTAATATCTGTAATATTATAGTGCATAAAGCACATCACTAAAAATAAGCTCTAAGGGGAAAAAACCCCTAAGCTTACAAATCCTTTGTTTAGTTCCAGATTTCAAACAGAACAAAGTGTTGGGGCACTTATAGTTGTGCAGTTTATTATTTTGCTTTGCAGGCTGCCTTTAAGTCAGACCTCTGTGCTACCCCCAAAAAAACCCAAACCCAAAGCCCTGCTTTCCCACAGCAATTTGAAATTATCAAATTTATTTCTTTATTACAACTGTTTATGATGACCTCAGTTGAAATCATAGATTGCCTTTTGTATAATAGGATTCTCTACATATAGTTTTCATTCTACATTTACAGTATAAAATGAAAGGTAAAGCTTCTTGTTCACACGAGCAGAGCATATGTTGTACCAGGGAGTCTACATTTCAAAAGTGGCTTCAAAACAGAAGCATGCCAGGCATGAGATAAATTGTCAACAGAGGAGAGTTTATGCAAACTGACATGTTATAATTAATGTTTGTGCCCTTCTAGTAATTAGAGGAGAAGAAGGAGCTTTTCCCCCTAACCTGTGAAAAGATTTCTGTATTTCTAGTAAGCTCATTTATTCTTCCCTTATGTGATTTTCATTTTCTCCACTTCTGAGACAAGTCAGCAAGCTTTAAGAAAACAAACCCCTTATGGGAAACACCTCTGCACCTTATTGATCTCTTCATAGTCAATTTATGCAACTGACCTTGGTAATAAAGAAGAACATACTTGATTTACTCATTTACTGGTATTCAAACTTTGAATGAAAGTGCAGTTGAAATCAATGAAGAAAATGTCCTTTTTGTCCTGAGAATTGCTTTAACGTATGACAGCATTTGAGTATGTTACAAAGTGGCAGGATAAAAGAGAAGCAAGGCTATTAGGCTGCTTTGCTTATCTTTTCATCAGATAGTCCTGTGGGCACAAATTTATCTTTGTGAAATTTGGCTATACCTTTACATTCTGAAAAGCCTGAGAACTTTCCAGTATCTGCATAAAGTGCTAATTATCAATGTCATATGTACCCTGCCAAAACATCGTTCATTGGGCTCTTTTTCTTTTATTTTTTTTGTAGTGGAAGACCTATAATCCAACTTTTTCACAAGTGGAAATATGGTTCCGGTTTGTCTTTGTAGTTCTTACTTTTATGGTCACGGTAAGATTTTGTTTCAGTTTTTCTGGAGTATATTATATAGACAGCTGATAACACTGCTCTGTAGTGCTGTGTAACCCCAGGCAGCTGAGTTGACATATCACTGAATGGGTGTAAAAAATGTTTCTGAAATACTTATGTAGTTGCTGCTTTTATGTTTTTACAAGTGGTATTGAAGGGACATTAAGAAAATAGGATAAATGAGAAAACTTGCTTTTCTAAACTCTGATTTTGGATTAAACAGAAAGAATTTTGCTTAAACAAAGGAAACAGTGATTAGATGCTAGAAAAAATATTTTTTTGCAGGGCAGGTAGGCTCAGACTTTGGAGTAGGATGGCCAGAGTTTGGGCTGTTTGTCTCTGAAAATAAGCAAAACTCAATTAAATAGGACCTTGATCTATAAAGTTGTCATTGCCTTGAATGTGAGGATGAGCCAGATGACCTCCAGAGATGCCTTACAACCTAAATTATGCTATGATTTAGATTATGCCTCCTTTCCAGCCTGGTTTGGCCCCAGAAAAGAAGTGCTTGGCGAAAAAAAAAATATTAAAAATGTTGAATTTTCAGAGTAGGGACACCGAAATACTGCACACTTGCATAACATTTTTCTCACATAGATGATGTCACTCAGCAGGTAACTGTGAATATAAACTGCAAGCTGCTTTTTTTAAAAGTCAGATTAAATGGAACTCGATGATAGTGTGTGACCAGTAATAAGGCAACATTTTTTTTCACACATTGTTGATTTCCATTGTTGATTACTACCTGGTTTATTTCTCAGTTTGCTTGAGAAATTATGTAATTTGCATTGGGGTCAACCAGCAAACTTGAGGTAGAAGCTAAGAGACCTGGCTTATGTTTTATTGTGTTCTCAGTGGCAAAGACCCCATGAAATAGCCTTTGTAATGTGCTCTTAACTCTGGTTAAACCATTAAGGCTGTATTCCTTCCTTACAAATTGTTGTTGTTGTTGTTTTATAGTGTCTGTTTGCACATTCTCTGCGGAAATTCTCCATGAGAGACTGGGGTATTGAACAGAAATGGATGTCCATCCTACTTCCTCTCCTGCTGCTTTACAATGGTACTTGTATCCTGGAATTTTTTAAAAAGCTCCCTTTTAAAAAAGAAATAGAAAAAAAAAAGACAAAAGAGAGAGGCAAAATGGAATTCCTCCTTGAACTTATAAGCAACTGTTTGTAAGGCTTCAGAAAAATAAATTAAAAAATCTGAACAACCCTTTTCAAGTGTAGCAAATTCAAGGGCATAACAAGTAGGTGGATTTCATTCTTTTCAGTCACATCAATGTCAACTATTTGTTTAGAGCTCTGATTGGAATAGGTGCCTATCATACTGAACCTTTCAATTTCTGTTCATCTGCTAAGTCATACTTCATTTTTCAGATACTCACACTTTAGTTAAAAACGGAGGCTACTTTTAGTGCAGGAAAACACATCAAATTCTAGCACTTTCTAGCTGTACTAAAAGAATATTTGCATTTTAATCATTGTGGGATAATTTTTCTAGGTCATCACCATTAACAGTGGTTTAGTAGAAAGTCTAAAAAAAACCTGAAATCTTTTAGAAATGTTGGCAACCATTTGAGATTATTTCTACAGCACATAGGATTACTGCTGGAGGCACCATTTTCTTTATTAATTCCTTTAAGATAAAGCAAACTTCAATTTCATTTACTGGTGTAATTTGAAAAATCTAGGATTTTTTTTGTTCCTCTGAAGATATGTTCTGCTTTACTTTTTATAACAAAAGGTTTTTTTGTCCTTGTTTAACTTCTGTTTTTTTCTTATTTTGTTACAGATCCATTTTTCCCCCTTTCTTTTCTGGTGAACAGCTGGTTTCCTGGAATGCTGGATGATCTTTTCCAGTCACTGTTTCTGTGTGCATTGTTGTTATTCTGGCTTTGTGTCTACCATGGTATAAGAGTACAGGTAAGTGTGCATCATTATCTACTACTAACTGAGAAGACAGTACTTGTTTTTTTCAGTTCTCAAAAGGTAACAAAAATGAAACCAAATATTTTAAAGAGAGACATTTATTTTATTCATGAAGTACAGTGTGACATATGAAGCTTTGGTGATGATTTATGGTGAAGTAGATTATCTTGAGTCTACCAAGTCTAAATGAGATAGATGAGACGGGCTTCAGAGTCATGATGCCATTATGCTTTTTCTTGCTTGAAGGGTTTTGTTGTCCTGTGTGGTAGTTGATTACGTTTTTAAACTAGTTTAAAATACTGCTTAAGAGAAATATGAATTCTGGAGCATGTTTCTTTATTTGTATTACTAGTGAAATATGTGGGACCTTATAAATAGGATGCTCCAACTCTACTGCATCTTAACACAAATGATGATACAATTTTATGTCTTCTCTAAATCACCTGTGCAGGATAAAAATACAGAAGACGAGTGTCTTAATCTAGTTCATGTTGAGTGAAACAAGTTATTTTATTGTGTCAAGAATGAATAAAGTCTGAAATGTGGTTCACTTTTTCACCACACTATTGTTTTTCTCAACAGGGGGAAAGGAAGTGCTTAACTTTCTATCTGCCCAAGTTCTTTATAGTTGGACTATTGTGGCTGGCCTCTGTTACACTGGGAATATGGCAAACGTAAGTAATTTAAAATTTAGTGCAGAAGTACAAGCTGAGAGTGTTCAAGAGCGAGAAGATTGTTTATAGCTAGTGGTAGAGAAATGCATTTTCTAAAAAACAAATGGGGAGATTAGACATGATTACAATATACAGTAAAATGTTATGACTTCTTTCGAATTAATGGCACCAACTTATTTGGCGAAAATCTTTATAGTAACTTTAAACCTTTCCTTTTGAGTGGGTTTCTTGGTCAGTATGTCTTTTTGACCTTGTCTGGAACAGTGCACATACCAGTTTTTAATTTTGAATCTTTTCTAGCGTTAATGAAGTACATGATCCTACATATCAATACAGGGTTGACACAGGTAATTTCCAGGTAAGTCAAAAATGTTTTCTTGTTATTATATTGTCAGGTAGAGTTAGGCAATACAAGGAGATGGGGTTTGTTCTTTTATGAAAATCTATAACGCAAATTAGAAAATAGAAAATGCTGGTCAAATGGTCTTACTCTGACTAGAGTATTTTTAATTTTGCTTTAGATAGATTCATAGAGCATATTGATCTCCGTATTGAGAAGAGCTGTTTGTCCTGCAAATCTGGAGACTCAACACCACAAGACTCATGACTGTTGAGATCGAAAGAAAAGTTTTTAAGCCTCTTATTAAGTTAGCTTTTTATATCTTTACTCCTGCCAAGATTGTCCGTCCTAGTAAATTTCAGACTTTCTTGTTGTAAAGGAAGATCTGATGTACATGGGTCCTGGTGTTGTTCTTGGGAGTTGTGTTTTTAGAAAATCACGGTGATTCAGCTGACTGTGATTTTGGTGAAAAATGCTCATTTCTATGAAATATCCTTTCTTTACATTCCCTAAAGTTCGACCTGGATGTATCACCATCCTCATTTCATGAGCCAACTTTTCCTGCATAAGTAGACCATTCTATGTGGTGCTTTGGGAAATAATAATGAGGGAAGGAGGAATAGACCAAATGTCATTAAATAATAAAACCTAACGCTTTTCTTATAGGGAATGAAAATCTTCTTCCTTGTGGTGGCAACCACATACATTCTCTACCTTTTGTTCCTGATAGTGAGGGCATGCTCAGAACTTCGAAACATGCCTTATGTTGGTAAGGAATTTTTTTTTTTTTTATTCTTCCCCAAACAGGCTTGTTTCTCCTAGATGCAGGTGTAAATTCACTAATAACAACTTTTCTCAATCTTTTTCAGATCTCAGGTTAAAATTCTTGACTGCATTAACATTTGTAGTGCTTGTCATTAGGTAAGGCTTTTTGAAGTACTTTTCTCAGAATCATAACTTTTATAGCCTTTGTTTCAGACCTTTGAGTACATTTTGTCAATAATAAAATTGTCAATGAAACTGAAGAATGTCTTTTGATATGGGTGTTGTGGCAAGAATTTTTATTTCTTTTACCTTTCTTGAGGCTTTTTGAGCTAAGTTTATATTATTGCTATTACCATGGCAATGCACTGTGAGATTTAGAGGTTCACTTAGCAGAGATGTTTACTGTTGAGTGGTCTGCAAATGCACCATTCCCCTCTTCTGGAGTTTTGTAAACTTCACTTAGTCAAAGCAGAAGTTTACTAATAGTTTCAATAAATAGTTTCTTAGATTATTGTTAAAATCTGTCTACCCCACTCCAAGCTGTTACTTCAAATTACTGTTGACTATTGGATTGTATGTAGTGAATGAAATCTGAGGGGTTTTTCCACTTTACTCAGCTGACTGCTGACTTTTAATCACAAAATAATCCTTCTTAATTTAGAACTGTGGAAGCAAGGGCATTTAAAATAAATGGTCAGCACATGAACATAATTATTTTCTCATGTACTCTTCCGTCAACCTACTATTTCAATTTTGCGTTTCAAAGACAGAGTGCACCATGTGTTATTATTTTTTTCCCCACAGCATTGTTATACTCTACCTGCGCTTTGGAGCACAAGTTCTACAGGATAACTTTGTTGCTGAGCTGTCGACTCATTATCAGAATTATATCCTTGTGTTGTGACACTGCTCAAGTAGGAATGTTAAGCTGTTTTCATGCAGAAGGTACTTCAAAATGATGTACCTAAGACTGAGACCTTTGACTTTAAGGTGGACTTTCGCAGTTAAGTCTGTTTTGTTCAAGGTTTTATGTCAGCATGTTGTAATGACTCTTTGTAAAGATTATGAGCTAGACAGTCTCAGTCTAATTTGTTCACATTACATGAATCACGGGGAGCCCCTGGTGGCCTAGTGGTTAGAGTGCGGCACCTTCACCGCTGAGGCCTGGGTTCGATTCCAGCCAGGGACACTCCCTGGGCAGGTGGAGCTCGTTAGCCCTGTAAGGCAATCCACCTACGTTCTAAGGACCTCGC
>JAWMRA010000113.1:53673869-53754865 GCA_035584735.1 Pseudotriccus pelzelni | reverse complement strand
GGCTCAGTTCCGCGCACACTGTGTCTCACCTAAAAAAATCCAATGCGCAGGCTGGAAGGTGTAAAGACCTTCCCCGGCTCTTCGTTCGCGAAGACTGGCCATTTACTTTACTTTACATGAATCACAACCGCTTCTGATACTCTTCAAGAGGAATGAAGGCTTAGACAGGCATGCCTGGTGCATATCAAAGTCATTTTAATTAGATATTATGACAAATTTGGCTGTATTTGCTGCCTTAGTTGTTTCCTGTGTACCTATCAGTCAGCATGGGGCATACTAAAATACAAGAAATTAATAGTTTAGAAATCACTGTTTGCGTATTGGTCCAAGTGTACATGTGGTACAAGGTCATAGCAGAGAATTTAAGGGACTTGAGACTATTTCTGATGCCTGTTGACAAGGATTACGACCTGTATTCCTGACCTGAACCATGAGATCCCAGTTCTTCGTATTTTTTGAAGGTGGCTGTGTGATTGCAGCTGCTCCATTTACTGATAAGCTTAGATATATGTTGAGAGGTAGTAGAAAACAATATGTAGAACCTTTAGTATTTTCCTAAAAGCATGGCAAGAAACCATCTTCGGAGTTCTATCTACAGATAGTCCTTTCTCCTTCCTTCTTAATTACTGTGCCAAGGAGGAACTCTTAAAAATAACAAAACCCACCTGAACACTCCTTCTCACTCAGCTTTCTTTTAGCCCTGAAGGCAAAACCATTTCACTGACCATGCACTCCACTGCTCGAGTAGACCATACCTCAGCAAATATTACTTGTGTTAAAGCTTTGTTTTCAGTGGGAGCTTTAGCTTGAAATAGCTTGAGTGCATTAGTTGTCATTGAATATAAAACAAGCAGTTTTGTTTAGCCATTCACACTCTCAACCTTCAGTAAGGTAAACATTCTTTCCATTGAAACAGCTTGTGTATGGATTGGGTCTTGTTTCCAAAGTTAATATGTGTGGATCTATACTGACACTCCTTGACGCTTACTACCAGCAGAATTCTTATCATTTTATGGTTTATTGAACTTTTATCTCTACACATTAGCCTTCGTGTATTCCCCCTCGAAGAATGCACTATATGGTAAGTGTAAGCCATTGTCTGGCAAACTTGGATGACAAGAGCTGACATATTAGCAGATACTGTGCAACCTCTTTATATTTTGGTTGTCTTGTTACTGTTCCAGTTTCCTTTAAGATAAGCAGAAGCTGCACTGCTCCTGAGCAGATTAGGAACACATAAAATGTAATAACTGATGAGCTAGGCTTGCATTCTTATGCACTTAGATCAAGCATTTAGTCAGTGTGACGTTTGCATGTAATGCACCAACTTTTGAACTGACTCACAGACAGCCCTTAAGGCACAACGTTACTTCATTTGGACTTCGTTCTAATGGAAGTTTATATATTGGCATGCTGGCAAACTGGACTCTGAAGTCAGTAACATGCTGTTGGAAGAGTAGGAGTGAAGCTGATCCCTAATATGAGAGGAATTGTGGAGAACTTGCTATGGGGAGGGCTACATAGGGCCCATGTAAAAGGAGATGAAGGATTGAACCAGTGGCACTTCTGCTTTTGCATTCCTATGTAGAGGATACAGTCTGATTTACAGGATGATTATAAAGCAGTTCTCTCTAACAGATAAAGATCTTTAAAAGAAATATTTGTACTGAGTCCATTCTCTGCTTTAAGCATTGAGTTTAAGATACAGAAGAGCCAAGGCTGAAAGGCACCTGGAAAGATCATGCAGTCCAGCCTTTCATGGAAAAGATGAGATTATCTAACAGCCAGTCATAATCTTGCATGATGAGAGCGTGTGGAGCTTGTCCTTTCTCTAAATTTTTAGAGTTGAGATGGATGGAACTGTTACAAAAAATGCTATTTTTCCATTAAGAATGGAGAAGGAACTGGCTGGATGAGGATAAATTTGAAAACTTTCTGTTGGGTTGCAAGAAATATTTGTTTGTAGAGGGTGGAAGGTAAAAGGCTGCCAGGAAAAAGATGTTATGGCAAATTGCTAAATTGAATTTTACATGTATATAACTGAACTGCACCTAAGCAGCACAGATTGTGCAAGAAATGAAGGCCTTAAAACAAGGTAGAGGGAATTGTCATAGCTGGTGGAAAGTATGTGCTTCTTTTCATTTCATTATAAAGGTACAAGGCCTTCCTTCATCTCTTACAAGGATGAAAAGTAACTAGATAATCACTGACTTACAGTCAAGGGATTCCAATTTTGGTCTACTATATTTGTAGCTTAGAAATAACCAAAACCACAAGTTTGTGTTTTTTAAATACATATGAACTTTTGATAAAGAATAATGAACTCTGAATTAATTTATGTGCAAATTGAAATAATATGACATAGGAAGCTGCACAAGGGAGACAATCAACTTATACAACGTAGAGAATATCTATCTAAAACCTAGATAATTATGTCATCTCCTTCACTCTTAATACCATGACGATGTGGCTGAAGGGTGGAGAATTTAAAGGAGAGAATTCCTGTTTGGATACAGTTTTGTTGAATTATAATTCTAACTGCCTTAAAGTTGTTGTGTCTGTTGCTACAGTGATGTGTTAGAACTAGTCACACTTCTACGTTTAACACACTAAATTAACCCTTATTTGTATTTTCCAGAATCACAGTTGAAAGACAATCCTGCTTTTTCTATGCTGAATGATTCAGATGATGATGTGATTTATGGGTAAGATTATAAAATACTATGGAGAGTTACTTCTGGTGTGTATATTTTTTTTGTAGTGTTCTTACCTATATTCATTAAATAAGTGAATGGTTTGACAGTGAAAGTATTCTGCCTAAAGAACAGAAATACAGCCTTTTTGTGAAACAGAAATGCAGTAAGAATGCATGTTGTTTTTTCTTTTCTTTGGTTTCTGAAAGGGATTGCCATGGCACTGATACAGACAGGTAAGAAAGTACTATGATGCTGGTAGGTCATGAAGTGAAGGCAGCAAGAGCTGTGAAAGGAAAGGGCTTCCTTTTTACACTGGGAAGGACATCAGGAGTCAGGTGGAGTTAGCAAAGAGGCATCTCCCATGTAAATGCTTCAGGGAAGTTAGAGTGGTCCTTCTTAAGTGTCCAGCAGTTTCTGAATTAAGAATAGCCAAGTCTGGCAAAACTTCCGTGACTTGTGTCAGTTTATGTAATATGAGAATTATAGTAGCACTTGAAACCCCTCCCAGTCAGGTGGCTCTGTGCTGGACACTGAAACACACTTGTTATCTGCCCTTGACTTTTCACCTCTTACCAAAGACACTGGAGTGGCTGGAACCGTGAATGGGACTAATGCTGCACTAACCTGGATAAGTTCATTCTGGACTAACTATATCCATTGCCTGGGCTAGCTTGCCTTTGGTTAGTTAAACGAGCAGTGGTAGTGCCAGCTTGCTTCTATACAAATCCGTGTGAAAAGTGGCTTGTAGTTACTGGAATAACTTTTATTACACATTGTCCAGAGGAGAAAATTCATATATGTTGTTCATATCTCCTGCAAGGAAGAAAAAGAGATACCAGCTTCTTACCCAAGTAATAATTTCATGCCTCAATGTAGTTTAGAACTTCCCTGTTTATTTTGAACTTCCTATCTGAACACCATATTCGGAAATTTCAACAAGTATCTGTTTCACAGGAGTGACTATGAAGAAATGCCACTTCAGAACGGCCAAGCTATTAGAGCCAAGTATAAAGAGGAATCAGACAGTGATTGATTTTGATGCAGACAGACTTGTTCAGCTGGAATTAAGCCAATTTTGAAGTTTTCCTAGATGGACATCTTCCTTGGCTTCCTTACAGTCTGCTCTCATCTTAACACCAACTCCCAGGAAGGACACCCTGCTTCTGTTTCTGTTTACAGAGTTAAAACTGAGAAAACAAATGCTTGAAATGGTTGGGGTGAAAACTTAAACCAAAATTTCTACATGTCTTAAAAATGCCTGATAGCAGGAGGTCTGTGTACTAAAATCTTGAAGTCTATTTCCATTTCAAAGTCTCACGAATTATATACTGAGTTGCAGATTGCTTCCTTGCTGCTTGGTTTTGGTGGGTTTTGTTTGTTTTTCATTTTGTGGTTTTGTTTTGGTTTCTTTTTAGGATGATATACAACATACTGCCATTCATCTGTTATATTTGCATTAGCTGCTTTGTATATTGTCCACTGCTCTATGAAGTGCCTCATTTCCCTTTCAATATTTTACCTTAGTCTTTTAAGCTGAAGGCTGAATGAACCCATCTTTTTTTTTTTTTAATTAATACAAGAAAATGCAAGCTTTCTTTTCTTCCTTTGAGTAAGTGATACAGACTTAAGACCATTTTAAAAAAAGTTTACCGGATTTGTAGGCGCAAGATAGCCAAGTTCTAGTGAGCCAAGATAGTCTCAGTGGTGCAAAATTATTTGTATAATGTATGTTTCGTGACATCCTTTACTGCCACAACAGAAGTGTCTGTATGGGTTTTTTTAGGACAGCCTTTTCAAATTCAAGTATTTCAGCAACAGCAAATCTCAGAAGGAAGCCAGTACTTTTCTTCTTGCTCTTTTTGTGTGCTGGAAGAGATTGTTGCACTTACAGAGAATACAGTAGGAAAGTTTCATAGGGAATTGCAATTTCAGATTTCCAAACATTTCACTTTTAGAAGTTTTTTTCTACATCGGAATTTTTCCTTAAGTTGTATTAGGGAATAGTTAATCCACATCCTAGGAACAACTGTGGTTGCTCATGTATTGAATGTGCCTGAGATAGCTTGTGAGCATGTTCTGTGCGTAGTTCAGCTGCTTTGCCATACCACAGTCACCACCTGTACTGAGGGGAAATTTTTTAGCACATTTTGTGATTATCTGTATTCCAGTCTGTGCTGGAACAAAGTTATATGGGAATTAAGTGTTCCGTGTACAATGCTGCTGCTCTATTTAGAAGTTGGTTTTCTCCTACACTACTGTTCAGTTCTTTATTTAAGTGGGTGCTGTTTGTTTTTAACTGCTTTTGTTCTCAGATACTTGGCCTGTATAAAAGTATCTCTTTTTCTCATGGATTCGTAACTGAGATTTACCCCTGTATAATTTCTCTGCCCTGCTGCTGCAGAAGGCTCTCAAAAGCACTGTTCATGTGTTAGAATATGGTGCTGGGTTGCACTAGGAAATTGTGCTCATCACTGAAGCATTTAAAGCAGAACAGTGCAATGAAGTCCTGCTAGACTTGCTGAATCATATTGGGGAAAAAATAGATTTGTTCTGCTTTCATGCAACAACTGCTCTAGACCATTCCCATTGCAATAACCTCTTGGTTCAAGATCATGAAGGGGAGACTTCACAGGGCAGCAGTTCACTTAAGAGGGGACCAAAGGAACTGCTTCATGTGGTTGCATCCTTGTTATCATAGAATAGTTCAGATTAAATCAGTGCTCTGCTAAAGACGTGTACTGAGACATTTGTGTGTGTGTGAGAGAGAACACTTTCTACAATTATGTAGAGCTATGAAATTTTTGAGAGTATCTGAAATTTAAAACTTTCTGTGGCAGGATCGTTTATTTGTTAGAAGCCAAAGCACTGTTGCATGGCAAAAGCAAGGAAACTGCTGGGGAAGAAAACAAGGTTTTTCCTTTCCATTTCTTAATTGGTGTTACTTCAGAAGAACATATAGGAAAACATTCAAGAAGTATTTCAAGTTATGGGTGGTTTTCTTTTCAGTGAACTATAGTAAGCTCTTCTTCCAGGACTTCCTTTTGGAATTTTTTTTTAACAAGTACGGGAGATGCTCTGTATCCTAAAATTGAAGAGCCCATTCTCATTTTCACTCTTTGAGAGGCCTACAGCTACTTGAATTTGCAGAGTCAGACTTGGGAGCCAACTCGGATTGTTTACATACCCCAAATCCTTTTGAGTTCCATCAGAGTAACAGTGGGTACAGGAAGTAGTTCTTGAAAAAAAGATATTTACACGATACTTATATATTCAGATATTTTTTCTCTGATATTGTTTAATTCTCTCCCATATTGTTCTGAAAACTTGACCAATGGGCAAAGTACGCTAATGTTTCTTATCACAGTCTGAACTGGTTGTTACAATTAACTGTGAAATAGTGTCTTGCTTTGGGATTTCATTAGCTAAAGAATATATTTATAATCTAAGTTTGAGATTATTTTTTTCTAAGCTGTTGTCAGCCCATTTCTCTTGCTGTTTTGTTTGCATTAACTTTACTACATCACTACATTCAAAGTGGCAATAGAAAAGTGAAGAATGGGAAATTGTGCTTAAAGCAAGTTTCTCACTACGAAACTAGTGAGAAAATAGTTTCCTTGTTAATTTTTAGAAATTCTATTTAAGCAGTGTTTCCCATGCAAAATAGCTTTATATTTTGGAAGTGCTAGTGTCATGATAAGCTTGGTTGAAGCACTGTCGCATCAAATTCAATTTACAGTAAGATGACCAAAGCAGTGAAGCAGATGAAGAACTAGTTTTGGTAGCAAGAAATCTCAATTTGACTCCTTGTATTTCCATGATTGGAAAGCAGAGACGGTATTTGAAGAATGCTACAATATGTGTTGAAATCAGCTTGGAAATAGGTGGTATAAATTCACCTCTGAGTATTGTAACCTAAGGGTGAAACAGAAGAAACCCGGGTAAGAAACTAGGAATGCTTTTCTTTAACTACTGCTAAAGTAATTATCTCCATCACTAGTGGAACTGTATAGAACATGAAAGGCCCACAGCATACAGTGATCCTGCCCTAAGGAGAGGCTATCTATTAAATAACTGCAAGACTTTCACCTACACAGTATCACAAGGGACTTTTAAGAAATCAGTCGAGTACGAGCCATTCACAGCAACTATTTTCTGTAGTATTTGTTTTAAAAATACAGTTGGCGTTGGAATTGGTTGGAAACTTTCTTGAGTGGCAAAGAAGAGGAAGCCTAAGGCTTAACACTAGTGAGACACAGCTAGTGCATTGAACCTCTGGTACCGATACTGGGGAGAATGGTTCCAGCTAGGAAAGACTTTATTGTCTCTGAGCCAAATGACAACTTTTTATCCATAGTTTCCCCACCCATTTCCTTTTGCTTATGCCAGTAATAACCTTTGCATTACTGTAAAACTTTTTTTAGAAGTTTGTAAATATGTAAAATGATAATATGGAAAAATTGTGTACCAAAATGGTATAAAAATGTGTAAGATAAATGCTCTGTTTAATGAGAAGCTGTAATTAAATGCTGCTTTGAGAAAGTGTGCATGAGGAAGTGTTAAATATTCTGTGTATCCAGAAGTTGTACTGGTAACAGCAAATATCCATTTATGTTGTAAAACTTCATGCTAATATGGAAAATGAAGGAAAACTGAATATTTTACTTCACTTGAGTTTCTTGGAAGAATTCATGTGCATAATCATTGTTAAATATGTTCATAATAAAGTTTTATACCTTTATATTGTATCTTGGTTTATTTTCCTTCTAGTGAATTTTACTTTCCTTCTTGTGAACTGTACCATTTTCATGACCGACTCATATTTTCAGTTTACATGCATTTTCTTACGCATATTTAAATTTGGTTAATTGTATAAGGATGGAATCTAAGAGGATGTGTCAGCACAGATGTTTTGTGTTGTTTGTTGGGGTTTTTAGTTTTTTACCCTGCCTAGACTTGAAGGTGGAAGGTGAGGTTGCTACATCCCCTAAATATATTAACCAGGTTTACAAAGGCAACCTTTGCAAAGCCTGCTGAGGTCACGCTGGTAGCGAGAATTCCCCTGGTGAGTTTTGGTGCCAGTGATAAAAAAGGGTGTAAAGATGGTAAAGATGGTGATGTCATTCCTCAACTTCTTACAGCTCTGTATCTTCCAAGAGGCTGCTCATAGTTGATAGACTGCAAGTGATCAGCACATTACTGTTTGGAGTGGTCCCATCCTTTATATACTGAAATCTCTCTGTGTGCTGAATAAAACATCCACAAACTTCCCTGCACAAATGGATATGCAACTTAGTCCTCCTTTAGTATCAGCTATGGCAGTGCTCGTTTACCAGCAGCAGTTAATCCTGAAGCCATTTCCATTAGGTTTTAGTTAACATAGTGGCGGAAGACAGGTCATACTCATTTGTGGCAGTGACAGTAAATGGCTTCCCCTTTCCTCCTCCTCCCTTCCAGATCAGGGCTGCCATGTCCCTGATTTCCACAGCTGTAAGAATATGAACAGCTATGGCAATAAGTGAGACAGGAACCAGAGAGAGACTTTATAAGTACCTTCCTGAACACTCCAGTCCAGAGGAATAATTTTTCTTAAGGCCAATTAATTACCTAGAGCAAGGACTCTGCAAGCTCATTAACTGAATGCTTTACTTTGGCATAGAGATAAGCTAACCATCAGTCTCTGAAAAAAGTGATTCAAACTAAGGTGTTTGAAGATATTTAAAATTTTAAAAGCAGTTACTGTAGAACACTGAAACATATACAGTGGCTATACAATTTTAGAGAAAAGCCTTATCTTAATTCATGGGAGGGGGACACCACCACCCAAAAAAATCACAACCTCTACACCTACACCCCTTTCTGTAGTCCTAAAACTGTTAAACTGGAAGCACTGGTTATTGCTCACATGTAAAACTGTCTGTAAAACACTCTCCCTTTCTGGAGCACAACTTCTATTTTAATGCAACAGGTTTTGCCTCCCATACAGCCTTTACACTGACAACCATCTCAAATGGGGTTTAATGTTTGAATGGCTTCACCAAGAAGCAAATATTGACGCCGAATACTTATAGAGTTCTGTTTCTAGTCAAACCCATGCTAAGCACTCTCTGCTACAGAAATGTAGGTGCATACTCCCCAGGTTGAGGTATATACACGCTGTGTAGCACGGTAGTACTCACTAGGACATACGTGAGAATAATGCTTATCATGAGGAGATGTGTTTACAGAGATGTTTTGAAACTGGTATGTTAGCAGAAATATCCTCCACTGTAATCTGAATTTTCAGTATTACATCTTTCCAGATCGTTGAAACATATTTTTGTATCAGCAGTCATCTCACTCTAAACCGCTTTAGGTGAGAGCCAGAGCCTGAAAACATCAGAAAGGGCTTCCTAAGCAGAAGCAAATCCAGGTGGCTCAAACTGACTGTAGCCCAGGAATACTCTTCCCCACGTGCTTTGTAATTCTTTCACCTTCACTATCAGTGAGCTACTGCTTACAGAAGCAGCATAGCAGTTCAGAGAGGCTTCCTGAAATTCATAGCATGCTTCCATTTCTTTAATTGGCTGACAAAACCTTATCCAAGCCTGAAAACTTGTTTTACTTGTTATTCCTCTGCAACTTTACTCTAGAAGGCAGGAGACTTACCCACATGTTATTTAGTCACGTTACCTCAGGGCAGTTGCTTCCTCTTTCAGAAGGTATCATGTTTCACCAAATACCAGAACTCAACACACTCACTCAGCAAAATCAACATGGATGGTAGCAAGTAAGTTCAAGACCTACTTGACACATGTAACTGGCTGCAGAAGTGAACCAGGTATAGCTTGCTGAGCACTTCTAGAATGTGAAAAATTTCTTATCTGTCTTTGTTCAGTGAAGATAGTTATTTCTGTTATCATTCCACGCCCTGGACACCATACAGTCAGGTTAAATAAGTCCCAAAAATGCCATCAAGTTACTTTCAGATAAACATAATCTAATTTTCTTGCAACTTTGCAGTGACTTTGGCAAATTTATGAAAGTGCTTTGTGTTCTGGTATGTACCTCAATTACCTTTAAGAGAATTAAAAGAACTGGAACTTTTTTTCAGTAACAAAGTTTAAATGAGTCACACCAGTGGAATGAATTTCAATAATTTAATGCTAACCAAGAGTACAAAGTGTGAAAGTCAGTGTCTCATTTATATTGGTCTTAAAAAAGAAATCTAGAGAAAGTGTTTACACTGCAGCAGATTTCAGTATTAGCACCTTGAAGAGAAGTTTTGAAGTGATAAGAAAGTACAGAAACACTGGTAGGGTACTAGGTACAAACGTAAACCATGTAACAGCATGTTCTCATATTTCTACGTTTGAAGAAAAGTTACTTTAAAAATACATTAAAAACAAGTTGTTCAGGTATTCACAGTTTGAGTGGAGGTGGAATCAAGTGCTGGAATAGAAAAGAGAAGGATGAACGATTTCAAGGCAATTATATTGCAAGTCCAAAGGCACTGACAATACAGTACATGGTCTTATTCTCCCATCTCACAGTGCAGGTTCCTACAAACACAAAGAAGAGTTTCAGAAACAGAAGAAAGTTACAGTGATTAAATGCATGCCCCTATATGCATCTTTATAACTGTTTACTTTAAGAATCTTTCAAATGAAGCTTTCGCAATAGCTAAGCGTTTCATATATAGCCAGTTAGCATCACAGCCAAACGGAAAAAATACCAAACAGTATGCTATTCCTCCAAAGCTGTAGCACTTAGAAAAAAAGAAAAGTACGCTGCCTAGTCTTAAAGAGACTGGCATTAAAGTTGCGAGTTGAAAAATCCAACAGTCATGCTCCTTACCGTCACTGGAGTTGTCCCAGAAGCAAGAGCTTGCTGTATGTAGCCCAGCACCGTTCTTTTGCATAATCACACAGGTCACTGTTAAACAGTAGGGAAGCTTTTATTAATTTATCACTAACATTAATTAACGTTCAACTACCTTTTGCTCAGCAAAGCATACACACACACACACATATGCATGCTTAGGAGCAGTGTACAGACATCGTTCTTGCTAAAGATCTTCTCCTACCCACTAGTGCAGCAGCTTTCACAGAAAAGGGAAAGTTGAGCTCACCGATGTACTTGAAGGGCTTGCCCAGCTTTGTGAGCTGGCTCAGTGTCTGTTCCACCACGCCCGTTGTCCACTGGTTCACCTTGCTGTGCTGGTAGGCATTGCCACCTATCGCACCCTCTATGGCCTGTTGGGGACACACACGTAAAGGAGCCGCACGGGTCCATCTACAAGGCACCCACTAACCCATTCCAACATGGACCCCCTACCCACACGAAAATCCTAAATACTGCTGGTCTACACTGGCTGTTGGAACTGTTTTTAATTATAAACTTGCAGGTCAGAGTCTGAGCCAGGGATCTGAGCCAGGCATCATAGATTCCATCCTCTGTTCATTTTGTGATATTCAGACTGTTTGTAATTTCTATCATAATGTCCTGCAGACAGTTATGAAAAGGGTCTGAAGGCATTTAAACAGTCCTGAAGAGAATGAAAAAATGCACGTGACAATGGCTCATTCACACATATTCTTCTATGGAAATGAAATTCAGATTTTTCATCAGAATCATTTTTGGGAAACAAACCCCCAAATGAAAACAAGAGAGCCATGTAGTTGCTGGTTACTAACAGAGCAGAAGCCTTCAGCCAAATAATCCATTTTACTTATGAGGATAGTTTCCCCTTTAAGATAGAAAAAAAAAGTACGTTAAAGCTGTATGTTTTACATTGATACATTTTTCATCACAGAAATTGTTTAAAAAATAACCACAATTACTTCAAATTCAGAAGAGACAGGAGCATGTATTAAAGCATATGTATTCAATTTTCAGAGTCCGACCAAAAGAGTTATTTTGCAACAACAAAAAGATTGCACGAGTTTACAAGAGAAATTCCAAATCCCAGTGGAAATTTTCTGGACAGAATATTCATGTTTCTTAGCAACAAGAATAGTTCAGTCATTACAAACAAACAAGAACTCACTTTGGAGAAAAGCATCTTGAAAGAACACAGTAACATGCATATGCAGTCTATAAAACACTCCTGTATTTTACTGAAACATAAAATCTATTTCTATAGGGCTTAACGTAAAACATCCCCCTAGAAATATTAATAGGGATGCACTTCAACCAGAGAGGGGTGTATGAAATTATTTTAATTATCTTTTGGATCTGTGATACATATCACAGCTAAAGCTGGGTATCATTTCTCCTTAAAGTCTCTACATTGATTATATCAACAGTTACCTATACTTTGACAGCAACCTATCTAGAAATCTATTACATATCCGTTATAGATTTTACTGAATACCTTTTAGCGCACAGCACTCAACATACTATAGTTTCACACCAACAAAATGAAAATGTTAATTTACCTCTTTAATGATGCTACTGACTTCATCAACAACAAAGGAAGCCTACAAAAAAAGTAGAATTTTAAATAATCAGTGGACACATTCTTCTGTTAAGAGAGTTCAAGATCTGTTAAGAACGTGCACTAGAAGTTTAATTTATGCTTGTCAGATTTCTGCTAAGTCAGAAAATGCCAAGTCTTCCTTCATTTGCTCATATGTACTCTGTCTCCTTGAATCCAGTCAAGTTAACGTTCTTAGCAAAGTAATGAAAACTAAGAGATGAACTAATACTGGCTGGACTTTTAAGTCAAGAAAGTTTTCAAATTTTAACTTGGAAGCATTTTAAAATAACATGTCTAGCACTTCTGTACATATATATTCTCCTTTCACAATAAGCATCCATGTCTGCACATCAGAGCGGGCTCGCAGAGAGAACCTCAGTGTGCAGACACAGCCTGCAGTTAAATGAAACCTACATCTCCAGGGCACCCATGCGACAAAACATCAATTCTTGGCTGAAGGAAAAACTGTCATGACAATCTCAGCCGGGGATAAGAACAAAACTGCTCCTTGGAAAGAAAGTGGGATATGCAGCTCGCTGGACCTTCAGCCTTCTCTCAGGCTCTGGGGAGAAGATTAAGCACATGGAATCGGGAGAGAGAAGGCTCCAATATTTTATTAATCTTAAAACTACTACCCATTTGCATGTATGGTTAGCAGGTTTTCTTGTTTTAGTTCCTCAGCTCTTTTTGCCCCCCATGTCAGCAGGCTTGAACAACCCACCACCCCTGCTGGGATACCCACTCACCAGGCCAGGGAGCACGAATGGGGCACCCCACGTGGTGTGTCGGTGAGACACACACCACACCGTCACTGCTGGGACCCCACAGCCACACCTCACAAACCGGGGCCAAAGAAGTGCACATAAAAGCAAACTAATTAATTACAGAAGACTGAATAAGGATGTAAAAATTAACCTAATCAAGCACATGTCTTCACTGGGAGGTCAGTCAGCTGACAAACTCCAGCTGACAAACATGAACAACAGCAAAACTCACATGTGCAGGCAGGATGCAGTTACACCTGCGCAGGACAATTTCAGCATTACTTTCATAAACCTTTGATCAGAAGGTGAACAGCCTAGCCAGCTTCAATGGCACGTGACATTCAGAAAGATGTGAGCTGCTGATCATTCTCCATGACAGAAGAAACAGTACATCCCGGGAGACAAGCAGGCAATTCCTTTTCTATAACTCTTTGGAGGCGCCAACTTGCTTGCACGCTTCAACATTTGTAAAAGCTTTTATGTGCTGTGGCAAATTTTTTTAATTTTATTTTTATTTTGGCTATTTTATTTTTATTTTGGCTTTTACTTTCAGCTTCTTGACTTTGATTTAATTTTAATATGCGTTTATTTTCCTGGTACTAAATTTTACAGGTGCACTGGTGTATTTAACCAAGTAAGACCTACAATTATCAAAACACGTGTCCCAAAGAGCATAAGTTTGCATATGCATGCCAGACATGCTAGCAGACACGAAGCCTGCTGTCAGACAAGATGATAAACCATATACATTTTTTTCTTCACAAAGGCTAGAACTCTGCTCAGACACACTATTGAGCACAAACACAGTTCACCAAAGTAAAATTACCTAAATTCAACCCAAATTCTTGAAGGTATTTCAATATCTAATGTGTACTGCAACACTACAGAGATTGGAGAATATGCCTCTAGAGCTGCTGGTACTTTTCAGTCTTCTTCCCTTTCTGAGATGACAAAAGAGAACAAATATCTCATATCCAGCTTTGGGATTTACGTGCTATAAGTGAGCTGCCAAACAATGCAACGCCACCAGTTCATCTTTTAATAAGACGGCATAAACGCTGTTTTGCATTAAAAAATTTGTAAGCTTGACAATTTCGCTGCAGTACCTCTATGGCACAAAGAAAGCAGACACGATGTTCCCAACCCCTTGTTTCAAAAGGGGCGCTTCCGAGGCAACAAACGCAAACTGCAAAGCAGTACTACGCCTTAGTAATTACTGAAAACGTTTTCGAAAACACCTATACGAATAACGTTCGAGTGTGTTAATGCGTGTACGTTATTTATGTCTAACACTGGCCCAACCCGGCAACCGGGAGGAGGCTTTTAGACCAGCACAAGCCTGACACACCTTCTCCCCTCTGCCTGCTTCCCCATTGTCTGACCCAGCCACAACGCGGCTCTTTAGCGACGATGCCACGCCTCGGAAGAACCGTCTCCCTGCAAGAGGAGCACTGCCCGGGTGCTCTGTTAGACCCCTGATTCACACCCCTTTACACTTCGAATCCTGCTAATGGGGGCGCGCCCGCAACACGCACCCCGTGGGCTTGAACTCCTCGTTCCGCACACAAACAGCTTTGCTCGAGTGTCCCTCGTCCCCCCCCACCGACCTACACCGCAGCGGCAACCCTGCCGGCACGGCACACCGCCCCATCCCGCCGGGGAAGACAGAAAGCCAGGGCTCCCCTCCAAGCCCCCGCTGCCCGGGACACGCGGCTCCACCCCGGGGAAAGGCGGCAGGGATCGGGGCGATGGCGGCGGCGGCGGACACCGAAGGGTGGGATCCGGGACGGGCAGGCGCCGCCTGAGACCCTCGGCCGGCCGTGAAAGGAGGCGCCAGGCGGGCAGCTGTCCTCCCTGTGCCCCCCACCCCTCACCCCCCCCCAATCCCGTTACCTCCTCTCCCGACTGAAACTCGTCCATGTTCCCGCTGGAGCCTCTCCCGCCGCCCGCCCGCACTGCGCCGGCGCGCCGAGCGCCCGGCAGGGCTCGGGCCGCTGCCCGGCGCCCGCCAAGATGGCGCGGTTGCCGTGGCGACAGCGGCGGGGAGCGGGGCGGGGAGCCGGGGAGATGGCGCTGGGCGCGGCCGCGGGGACGCCCTCAGACATCCCAAACCCTGGGGATGAGGGGACAGGCTTGTCGCGGCTGTGCTTTTCGTACGGGTAGCTTGCCGTTTGTGTTCAGTCCCTCGCTGGGAGGTCCTTCCCTCCTTCCCCGGGAGAGAAGATGGGTCTGCGGCTTGTTTCTGGAAACAGATCTTGGAAACAGTGCCTTCGTTTCAAAAAAAAAAAAAAAGAATTCATGTGTGCCAAGGAACTGCCAAAAAAATGCCCAAACGTACAGAAAAGCTCTCCTTGTCATTATCTCAACTCATGAGCCTTTAATTATATTTTCTCGCCCCTGCCCAGATGAGGAGGGGAGTGACAGAGCAGCTTTGGTGGACACCATGTCCAGCCAGGGTCAACCCACCACAGAAGAACATCTGAATCCTTACAATTCTAAGCAGATCACGTTATTTTTAGCAGACTGAATAAGAATCAGGACAATGAAATTAAAGGGCACACGTCACAGTTTATGGGTGCCGTGTGTGTACGGTGCTTACAGATTGCCCAAATTACTGATGCTACCAGCCTCTGAGAGCTGCTCTAGGCAGTGGAAGATGCTGCTCAGGCTCAGAGTGGCCTGGATGAACTGCAGAAGTGGTCTGGATGAAGGAAGACATAACTCACTGGGTGCAAGTGCAAAGGGCTATAGCGAGGCAGGAATAACCAGCCCTACAAGCGCAAAGAGGGCAGAACCAGCTCACTCAGAGTCTGTTCATAGACAGTAGAGAAGCAGGTTGTTTAGGTCCCGTGGAAAAAAAAAGAAAGATGCCATCCTGGGACATTTAAATGGACACACAGCCTGCAGGACGAGGGAAGCAGCATTCCTGTTGCCCTCTCTACAGGAAGGCTGTACAAGGACTGCTCTGCCTAGTTTTGGGCACTGTATCAAGAAGGCTGTTGGAGCTACAGCCCCGTTGATGGGGCCTCAGCTGCCCTAATCAGTTTTGACCTTGTGTCCAAGCCAGTGTCAGGCTCTGCCTCCCATTCCTCCTGAAAAAGCAGATCCTGACCACTCACCTCACTTTAGGGCTCTGTGGGCACCCTGCAGGCAACACCAGCTCTGCCCATCCTGCAGGGATACTGTGGGATTGTGGCTCACTACTGAGCACACCCTCAGCCCTGTTCCAAGCCTTGTGCTGTCTGCTTCCACCAGTCAGAAAGCAAAGACAGAAAGGTGATGGCTATGGAAAGGATGAACAAGTGGGGCTTGTTTGAACAAAAGCATAAATGGCTGTAATTTGGTTATATTCTTAGCATGTATAAAATACTGCAACAGGTTTCCACATCCAGGGATGAGAAGGAAAAATACAGTGAGTTAAATGCGTGGCAATTAAGGCTTTGTTTAATATTAGAGGAAAGCTGGTGGTAGGGATAATGTTCCTCAGCCTGGATTTGGCATGCTACTAATCTGTTGCTGTGGGTAGCTAGAATCCTCAGATAGGTTCTGGTCTTTCATTTAGCTAAAGTTTTTCCTGAAAGTAAGGCCCAAATTAACCAAATATGACTCATATATGCATAGCTGTGTGCCCCACTAACAGTTGCTTTCCTTCCATGATGCAGCTGAAGAAGGTGATTAAACTTGACAAACACAGGTGGGAATGTTTGAACCTATTTAACTTCATGGGGTTCTAAAAATGCAGGCTCTTAAACTTTGCCATGTGGTAGAATTGCTGTGCTTTGTTTAATTATAATTAGAAATAAGAAATCTTAAAACACCTGAAGCACTAAGAGTGCTTCTGTATTGTACATACAGTTTGGTAGAGCCAGGAACAAGAGAGGAGATTGTCCTGTAAGAATAGCCTCTTTTATTTGCCGGACTTTGAAATAATTGGGATGTAATTTTGAACTTCATTACCCACACTTAGTTCTGTAATAGACTAAACTGGGATATCCAATCCAAATAATATTTTAACTTTCAGTTGTTGCCTGAGATCAGATTCCTAGTTGTGAGGTAAAATAACTTTCTTCTTTTTGCAGGTGCATAAAAATGAGTTGTTTTGAACTGTTGTCTATTCTAATTGCTTTGTTATATAGACCTCAGTAGAAAATTACTTTTGTTTCCAGGAAAGAACTGTTTACACTACAAAGTTAAAAGTTTTCTGTGCAAGTGCTGGAGAGGTTGAGGTTAGAAGCGTTTTCACATCTATAGTATCAGAAAAAGAAACTATGTAGAACTCAAAGCCACTTCTCTTCCTGTGTGTGTGGCTTGAAAACTGAGCATATTTTAATGTATCAGTCAGCTTTTATAGTCTCTTCTGCTGAGTCTCTTTTTAATGTTAGAAAAATTAATATCTTCTCTGTGCTTTTTGCTGGTAACAAAACCAGAGACTTGACAAAAGGTTTTGTAACACTAGAGCTCTTTGAGTGCATTTGCTTTTAGTTGTTTTGGGGATGCTTCTCTGAACGTGCATCGATAATATCAGCGCCTGAAGGAAGGCAAGGCGGTGGAGAACAACCACCAGTTTTCTTTAAGGAAAGATAAAAATAAGAGTGCTTTCAAAAGCAGTTTACTTCCGTGTGTCTTTCTTTGGTGGCTGGTGAAGAGGTAAGAACACTGTTTTAATATATTGCACAGAGGGATGCCTTTTTACCTACTTGCAGGATGTCTTTCAAACTGCAAGAGTTTAATGGAAAAGCCACAACTAGAACTTAATTGTTTGTGTTGGGTTTTGTTGTTGGTTTTTATTTTCACTTTAAGTTCTGGGGTGGGATGTTACCACAGACATAATTTAGGTAAAGCATTATCAAAGGATTTATAAGTAATTTGCTTGTGCACATGCAGGGATGTGAAAATTAAACCGTTGCAGCCGGGTAGTACAAAATAACATTTGCAATTTTCTTAACTAAGAAATAGAATAGAAAATAGCCAGAAATTACAGTGGCTTTTGTGGTAGTTTTTACTCTGAACCTTCTTAATCTGTGTCCTAGCTACTGATGTAGCTTTCTGGGTTAATGGGTGAAGTAATCCAATTATCTCAAGTCAATGAAGACTGTCACTTTAGAAGATCAGTTTATTTATACTTATTAAATTGTAATTATTTTGCTAATGCTTAAGGATCCGAAAGGAGATCAATAATACATTACATGTAAAATTGCTTTGAGGAAAAGCTTGCTAAGTCATGTGTTTCTAAGTTTAAAAACTTAAAAAATAAGCTACCTTTTGCAAACTTAATCTTGTGTCAGATAGACTTCTTGACTGTTCTTCAGTTACATAACTGTATACAGTTTTAGGCTGATATAAAAGAAAAAAAAGCATGTTTTATTGAGATTGTACTCAGTGCCTTCGTGTCTCCTTCTCCTAAGGCATAGCCATGTTGGTTATTCCTTCTCCCTTACAATGGCTTTGAGACTTCATATGATATTTTCAAAAAGCTACTGATCCATCTGTAACTTAAAATAAATAATGTAATAATAATAAATATGTAGTTTATAATAATGCTTGAAGATAATATTTTATGTGAACTTTGTGCTAAAGAGGAAGAATTGTCATGGTATTTACTAAAGAGGTTGCTGCTGGTTTTGGTTTTACGTAGAAGATGCTCAGCTTTGAGGTTAGCTGACCACGTAGAGCAACTAGCTGACTGGATTCAATGAGTAAACAAGAAAGGAGGGCATCTGTTTATAAACATTATAAACAGAAGTTTTATAATATTGTTTCTTCCTGTCAAAGAGGGTCATTACTGAAGACACTTCTTTATTACTGCCAAAAACCTAATCTAATGCAGACAGCTTTGGCGTAAGAGAAAAGCTCTTCTTTTGCAGTGGTAGAGAGCTTTACAGTCCAATTTGAACACTTCTGTGGAATGATTACATGTTCAGGTCTGTTGTGGGGCCAAGAATTATCTCCTATTTGGGGGGTTATGGTGCTTTTATAATACTTCATTCTCAAAGCTACCTCATCGTAAAGCCAGATTTTGAGTTAGCTTTGGGTGTGCAAGAAAAATTGACAGAGTACAATGATTGTCAGAGTTGAAATCTCCTAGGGGGAATAGCTTTGAGCAAGACAAATTAGAAACAACAGGGGGGTCTAAGCTCTTCTTTCCATCAGAGTGTTAAAATTTGTGCAAGTTTTAATAGCTGAAATGAATGGTTTGTTTGTTTGTTTTGTGCATCTCTAAAAAAATTCTGTATGTTCTCTGAAACTCATTTTTCAGAACAGTCTTGATATATGGAAAACTTTTGCCCTGAAAGCAGTTGAAGGGTGTAGGGGCCTTTGAAAGTGACATATATTGTGTTAAAAAATTGCTCAGGCTTTCTAAGTTTCAACTGAGTAATTTCCTGTGAAATTGCAGTTGGTAAGGAAATAAAATATGATTATGCCTATCTCTGTCTCTTTTGTTTCCACAGGAAACCAATATCTTTTTTTTTTCCCTTTAACACTGCTTCTGTGAAGTGCTTTGTCCTTTTGGTGTCTGTTGAAGGGTTTCACAAAAAATCCCCCAACTACATACAGGAATGGAATTCATGCTGTTTATAAATGCATGTTATTACTTTCTGCTTTTTTTGGTGTGAAATTAGGTAACGGAAAATTAAGTATTTGGAGCAAGCTGTATGTGAAGTAACTACCTGCACTGACAAAAATTCATTGTCACTATATATATGAGGTTTTATTGAGTGAGGGTTTGGTTGGTTGGTTGTTTTTTCAAGTAAACTCAGTATTTTAAAATAATGCAATCAACATTGCATCAGCAATACAGATGGTTGCTCAGATTCTCAGCTGAGCTCCATCAGTGAAACATCAGTAACTGCCTTGGTAAAGCTTTACCCTGCTGTCCTAGCATCTAGACCTAGCATTTTCCTAGAGCCTGACTGTGTGTATTTACTCCAGATTAGGTTTGAAATGCTTAACCAGTTTTTATGTACACATCTGTAATATTTGGTGTACTGTAAGTAGAATTTTTTTACATTTCTTGTAATATGCATTAGATGCCAGACAGTCGTATTGAAAACTAATGTGGTGTCCAAGTTGGTTTGGATTGAATAACTGTTTTCTCTCTTGACTTTGCGGTAAAGTATATTAAAAATGTTTTATATTTTGGTGGGGGTTCTGCAAAAATGAAGATCACAGGATACGTTCAAACTACAGTTGGGATTCTGTTTTAATTTTACACTTCTCATATGCTTGTACGTGAACGTCTTTGGGGCCAAAGTTGTTAGTGCACTGAGCTGAAAATAATAAATAACTTAGTGTTTTGGTGTATTAAATAAGAGAATAACATTATTTGGTATTAAACTGTTTATCTAGATTTAAAAGTCATAGCTAATTGATAAAAGTGACCCTTAGAGATGTCTTTGCTCTTAGTTTTGTGATGTTTTGTCTTATCAGTAAAATGAGATTAGAAAGGGGCTTTTTTTCCCTCTAAAATTTTGTCACAAGGACTATGACTTTTCCAGTCATGGGACCTGCAGGCCTGTGATCAAAAATTACTTCAGCTTTTTTTTTAATTGGTTGTTTTATTTTAACTGTACAAAAAAATGCAAAGATATGTGCCTGAATGTTAATGAACAGTATGATGAGACTCTTTGAAGAACAGAACTGTCTTAAAACCTCTCCTGTACCTCAATTAGTGTATGAAAGGTTTGAGTATAGCAATATGTGTTCTTCATGTATTATTTTAAATGTCTTGAGAAGGTGAGGAGAAGAGATAATAACATGTATTCTTTTTTTTTTTCTCCCAGGCCCAGAAATCCCAAATCTACCAGACCAAATAAAAAACCTCAAAACAGTCCCCCCCTGCTCCTGTACACCATCTCTTGACAAATTGCCCCTCTATCTAGAGGCAGTTAAAGCCCTGTCTGGAACATTGCTGCAAGCTCTCATCTCTTTTGGACCCTTTCTTGGTGGAAAAAAAAATAAAACCGGAAAGAATAGGAAGTTTAAGGACATGAAAAAGTCAAGACTGCTGTGACCTTGATAACTGTTCATATTCCCTGGTTTGCAGAAGCACCTAAGTGATGGTTTGTGTGAAGACAGGCACAGTTCTTTTTCTTTTCAAGGGTATGACACAGTGAAACATATCACTAATTGAGTAAGAGCGCAGGCACTTAGTAAACACTCAGACCACTGTTCTGGATATAGTAGAACCCACAGGACAGGAGTCTACAGAACAAGTGAAATTTGGAGAAAATGGCCTGTGAATTTAATTTGAACTTCCTTAAGGAATTGGAACGAGAGGCTGTTCTGGAAGTCCTGTACCGTGATGAGAGGGTGAGGAAAACAGAAGAGGAAAGAATAAGGTGTGTACTCCTCTCCTACTCCTGTATTCTCTTGTCTCTTTTTTTTTTTTTTTCTGGAAGTACTCTTCTACTTTGTCCTTCCAAATGTACTCCTTTTTAAACTTCTTGTTACCTAATGGTTTTTTATTCTTTGGGAAAACCAAAGGTTATCCAGGCCCTCTGGAATTTACCATTCCATTGACTCTACATTAAAGATGAGCAAATACTATTCTGTGAATAACATACTGGATGAATTTTACTTTCAGCTTTCATAAAAAATTCAGTTGCTGCCTGTGGTTTTTCTATGAAGGCTTTATGGCATTCTCATCATGTTCCTGTGTGACATATATGGATACCTATATAGTCCTGGTAACACAGAACAAGTTCAGATCTTTGGCTGGCTCATTTAATATAAGTTGTGCCAGTACTGGAGTTAAGAATCATTGGATACCTGCTCATTGTGTGAAATCCATCACTGTCCCTTTCTCACACCCAACCGGTAGCAAGCACACAGTGCTGTTTCAGAGGTTGTTACTAGTGTCAATAGGTGCCATTGGTCAGGAAGAGGATTTTATTAGGTAACTTCACATTCTGCAAGTATCTCAGATAGAGAGCAAAAAGGATAATTCTCCTGCACTTTTTTTGCTTTATATCGTGGCTAGGACAAGGATTTCCTTGCAGCTTGTACCCTTCTTTGTGACATTGCATTCCCATGTAAACAAGGTATTTGTGTGGATAAGATACAAATTTTTAGTCTCTTAAATAAGGAAACTTAAACTTTGCTTACAGCAAACAGTTATGTAAGTATTACTGGACATATTAAACAAAGACAATTAAGTGAAAAGTAGGTAAAGGGTTATATAGAAAGTCTGAATTGGTCAGAAAATCCCTTTCAACAGTTGATGATATTGGTAACAGTTAAAACAGATCTTGATTATTTGTACATGTAATGGAAGCAAAGTTAACAAAAAGGAGAGATTTTGGTCTTTTGGGCTGGTGTGGTGTTTTATTTAGCTTTCAGATGATGCATTTGTTATGATAATTTTTACTTGATAGAAGATCTGATTCTTGAACAACTATGATAAAAAAAATTAAATGTGAGGGAGCACCATTTAGTCTCAGTTTTCATAAGTCAATGCATAATCACTTACATACATGATTTCAATGCCCTGCTCTGAACATGCCTAACGTGATCAGAACCCTGCTTATACTAAACTGTGTCTCTATTAGTATGCACAGTTCTCGTCACATGTACAGTCACACTGCAAAAATGTTGTGTATGGATGCCTTCAGACAGTGCTCAACCGAGGTCACACTTGAGGGCCTGTCTCCCACTACTAATGGTACTGCACAACCAGGGTATTAGCTTGTGACTTTCTTGAGGATTTTGGTCTGTTTAATTTTTTAATTTTTCTTTTTACCTGGGGGGGTTAGGAAACTGAAACTGCATCTGCACCAGCTTCGGTGGAAAGGGGCAAAAAATGTAAGCCGTGAATATCAGGAGAGATCTTGTGCTCGCTGCCAGAAATCACTTGGATTGTTGATGAACAGAGGGGCAGTATGCAATGGCTGCAGTCATCGAGTGTGCTCTGAATGCCGTGTCTCCCTGAATCCCTGCCTTTGGAAATGCACCATTTGTTATGCTCATGGGTAAGAAACTTCACTGGTTTGGATAAGTGCTGGTTTACACTGGTCATTCGATGGATGCCCACTGGTTTTGTGTATCTGTTGCTTAAACAATTAATGAAACAAAGCCTCTGGTGTAATAAAAATGTTGGCTGGAGCCCTGGTAACAATGAAATAGGTGAGAACTTTGTGCTAAACTTCACATAGTCAGGATTTGCTTTCCTGTGTTTAGCAAAATGGATCTTCAAGGAAAGCCAGAGGTAGTGGGGCAAAGCCTGTAACAGCAAAGCATAGCAACAGTCTAAACCATAGAGAGAACTCCTTCCCCTGACTCAGTGTTGAACCAATGCATCCTAACAAGCTGCTGAAGGTGCTGTGCTTTGTAATATAGCCAATTTCTTGACAATTTCCTAATCATTATTTTCTGCCTCTTCCCAAATCTTCGTTCGCGAAGCCTAGCCATGATGATGATTTTCTGCCTCTTACTACAGGAGTGAGGAACCTGGACTAATAAATATGAAGTAGTCATGTTTTATAAAAATTTAAAAAGAAAAAAAAAAGTGCTAATGACATTGTTAGGAATTTTTCAAATATGGCCAGAAATCTGAATTTATTTAATTTGAATTAGTTGGTTTTTCTTTTACTATATCACCTTAGTTTTGTTTTCTAGGACACAGGAAACAATCTTTCTTTTACTATATTGGTACAATTTTTATATCAAGATATTCCGTCATAGTCCATTCTATGTATTAGAATCTTTTTAAACCAAATAGTTTAGAATATTTCCCCATTTGATAAAAAATAGTATGTAGGCAAAGAATGATAGTTTTGGAAATTAATCAAAAGCTGTGCTGGATGATATATATCCTTGTACAAAGGGTGAGGATTTGGATGAAAATTTACTTTATACCAACACAAGATTAATCCACCACTTCACTCTCTCTGAAGGTAGAAAAATGAGATTAGAATACTGGGAAACATAAGGCAAGGTACTGGTCTTAAACTAAACGAATTTGTACTAGTTTGAAGTAATTTTCTATAGTTTGGAAGAGAGTTATGGTTAAAGATAGCTCAGTGCTCCCTGGTAGCCACCCAAAGTCCTGCTTGGGATTGTGTCCTCTACCATTGCTGTTCCCTGCTTCTCAGAGTAGGCTGCAGCTGTAAGCAGTCAGGAGGCCAGGCAGCACAAGTGCTCGGCCTGTGTTGCAAGTTGGTTTTATAGACTAGAGTGGATCTGGGACTCCTGGCTTCAGAGCAATGCCTAGAGCAGTATGTATCGCTTTCCATGGGCAGTCCTGCACAGCATAAAGGAAAACAAGCAAAAAAACCCCTCAAAACTAAAACAACTCCCTCCCAAGGACTCCTCCCCTCCGTTTTTTTCAGACACACAAAATTGGTCAATGGATCGAGCAGTCATGAAATCTTAGTTTTTTGGTAGGACTGAAAAAGATTGTTGTATTGTTAAGTAGTTACCAAACATTTGGAGAAAGGCACCTGAGAACATGGTGATTCAAGTATCTTTTCACTGTTTTTCAGAGATGTTAAAGTAAAGGCTGGTGAATGGTTCTTTGAGGAACGAGCAAAGAAGTATCCAGCTGAAGGTAATCACTGGAATAGACCATCAGCTGCTATGTAATACATAGTCGTCATCTAAGGCAAACATAGAATGTAGTCTGCCACTGTATTTAACTGTATTGTTTCTTCCATTTGATGAGAGATGTGTCAAAAATTGCCATGCAGTGCATCTGTCTGTGCACTAAATAAAACACGAACACGAACCAGCAGGATACACTTTAAAGTATAACTTATTTTGTTTGAGTAATAAGAAAATTGCTGGCCGTATCACTTTGAATTTATGAGCGCGTAAGACTTCTAAGAAATGCAATGACATGAAATAAATATAGAAATGGTAAAATATATGTTCAGGAAGGAAATTATCTTGCATACATCATTTGTCAAAGTTAAAACTTCAGTTTTCGCTGAGAAAGTTCTAAAGCTGAAAGAAATGATGGAATGGAAGAAAGAAAAACGTGTATAGCTATAAATCAACAGAGAGCTAAACACTTACTGTTTTGCTACTTTCAGGCAGCTGTGCCATTGACTCGTATTCAGTCTTTTCAGTGCCATCAAAAGTACAAAGCCTTAAAAGAAGCTATGGAGAATGTGGATAGATCGTTCCATGGGAAATGTGTTTTGCCAGCCAAGGGGGTGTTAGTTTCTGTTTCACCTACAATAACTGGTGAGGTGGAGAGGATTTCTTTCCTCTTTCCCTTGAACTGACTCTTCAGATAGGCAGCTATTTAACTTTGTGCCTGAATATAGTCAAATGATAGAGTTTTACTTCCAATATCTGCATTACATCTGGGTTTAAGAGTAGCTGGAGAAAAGGAAGGAACTGGGCCTTAAATATCTCTTGGGAAACTTGAATAGGAAGAATTTTGTAACTGTAAGAATGTAATCAGTCAAATTTTGGGTAGTGGGTGCTCATGAAAGACAGCAAGTAGCATATTGAGAAACTAAACTACAGCTCCTGCTAAAAAATTAATTTAAAACTTGAAAGATTTCACTGCAGTCCATTCTAGCTAAGACAATTTCTGATTTTAAAGTCCTAGTTGACTTACCTCTAAAAGCACAGTTTTATCCAATAACTATTGTTAATAATTTCCCCTCGATCTTTTCAGTGAGTCTAAAGTCAGTAATTTTATCAATCTCTCTGTTATTGAAGGTACTGACTGTCTCTTTTCCCAGCAAAATAAATGAGTTCTCACTTTGAGTTATCAAAATTTTGTGGGTGCTTGAAGCATTTTGCTTAGATATACTGTTGAAGTCACAAAGATCTAAGGACATACAGCAGATAAACCTGCCGGGAGAAAAATGTTTTGTTTAGTTCCTTTGATTAGACCAACTGATATAATTAAAGACGTTAAAAAATGGCAAACTAAAACACAACAGGCGTTGTGCATCCTTCAGTCCTGGAGAGACAGTGCCCTCTTTTGGTATGAAAATACAGCGTAATTGAAGTATTCACTGGTAAGTAAGTTTAACTGAAAAAAAAAACCCACATTACAGTGATGTTTTCTCATGTTACAGGCTAAAAAAACCCCAAAGATTATATCAGCATGCTTTTTATTAATTTTTTGGTAGCTTCTACCTAAAGAATAAGATCAATATTTTCATAGAAGTGGTATATTGCCTTTAATGACTAAGAAATTTAAAATCTAAGATAGGAAATATTACTTATTAATAATAGAGCATGAATAATGGAGTCCTGATTGAAAGTTGTAATATTGATGAGCTGATTATTATTTCTGTCACCACCAAGGTCTACTAGTTTTATGTAAGCAATGTTATAGTGAATTACACATTTAGCAAAACATGGATTACATGCTGCCTTCTGTATTAGGAATTATTAGTGATTAAAGATACTCCAGATAACTTCAGTTAGCCATTTGTTACATACTTTTAGCCCTTCTTTGTGTTTGCAACCACCTGGGAACACACTAGAGTTTTATGAGTCTTCATTCTTTGTGCCTGATGAAGCCCTTGCTCCTTGGTGTTCTTTACACTGTGTGGCTGCTCACCTGAGGAACGTGACATGGTTGTTATTTCCCTGCAGGGACGGTCTTAACAAAGGGTTTTGCTCATGTTTGTGAGCTAGTCAGGCATTTTCATGGTTGTTCAGGTCTCGTAGGAAAAGGGAGAGGAATTTTTCATGAGGTGCAAGAGATGACCATGTGCCTGCTCTTATAGACATTTTCAAGCTTTCCTTAGTGTTTGAGTTCTATGGCTGAAGTGTGTTTTAGTGCAGTGGGGCTGTGCACTACCTGCCTCCTGGACGTCAGGAGGCTGAGAGCACTTAGCAACCTGTAGGAATGAGCCTGTTAGTATCTGTATGTGATTGTCTTTAGCATTTGTGAAGAGTTAGTCTGAAAATGTCACCTGTGAGAGGTGAAATCATGATAGTTCGTGACGCAGGAGAAATTTGTGTCGCTTGGCATGTATGCTGATACATTAGGGGAAAATTGATTTCACTCCTGACTTGTGTGTGCATGAGTTTCTGTAAATACAGGCCAGTTCCTGAAAGGCACTGACTTTAAAAAGTGTTATACAGGCATTAGTAACTGCTGTTGTTGCGAAACGACCTTTGGATTTTTCTTTTTTTTTCTCCTTCACAGGCAGACATGAAACAGTTGGTGCAAAGCTCTTGAAATCTTATCAGAAACTGAGGTAAAACTCAAAAGGACAAGCGAATTTGTATAGGTGATGTATTTTATGTTATAAACTAGCCAGCAGATTGCATTTTTTTTATTATGAAAATTCAACACTTTTGGAATACAAATGACAAAAACATGGAAAAATGGTCACTTTTATCTGTCAGCAATCCATAGAAAAGATCTCAAGTACAACAGAGAGTATTACGCTTAGAGTAATAGTGTCTTCCTTGACATGAAGGGATGTCCATTACTTTTATCTGCTTATATTTTTTGCATAACTGTTTATACCATTATCTGTTAAATTTGCACGATACTTTTCAACGATCATAGATGAAAACTATTTACTAGCTGTCGTAATAGCATCGTTATTTGGTTGACGAGAGATATTGCTGATATGATAGTTTTAGAATAAATAGTAGAGAGGAAGCTCTGTATTCAATTAAACATTTCCACTTACCAAACTTCTAAAAAGTAAAAAGTCTAATTTATAGTGAATAAATACTTTGACTAGAGGCTGAAGCATGCCCATACTTAAGTTTTTACCAGTGGCATATAATGAAATAACAGTCTGCTTTATCTATATGGTATTAAAGTAACCCTCTTCCTTAAAACACAATACCAAACCAAAACAACAGAAAGAACCACCAAAACTAAAACTAACCAACCAAACCCCTTCCCCCCTCTGAAATCCCATGTAAAGTAAGATATGTAGAGATGACCTCAATTTATTACAATTATCTGGTGAGGCATAGCTGCAGAAGACAGAAACTCGTAGTCAGCTAGATAAGATCCTAACCAGAGCTTGCTTTTACGTAGATGTGGTAAAACTAAAAGAGAATCAAAAGGAAGTTCACCAGCTGCCTCGAGGTCTGTGATTGTGCTGTGATAACAGAATCAGAGAGATAACAGATTCTTTTTCACAGACCAGCACTATTTACCACAGATGGAATGGCAGGAATGCTGTAAAGGGTCTCTAACAGCTCTGGACCCAGGCAAGGAAGGATCCTTTTAATATTGTAAATAAAGATGACTGTTTTCTGAAAACACCTCTGAAGTAGAAATGGGGTGTGTTATACAGGAGTTGTGTTTTAGAACTGAGAACACAGATTGTAATACTGCCAGCTGTATAAAAGTCTAGGAAATCTGTCCTAAATTAGGTCTTCATGGTAGTTCTAATTTCATAATTTTACCTAGATCAGCCCACGATTAAGAAGATAGAAAGGTAGACCTAATTTTAAAGAACAGGTAACAAACCTGTGCTGCAACTCTTAAAGGCATGGGATGTCAACCCAGATTTTTATAGAGTACCAGAAAGACCATATAATAAAAGAAAATGTTATTATAAAAATAAAAACTATGCATGGGCATGGTTTATTTATCCATCTATTGGCATAATACATTAAATGTTGTTAACTGTTAATCTCTTAAATTTCTAGTAAAATTTCTGTCGTACCTCCAACTCCACCTCCTTTCACAGAATCAACAGCAGGAACCAACGTGATGGTAAATGTAAGTACCTGCGAAATATATGTATATATTCACACCTCGTAGAGTTTCATTCGTATGTAAAGGTCAGCCACAGAAACGTAGTAAACAACAACTGCTGCAACATCACACTGCTCTATAAAAGATGCCTTATGTTATTCTCATTATTTTTATGCTGTGTTGGTACTAGGAGAGAAAGATTAGAGGCTATGAGGGCTGTTTTCAATTTGTTTTCAGTTTTTGAGGGAAGTGATTAACCACTCTACTTGACACTAGAATACTGCATCTGGTTTTTGGTGCCTCACTACAGGAAGACTGGACTGGGATGTCCTGAGCTCCCCTCAAACCTGAAGGGGATCCCATGTTCCTAAGACACTCAGTAGTTATTTATAAAATGATCATTTCATGTGTCCCTTTCATTATTGAGTAAAGAACAGTGAATTTGATGGTTGTCTTTGCGTTACAGTTTTTAGTGGACAGAATAGTAGGACATAGCTCAGAACTCATAAAAATTGCAAAGAATTAACATTTCAGTTAATTTTGGGCTGGATCCTCAGGCTCTGTTTTTTAAGCCCATTGCAGTTCTGTAAACAATCTTATGTGCATACTTGGACTTTGACAAAAACTTTGATTCAGAGGCACAGGAATGTCTGTAACAGATAAAAGTGTTAACTACATTACAACAAACTGGTGACGTAATTAGTTGTATTTACGAAATTGCTGTGTGACCTTCCTACGAGGAGATCCACTTTTATGTCAAAGACATGGAACTGAAAAGATTACTTTCCACCTTCAACAGTTGAAAGTTTTCAATCATGTATGTCCTCAGACAGATACGTTTGTCTACAGAAGTGAGCAAAGGGATGTAGCCTTACCACCAGATATAATAATGGAAACTTTAAAATGACAAATGTTGTGTTTTCTTACTTATGGCATCTCCCATTTGCAGGAACTCGGAGAGTCTAAAAGGTTTAATAAATCTGTAGAAAACTTGTTTTTGTCTCTCACAACACATATAAAAAGTAAGTAGCTTTCACTGTTTTGTCATTCTACAGTAATGTAGTCAAATGTTTCAATTTTTTGTCCACAGTGTTGGCCAAGAAATAGTTATAAAACATGGATATTGAGTAATGGCTGAAATTTATTAATGCTAAGGCTGTGCCAATCTGAAAAAAATTAGTAAATCTAATTCTCCTCCAGTACTCTGTTTTTTTAAATAAGCTGATTATATCAACCAAGAATGGTTTTCCTGTAAAGATGGAAAAGACTGTATTATACAATCTTTAAGTTTGCCAGGTGTTCAGATGCAGTGTATTTAATTCATCTTAGCACAGAGTAATAACCAGTTTCTGTTGTGTTGATCTTCATGTTTTCTGTCTGACTGAACCACAACTGACCCTATCAAAGAGTCTATCATTTAATGGGAGTAGAGTTTAATATTTTCATTTACTGGCAGTTTTCATGAGGACTTCCTTCCTCTTTCTCAGTCTGTCTAGCTGAGTGGGTTTTTTTTCAGTGCATACTTCTAAGTGCCATCCAGACCTAAACGCTTCTTTCATTCTGATACTTTGGTTCCTTCCATTCTCTTATGCTGCGTGCTGTTCCTTGGGCTGCAGACTGTGTGTGCACCTCTAAGGCGAACTACACTAAGGACAGCCAGCCTGTGTGAAAAACAAATTAAAGGCATCAGTGACCAGAGGAAAACAACTTCTGAGCCTTAGGAAGATTACAGAGGCTTGCAAATTTGCATGTATTTGAACAAACCTTAATATTTTCTTACTGGCATCAACTTACACAACCCCATATGTGAGACCAGACCTGAATAAAACTGGCTTTAGTGCCTTTCTGCCTTTCCCCCTAACCTCTTGCCTTACATCTTGTTTGGTCTTTCCTTTACCTTCTTCTACCCATCCTAATGGCCTGTTTTCCTTTAACTATGCAAATTCAGTGTTGTGTCTGTGTGAACACATTAAAGCTATGCAGAGATGTGGTGACTGTGGCTCCAAATAGAAGTATAGGGTGGCATAGGACACTATTACTGGAAGCAGATAGCTTAGGCAGCACTGAACTGGATGCAAAGTAATTTATTCAGCTTTCTGATAGTTTGAAGCCTGGTCATATCTCACAGTTACTGGTAAAACCTGTCAGGACTGTAGCAAACTAATGTACTAGTTCACTGCTCCCAAATGGAAGGTCCTCCTCCACTCATATTTCTTCTTTTTCTGTTTCTAGCCTAGTGCTTGCCATGCCTTGAAGTAGCACCAGTGTTTCTGGACCCCTCTGTAAACTGGCTTAGCTAATTTTAAGGGCATAACCTAGTCAAAACATATAGGTACTTTTCTGCTGTTTTAGTGAGTTCAATAGGCCCAAGGTAGGATATACATGTTGGAAAGTGTACAGTGGAGGGTACCATGTGGTCAGGAGCCAGGGATTGAGGAGGGAAGAACAGTAGTTGGCAGCAAGTTGTTGGATCAGCTCAGCTGTGTGAGAAACCCCACGCAGCTGCTATCATCCTCAGTTAGGGTAGAGCGGTTCAATTTGTGAGAAAATAACAGGTTGTTGCAATTACTGAAGTCAATAATTAAAAAGCATTACAAGTCTAACAGAGAGAAAGAACTGGGTTTCTTAAGAAGCCAGCTTTTGCAGACAATATGGCCTCCAGTGAAGCCTGGTGCTGTGCTGATAAATGCTTTTGGTCACGAGTGTCTAAAGTTAGTACTCTGTATCTTATCTAGATAAAAATGTCCTGGTTTGCAGAGGTATTTAATACACCCAGCTCTTGTGCACTGCAGTAAATAAACATGGAGAACCTCGTTATGCCTCTGATTCTATCACTGGAGCCAGTGTGTGTGTGTCTGAGGGCAGTGGGAACAAAGGATTAGCGCGTGCAGCACAAAGCGGCCATTGTACAGTCTACTCTTTACACTGTTACCTGCTGTTCCAGAGTGGTTTGGCAGCAACAGGAGATTATAATCCAATGGTTGCCATTGGGTGAATGTAAAATGAGTTGCTGGTTGTAGTTTTATTTGCAGTGAAAAGTCGCCCTTAGCTCTAGAGATAGTCTCCATCTTGCTGACACTTGGGTAGAGAAGCCAAAGGAGGAATAGATATGAAAACTGAACATTCATGTTTCTCACAGTAACCTGTTCTGTAACCTGTTCATTTTAAGAGTGTGAGGCAAGTTGGTGTTTCTGCTTTGACTGCTGCTCAAGCTACTCAGATTGTATCTATTCCATTAGAACTCTCACTCCAGTCTCTTTTATGATCTCTGATTTCACTGTGTATTTTAAAAACCTGGTTTCCTTTACAGAGGTGGCTTAATTGAGCCTGCATTTGAATAGGTCGCATGGTTCCTTAATGGTGTACAAAGAGTACAGTAAACATCTGAGGACTGATTGCTGCTAAGAACAAAACTAACCCAGAGTGTCTTTAAAAATCACACTTGAGTCCCATTGTTTTTCCATACCATTATTGTCATATTGTCTGCTGTCTGAAAGGTTTCTTCACAGAGGTTCATGTTGTAAGAAAAATATTTGTTTCTTCTGTGTGAATTAAACATGTGATAGTCTCTCATGAAGAATTAATAACTTATAAGTGGTACATGAAATAGCTATCTGGGATTAGCAACAAAGTGTCTGCAGCTTAACCTCCTCATTTTCACTTCAGAAATCATGGATGAGTGCTGCCCTTTCCTTTAAGTGAAATTCTTAATGTACACTGAGGAATAAGAAGTGAAAAGTGGTGCATTAAATGTCCAATTGTCCTGTAGATTTATGTGACAGAAAACTAGATGTTACTGAAGAGCTAATTCAATAATGTCCTTAAGAATGGGTAAGCTTATCCAAATAAGTAGTGTTATTGAAGCCAATGAGGGCTACTCATGTTCTTATAATTATATGTGGTTTGGGATCAGAGTATGCAGTATCTTTCCTTTCATACATATTTTGAATAATATTCTAAATATTTTCCAATATGCTCTGCTTTCCAATTTTCATTGTCATATTGCTTTATGTTCTTATAATGATTTTGCTTTTATCCTGAACCAAACCAAACCACTTTACAAATTAAACTATACGCATGGACTGTAGTAGCTTTTCCTGCAGGGAAACTGTATTTGATGGCAGTAGCTCTGTTGATAGGCAACAATAAGTATAATTTCCAATTGAAATATCAGGAAAGATTTAGGCAGGCAAAGTATAATTATATAAAATGTGACAAGCACTTGTTTTCCCATCTGTTTCTTACTCTTAGGAGATCAGCATTGAAGTTGCAGGATGAAAGTTTGAAAGCTACAGAATTAGCCTATAAATTGGCAGGGTTGCTTGCCGAGTTTGTTACAGTGACTTTTCTCTTTATTTTCTCTTCAGAAATCTCAAAGTCCCAGAATGATATGACTGACAGATGTGTCCTAACCACAGATTGTGGAAAGAATGTGGAAAGAAGAAGGCAAAGAAGGAGCCAGTCTGACACTGCCATCAACATTACAAGCAAGGTATACATATTATACACAGTCTTGCACTGTAAGAGCTATTTCAGAAATGAAATATATTTGTGAGAGCAGTGACTTACACAGTGGAATTTTACTCTTATTGTATGTACAGGGCTTAGTTGATGTTCACTGACCATGATCAGAACTCCGATTCTTCACAAGGCTTTTGACAGAGTCTGCACAACTGATTTCAGTCCTGAGTTGAAATGTTAGACTGAGATTTTTACAAAGACCCTCATATAGGGAGGGAGGGGATGGGTCATTTTGCTCTCAGGTGTTCACAGGCTCTGTCGAGGCTGATTTGATGTCTGCTCTATGTGATTGTTGTGCTACAGGGTTGTGCTCTGTCTTGCCCTCTTCCTGCCCCTTTTGCTGCTGAACGGGACCAAGCTATGACCATACCAAAACCATCCTGTCACTCTCTGAGCATTTTTCAACTTGGCAGTGAGAAAACATTGCTGTTAGTTGCTGTGCAACTTCCCCTTTCCTTTTGCTTTGGTTACAGTCTCTAGCTTTCAGTGTTTTCTAGAGAAGTTTGAGAAAAATCCAGTCATCTGTTTTCCCACAAATTGTGCAGGGCTGAAGATGATGTCACACTTCTGCTTTAAAGTTACACTGAAGATTTTGTTTTGTATGCTTTCAGCTCTCAAGTGACTGAACTTTGTCCAGACTCAGTTTTCTACATAGTGGATACTTACTGAATTGCCTTGTTCATCTGAATGAGGTAAATGTGGTCTGCTAAGTGCCTGAATTAGACACTGAGAAAGGCTCTTGCTTTGGGCCAGACCTCATGGCACACATTACTCACAGCTCCCTTGGTGCACATTTTTCACTTTCCTCTGAAGTGTCAGGTGCTGTTAAATGGAAGAGACAGGATGTCAAACTGCATGGACTAGCAGTCTGAATTGGCCCAGCAAAGTCTGAGAACTGTGTGAAATTAGTTCTGGTATTTTTATAGGCAATTAAATTATGAACAGAATTGGCAACAATTATTGGTTACTGGAGTGCTGCTTTCATTGTGGCAAGACGCGTTTCGGTGTTAACTTTATTCCACAGGCAGAGCATTGCTCTTTTAATGCATTGAAAAGCATTGGAGTTGGAGATAATATGGATTTAAACTATGCTACATCACACACTGGTCACAAACAATCTGTCATGTTTAAAAGGTGGATATGGACTCTTTGGCGTGAGAAATGTATTAGTAGGAGATTCCAAATTGTTCGTGTGAGGGTTTGATTGCCCATTTAAAGATTTAGGACTTAATTTATGTCCACACTTTGCATTGCATGTTTTGAAGGATAGATTTCAATGTTGTTTGTGTGCCTGAGCACTATTTCTCTGAGCCAGGGACATTTTGTTTCATTTAAACCTGTTAGAATTTTAATTTTACTAGAATTACTGTTGATTTTTTTTCTTGTGAGTGTAATGTTTGACATTTTAGTTTTTTTCACGTTGAAGGAAATTTTACTCTTTTGTTCCCACACTTACATGATGACTTCTTGTATCTTTACTGTGACTTTTAGAAACTACTTTTAATTTCTGTCAATGGCACTATTCATTATTCTTCAATTTATTTTTTGTCTTTCCCATCTTTGTTTTCTTTTAGTAAGGGTAGCTGTTTACATCCCTACTAGAACTAGGCCTTAAGTTATGGGACAGAACCTATATTAAATTATACTTGCAAAACAACTAATTACATTTATAAGGAAATATGATATAGAAATCTTACTTGTTGTGATTTCTACACCAGAGAAAACTTATTTTCTGAGAATGAATCAAAACAGTGGCGTTTTTCCCTAGAAAGTGTGTATTTTTCTCTTAGGAATGACTGTAAAGTAATAGTTGAATGTGCAGTATATATGAAACTGGGGCACTTCCTCAGTCTCAGGAACAGTATCTGTTTCTTAAATAAGTTTTCTATATTTATGATGTGTTCAGAGCTCGATTCCTTCAGATTAAAGTTTAAAGAGATTATATTTAACCTTGTTATTAGTGAGAAAACCCCCATGCAATAGTAGGAACTACCAGCCAGTGTAAAATCTGGATTTGGGAAGTTAATTGAATAGTGTTTTCAAGGGCCTCTTGTCTTCAGAACCTCTAAGTTTATTAAGGGAACTGCAACTATACCTGCCTTCCTGGGGGAGCAAGCAGGCATGTGCGACGCGTGGAAGCTGTTTGTGGTGCATTGGTAGCTGTGGGATACCTTCCTGTGACATTAGAGCTGGGCTACAGGGGAGCCTTGCTTTTGCGACCTGATGCTATGTTTAGCACTGGTAGTTATGGTGCCTTGTTAGTCACTTATTGTCTGTATTACACGACCAAAGTCTTCCTGATCCAAAGAGGAGCTAAAATTCAGTGTGTAGTAGGTTGTTGTGTTTAGCAAATTGAATCAGTGGTGTTCTGGGAAATACACTATTTTGGTTTTGGTTGGGGTTTTTGAGACTGTATTCTCAATGCATTTTGTCTGTTTTCCCCCTCACAAGGGAACATAATTCTTACATCTCTTCTTAAGGTAAGGCAGCTATCACACATAATAGCATCTGTGTGTTATAATAACAGCCTACTGGTTAGGATTTTGCACATCCTGTTTTTTTCAGAAGTAATCTCAATATATTATCTCATCAGTTGTCCTCATCCTTTAGTGCTTCCTGCTGACTGTGCAGGAGGGTTTCTCAGGTTTGTTAAATATATATTACCTGTTTCTTTCAGACAAAAAAGGCATGATTCTTTTTGTTGATTTTAGACAGATTGTATTCTTTCTAGTCTTTCAGGTAACCTCTGTCACACAATTTGAAAAAGAAATTTTCTTATATCCTAAGCATATAAAATTTTGTACCTCGCTCTTTTCAGACCCATTGATCTGTGAACGTGCTTTTCATTGTATTATCCAGCGAAAGTGGTGTGCCATAAGGAGCTAAAATCTAATTTCAGCATATTTCAACCATATGTATTAGTCTTTTGGCCCTTCTTTCTATTAACTGTTGTTTTTCATAACAGAGTTGGCTGAAGAAAAATCTGAAGGAGTTTTGCTATATATCTCTGTCTCAGTCTTCTTCAAATTATCAAGGTTTTCATGGGAAAATTGGAAAGGTGAATGGACATAGTCAAAGCAAAGTCAAAAACAGCTTGGAAATTTAAGCTTTTTCTATAAACAAAGTTAAATATGAAATTGTCTTTTTCTATTTTCAAGTCTCTTTCAACATACATTCATTCTTGCATAGGTAAACATGGGCACGTGTCATACATATTGCAAAATACTATTTTTCATTTCCTGGAGGCAAGATTATTTTTTTTCTTCCAAAATTACTGTTTTGTTAAGGGCTAATAAGGCCTTTTATTAGTATATTACTACTCTGGTGTATTATTAGTAGGCTGTTAATAATTGCTGTGGTAGTGATCATTACATTAGCTGGTGGTATGCTGATTTTAGAAAATTATTAATATAGTGAATGTACTACTAGCTGAATGAGAGAGTTATAAATCAAGTTAAGTTTCTACATGATATTTGAAAGTGTGTCACCTGTATGACCTTGATCAGAGTCAATTATAGCTATTTACTGAATTTTCTTTTGATAGCTTTCCTGAAGGAATCATGACATTTTCTTTATATTAAAAAAAAAATTACTTTCTGAATTTCTTACAGATAAAAAGTACACCCAGCCTGCAACAGCTCATCACCGGGGCCCAAAATGATGGTGAAATTCTGACAAAAAGTAGTTGCAAGGAGGAAGAAGACATAACAACCAGTCCCACAAGTGATACAGTTTTCTGTGACGGCAGAAAACATGTAAGTTAAAGGATGAAAGGCAACAGAGCGGGTGCTTAAAGGGAACAGATGTAAAAGCTTGTGCCAAACGTTGGTGTATTTTAGATGATATTGCAAAATGAAGGGAGAATTTTACTTGAGTTTTTGTCTGATGAAAAACTGACTGCCTTTGTCACTGTTCTCATAGTAACACTGTGAACTTTCTGAAGCATAAGCCAAATCAAATTAATAATGGATAATTGATAGATGGATGCATCCATTAATAATGAATAATTGATAAAGTGGCTTCTTCTGAATTTTGCAAATGCAACTAACATTCTTCCCATTTTATATTAAGGTTGGGATACAGTACTTTGTAATCTAATAACTAGCTTTTTTTCTTCAAGCTTCATTGAACAGAAGGGTTTTGTCAGTCTGCAAGAACTGTGGTATAGGAAATGTCAGTAGAAATTCAAATGTCAGAATGTCAGTGAATGTAGAGGAAACTGACAGTGATGGAAGCCAGGGGAGCAGTTCATAGGCTTAGGGCATGATCTTGCATCATCCTCTGATGGATAGCATTTTGAATACTGCAGATGAGAGAGAGGGAAGCTGGTTATAAATGAATTCAGCACATGCTTTAAAGGCTCTGTGATTAACCATGGAAGCTAATGTATTAGTGATGAGGTTAAGCAGGGTGAAGTATCCAAAGAATTCATGGCCAACCTTCCAAAATGATTTAGAGAATCAAAATTAAACCAGTCTGCTGGCTTTACAGAGAGATATAAACACACACAGAGACCTTGGTGCTCTCTGACAGTTTACTGCACTGTGGAGTCTGAGGTGTGTTAAGCTGACAAATGGGTAATAACTTGTGGATTACATTTCTGTGGCAAATGACGACCATTTGAACTGGGCTATAAATGGCTCAGGCTTCGAACTGTAATATTTTTCTACTATCTTATAAGAGGGGACAAATTCCATTAAGCTTCTCTTTATGGATAAGTGCTGGATGTTGAAGGCCACTCCATAAAAATGTTATCTTCCAAAATATCAAATGACATTGCTTTCAGTTGTGCCACCAGAAGTACAATACATGAAGCTGTTGCTAAATCCCTGTTCACTGAAGCAAAAGGCTGGTGACTTCTACATCGAATGTATGTGACACCTGAGCAGGTGGGAAAGGTGTGGTGATATTCAGTCCAGAGCACCTATCCAGCCTTTCTAAATAAATAAGGTATTCTGTGGAATAAATATTAGGGACTTGCACAGAACTTTTTTTTAGGACATGAGCTAAGACAAAACTCTCTTTGTATTCCATTGCCATAAAGGATTTTGGTGGAAAATAATAACTTTCTAGTCAGGTGAATAAAAATATGTCAATGAGTGAAAGAGCAGAGCAAAACAAAGCTGCAAGGGAGATTGATTACACTGATACACATCTTATGGAGAGAGCAAGATTACGTGCCACAAGCATCAGGTTGAAAAAGTCCTTACACTTCTTTTGACTGTACTTCCTCAGTAAGCACTCTGGCCCTTCTTTTGTCATGTATGTGTGTTACTTAGAATTTATAAGATAGAGTAGATAGCTGCCTTAATCTGATGGATCTGTTGGTGTGAATTGAGTATTTGGCATGCTGCACAAATGAAGAAAAGTATCTACATGGAAGAGAGATACGATCTTATAAACACTGCTCTGCACTCTTAGCTGCTGCGTTGTGCAATGCAGAACTCCTTGGTTAACCAGTCCTGTGTGGGTTGGTGTTTATTTTCAGAGGGAGGAGTGATCTAACACAGATAGCTTAGCAATCTAGGGCAATGTTGCTGTGAGACTAATCACGACAACAGTTGAGCCTTCGTGATAAACGAGATGTAAAAAGTTCCTAGGGCTCACCTTAAAGAATATAATTATAAATTAATGAAGACCAAACTATTTTTAGTTGATACTTTGTTACAGTGAAGGCTACATAGCACCATAAAGTTAAGTGTCTGGGCTAGGCCACAGAAAGCATTATAGTCTCTTCCTTCTTTGCCCTGTCCTGGCTTCTGTAATTCTGGATGCAAGTGCTTTTCGTATATGTGGATGGACAGCATCCAAACCTTTGCCCCAAAGGCCAAAGTAGATTGAAAGGAGAACAAGGTGAACTAGGAAACATCTTCTCTATACACCAGAATACAACAACTGGAAGTCTTCCTATTTTAATCTTTCCTGAATGGTCTGCAGTACGAAGTGTGTCATTTTTATGTGGAATTTGGGCATCTTGTAAAGTATTTAGTGAATGTGCAGGCCACTTTTGTTTCTTTTAGTACATGACAGAACCTAATGTCTCAGTGGTGTACTCTACTGTGAGGTATGTATTAAAAGGAGTCTAATTCAATGTTTTGCACATTCTTAGGTTTCAGAGGGTTTTTCACTCCCTTTCAGACACCCAATTTTCTCATGGGAAACAACATAGCAGTTTTATTCAAAGACAATTTCTAGATCTAGAAGGTACTTAAAACAATTTCCTCGCCTAAAGAGCTTTGCCCTCGAAGCTGTAGTATTGCAATTACAGTCATAATTTTCAGAGCTGTTATGGTTACCTTAAATTTTGTGATTTGCAGTAGCTTTACTAGTCATGTCTATAAAGTTACTGACTATTAAAGGAAATAAATGTGTTGTCCTGTTTGATCTGAAATTCCTTTTCCCAAATGTTTGTCTTTTCTTAGGGGAGTTTGTTTAGTCTTAACAGCACCTGCACTGAATCTGGCAATTTTGGCAATGCTAATATCACAGGAGAAATAGAGTTTGCCTTAAGATACATCTTCAGAGCTTGCATCTTGGAAATTTGCATCAGGGGATGCAAGAACCTGGCTTATGGAGAAGAGAAGAAGAAAAAGTGTAACCCGTAAGTATTTTGCAGAGAAGGAGAAAAAACATAAAGAAAATATTCTGGCTTTTTTTGAGATACTTATTCATGTTGTGATTGAAATGGATTGATATATGATGGTATGCCATATTGGCAGTTTTAGAACGTCCAACGTACATACCAGCCCTTTGTACATATACACACTGCAAGACAAATAGGTTTCATACAAGTGCTTATTCCATTCTGACCATTTTCTGCAAGGAATTGTCCCTTTCCCTGCCTGTGAGCAGGCAGTTGGGTATCTAAATTGCTGATGAGTACCTTTGGACCTGAAGAAAAGCTGTTCAGATTTTAGTTCTTAAGTTGTGCCCAGAAAATTAATATGTAAGTGTCTGAAATACGAGATGACCTGCTCCTAATGTGTCTGCTGACTCACTGTGGATCACTGGGTGATTGCTATACTACTTAGGTGCTTTCATCTTCTGTAATAAGAGTAGGAATTTCAGGTGCTGCAATGGATCCTAAAGTTTAAAACTGCTTAATAATTATGTATTGTTGTAAGAGGAGGAAATATTTACTTCTATGGCATATTTTATCCACAGAAATTTTTGCTGGACAGTTAAACCTTGGTGAGTTCTCTTTAGTACTTAGCAATGCTCTCTGACCACGCAGCAACCACTGACAAGAAAATCAGCAGGTAGAATACCTAACTACCTGTTCTTGCCCCTGCTGTCACACCGTGTTTGAGCATTTGAGTGACTACAATGGAATTGAGGACTTGCAGTCACCTTCACCCAGAAGGTTGAGGACTTTTGTGCATCTTGCAGAGACTATTCATGAGGACAAGCTTGGTGATGAGCAGTGCCTTGCTGGAACAGCAGCTTGTGCAGCAGGACAGTTTGGGAGCACTTCAGAAGTGGGTCAAGGTTCTTTAAGTCTGCTGGCAATTAAGCCAGGCAAACAATTACAGGAAGGCTGAAAGGCAATGTGGGAAGTGCTGTGTAGTAAACATTATGTTCTCTATTGGCATATATTTATATATCTCTGTTGGTTTCCAAGCCAACAGAAAAAGTACAGTATAGTATACTCACTTAACATGCTTGCTGAAAAGCAGACTTTTAACTGATGTTTAAAACCTGTTGAATTACTTATCTTATTTACTGGTTTGAAGTCTGACTGGCTACTTTTTAATTAAATTGATTTGGGGTCATAGAAAGAGAGGCTAAAGCTTCTAGGACCTGTATATTTTAGAAAGTAGTTTTATCTGTGGATAAGCTCAGAAAAAAATAGGAAAAATGTGTAAGTTCTGCAATGATGATACGAAGTACAGCTCATTTTTATTTATCCAGCAAGCTAATCAAAAGGCTGTTTTAGATTTGGTTTAAATCATAATACATGAAATATACACAACAAATACAGTTTAAAAGTATTTAGTATTAAGTAAATAATCACTCCTTTCTCTGACAAGCTGTGAGCACTCTCTATGGCTAAAACTCCTTTGTTTTGAAGCCATAACCCAATTACCCAATCACAGCTCACTGAACTGAAAGTAAGGAGAATATTTAGGTATTAGTGTTCACTTGACCTACGGACAAGAAATTTTTGGGTAGGAATCATTAGTGCTGGATTTTCGTCCAACTCAGCTACTAGAAACTTTTTTTACTGGTTTTCCTTGAATCAGTGTTAGGGCAATTTTGACCACTTCAGACAATCTCCCATTTTTGTTCTAGTGGCTGTTAGAACAATTAGCAGTTTTAAGACTTATGAATTATTATGTATTATTTATTTGATAATACTTTTTTTTGCTACATGGTACCTGGTGTTGTGAAGACAAGAGACTTTCTTTATGAACAAGCAGCAGTGATCCTAAGGTTGACTGAGTTTATTTATTTCCTATGAGCACATAATATGTTATTTATTTTCATCGTAAAACTGTCACTACAACAGGCAGGGTGACTTCTTTAGGGGCTATTTTATCAGAGGCCAAGGGTATGATCCTAATCCTTTGAATTACAGAAAGTGTTGGAATGGAAATGAAATGCATTAGCTAAATGATACACAGGGTTCCTTACGGTCTATCTGCTATAGATATATAGATATAGATATATCTGTTAATAGATATAAATCACATTCTGTTGCCATTTTGTTGGTGGAAACTTACAAAGTCAATAAAATCAATTAAGAAATAAGAAAAACTCCTCTCATCTAATTGTTTTCTCCCTGCCCCTTCTGATCACTTTCAACACATCTTTCTCTCTCTCTCTCTAAGGTATGTTAAGGTTTATTTACTTCCTGATAAATCTCCTCGGAGTAAGCGAAAGACAGCTGTCAAAAAGAGCACAGTGGATCCAGAGTTCGATGAGACTTTGAAGGTACGGTTTGCAACTGTGTGCTGCTAAGTGTGCTTTTCTATTGTACAATCCTGCAAGTTCTGAATCCACCTGATGGGGCAAATTTAGGAGTCACTGACAATAATGATTTTTAAAACTATGTTTTTCAGTCCTAATAAGAAAAAATGCTTTTGGAGTTGTAATAGTAAATGACAAACATGTTAGAGTCTGCCTTTGTCCAAGAGAGCACTTTTAATGAATACCAGTGTTGTTCTGAGTTACCTTGTGGCAAAAGCAAAGTATCTTCCATAGACATGGGTTTTGTACAAACTGGGTGTATTGCAGAACAGTTGGAATTTTACACAAGTATCTCTTTTAAGTGGTACCGCTTTGCTCAGTGACACTGGGAGTATCTCGCTGCAGTTAGCTGAATGCTAACTTTCGCCATCTCTAAAACATTGCTTCCTTTTCCCTGTGCAACTGATGCCAGTCCATTTCTTTGAAGTGTCTAATTTCAACCATTAATAATCCCAGCAGAGAACAGTAGTTATGATTTAAATTCTCTATTGTCTTGCGGTATTACTTCTTTCATTATTGCAAGAACTGTGTGTAGGAAATAGGAGCCGCTTTACCTCCTTCACAGACACTTAATGAAATACGAAGCTGAGTACTGTCAGCTGGGAAAGGCTGGGTTAGTTTGGTTGTTCCCAGCTCCAGTTTTGTACTCAGGTCACTACAAACCAATTTCTTGTCTGTGTGTGCTTTGCAAGCTGCAGTAGAACATAAGATGATGAGTTTTAGCCTCTTGTTCTATGAGTAACATATTGTCTTGGAAGAGATTACAAAACAAAGTTAATGGACGAACAAACTGGTAGTTTTGCTTCTTGAATTACACAAAAGCTTCAGTAATACCTCCAACTCTGGTTGTGTGTGCATATCCAGAATTAGTAGGGAGCAAAACGGGCAAGATGTTTGCAAAGACCATAGTTAAAATTTGGTCACAACAAAAAAGCATTTTTGTAATGTATGTAATTCTCACACAGCCTGAAGTCTGTATATAAGGTTTAAGTTCGGGGGGAAAAAAAGAGCCTACAGTTGAAATGATTGTTCCTAATTTTATAGTCCTTTTTCAATGCCAGACTCATGCAGAACTGATAAAAGGAGAGTGAGAACCAGATCTGAGCTGGCTGCGTAAACTCTAAAGGTGTTTACTTCAAAATCTTTAAAATTAGTTTAATTATTAGTTTATCTGCAGTAGCAAAAATGGTCAAAAGTGCACATCACTATCACTATATAAGATCCAGCTTGGTGGGTTTCAGCTACAAGTTCAGGCACCTGCATTTAGAGGGAGTTGCACGTGTGAGAGCTATGCAAGTGCTCCTGGGAATCACTGGAGCTCAGGGTGATTAGCCACAGAGCCTACACCCAGCTTCTGATTCAACAGCCGAAATATGGGGAGTGATTTCCTTGCCTCTCCACTGCCTCCAGCTTTCAGTGCAGGTCACCTATGGGCTGGGTATCATGTTTGCCAGTCTCATGTGGGTATATTAGATACCCACATACCATATACCATGTGGTATATTAGATACCCAACAGTGTCTCAAAGGGCTCTAAACTATGTTTGGGGAGTGGATCAAGGCTTTAATTAGTGATCACCTGAGTTACTTCCTTGGCCCTGCTGACTGCGTTAAGTAGATGTCCACTGAACAGAATGGGAGTTTTAGCACCATCATTAGATGTCTTAATCTTGAACTGGCCTCCAGAGCAGACAAATTCTGCTGGGAGTGTAAAAAAGAAATATTAAAAACCAAAACAAAACAGCACCCAACAAAAAACAGACCAAAAAAAGGAAACAAACCAAAAAACCAAACAAATGAAAAAAAACCACCTGTCCCAGCAAAAATGGTCAAGAATTATTTAAAGTTCTGAATTAATAAGCAAGGCAGGTCAAAGTATTCCTGGAATGTTGATATATATTTGAATGAGCATTATTTAGCAATTAAATAGTGGGGTAATATGCAGATTGCAAAGCACACTCAGGCAACATGGTTCATATCTGCCTTCAGCCATGCTGGGCCTGGGCTTCCTGTGAGCAGGTCATGAGTATGGGCCTGCATTCACCCTGTGTATTGCTCTGTAAATGCTGTTTATCTTTCTAGTACAAGATTGAATACTCCCAGCTGCGAAGTCGGCAACTTCAGATCTCTGTGTGGCATGCAGGAGCACTCAAATACAGGGTGTTTTTGGGGGAAGTAGTGATTCCACTGGCAGCATGGAATTTTGAAGAGGACTCAGTGCAGTTGTTTGACTGGTATCAACTCAAACCCAAGGTGATTCTTAGTTTTTGTTCTTAATTGTATTTTAAGAGCAAGATGCTGTGAAAAAGATCACTCTTCTGAGGTCATTGAGGGGGAAAAATGTTGTTAATCCAGTCCATTAGTAAGATGTGTCACAAACACAAATAAGCTGTGAGAAAGATGTGGAAGAGGATGATTGCAGTAACTCAAACTTCTGTATGTCCCTTTCTTAAGCTTGAAAAGCCTGAAGATGATCTTACCCAGTACAGCGGTGAACTCCTCTTGTCTGCAAGACTCTTGATGCCAGCCCAGTGTAAAAATTTCCAGTTTGAAGGTATAAAATGTTTCAGCATTCATAGAGGTCTTTGCCAGTCCTTTACTGACCTCAATTCTTTTCGAGACAAAGATTCACAGAATCATAGAAACATTTACACTGGAAATGTGTCCATGTAATATTCCTGTATGGGCTTTTTTAGCAGCTACAGCAAATGGTACTTTGTGGTGTATCGATTTTTACATCATTTAAAACTGAAACATTTGCCAGCTTCGTAGATTTGTTCTGTTTAATGCAGACAAAAGCTGTACATTATAATGGCAGTTGTATGATGCATCCAGCTCTTTTGCAAACTTGTGCCTGTCATAGTGTTAATAGTAGAGGCTATTCTGGTGGTGAAGCAGCAGTTTTATTGTCCAAGCTAGAGACTGCCAATTTAGAGGAAAAGTGGAAGAGTAGTATCTGCAAGAGTACCAGACCAGCATCCGTGGCTTTTTCTAGTGGTCTCATTTTAGAGAGGTTTTTTCACTTGGAGGGGTGATAGATTCAAAATGTGTGGTCAGGGTTCAGTTTTTGGTAACAAAAAGTTGTAAAGTGCATTAAATATTGCTGTGGTATGTCAGAGCAAGCATCTGTTGGTGGAAAGAAATAAGCACTTTGAGTGGGAGGGATAGGAAAAACCTCATTTTCCTTACCTCCCTAGATCACAGTGAAGCGTATAAAGGTTCAGAGCTCTAGTAATACTCTCTGTGTCAGGACCATAGCAATATGTAGAGACCAATAGCAAGCTCTAATTAGCTGTTTGGTTATTTTTGTTCCCTTTTGTTTTCCAAATGACCCCAAAGTTACCAGCTTGCTTTCTTCAATTCTTCCTCCCTATGCAGGCCTGTGTATTGGGTCTCTGTACCCAGAGCTGTGAGAGGAGCAGTATCACATCATGGGTTTGGCTGTTTCTCCTGCTTCTGACTGTTCCAGAGAAATGCTGTGTTTACATTTCAAAAACACGGGAGAAAGCTTTGTCTTTGGAACAGGAATCACAAAGCAGCCTGCTACACATTGCTTGGGGTTTTTTTGTGTGAATCATACACAAATATGTTAACACAAATATGTTAAAATCTTTCAAATATTCCTAGTACACCCTTATGACTCCTTATCTCAGTAGTACCACTTAGGCATTCCCCTACTTATAGCAGCATCTTAACCTATGAGCTGAACTGACTGGGCATTTCATGTGATAAGTGCTCCTTTTTTCAGGAAATAAAGACCAAGGAGTTCCCAACTGCCAGCTTCAGGTTATGATATTTGGGGCTAAGAACTTGCCCACGTTGAGGTCTGCTGGAATGTTGAACTCCTTTGTTAAAGGGTATGTATGAGACCTAACACGACAAATAGGAAATGTCACATGTGTTCTGTGCAAAGGTATGCATTGACATGTTTTCATCAGCAGACTGGCATGTGAAAGTGCCATCAGCTACGCTCTTAGTCAGACTTCCTTGCAATGGTTTTGTTTGATTGTCTGCAGAACAGCAGCAGTTTGCAGAGTGGTGACAGGTCCCACCTGCCCTCTTGGTTTTGAAATTTAGAATTTAATCATGTCATTTAAATTTAGGGTTCACTAGTTTGAATATGTGCTTTTAGATATTAGGAGAGGAAAAAGAAGTGCAAACATACGGTATTGTCATTCCTAGTTCCAGGCTTTTGCAGAATTAAATAAAGCTTAGGATACATTGAAAACTTTTATCCTCTTCATTCTCAACATTTTGAAAGAGAAGGGACTGAATTTTTCTTCAGTGTGCTGAGTAGGTTGTATGTGGGATCGTTTTACTTTCCTGTTGTCAGGCCTCAGATGCCATTAGAATTATGATACTGGGGTAAACCTTCATCTCATAACACTATTTCACCTGCTGTGGCACCTATCTTTGGTGAAATGGGTGAGCATTTTAGCTACTGAAAGACAGGTTTTAGGCAGTATTGAGTAACAGCACTTGGAGTAAAGACTCCTTCAGCAGTCAGTGACTGCAAAGTAAAAGCAGACCAGAAGAGCCTACTTGCGACCACATTAAAGTCAAGCAGGAAAAGGTGCAAGTCCCAAAATAAACACACTAGCACCATGTTCTATCTTGCACTTAAGCTGAATTTTTTGCTATTTAAGGTAAAACAAAGGGCCTTAGTTGATTATTGCAAATGCTCTGTTTTCTTGTTGAGAAATCAGTAACCTTGCTGAACTCTTTATTTTTTTGGGAAAGTTGTCTTATCCTTCCAGACCAAGCAGAGATAAGGCAAAAATCTCCTGTCCTGAAGAAAGAAGCCTGTCCTCAGTGGAAACACTTGTTTGCCTTTGATGTGACCCCAGCTCAACTACAGCAATCATGTCTGCACTTGACTGTCTGGGACAAGTCAACTTTCAGCTCAAGTGATCAATTCCTAGGAGGAGCCAAGCTTGGTGCAAGTAAGTTCTTTACCACTAAAGGTTGAAGGTAATTTGGGGAAAAGGTCTTTTAATTTACATCCTAAACAACAATAATTATACTATGCTATTTATTACCTGCTATCATGTGCCTATACATACAGTCCCAACCTCTGTCATAAGCAACTTGCAGTCTTGGGCTCTGATCCTGCAAGAACTGATTATATATGCTTTAGGTCAGTTCTGTGGGGAAGCTCAAGGTTGTCAGTGGAAATTTTCCGGAAAGCCATTTGTTAACATGGTGACTTTTGGGGTCGGAGCCATGCTAAGACAAGGACAGAAATGGTCTGGCTCTAACTCACACAGAGCTCTCTGTATTTTTAAAGATGTATTCCTTTAACTGCTTTTTATGAATTGGCTAATTTTAAATTATTTCTTATCAAAAGGAGACATAGGAACTAATGACCTAGTAGACTTCAACCTTGCTTATGTTGTATTTTCATTTCAAAAGTATAAATACAATTTATTGCAATTAGTGCCTTAGGAGCTACAGAGCAGCTGAAATTACTGTAGAAGTGGGTGAACGGGTTATTTTGTTAACCAGTCCATTGGGCCAGAAGTTGGGTAAGTGTAACTCTGACCTTTCCTTTTGCTTTCTTGCAGAGGATCTGTTTGGCTCTACAGACCTTGTTTCTCATTCAATGCCTCCATGGCAGGAAGTGCTCTGCAACCCAAACATGTGGATGGACTTTACACTTGTACTGCATTCAAATAAGGAAAACTTTAAATCATGAGAGATTATCACACAACAACTTTTCCTTCCCTGTGTGTAATATTTTAAACTCAAATGGTACATACACTTCAGGTCTGGGGAAAGGTATGCTGCAAATGCACCCACTCTGGCTTTTGGGGAATAGAATTATGTATTTGAAAGTGTGTGACATTCTGAATGTTTCATTTCCTAAAAAGTAAAGGCTTTAACTTGTGTCTCTATCTGGAGTATAAAGTTAATATTGTTTCTTCAGGAGTTGCGGCCTCAGTTTGAGATGTATTATGCTGACAAAGTGAGAGGAGCCAGACAATATGCAGTTTTCCATTTCTGGGCATAGCCAACTGTCATTATTTAGTCACAACTAGGAATACTTCTCAAAGAAAGTAACTGTTACAGCAGGAAAGTTACATGCTTTCACTCTGAGGTTAATGTTTTGTACACAGAACTGAAAATTAGCTTGCTTGCTGCAAAGGGGAGCTGCTAAAGACTCTGCTTCAGAATTATCTACACTGCTATTATTATTTCACATAATGCTAAATAGCATTGGCCTGTAGCCACATCTCTCAAATGTGTGCTGCATCATGGTGCTTACAAAGCTAAGGTACAAATTCTCCCTCAGTAGGAGTACGGGACAACAGCTGACAGACTAAGTGTGGGTGTAATAAGTTCCTTCTTATCTGCCACTGTAAGACAGATTTAACAAGTCTGATCCATAGGGTGTACAGCATGTGACAAGAGTTTAGCTGAGTTTATCCTTTATTCAGGGGGACAGGTGGAAATGCAAGCCTAGGCTGAACTATTGTGTCAATTTGCCTTGCCTCAGATGTAGTGTTACAGTCAGCAGAAACTTCCTATACACAACTGCAACTAGTGCTGCTGTGTTATACTTCCTTGCTGCAAGTACTGCCCTTCCTTTGTAGGTCAGTGTGGCTTTTAAGGATTTAAGATTTAAAGACACGAGGACTAACAGGCTAAGCTGAGGAACTAAAAGAGCAGTGGTACACCTTAAAGAACACAACCCCACACAAGAAACACTTGACTCCACATCCTTTGTTACTTTGCAGATCTTTTATTTAGATGTTTGCTGCTGCAAATAAAAAAACCCCCACACAAGATTCAACTCAGGTATAATGCAGCATAGATATTGTAAATGGAAGAGCTGACAACATACTGTATCTCACTTTCTAACAGATTTTCAAGGAAAGGGGGAGAGTGGGGGAAGAATGGTCACAGAAATGCTCTCTACTAGAGAGAATACAACTGTGATATAAACAAGCAGTCCCTTCATCTTTGGAGTCTGAAACTTTAAATCAAACATTTAAAAAAATTAGAAAATTTGTTAGAAAAATAGGTGCAGTAAAATTGTATATATTGGATCATGTGTACATATAACAGTTTTCATTAAGTAAAAAAATGATCTTTACAAATAACGCTTTATAGTAAATAATCAGCTGCACTGTATCAGACTACAGTGTTGTTTAGGCATTTTTACAGATGCAAGTCTTATTAAATCTGAAAAGTAACAAAATATACAGAGCAAAACTATTTCCCTTTAAACTAGTGCTGCAATCCACATGTTGCATGTTTTTATATATATATATAAATACTACACTATAACTGATCAGTAATGAAGTTGGAATGCAAACACAGTAGTGTATTTAGATTCCAACAGAGTATTTGCTACTTGTTACGTGAAGAGGAGATCAGTTTCCCTATGCCACACTCGAGCTATCACTGCAGAAATTCTCCAGTTGAGAACAGCAACCAGAAAAAGCCTAATTTCTACACAAAGTAGTTCTGAGGTGTTGTCAGTTCTTTTTTGTGTGGGGGGGGTGGGCTGGGGAGGGGGAACATAGGCATCAAGACCAAGTTAAAAAACAGGGTGTACAAGCACACGTGCAAGGTTGTACACACACATATACAGGTGCTTGCAAATCCTGAGTTCCAGAACCTGTCTTCTCAACTGCTGGACTTCACACTGTAACTAATAATACAAAGACATATGGCACAAAATTCACCCACAGATGCTTATTTTTTAGACCAGGCTGAATCCAGCACCTGCACAGGACTTGTATCTTCAACTAGAAGCATAGCCTGCTAAAATTTGTCTTGCTTAAAGAGAGATGTGACATAAGGCCTTTTGGCACTAAGCAAAGGCATGAGCAAGTTACCAGGATCAGTGGTACAATAAGTTTTTAACTATATCAATTTCAGAGAAGGTACAGAATAAATGGGAGATTTAAACACCTCTGGGTTTAGAGAACATTTGTTAAGTGTCATACAGTGATGCCTCCTCAGGAAAAAAAACCAACAAAAAAACCCAACAAAAAACCAACACAACAAAAAACCCCAAAAATAAGAACACAGCATTAAGATCTGCCTTTCCCACAGTCCTGTCTTCTTCTTACAAGCATCGTTACATCGCCTCAAACTCGTCAATTCTCTGCTTGGTGTTGCCTTGCCGGATCTGCCGCAGCGTCTTGTACTTGTCGCGTCCCTGTCGCATGTTTTCTGAGTGGATAATGTCGTTTTGGGTCCTCTTATTTTCATCTCTAGCCTGGGCCAGCTCATCTGTCAGTGCCTGCAATATGAGGAACATTAAATACAGGTTATTTGTAGGAAGCTTCCAGCTCATGACAGTAGAGTTCTTTGTTGAGAGTGGACAGTTCATAGATGACTGGACAGATCAGTGACATGGATACAACATATGCTTTCCATAAACACTCTGGATGATTTAAGCAACCTCAAAGCTTCAGCAACGAGAGTAATCTTTATATACCTTGGCTTTATTTTAAACTGCCTACAGGAACTGTAATCAAAGAGACGCTGTCATACTTGGTGTGTTTAACCATGTTAAACCATGTTTTCCGGAAAAGATTGATTCAATTACTCTGCCTCCCCCAAACATCATCTTACCCTCAGCTGACTCTGTACACGTGCATTCTTCTCTGCTTCAGTAATGCGCTTCTCCTCATTGCGGTCATTCCTGATCCCCTCACTGGAGAACTCTGCACTGTAGGCAGAGTACTCAGAGCCTTCATCTTGCAAGTTATCATGGACGTGGTAGTTCACTGGCTCATAGACAGGTGGTGGGGGTGGAGGAGGAGCAGTCATTACCAGATGTAACTCCTCCTTTGTCTTTACCAGATCCTCCTGGGCTTCCCTGGCCTTTGAGAAAAGAGTAAAAATACTTTCAATGCACTTCTTGCTTTAAACCAGCTTAATAAACACTTAAATGCTTATCTTCCCAGCCTTTTCAATCCACTACGAAAAGCAAGGAAGAGAGAATTAAATCTCTGCAGCTGACAGTACTCTATTAGTCTTATGCATAACTTTTCTCTTTTTTCTAGGTATGCTATCATCATTCATTGTGTAATGTGCAGGAGGTCTAAGCAAAGAATCTTCTTCCACTAAAACAGCCTAGGAAACTGTTCTGTGGGAACCTACAGTTATCTTCATTGTTTTCTCCATTTGGGGAGCTGTAGGCTGAAGAGACACAAGTGCTATAGAGCAAGAACTTAGATTCCCAAGTTGGTATTTTGAATGCAGTTACGCACTAGGCAGGCACCTTCCTTGCTGCTTCAGAGGTTTTGCCCTCCCATGCAGCCCACAGCCCTAGTTAGAGGGCACTGGGAGCACAGGGCACTCTGAGCCTTGTGTGGTTTGCTTTTAGTTTTAGTGCATCATATGTTGTTAAACTATGCCAACCGGGAAGCCACCAACAAACAGCACATGCTCCTCGAAATGGATACTTGCAGCGTGGCTGCATTTGCAGAATCTTCTCTTGACTAATGTTTTCAGATGTTTTATCATGGATTACAGGTATCATTTATCCACGTGCACCTCCCCCTCCTCATGGCTCTGAGGCCATGCTCACATTTTCAGGTTTTATATTTTCATTTTGAATTTTGACAGTTTGTTGGAATAAAAGTGTTTTGCAGGCATATTGCACATACACCACAAGTTTGCCCGTCTTCACTGCTGTACAGATGTTTGTCCTCACATGTGTGGAGAAGTCACACCAAGCTAAGCACCACAGTTCTCAGTGTAGAACTTTAGAGCAACTTTGTAAGGCAGATACTCACTCTGATTTGCCACTCTTCAACCTCGCTCTCTTTACGCCTCCTTGCCTCTTCAAGAAGTGCAATCTTGGCTGTATACTCTGCCAGCTCTGTAGCCTGTTGAATAACAAAACTGGAATTATAAGAGCTCTTAAAAAATCCCCAACCCAACCACCAAGCACAAAGAAACGCTGTTAACTGTAATAAAGAAATTAAGAACAAATAAGTAGATTCCTTATGATAGAAACCAGTGCCACAACGATGCTACAACATGGTCTAGTACTTTACTGCACTAGGTTTTTCCCTGGACAAGGGTGGCTTTGCCTTACTCATGGGCATAGTAGCATATCTGATCCTCAAAATGACTGGGTCTTACCAGTTGTTCCTGGCTCTTTATCTGGTCTATAGTTTGTCTTTCCAGCTCTTCCTTGGCCTGCAGAGCAGCCAAACGGTCAGCTTCCAAACGTTCTGCTTCCTCCTGGGCTCGTCTCCTTTCCTCCTCCAGCTGAATGGCTCTTTGGATCTGATCTGAGAGCTCTGGAAAAAGATCAGCGTGGTTAGTCCACAAGCATGGTCAAAGCTAAGGAACTACGAACAGCCTCTCGGGTAACTGCAGAAGTCACGACAGCACTTTACTCCAGCATGCAATATGCCCTTCACCGTGCTCCTCAAAGTAATTATTTGCATAATACACCAAGTAACTGGACTCAGACGAGTCAGATGCACACTATAATTAGATTTTCTGCAAGATGTTTGCAGAAAAAAAGTCTCTAACACTGACAAGACTCTGCTGCTCTTAATTGACCAGATGTCGCTGTCTCCAATCTGATCATCTGTGCGTTGAAACAGAAGCTTTTATTTCACTGGAAAGACTTCTTCCCAAAGTATTTTTTAGTGCGAGGCATTAAATAAAAAGTACTTGAGGGCTGAACCCTTGCTCACTGCTGGGAGAGGCTGTGCTACTTAAACCCTCTTGGCAACTGGGGAAAACAGTTCTTGCCCTTTGGTTCCCAAATATAGTCTGTAGATCTTATGTTACTTTAATAGTTTGGATTATTATGAGTACTGTGTGCACATGTGTGTATTTATCCATACAGAAAGATATTAGTAAGCCTTGCTAAGAGATCCCAGTGTCAGCAGATTTAGTCAAGGCATAGGCAGCGATCCATGTAACCCCTCTGTGGAGCACAATACACACAGTCTGGTCAGCCAGGACAAAGTACTTTACCTTTCTCTGCTTTCTGAGTCTTCACTTCATACTCCTGTAGCCTCACCAGCAGCTCCTCCTTCTCCCTCAGCATTTGCTCTTTCTCCCTCTCAATTGTCTCCCTCCTCCTCTTTTCATCTTCGAGTTGTTTCCTGTTAGAAACACATTTCAGGTTTGAAGCTCACTTTCAGACTCAAAGCTACCACCAGACAAGAAAATTGGCTGGGCATCTCTCCAGGCAGCTCAGTGGAAAGTGGCTGCCACAAAACAAGAGCCAGGAGACAGAAATAGGCTGTTCCTTCATCACTTCAGAATTTTTGCTCAGTTTTGGATGCCCCATTTCATTTCATTTGTATTTTTGTTGGCCTCCACAGAAATTTAGAACACCAAATATAGCCGCTAGATGCAGAGAGAAAAAGTACTGCGCAGCAGAGGAGATTTAACTTTGTTATTTCTGCTGTAAGGAAAGTGAAGAAGGTGTAAAAACATCAAAAGCAGTGAGGGAATGAAGACAAACAATCCACAAATACAGGAGAAATGCAGCGTGATTTCTTGAATTATAAGCAACCTGAAGCCAATGGTAAAATTGCTATTCCTTTTTCCTTGCCTGTAAGAAATCACCCAGTCCCCTCTTCTCTCTTTACGGTGTACACATATGCTCCCCATGAAAGTTTCCCCTTTACTCTCAACCATCCCATGGTCCAGCACGTAAATCAGGCTCTATCAGCTAAGAGCCATGAGAACCCTCCCCTCTAGGTGTGCACCACCAGAGCGCATTGTGCCTTTGCTTGCACGTGTCCTTGCAGCTCTTGAGACTGCACAGGACAGCGGACCTGCACGGTCACAAGAAGAGCAATGCTTACAGTCCTGCTGCAGGACACCCCGAGTCCCCTCCTCGGACCACGCACGTGCCTCATGAACCTGGAATGGCTTTTAGCCTTGCCCAGGCAAAACCCCTGCTATTGACTGCTGACCTGCAGGTACAGCTGCTTGCTGACCCCGGGAGTTCAGCGTCATTTATTTCTGCCACCCCCACGCCTGCTGCCTGTATTCAAGCTCACCTTTCCAGTTGTTTCTGGTGCTTCTCCTCCCGGGCCTGGGCTTTCATCTGTTGCACCTCAATGGTGTCAGGCTTCCTGCGCCGCATATACAGTTCATGGTTGCCCATGCAGAGCTGCAGGATCCTCTTGTTAATTCTCAGACGAGGGGCATAAAACACAAAGTCCTAGAAGCGAGACAGCACAGTCAGTTTTTTCCAAGCACGCTTTGTCTTCTCCCAGATAAGCGCAGACAGAAAGCCTTGCCACTGATTTCACTCGAATTCAGACATACACACAAGGCTATTTAAACATTTGACCAAGGCTGTTACAAGAATGTCAAATGAAAACTAATTTTTTTAGCCACCAAACATATGGGTTATTTGGAATATCAGGTTGCAGGCAGTAACAAAGCCCAAGATACTCTAAAATTTCTGGTTCAGCAGGAAGAACAGCTGCCATTTCTTATTATCTCTGTTTTAATCAGACTGGATTTTCTAGAAGAAAATCTGCTAAGAAAGAGATACACAGGGCCAAGTTCATTACGTGCCTGATGATTTTTCTGAGTCCACAACCTCATGCATTTACAATAAAGTCTGAACTTACACAGTGAACAAACTCTATGTCTTTGTGCTTTTCTGTGTACTACATGGATGGTGATCAGGGCAGTGGGCAAGCTGCCACATTACCACCATAAGCCGGTACCCATTCCTTAGAACCACTCTCCCATGGATTGCCTCACTGTTAGCAAGAGATGGAACTAAAAACAGGCTTTACAGTTTTGGATGGAAGCAGTGATCATGTTTTTAATTGCCTGGGCTCAGAAGCACAATTGTGGCTATCTTTGGGAAAACTCGAAGACACACTAGAAACAATTAAAAGCTCCCTAAGAGCTATTAAGATGAACATGAATATGGCAACAAAGACTCATTTTCTCCAGTGCTATTTTCCCTAATGCACACAATGACTGCAGGGGCGCCAGTCTGGGAAGTGTGTTGTGCTCTCCCACCAAATCCTGCCAGAGCCATTCCGAGCTGCACAGGTCTGATACTGCTGACTGAACTGTACCTGTAAGCTACTCATCTGACCTCCTCCTTCTAACAAGTAATTTTAAAAACAGTCTGAGCACATTGTGATGAACAAGCCCTATCCTGAGGCAAGGCTCACTTACATGGAATTAAACAGTGAGGGAACGGATGGTGGTTGCATTTGCCATTTAGGCCATAACCAAGGGACAAAAACATTCAAATAAGAACATAAAAGAATACTCTTCTTTTCTTATCCCCAGCCTCCCCCAGGTCTCACAAGACTGGGACCATGGCACCTCGATATTTGAAAGATAATGTGCTGAAGGTGTTGGAGCATGTGGGCAGACAAGCCTAAAAAAATCTTAGTTGGGGCAGGGCAAGGTGCCACCCTTTACACTACTGTCCATTTAAACACAGACATGTAGAATCCTCCAAGTTAAAGGGGAGCTTCCAGCCCACATCTTGGGTGGACTGAGTATTCTGCTGTAGCTGTTGTAAAAGGAGACACAATTGCATGAAAAGACCCAGACAACTTCCCGAATGCTCAGAATTAGTGTCCAGATAACCTTTTCTTTCAGGCAAAGCTTTAAACATACCACCACCCAGAGGGAAAAGGACAACTGACACAGAGGGAGAAAATGTAATTAAGGTTCTCAGTGTTAGCACCTTTCTGTATCAGCCTCTTGTGAGTCCTCTATTTCAAATTCGGTTTGATTTACTGCTGGGGAGTGGTGGAAATGTGTGATCCATATTTTGTAATTATGTACAACACAGGACAGAGGCTCTTCTATTGAAGAAAGCACGCCTGACAGACCAGCTTTCTGCCTCTGTGAAATTTTGCTGATTTTTCACTAACAGCATCACAGAAAGAAGCTCCACTCCCCCAGGTTGTTATCTGGAAGAAATCCCTGCAGCACACTGTGCATTAGTATCCTTTAAATTATTGTGAGGATCTTTTTCTGTTAGAGATATATATAAGCTATCATCCTTTGACAAAGCCAAACTGCTTATTATTTCTCAGGGCTGCACTTACCCACCAAGGTCAAGTACTGGGGGAGGGGAAGAGAAGAGGAGGTCTTTCTCAGCTATTCAAACAGTTTCACAAGACTGACACAATGACATCCACCCATACCAGTTATTCCACGTTATGTTCTCAGCAGGTCAAAGTAAGTTTCTAATTCCTCACTAAAATAACTCTAAAGACATACTTGTAAGTATTGAAAAGCAACATTCACAGATAGCTACATTTCAGTTCTCCACAGAAGTCATATCCCTGGCATTTACATTAGTATTCAAGAAAGTCAGTGAACAAGACCATGGTCCTTAACTGGATTTTACTCTGTCAGTAGTGTGGAAGTGAACAGTGATGGATGGGAAGCCATATGTATCCGTGTGGTTTTGCAGTAGTATTTTAATTAGTTTGGTAATTTTTTTTAATGAACTTTTTTTTTCTTCAGTTTAAAAGCCAAAATTAAAAGTTATCTACCAGCTTCCATGCACTGAAAGAAATGGGGAGAGGACTCACAGAACTAGCAAAGAATCTCAAATCTAAGCATAAAGCTACCTAGTTTGCTGGAAAATAAAAGAACTCTGCAGTTGTAAAATCCTTATTTTTTCCATGTTGGATATCGCTATAAGCCCTTCACTTGTGCTGTATGGAAAAACAAACAGCTCTAAATACAATCTAAATACTAAGGCTCATTTTGCATCTAGAATATCTGCATCCTTCTCCTCTCCAACGACTACTTTATTTTACGATGAAGCCGTATCATTTGTTCATATGCAGTGTCCAGGAATCTGTTCAAGACATACTTACTGGTGCCTTCTTGTCAATAGGCTTTATAACAAACTTCTTGTCATTGAAGGAGATGTTTCTGATTTCGCTCCAGGGGAACCCAATCTTTGGAGTTAGTCTGGAAAGAAGAAAAATATTTTTAAGAGGTGATGCAATAGACATTTTTTCTTCACATTGCTTCTAACACACAGACTCAGGGTAATGCAATGCTTCACAGCCCTCCCAACAGAGAGAAAACAGTAAGTGAACCAGAACCCCACAGGGAGTAGGAAAAGAGGCCCAGGCACCTCCCTTACTGAGTCTCTTCCCATTTTGGTCAGCCACCTTACTGACCTTTGGCTATGATGGACTCTACTGAATCCACATGCTCAGCTTTATCAAACACCTGTTTTAAGTTCATTTCTTTGAAATCCGGGCCTAAAATTCGCATCACACAGATTTTATGTGCCGTGCTTCCCAGAGCAGGTGCTTCCCACACATTGTTACAGGCATAAGCCACAGTAACTGAGCTGATCCCCACACCCTACAGCACCCACAGCTGTGTTACAGCTAGACCAGTCACCTCCACACAGCCTTCACTTCTGGAGTGCTAACAGGCACAGCTGGTAGGAGCAATTATGTCTTTTGTTTCATAGAATGGTTCAGCCTGGGAGGGACCACAGTGGGTCATCCGATCCAACCTCCCTGCTCAAGCAGGGTCATCCCAGAGCACACGGCACAGGATTGTGTCCAGGTGGTTCTTGAATGTCTCCAGTGAGAGAGACTCCACAACCTCTCTGGGCAATCTGTTCCAGTGCTTGGTCACCCACACAGTAAAGAAGTTCTTCCTCATATGCTGGTGGAATTTCCTGTGCATCAGTTTCTGCCCATTGCCTCTTGTTCTATTGCTTGGCATCATTGAGAAGAGCCTGGGTCCGTCCTCTTGACACCCTCCCTTTAGATATCTCCTCCCCTAGATTTACAGGCAAGGTTAGTAACAAAGAGCCCTGTTCTCTCCTTCTGTACAAACTGCTCTTTCAGCCCATCCCATGAGTCACCAAGCGGAACTTTACTGGCTGGTCATTCAACAAGCTGCATCATGTGACTCTCCCCTATTGAAAAGCACCCCAAGGAAGCAAAGGGCAAGATTCAGACTCCCAGCTCTTCCTCATTGCTGAGGAGTTCAGGTCTGTTATTTGTTTAAAATTATTTCCAAAAGCTTCAGTAATCATTTGAGGTTTTTCCTCTACCTTAATTTATCCAGATTCCTGAATATAAAAAGCATCTAGTTTTTCATGAGACCAAATGTTTCTGAGCCATTCCAGTACTTCACCCTTACACATCTGACCAGCTCTGCAGTAAGTGCTAATATTACAAGGACTTCTATATTTGACTGTAATAAAGCCCTCTAATTTTCCCAACCAAATATTCCCCTTTCTATTTTTAATATCACATTATTATTCTTTTATTCTTCTCTTATCAAGGAGATAGAGACCATTGGTAATGATTAAGAATTATGTCCTACATAAAAGATAATACCAACAAGCAATCCTCTTGTTATTACCTAACTCCTCCTATGTATGTGTCTCTGTCACAATTATTTCTTGCAAATGTTTTGAAGACACGTATTTAACGTTTAGCTCTTAGAGAAATGTCTCATCACAGTGAACCACTCAAATTCTGTAAGAATCCTTCTTATGGAGCTCACTGGTTAAGATAAAAAAGCTGGCAATTTCAGAGTAATTTCATTCAGAGAGATGGAAAGCCATTACATAGCAAGATTTTGCTGGGTCCAGCCATAAAAAGCCCCCTGCTTCATTTAAATTTGGACATCAAGAATAAAATCTTTGGAACTTTTCACTCCCTAACCTTTAACTCAACTGCAAGATTATGCAACTGTGTATGTGTGTAACATTAAGTAAAGACTGTAAAGAAAATTATTCGATTAGACTAAGATTAACTAATTACTCCAGCCTCCATCACATTAGCTTTAGTGTTTCAATCCTAGATAATCAGTACGACGGACAACTAAAATAATTCACTTCTTAGTAAGTTCTATTGCCAATTCTCATCTTTAATGAGGGGAAAAAAAAACAAGCCTCGAATATACCTATAAGTGGCACACTTGGCACACTGACATACACTGAAGTATAGAGGCTCACACACCTATAGCACAGTTTCATTTTCCTCAGGCTGAACTTCAACAATGAAATCTCTGCTTTTTCACCTTTGTCCCCAGTCCCCAAATCTTGCACATAGAAGCCAGAGGCACCCTACACATTACTATTTTTCTAGTCCCCGTATCTGCTGAAAGACTTAATTGCATAGTGGCAAGAGTTACAGGCAGAAATAAGCAGCTTATTCCAGCACTGTATTTGTTTTGCAAATGCTCTTGATAGCTCTTTACAGTCAATGGCTACACTCTGTCTGCTTCTCCAGCTTGAAAAACCTGTTTGTGTGACCATGGTTACATAGCAAGACCAGTCATTCAAGACTGAAGTATTACATGAGCGAAACTACTTTTCTTTCAAGTGACACTCCTTGTTTTCTGGGTGACAGCACGTATTAGCATTGCAGAAAAGACTGCCTCTCTCTTTGCCATGTTAACAGAGCCAGCGAATTCCAATTAATATTTGGGTTGCATTCAAAGATTTTTTGGAGGCAAAGATGTAGAACAGGTGAAATCCCTCCTCTATTACAATGATAGTCTGTTACAGATTAGTGACATGAAACAAAGATTCGGAACGTAAGGGATGGGGCGGGGGGGATATAAAAACAGTCTAGACAGCAATGCTACATCTGAAAAATAACTATTTTAACTCCCCTTCAATCCTTCAGTTGTGGAGTATTAGAAGAGACTAGCAGGCTTAGACACAGCTGTTCTCACCTTCCTGTTATGTTTATTTATAGATGTAGTCTATCATTTCCCACCTACTATCCAATTAATAATGGCTCTGCCTTTACCAGAAGGGCTGATTAAAACTATGTGTACCTCAGCAAGACCTCATTTAATTCCTTGTCCGCAGTAACCATAGAGGTTAGCTCCTCCCTGGGTTCTGGGTGTTATCCAGCCTTGCTTTCGTGCCCACCCCATAATCAGTCTTTTCCAGGCAGTTGTACACATATCTATCATTAACTTTGGGATATGCTGGCCCATCTGGGTTCTCATATTGTATCCACTAATGGCAAACCTGGCGACCTGACTAAAGCAGGAGCCTGGTAAACTCCTTAGTTCAGGATTCAGGGCCACTACTGTGCACTGATTAAGCAGATGGCCTTGTGCAACTGACATCTCTCTTTATACGGCAGGTAGTATTAGCAGGTCAGGCCACAGAAGTCAGGAAAGTCATGAAAGCACAGATGATGTGAAGGCCCATTTCCTAGCTTCACCTACTGATCCAAAATTGGAACACAAGCAAGCTCTTAACTTCGCCCTGATCCTGTAAAGGAAAAATGTTTCTTGGCTCCCATACCAGCCCTCTCTGGGACATCAGAGGTAAAAACAAAAGCCTTACTTATCATCCTTTTCATAGATGTTGAGCCCCAAGGCATCAACCCCCAGCCAAAGGTCAGTTCCTTTCTTATTCTTGATTTCAAAGTAGTTGATTCCATACATCTCCAGGTCTTGGGCAATCTTCAGGTATTCCAGCATGGCATTCTCTCTGATTGAGACACGGAGGAAAGCAGATGTTAGTTTCTTGTTTATCTGACTATCTCAAAGTAAAAAGCCCTCAGAAGAAAAACGTAACAGTTCCTAACCCCCTACATCAAATACAGGAGTTAAAACTGAATGTTCACCATTTGGGATTCACTTTAGAAGTCTAGGATATTACATCTATGAACACACATACTTCAATTTAACACAGAACTAGAAAATACATACCAGGAGTTGGCCCACACAGGCAACTCATAGAGTCTATTTCAAAACCCTGTTGTAGAACTGCAAGCTTACGGTAATCAACAAGCAACATAGTGACTAGCCCAAGGACCAACACAAAACACTCACTTGAGCATGCCACTGTGTTCAGCGTGCCACACCTGAATCCGTTCTTCCCACTGCTCTCTGGAGAGTTTATGCTGATCCATCACCCTATACAAGGAAACAGATATTAGCAAGGTTAGATGCTCTGCAATATCTATTGATGCTGATCTTTGCCACAGTCTTACTCTCACCCTGGTGGGAGCCTTGCTGTAGCCAAAAAGAAGACCCTAACTCGGCCCAAAGACGTACTCCGTGAAGCAGAGCAATTCTGAATGAAACAAAACCCTCTGCAAAGCCTTTCTACTCACTGACCAGAGACATGAGAGGCAAAAGCAAAACACTGCAAAAGAATCACATACACGATGTAGACACCAGTGGACTAAAGCAAAGCAAAGGTTAGTGCCATTCCTGGAATTAGACATTGCTGCAGCATTGTCAGGAAGCATAAACAGAAAGTCTTTGGTCTGATAACATCCACTGATCTTGTGTGGGTATGGAGTGCATAGCATGCTTTCTGCATGCGAGATTTTTAAGACTGTAAATTGGGATTAAGGGCACACAACCCAACCTTCTTCAGGAATGACATATTCCTAACCTAATCCTGCTCTTTTCTTCTTAAAGAGGAGACATTCACACGGCCAGTTACCAGCATGGCAGAAATGTTTAGGAAATAAAAGCTGAATGCCAAAGTGTACTTCTTCTCTCTAACCAACCCAAGGAGAGGCAAAAACATACTCTGATATGACAGATAGAAATAAAATAAGGGAAAACCCAAATGTATACAATTCAATTAAAAAACGTGCCAAACACTCTTGCAATGAAACTCCTTGTACTTAACTAGATTTCAAATCAACAAACAAACAAACAAAACAAAACCAAAACCCAACAACAAAAGCCCCATGAGAAAAAGAAAAAAAAGGGAGACTGCATCGACCAACTTCTTCACCTTTGGGGGATCAGACGCTCTGAATTGAGGTATCCAGGCTTGTGCACCTCTTTGTTATAATCTCCAAATTTGGCCTGCACAGCATAGGAACCAAGAAGTACTGCTGTTTCAGGAGGACAGTAGATCTCATCGCTGAGAATCCCTTCCTTCACCTGCAGGAAGAAGAGCTTCTGCGTGATGTCTTGGATCAGCTCTTCAGACACATCTTCTGGGAAGAACTTGGCACGGAATTTGAATTGGAGAGGATTCTCCTTTCTGATTTCCTGAGCAGAAACCTGAAGACAGAGGTGACACCACAAGTGAGCAGAGTTGCAAACAATAGAATAGATTGCTTTTACACAGCAAAAAGTATTTGCCTTAAAAGGAACATGACTGGCAGCTCATTACTGGAATTCCTTAGTTCTGGCTGCTCACTGGTATGAGAACATGGGGGGGGGGATGCATTATGTTTTCCAACTATGCCACAAAAATTCTGTTTGCACAGCAAGCCTTGGTCACTGGAGAATGATTTACTGTGCTTTATCAGGCAGCAAACCCATCCAGTATTGCATGTGTTTGACAAAGAACAGCCCCCCGACATTAAAACGTGTGCCACTGACTGCTCCAGCAAGAAAAACAGCTTATACCCTCATAAGAGCTGCAAGTCCACAAACAGCAGCACATCAGAGGCGTCCACGCTCTGTTACAACTGCCCAGCCTTGAAGTGACTCGTCTTTCCGATCAGTGCAACAACTGATCCTGCACAAGCAGGGCCTAAAGCCGTCATTAGCCAAGATGTTTCTTCAGTCACAAAAAGCACAGCTGCTTCTACCCAACAAAATACAGTATTGAGCTGCACATCTGAAAAATGCCTTCTACAACTCACACAGAGTGAAAGGGCAGACTTTCACCATGCCAAACAATTCCCATAGACATCACGAAGTTATGTCTAAAAAATAATCCTGGAGTTATGAAAATTAAGGAAGAATCAACGACAGGTACAAAGTTTATAAAGCTGCAGCCAATAACACATCAGGAATCACATAGGCTTTAACCTTTGCTCAGCAATTAACCCGAAGTCTGTTACCTTTTTATCAAGCTTCAGCCAAGTCTGAAATCCTTTGTTGTCCACATACTGAAGACCAAAGTACCACACTTCTCTCAAACCTATGGTTTTAACCACCTGCAACAGAAAGGTAAAAAAAGTTATTGCAGGTAACACTTCACTTGAGGTCCAGGTATCCTTTCAAGTCCCACATCGCCTGTGATCGGTGCAGGCAACAGTCTAAACCTACTCATCTGGCACATCTTAATTTCACCTTGTAGACAAAGATATACAGTAGCCATAGTAGATGACAGCAATGGCATAGGTAAGCTACTTATCCCACCCGGTTTCTAGAAGATGAGGATTCTGGGGAAACCAGGTGAGACAAACAGCATGTTCTGAAACATCCAGAAATACCATCCATTGATTGGATGGCAAGCTTACTAGTGAAAACAATGCTGTTTGGACATGTTACTTTTCCTCAGTGGTGGATATAGCCTAACAAGCCCCTGACCTCCTCCCACTCTTGACAGCTTGTTCTTACAGACAAGTGGCTGCCTGCCAGCTCAGCTACTTGTAAAGCTGTGCTCTAGTCAGAGCTGAAATCTGGAAAGATATATCAGGATCATTCCTTGATGTTATTTGCAGAGTAGCCCCTCAAAGTGCGATGTAGAAATCATAGGGAGTTAAACTGACTGAAAGGCAAGAACTTTTTAAAACCACTTTGCAAGTTAGGAAAGTGTGTCAGACTTGAGAGTGTGTAGTTACATGTGCTTCAACAAGCGTAAGATCTCAACCAAGGATCTATTTCACCCTCCATGTTTAGAGTGTTGCAGGAGACACTCTGCTTTGAGAGCAGACTTGAAAGAAATGGTATTGTGGTAGTTCAGACTAACTAGAGTTTGTGTTAAAAAAAACAAGCAGAAAGACAACAAAACCCACCAATCCAAACAAACAAAAACCCCAAATTCCACAACTTTTTAAAAAGAGCTGGGGCCTGAAAATACTTCAGCATTTACTTGACTAATATTTATTTTCCCTCCTCCCTCTAAGTGGCTTATTTCCTCACAGAAGAGACAAGTTTTCTGACAGCTAGATGTATTTTTATGAAGTCTAGCAGAAAAGCAGGGGTATGTTGAGCATGGTACTTCCTGTTGCACGAAAGAGTGTTGCAACTTCGTTAAAATAAAGAGTTGTGTAAATCAAGCATTTTTCAGGTCATTGTCTCTGAATGTCTGTAACAAGGGAAACATTACACTTTTTCTGTAAGTCAAGTTAGAAAGCCTGCAGAAGTTGTGACCGCTCAAGTTCTCCCCAAAAACCGAAAGGCAAGGAAGGAGAAAGTATTAAGCTAAACTTCACTGTTTGAGTTCCAATGCAAAGAACAAAGAATGTTTCAGCCTGTATTCTGGGAAATGCTCTGTAAACTTCATCCATAGCAAAACAAGGAAGAAATAAGAACCAAGGCATTATATTCAAGACGGGAGACACCACCTCCGCTTCCTCAAATGCATGAAGCAGCAAATCTTAAGTCTGACTATTCCACCCAGAAATGCACTGACTTCCAGAAAATGCCATTGGCACACTCTCCTCCACTTGAATTTCTTTTAGTCATGGTCAGGAAAGCACATAACTACGCACATGGGAGGTACTCCAGACAGCTGCAGAGTGCACTGCATTAGTTCTTGGGACACCTCAGACCTCATTGCAGGATAAACTCTGCACAGGTCTGGCTTGAGTGGAGCTGAACTCAATATTCACAGGTTTCCACTATTTTCCCATTTCCATGAAAAGGAGCTGTAGTCCCCCTTACATGCAGGATACAGTTATGCTAGCAAAGCCTAAAACACAAGGACACTGCCAGAGTAGTTTTGCTAGCTGACAGCTAGGCCAAGAAATCATCTTGTAGTTTTTAAAAATAGCCTGCTTCTTCAACACCCCCACAGTAGTTCTGCAGTTCAAGTTGGGCCACTCCCCATACCTGTGAAAACCTGTTGCCTCCACAGGCTTAATCTGAGTGTAAACTCCGCCCAAGATAAGGTCCTAATAAAAGGCTTGTACAGCAGAAGTGGAGAGTGTATGCCAGAAGAGTTGCAGCTAAAGATATAGTATTCACCTTTACTGGTTTTGTGCTGCACACTTTTACCTTAATCTCTCTTGATACGCAGAAGTGTACCACGGCAACAAGGTGTGAAATATGGGTAAGAATTTTCAATCACAGGCTTTAAAACCAAGCCATTGGATGCAAGGCTGAAATCTCCATGAGGTGACAGTCTATCTCAACAGTGCACTAAGTGCTGCAATAAGCAACCTTCAGAAATCCTGAAGTACCTAGACAGCAAGCTAAAATAGAAGTATCTTGAATTTGAAACATCCTGCCTTTTTCCATGTTCTCAGGATTTTTAACTTCTCAGCTGAAGGTCTAGAAAGTATTTTCTCTTCTGCCAGAGAGATGACCCTGACCCTTAACAGATATAAATATTAATTAATGTATGTGGGGGGAAAAAAGTGCTTGTTGAATACTTGCCGTAAGGAACACAAAATATACTTACAGTCTAATCTAAGGCATTGCTTTTAAAAACCTGTCATTTTCTCATTTGGATTTCTGTACCCTCAGAGATGAGATCTGATTTCTCTGTTTTGCATTAACATGAAAGGGATTGGGGAAAGAAGTTAGCATGATGCAAGAGTGATCAGCAGTGAATGGAATCATAGAATGGCCTGGGTGGGAAGGGACCTTAAAGATCACCTAGTTCCGCCCTTTTGCCAAAGAAAGGGACACCTTCCACTAGACCAGGTTGCTCAGAGCCCCATTCAACCTGGCCTTGAACACTTCCAGGGGTGGAGCATCTACAACTTCTCTGGGCAACCTCACCACCCTCACAGTAAAAAATTTCTTCCTAATATCTAATCTAAACCTACTCTCTTTCAGTTTAAATCATTCGCCCTTGTCCTGTCACTAAATGTCCTTACAAAGACTCTCTTCAGCTCTCTTGTAGGCTCCCTTTAGGTACAGGAAGGCCACAATTAAGTCACCCTGAAGCCTTCTCTTCTCCAGACTGAACAATCCCAAACTGTCTAGTCTTTCCTCATAGGAGAGGTGCTCCACCCCTCTAATTATCCTGGCCCTTCTCTGGTAGGTCAAATGCCAAACACTGGTTCCATAAAAATGCATGCTTCAAATGCACTTCAGCAGATCTCCCGTCAATCAGTAGTTGTTTATCCCACATCAGTAGTAACCAAGAGGAACTGGATTTAATACTAAACTCTGTTTTGTACTGTGAAGATCTGCAGTGATTAGAACTTGATTTCCTCCTTTCACTCCTTTCAAGAACCCACTAGAACATTTTTTGCTTGTGTGTTAGGAGTTTTGAATTTTGTTAGGGTTTTTTGAGGGGCTTTTTTCTCTTAGGTGGGTTCACGGGCTGTTTGCTTGTTTTGTGGCTTTTTCGGGGACGTTTCTTTTTAAGTACTTCTTAATGCACAATTGCCATAAGGCCTAGCAAGTTCTAGTTAACTCACTGAAACAAGAAATTGTACCAACAAAACCTTAGGACCAACCAATGGACATTGTTCAGCCAGTACTGCCTACTGAGTTAAAGCTCAACCACCTTTTGCTATCAAGGCTAACAGGTAGAGGGGCAGAAGTGCAAAGGAGCTGCTGTAACAACTTGTAAACAGATTAAAATATGTAAATAAAGTTTGCATAAATCAGTTCTTAGTTTTCAGGTCTACAGCAGAAATGGCTAGAAGCAAGTATTTTCTTTTCTTTTTCTTTTTTTTTTTTAATTCAGAGCACTACATAAAATTTTTCTGCTGAAATGTAGGCCTTGTTTTATAACAAGCTACTTAAGACAATAATAATAAACTTTTACAAAGTGCACATTGTTGCCTTTATCTGACCTTTGTAGGTCCATCTTTAAATTTGCTAATGCAGTAGCAGGAAGAACAACAGTAAGGGAGGAGATTCTTGGCCACTCATGCCCTCCACTTCCCTGGGAATTCCTGAAGGCAGACTGTGCAAATCTGTGCTCTGTCCTGCTGCACAGGGGCTTCTTACAATGCATGTTGCCTGTAAATGCTGCATGGAGGTCACAAACTCTTCTGGCTTTTCAGTAGTTTCACAAACTCAAACACTTGTGGCAAGTGGCTACCCCTAACCCAGCTTCTGAATGAATGTAGCCATGCCAACATCATCTTCAGCCATCTGAAGACCTGATTCTGAAGACTTTTATGCACAAGGGCAACATTTCAACCTTAGAATTGAAGAACAATGTAAGAACTAAACCGTATCTGAAAGCAAGAAGTGCATTTGTCCATGCTACCTATACTGCCCAAACATTTTAGATCCCTTGTGACATTTCATCACCCAACATGGAAGACAGGTTTCACCAGAGCGTAACACACCTTCAAGGGGTTTTGCTTTTTTCTTTTACTGTGATGGGATTTTGAGATCTTAGATCGGACTGGGGGCCTTTGATTAGGAGGTAGAGAGAACACAGATTTGGAATCCAGTCTTAAGTAAACACAATAGTCCGAAACGTACCCCAGACTTACACAATAAGAGCCCATACCAAAACTTCACTGACCTGGTCAAACAGCTGTTTGCCTGTAGTGTTTGGCTGAATGGCAAACTCCAGCTCTGCATCCATAGTAACAACTCGAACATTGATCTAAGGAGAAAAACAAAAAGCATTGTTTAATATGTATTGAAAGTTATTTCTAGGTATTAACAGAGTACTTTGTGTACAATAGTCTCCACGCTTAGATGCACTACCCTCACATCTATAATATACACACTTAAGCCTCAATTAGAATTATGTTATCACATCAGCAAACTTAATTGGGGCACTCATTTTGCTGTCTTATCCAGATTGCTCTGCAGGTTTTTCTGCTCAATACAGGATTGGACTGATCTTCTGGTTAAACAAGAGGGCATTTTAGACTTGACCCTTTCCAGGCCTAAACCCTCTTGGACTAAAAGCTACTCCGAGTGCATAGCGTAGCTGCCTGCAGGCCATCCCTTGGATTACGAAAGGCCCTAATGACTAAATTAAATTTAAGACTTATAATTTAACTTCCATTTATATTAGAGCTGGAATTAATCTGAGGTTTTAAAGGCAAAAGGCTGCAGATTATTCTTACAAAGGAATCAGCATTAACCTGATAACCACTCATTCTTTCCCTCGCAAAAATCTACTCAGCACATAAAACCAGCAGTAATGGGTACTAAATGATACTAAAGGGCAAGAGTTCACTAAGCTCTTGCTGTCAGTGAAAAAACAACATAACCAGATTTACTGCAACAGCAGTAGACTGCAAGGCAGAGGCTACTTCTGAATGCAGAAGGCAAGAGTGTTTAATGACTAGAAAAAGTCTGTTAGCAGTTAATCAGGAGGCAAAAGCAGCAACTAAGCTTGCAGGGAATAGCACAAGGACCAGCAAAATGGCAAATCGCGGAAGGATTATCTCCAGCTGTTCTGACTACAGGAGACTGCATTGCTTGCAATATTATATGACTTCTCAAAAACCAAACAACCTCCCCCCCCCCAACAAATTAAAAAAACCCGAACTCGGATCATTGTGTAGTACAGTTCTACTAACAACTAGATTTGTAGCTTGGTATTTTAATGGAAAGAAAAAGTGGACATGTAAACACAAGGCCAGACAACAGGTAAGCTACAGACAGATGATATTTCATTACAATTTCCCAACATTTTGTAAGTGTCACGTTACAGAAAGACAGAGCTAGGAGACCAGGAGAGCCTGCTACTACATCTGAAGAGATGAGATGTAAGAGGCAGGAGAGGAATAGAATCACTCACAATACAAGGCTTTGACCTTCAGCAGTTCCCAGCCACTTAATTATGCATATTTAAACTCTAGGATAAATGTCAGCTGAAACAATGTTACATTTAACACAGAACTGTGAATAAAACAAGTTGCCCAGGCTAGTTTTAGTCAAATACATCAGACAATTTCGCACTCTCTTTTCAGCAAGACACTAAATGTCTAACCAACCTACTTCTTCAGGTAGACCTGGCAATGTTAGGTTAATGGTTGAACTTGATGACCTTAGACATCTTTTCCAAACTAAATGATTCTATGAAGGCATGAAGTATCTTCTAGCCTTTATAGAGTTGTTTCTTTCTCTCTCAGATGACAAAGAACCCTCTTACAGAGAGATGATTGAAGGCAGTTTCCAAGTTATGGAACCCCAGAACTGAACCAGAAAAGACAACTTAGTGCCCTTTCACTTTCAAGCTGTATCATTAGAGGAGTGTCCGTTAAATTAGGAATAAAAAAAAAATTTAAAGTCTCTAAATGTATATGAAAGAACAAGCAAGAGGGGAAAGGGAGTTCTTTGAAAACCTAACTACAGCATTTGCGATCCATAATGGAACGTGAAATTATGCTTAAGGTTTTCTTCCTTATGAACCAGGGGTTTCCCAAGCAGTGTTTCCAATGTAGGAAAGGAAAGGAAGTTCAGATATCAAATTCTCTGGAACAGCAAGGCTGCAATTCAAAGATGTGACCTTAAAAAACACCTGTTGCTTAATCCCTCTCAACAATAAATCCCTAATCATATTCTAATCCCTTTCTACCCACTTCAAGAAAACATATGCTCGTAATCTTCAGTTTTGTACTGTGCGAGCTATTTGTACTTCTGGCTGAAACACCACAGTGGATGTAAAATAAGTATCACTTTACAAACTGAAGAACTTTAAAGGATATGCTCCCTACTCCTTACCAGAAAACCTGCAAGATGCTGGCTGAGCACAGAATTCCAGGTGGTACCTAGTCTAGGGGAATATCTTGTATTACCTCAACCCTAAAAGTCTCTTCTGGATACACACCCCTTCCTGAAGGATCAGCTACACAGTGAGCTATTTAGTGCTAAAGCCACTTAGCTACTACATATTTTAAGAATTATTTTAGTATTAAGAGCCAAAATTGTAGTAATCTGCTTTTCCATTTCAATCCTGTAAAGCCAGAAGCATGCAGGAACATGACTACTTGGTTATCCGAAAAGCTTTCAAGGACACTTGGGGCATGTGGTAAAGGTTAACTTCTCTGTTCATAAAGGACTGCATAACCAGCAGGAAAAAGAAGAATTCCATGGTATGCCCTCAGACAAACTGTTAGCCACGTGACAGGCAGAGCAAGAAGAGACAGGGCCTCAAGCATCTGTCCCTTCGATGAGTTGATGACTGCCTGTGAAAATCCTTTGAGTCTCCTTCCTGCCATATTAAGTCCTATTGCTTCTCATCTCCAAACCTTAGCCTTGATTTCAAGCAGAAAGTAATGGCTTTGACAGTGTTCTAAAGGGATGACCTACAACCACTCCACACAAGCTTTTAGCCACAGAGAAGCTGGTAGTAAAGCAGGCAAACAGAGCCTAACCCACCTGAAACTCTGGTTTACACAGGTTTAGACAGTCTGAAGAAACCGTGATGCCTGTTACACTGAGAGATGATCAGTTTGGCATTCATTCAGCTCAGACCACACGAAACTCCCCATGGCTCCCAGACGATTAAATCAACACCCAAGGTGCTAACCAATTCAAGGTATAGTTGGGGAGGAAAGCAGGGAACAAATCACCCTAATTTCCATGAGTAACAAAAGGAGCAAGACAGTTAAGACAATTTTCACAAGTGAAATTCTGCTCACCCTGTGTAGGCAAGGCAGGTCATTTGTAAAGGTCCCTATCAAATCCTGGCAGTAACCCAGGACAAAGTTGAAGCCATAACCAAAATGAAAACAGTTTCTAATTTTTTTAAAGCATAGATGTGTGGAGGGGGGAGAAGAGCACATGGCTGTTATACATGAAATAAGGGTTTATATTAAAAAATATGTGCATAGCATGCTAAAAATCCTAGACAGTAAGATGTAACTTTCTTCTCGATAGGCCAGTGTTACAACACTTTATAATTCTGGAGATTGAAACTAGATGATCTTTAGGGTTCCTTCCAACTGTAACCATTCCATGATTTTATGATTAAACTTTCATGTCCAAGACTAACATACTTAAAATGACAAATGGGGCCTTAGAAGGTTTGCTTGTGCATACAAAAACACTACAGGACACCAGTTTTTCCTCTTCCCCTGCCTTATGATACATAGAACTTGTAACAAATTGGATCCAGGGGGGAAAAAGCATGCTGTTGAAGAGGCAATGCCATTTGCATTAAAAGGAAAAACTCTCCATAAATAGTAAGACTCAACAGAAGCCGCAGAACTTAGTACACTTAAAGACTGAACACCAGTTCCATGACTTCAGACTGTAATACGTCAGCTACACTACCAACTGGAACAAGAGAAGAAAAGTAAGATGAAAGACAGAACTAGAGAGAACTACAGAATGCAGTTTAACTAGAAGTTACAGTAGTTAGAACGGAATCTTCTGTGCTTTAGCAATGCCCTTAAGTCATGCATGTGTTCTTACTTCTTTTGTTGTTGCTAAGACAACATCTCTTCTAACACTAAGTCAGCAGATCAATCTATGGGACAGGGCAGCCTTTCGGATTCCATGGACATTACTAGAGTATCCAACTTGGAAAATTAAAGTGCCATTTGAGAAAAAATTCTGTCTCTTAAGGAGGCTACACTCTGTCAACCGGCTGAGTGGCAACATGCCTGGGGAAGATCCTTAGATCTTAGATCCTTAGACTTAGATAGGAACCCAAGATGATGTTGCCTCTTCAATCCCGTCCTTTCAAAAAGGCCCAGTTTCCAGGTGTGTTGGACACCCCGCATGCACAAGTAGGGATTTTTTTCTAATGTCTGACTCCTGAGCCCGTTGGTTCAGAATCTGTCTCTGGCTGCAGACAATATGGTATTTTTGAAGTTACCCATCCGTCTCCCAGTATGCAGCTCCACTGAAAAACATCCTACACTGAAGGGGAAAGGGAAGGCAGAAGAGAAAAAAAACTCCACAGTTCTCTCGTACACTAAGCCATCGTGAATATTTTGCACTCTGATGCATGTAATCTAATAACCCTGAAGTTCACTTGCATAATAAAACAGTTCAGTGAAACCATGAAGTTGTGCGAGTCATTTAAAAGACCACACCATTTATTTTCAGTGAATACATAAGATAGGGGGCAGTAAATACCAACTTTTACCCTTAAACACAGGATAAACTGGTCCTTAACCATGTTGCTTAGTATCATTAGGCAGTTCTAAATGCCTCAGACAATTATCAGGAATGTTTTCTTCCCCTTTCCAAGGAGGGATAAAGACCAGTCTCTTAAATAGCAGGTTTGCAAGTGCAAATGCTAGTGACATATCTTTCCAAGTGGTGGCAATTAGCAGTATCACAGTGGAGCACCCTAGATAGACGTGCCATCTTTCTTCAGTCACTGGATGTCTGGCAATCCCAGGCGAGTTGCTAGTTACATGTAAGCAGATCAACCACATTTTAAGTGTTGTACCTGCACAGCACGTACTAAGAGAATCGTCATGCAGGGCTGTTAAGCTTTCTCACACATACACAAACAGAATGTATGCATATGGACACACTTGTGCTGAGAGAAAACGGGAGTCTGAACAAATAAGAGAACGCTGTGTTATTAATGATATTATTAAGAAAGCGGCAGCATTAAGCTTGCATCCTCACTTCTGCAGGTCTACTCTTCCACCACACAAGCAAAAACTATTATTGGAATAAATAACAGGCAAGCTCCTTGGCCTGGGCTGCAATGCATCTGCATGGACAAAGTAATCTCATTTTGACCTTAGCAACCAGAGCTGTTCAGAGACGCGCGTAGTGATTAAGTATCTGGTAATAGGAAAAACAACTTCATGTAGCAGCATCAGAAGGGCACTGAAACTGCTCTCTATTCTTCCACATTCCATTCAGTAGAGTTCATTGGTTCCAGGTCCAACAACAAAAAATATTAATGGAGTAACTGTAGTCCCAGCTCCTGGAAACTATTTTCAGAAAATTTTCAGCTTTGTCTAGGGAAAAAATTCCTAGAGGCTCCAGAGCTCAGAGCTGACCTGCTAACACTTCAGTGTCTACATTCTTGTCCTCTGCAAGTTATTCCAATCAACAGATTCAAGTCAACAGTTCAGGAAGTGCAGAGAAGAGAAGACAACTCAGAGGGTAACTAGCATGAAATGCAGAAATATTAGTTCAATTTATAATATTGTTCTTCAGTATTTATGAACACCAACATGCCAAGAACACACTTGGAGCCAATTCTGTTTCTTCTCTGACAGAGTGATCTGCCTAATGGATCAAGCATCACCTAGTAACATATTTGATGTTGTACGCCTAACCTATGTCATATGGGACCACAAATCTGAGCCATGTGAAATTACAACCAAACAAGTTGTGTACCTACATTCTCCACAGCTTCGTTCAAAACAGGGAACAATGCCAAGCAAATGGTAATTTCTATTCTATTCACTGCTGCATGATTGCCAAAGCGCAACTTCTCTCCCATTTGGGCTCAGCACCTTTATCTTGCTGGAACTACTGCAGCAACATGTATTCTGACCTTCTCATGTCAGGCCAAGGTCTTGAAAATGGGATGCGAGTGTGGTGGGATTGAGGAAGTAAGAAAACAAAATTAAGCATTCTCACACTCCCTGGAGACAGAGAACACTTACACATTCACAAACAGCACCTAGTTAAGTACAAATAAGAAACTCTTTTGGAGGACAGGGCTGGAATTCAAAGATCTTGGCAGGTCTGAAAAATAGTTACAGGTGTTACACTTGGAGAGGTGAGAATGGACCAGAGGAGATGAACAAATTACAAGCTTGCAAACAATAGCTCTACAGCAGAACTGTAGACAAGGATGTGGTCTATTATAATCCCCAGAAAAATACCACATTTCCTGGTCTGATGCTATTACACAGAAGGGAAAACTACATTCTTCAGTGCATTTGTCACCGGAAGCATTACAAAAGGTGACTATTCTGTTCTGCTTGCCTGATGACTTGCTGGTTTGGAATGCTGTCACCCAGATATGAATGCTTCTTTTGGAAGACGGCAAGTTAATCAAGGGAAGTCTGCACTAATCTGCAGGGTTGGTTGTGGGTTGGGGTTTCTTATGTCTGGGTTTTTTTGTTTGTGGGGGTTTCACTAGTTTCAAACGGGATTTGATTTTCTGAGCACATCACTGATCTCTTTCAAATGGGACCTGTCTAAAGCATGATGGCAACTTTTAAGCCCATATGGACAAAAACAGGGGGAAAAAATTCTGAAAAAAACATAGAACCCACCAAAAAACCCCCAGCTTCTTATTGCAAACTTGGTAACACAAAAAGAAACAATAATTGCTGGAGTGGTAAGATATTAGGATACTATATAACCACCGCCATCCAGCCTTGACGCAACACAGGTTGGAGTCCTCTCCGGTGCTACATTTTCATGATTTAAAGGGTCTCCAAGAAGCTAAAACAAGAAGGCAAATGACAGACCCACCCTTCATCTTCTGCGGGAAGGAGAATCTGATTACTATGAGAGTGGGAAAGCGATGTAGAGCAAAACACCGAAGAAAGCCTTTCACATGCTGGTCCCCTGCTCCCAGGACAGAATCTTTTGCACGCTACCTGCCCAACACCTCGCATTTCAGAGAGGGCAGCGGCAGCACAGCGCAACAGTCATGAGCCTCGCCTTGCACACTGCAGAACGCAGTTTGCTGACAAGGAAGAAAACAGCCTCATCAGTTCACAAAACATGAATAGGGGACGGCCTCATTTGCGTCCCCTTGGCTGACAAGGCAAGCTCATTGCACCCATTTGACTGACCCAGTTGTCAGCATACCGCGTTAAATCGAAAAGACCCGCCTGTGAACTGAAGGATGAGTTCCATTTCAGCTCTCATTGTGTTAAACATTGCTTCCTCATTGCAAATAAATGGGAACATTAAGACACGTTCCAATGGAATTCCTCTGAGTCTATGAAGCAGTTAGGTATTGCTGCATCTGCAACAAGTAAAATTAGAGCTCAGTAGGCTGGTCTTTGTTCCTTAAAGCCTTGCTCACCTTCCCAGGAGACGGTGAAATACCACTGGGGGTAAATACAGTTGTATATAATAATCTATAAGCTAGTAGTTACTTTAAAATTGTCCAGCATGATTGTTAGCCTTAACTACTAGTCAACTTTAATGCAACAGCTCATACAACCATATTTTTGGGGCATACTAATCTCCTCAGTATTTAAGGAGCAATAACTATATCAGCTACACTTAACCGAAATTTTTTAAGTTTACTCAAGGCAATAGTAGGCCAAGTATTTGCTGCTCTCATGCATAGTGAAAAAGATTTACAACATCTTCCACAGCAGTTTTTCTGAAGAGAAATAAAGTACTTTGAAGGGAAGCCAAGAATACTTTTAAAATGAAATCTGAAAGCTATCTCCTGGATGGAGTGGGGGGACTGATGAGGGCAGGAAAACCTTGAATACCCAGATCTGGGGAGTCATCCAGAAATTCCAGTTTTAACAAAGTGGGTTGAATTTTCAGAATAAACACCCCCCTCCCTGCTGGCACACACAAACAGGTCACAAGAAACCCAAAAGAAGAGTTTGGTTTTGCAGCCAGGTCACTTGAGTCTTCTTTGTAAGAGAGCATGAAACTTTCCTTATAATTAAACATGAAGATAATAATAGAATGCAAATTCAACCTTTTTTTATGTTTAAATGTGCAGAAGATGCCATATTAAATTACATGCCTATCTCAGTTCCCTTAATGAAAGCCTGATATCTCTTCTGTCAGCATGTAATAACTGCATAGTAGGCATCTGTGTGAAAAGTCAAGAAGCAGCCACGGCTGTAATTCAGTTTGTTATCTTAAGTCAAGCAATAATGCTCTGCATGCTAGAAGATCATGAATATTTCATGCAGGTGTGGCTAGCACAGGTGACAACTGCATCTATGACAGCCCTGGCTCCCAAATGTCTAGGCCACAGCATTCTCCACCTCTGGTCAGCTCTGTACAGTTAACAGTAGCTGCTCAGTGAAACAGTAAAACCAAGCAAGTACTCTTGACAGAGAAAAATCTTCACCTACTTAGGTTTCCCCCAGCTTAAGTTCCTTCCTAAAAAGCAAGATGCACCATTCTGTCTAGAGTTAGGAAGAAGCTGAAAAACTGACCTTTTAAAAATTCTAAAATTCACATTTTTAAAAAGGTAAAATTACCTAGGGACGGCCCTATGTTCTGGCAAGACAAAGCAATGCAGTGCAAGTCTGAAAGGCCTCAGGATATTGCCCTTGAACAAAGCCCCATACTCTTTGTGAGGCCAGGTGTTATTCATGCAAAACACTTGCCCTCACTCTGTGCGAGAGATGTAAGAATGGTTTACTTTGAACGCAGAGGATGCTAGGAAGAAGCAGGAGTGTTTACAATGTTTCATTGAAATATATTAACATTCACTTTAAAGACTCTCTGATGCTGTATAATGCTCTATTTGCATTTTCAGAATATGTGTGTACAAGCAGCAGTCTGTTCTTTAGAGGAGGAACACACAGCCAGTGACAACAGGCTCAACGTAGCACCACTGACTGGATGTGCCATTTGCCCTCAATGGATGTTGGGATGGATTTAGGAACACAGACTGCAGCAACAATAGATCCTTTGTACATAAAGGATAAATACAGGGGGAAGCTGGAGGCCACTGGATCAAACTCCTTCATACACAGCCTGTTTTATCATGACAGCTGTTGCATCTAATTAAACATAATAAAGTTGCGAGACTAAGGCTTTACACATGAAGTTTAAAGCAAGCCCCACAACCAATCCTCAAAAAAGGTTTATCTCAAGAAGTTGCTCAGAATCCAGAACGAATCAGATCTTTTGCTGTCTTCCATCAGAAACATCAGCACGGAGCCAAGTGCAGAAAATAAAGGGGTTTGAGATCTCAAATTTTAATATCGTTTCAGAGTCTTCTAAACAACATCTCAAATATTCACACATCAGCTACTAAGGCAATCCTCTCAAGGTAAAACAAAAACCAAACTGAACGTGTTATAGTCCTGATGCAGAACACAAACATCATTTCCTACCTCTGCTTGGCTTTTTTCACTTGGAAGTGAAAGGCACATCACTATTTCCGCAAAAGCTGAACTCCACAGTACCAAGTCACAACAAGCAGGGGCAGGGTCTGAAGGTATGAATAATCTAAATAAAAGCCATAATAACCTCAGAGCTTCCCCTGAATCTGAGCACCAATACTGGTGCCTAATATTCCAGTGCTTATGCAGAGATGTGTTCCAGAGGGCAATGCGCATGGAGAACCCTAAGCCATTACAAAGAGCCAAATGCCTAACGGCAACTCACCTACCTGGAGACCAGGCAACAACACAGCACTCAACGCTTTCAACAGACCTCATGTGAACTGTCCTAGGACAAGGCTGTTCTTCCGGGGTGGAAGAGCAGCACACGTTACATTGGAGCAGGGTGGGCTGTGTGAACACAAGGAGCATCTATGACTTACTCTGTCACAGGATTGCGACCTGAGACTTTAAGGCATACATGACACAACTGCTGAAGAAATGTTCTCAGTAACTGTACTCTTCACTGATGGAGACATCACAGGATGCAATGCAGTATTTTCATCAGATGTGAACTGGATGAAGCTCAAGGATGTTCAAATAATTACCATGCAAGCACTGACTAAGCTAGCTAGGACTTCTCAGTTTGGAAGAAAATTAACTGAGGTTAGGACATAGGAGCATATAAATTCTTGAGTTCCACGAACAGGGTAAAGAAGGAATGTATGTTCATTGCTCTACCAACAGAGTAACTACAGGGCATCAACACTAGGAAAAAGAAAAAAAAATAAAATCAAGTAGCACTCTAGCAAGGAGTTTTGTAGATAGCTTTCCAAACAACATGAAGGTTATCTAGGACAGCCTTTGTTAAAGCATACTGTGAATATGGAGCTGGAGTTCACATGGTTTCAAGGGGAGACCGGACACGTTCACAGAAATCCATTTAGTAACTCATTATATAGGACCTTTCAACCTCCAGTGCTTCAGAGGAAAGCAATAGTGCGTATCTTTGAAATACTCTTCCTCAGGCATCAGCTTTTGGCCAACATCAGAGGTGTAATACTAGGCTACAAGGGCTTTCTGCCTGACCTACAAGGGCAGCCATGTTCTTACAAACATCAAAGTGCAAAAGGAAAATGAATTCCACTTACTTAAGGAGAAATAGCAGTGTAACAAGTCACACAAGGCCCGGCAGTGACATATGTTCATTTTGCATTCTAGATACAAATCCATTTGTCAGAGAGGGATTTTTTTGGTTTGATATCCCACCCTTCTGTTTCACCTAATCCATATCAGCCTCTTTCATCTTACCTCATGGACTTCAGTGGAGCATACCAAGTGGCATTTGTGAAATTTATGAGTGGGATTATGCGATGTGATCACTTCTGATAGTTTGATAACCTGATCTACGTGAAATACGCTACAGCGCTTCCACTTCCCTATGAGGTATTTCAAACAGTATGCAACAGGTACTGTAATAAACTGTTTTACTTTTTTTTGTTCGTAAAGAATTTATGCATAGCTAGTATGTTGTAAAGATAAGGATCCCCTTTCCTGAGGGAGCTATTTAACAGACAGCCTGAATAACAAACACCAGTGATAAACGATGGATCCTAGAGACACAAGTATCTAACAGATAAGACACGGATTGATAAACGATATCGGAGTATCCCGGGCTATCATGTAGGAGGACATCTGCCTTCATTCCAAGACCCCCCTCCAGCCCAGAGCTCCGGTCACCTGAGACGCCTGCACAGCCCGGCGGGAAGGATACACACCGTATAAAAAGAGAAAGGGAGAATCCTTCGGCACGGGTCGACGGCGAAATATACTTTCCCTCACCCGTCCAGCGCTGTTTCTGTTTATCTATTTACTAATAAAATTATTATACTTATTATAAATTGGCCTCTTTAAGTTCTCCAGTATCGTGCTAACTTATAACAATATATATTTGTGCAGGCCTCTACATGATTTAGCTATTTCTCTCCTATGCAGTTTAGTGATGATGAATGAATGAAGGTTGGCACAGTAACTCACTTCCCTGTTCTCTTCTGTACTGTTATGATAACGTATTTTCACTCAGTATTATGCAGAAAAGATTAAACAAAAAGATTAACAAAATAGAGTGACATCTATAGAGTAAAATTTTGCTGAACTAAATTACTTCGGAGTGAAAAAAATCCTAAAAAGTGTATATAATGAATACATATGAGATAGCAACTTTTTAATTTCACAGTGCTCACAAGGAGCCAAGGAATGCAATCACTCAATCACTGAGTCTGGCATCTAAGGGATACTCCTCTAAGTGGCTCTATTTAGACTGGTAATGTGATAGAGGGAGTTATTAAAGAGTATGAGGAATAAAAGAAGAACGTGATTGTTGATTTTGTGGTGTTAAAAAAGTACACCTGAAGCCTACTCTGGTGAAAATATTACAAAGTGTACAAAGTAGTTATTACTTTCTGCATTACTTTTCTACTTCTTTCTCTTAGTAAAACAGCAGCGCTGCTCCTCCTGGAATAGGAAGTTAAAGGGAGATATGCAGGCTGCTTGGAATAAGCTGTAATTAGTAAAAAGGCTGTTTCTGATTGGGGGAAGGAATTGCATTCAAACTTGAAGTATTTCTTAAATATGCTACTGCTGAAATATTTACCCTTACACATCATTTTCTTGTAAAGCAAAGTGATGAACAGGACCTTAGGTCCAGCTCAGTTGTTGACTGTTCAGTAGCACGTATGACATCAGCCAGATAGTTTTAATCTGCTTTGCACTGAAGAAGTCAGTCTGCCTCAAATGTTTTTCTTGCCATTACAAGTGGAAGAGATTTTGTCATTTCAACTTTAGTCTTTTGAGCACTTTTCCTTAAACAGGGGAAAATGTAATATAGATTTTTTTTAAACAGCTTTATGCACGTATGTTTATTTTGTGGTCTACCTCATAATCATCTGTGAGCCTTCCTTTCATTCATAGTCACTTCCTCTTTCCGTTTGCAAATCCTTGCCATCATTGATGTGACTTCAGCAATTACTGTCTCACATGTAATGTTGTGGGAAATTGTATATTTTAAATTGTCTTTAATTGTAGTCTAAATGCTGGAAGTAGGTCAGGGAAACCGACAGTTGTAGACCGTGGCTAGGCCCAACAGCACAGGGACATCTTTCTGATGAGCTTACCGCTGCCTAAGACACTAGTGTTTGCTCCCCTTGCTCTGTAAATCCTTAGGTTTTTTCAGCAGATAGAGCCTTCCATGAAGGCCAACCATATCCTGAGCTGCATCAAAAGCAGCATGGCCAGCAGGTTGAGGGAGGGGATTCTGCCCCTTGGCTCTGCTCTGGCCCCACCTGCAGTTTTCCATCCAGCTCTGGGGTCCCCAGTTCAGGAAAGACATTGACCTGTTGGAGCAAGTCCAGAGGAGGGCCACAAAAATGATCAGAGGGCTGCAGCACTTCTTCTGTGAAGAAAGGCTAAGAACACTGGGGCTGTTCAGCCTGGAGAAGAGAAGGTTCCAGGGAAAAGTTATTGCAGCCTTCCAGTACCTAAAGGTTGTAAAAAGGATGGGGACACGCTTTTTAGCAAAAACAGCTTTTTAAGCAACAGGACAATGGTTTTAAATGAGGGTACCCTTAGACTAGATACAAGGAAGACGATCTTCACAATGATGGTGAGACAGAGATGGTTGCCCAGAGAGGTGGTGGATGCCCCAGCCCTGGAAACATTCAAGGTCAGATTGGGATGGGGCTCTGAGCAACGTGATCTAGCTGAAAATGTCCCTGCTCATTGCAGGGGGTTGGACTAGATGACCTTCAAGGTCCTTTTCAACCCAAGCTGTTCTATGATTCTATATCTTTACATCTGCTGGCTGTAAGACTTCTTTTCGCTGTAGCTTTTCAGGCCCCTATAATTTGAGAAGTACAGAGAAAACACGTGTTCTCTCCTTACTAACAGCCTGCTAAAAGCAAGAGGAGTATTTACCACGCGGCTGTGCCTGTGGTGGAGCCCGTCACGACCGGGTCGCAGCTCAGCCCGGCCCCGGAGCTTGGCCGAGTGGTCCATTAGGACTGCCAGAAGGGCGCGGAGCCGGTGACACCCACCGCCGGCGGCTTTCCCAAGGCTTTCCGGGGCCTCCATCCGCCCCAGCGGCGAGCGGCGCGGCCTGCCGCCCCCATGGCGGCGCTGGGGGCCGGGTGAGGGCCGGGCCGGGCCGGGCCGG
>JAWMRA010000113.1:53640312-53673769 GCA_035584735.1 Pseudotriccus pelzelni | reverse complement strand
TTTACTAATAAAATTATTATACTTATTATAAATTGGCCTCTTTAAGTTCTCCAGTATCGTGCTAACTTATAACAGGTACTATTTGCTCCCAGATAAAGGTAGGGCATCGCAAGTCCTGGAATGTCACCTAAGCAACAAAAATATTACTCTTGAGAAATCACAGATAATGAAGGAAAAGCGATTCCAAGGATCAGCTAAACATCCCTTCCTAGCCCCTAAAATAGTTTAAGGGCTTCTGAGATGCAACTCTTCACAGGCCCCTCAACATAGAAGTGTGATGGCAAACAAATACACAGCAGTGGTTCCCAAAGTCCCTGAGCACAGTGGGGGTAGAAAAAGTACTTTTCAAGAGTTTGCCTGCACAGCTATGTCAGTTGTTAGGGAGTAAAAACTATTCTTTCCCACACTGAGATCACCTAATATCAATTACACAAATCCACCTACCAATTCACACCACTGTGCACAATCACTTATCTCTACAAAGACAAAAATTTAAGCAAGCTAAGTGTATTCCAACTAGGTATTAAAGAACAACTTTAGCTCCCTTAAATAACTCTGAAGCCCAGATCTTACAGCACAGATTTTGAAGTCACCTACTGGGCTACACAGGCTACATTCAGGCGTGCCTGGGTACAAAGAGTGAAATTCTGTCATCCCTAATTCTTCAGGTAGCAGGCAGTTCACAGATCTACCCTTCACATCTGCAGAGCAGTGATCTCTAGGCAGAACCGAGCTGCTCTAGGGCCATTTCATAAGCCTGCTCAAGACTTAGCAACTGGGCTGCCATCCACTCACCCTCAGAAAAAAACACAACTTTTCTCACACACATTTCACATTGAGGTTAAAACAAAACACGGACATTTTCATGCAAGAACAAGAGAGGAAGAGACGGTCATAGTGACACCTCTGAGTTTTACACAACAGCTACAGCACTTGCTCATGACAGAAAGGGAGAATTAAATGTCCACAAACCCTCTCTCAAACAGGGCAATCCCACTCTCCTTTCCCAAAGATAGCAGAAGGCTACAGGCCTTGTATAGGGCTGCCAGTACCTTTCCTACAGAGCCTACACAGTAGGTAGCCAAAAACAATTCCGTTGTCTTCAAGCAACAGTTTCTCTTGCTTATTCAGATAGAAGATAAGAGTCCTGCAAGTTAATTCTTAGACTCTGGATTTTTACTTTAATTGACAACTGTTAGTATCAGGTGCTCATCAGCCCCAGCTGAGCACATGGCTGCTACACATGCTCTCTCAAAGATGAGAGCAGCTGCAGAGAAGGCAGGTGAATTTCCCCCACAATGAAGAAGGAACTAGAAAGAGAAACAAAATCTGGATCTGAGCAGATGAGCAATATGGAGGCAATATGGTTAGCTGTTGCACTGAGCTATGCCTTGTTTCCAGCCCCATGTAGCAACAATTTTCTTCTCTCCTAGGGGGAAGGATCCCATGCACTGCTCAGTAAAAGCCAGAGATTTCTGTTGCTTCTGCAAAGAGCTGTACTTCTGGGCTCACAGGCTAAATGTTATCAATGGCAGAAACCAGGCTTCAAAGCAAGCACACAACGCAGCTGAAGTACATTACTTAACACAGTGTGCAGCGTGGTTCAGTGATCTTGAGCAGCCTTGCCTTCCATCAAGGTCAATCGAGTGATTATGGGATTTACAGTGCACATAAAGCTCTTTGGGCACAGTGTGCCAAACAAGAACTACACCGATGCGGGAATCTTCAGTGGTCATCAAGAAGTCTTATTCTCAAAAAGTCCTGACATAACTACAGCTGTTTTTCACGGATAAAGGAAGATGTTCATGTGGGTGGAGGGAGGGAGCAGAACAGGAAGGCTTATCTCCCCCCTTTGCTCTTTAAGAAGGCTAAGAAATTCTTTAAGTAGTGACTAACATAACACTTAACACCCTTGATTTCTCTGCAGCAGCTAACACCCCAGAACAAACAGCCCTCGGAAATGCTTACTCAGATCGTGCAGTAAATAACGTTTTTGGCAAAACTGTGAACTCATTCTTTTATAACTTTAGTCATCTGTCAACTACTCCCCAAATTTACTACTCAGAATCCTCCACCTTTCTTTCGCAGCAGTGAGTGGGAGTTCTTACTTTGGCAAATGGAAGCTTCCTTAGGTTTCCACTTTGTGCCAAACTTACTATTCATCTCTTGGTAACAAGTACACCACATACTGTATCACCCAATGTACCGCAATTCATGCCTACAAGGGTAATATTTTATTTTTGACTAAATCTATAGCTGCCCATAAGTTAAGAGTATTTCAATTAATTATGAGCACTTAAGGATATGAAAAAGTATTTTTACTTCAGTCTAGTTATAGCAATCTGCTGTGAACAGCACTAAACCACTAGGTGTAATTAAAGGACACAGTCAAGAATAAATTGGGAAGATCTGGGAACAATTATTAATTATTTATATTTAGAAGTAAATTCCTGTCACTACACTCACATATTTTTTGGTCTGGCTTATTGAAAACTTGTTGAATTTTAATGCCATATCTGTTCACAGACAGATAAAGGTTTGGCAGAAGACTTGCATGCTGCCTTCAAGTTCTTTTTTCAGAATACATGCATATTCAACATCAAACAGATATGGAGGGCTTGTCTAACCACTTAATGTCTAGCACACACTAGCACATGATTGCAACACAGAGTTGGGAAAAACCTTTTGAGACATCAGTTCCAGTTCCACACTCCTACAGGCACTAGCACTCAACTGTGTCCTTGTCAAATTTTATCTTAAGGGATGTTAGGTCTTGGAATAATCTTCTAATATGATCAACAAGGAAGGAGAAAAAAAAAATCCTACCCACCCACAAAAAACCCCACCGCATTTAAAACCTTAACTGCTCTAAGGTTTTAAAGTCCCTAAACACACAAATTATGTTTAAAGCAATTCTTCCTCCTCTCTGGCATTTAAAGACCTTACACTTTACACAGGTGAAGGAAAAGGTAACTCCTTAAATTCTACCAGGCTAAACTAATCAAGTACCCTCTTATCATGAGGTGGCTTTCTGCCTCTGATCATCCTAAAACCCTTCCCTAGGTACTGCTTTGAATTTGTCTGTCCTGGACACAGGCAAGTGTAACCTACACTCAAAGAAAGATCTCACTAGTGCGTTCTATTAATGCTTTCTGTTAGAGACACCCTGTGCATTGCAGATGACATGGACAATAGAACAATCATTCTAGCACTGACTAATCCATCTCCTATCCTATTTAGTGAGGGACCTTCTTTCTCCATTCCTCCAAGTTTAACTGTTGCAGTGGGACTTTATTATCCCTGTCCTTCAACGCCCTTTACATATTGGCCCTCTGCATCAATAACACCTTCCCCTCAACAGCACGGCATTACCAGATTTCATTGTTCAGCTTCCTGAACATGGGCCCTTAATAAAGGTATTAAAAATCGGTGCCTCAGAATATTATTCATTTATATTTTCTCTTTAGCACCAGAAGGTGTTAGACTGCATTCACTGCTGTCTTCTCTTAACACAGTTTTATACACATGCATACAAGTATTAGAAGTTCTTGTATGACACTACGTCAATCAAACGCTCTGCTGCAAAGCTCACTCAATTTCTTGTGAAGCTCTAAGTCTTTTTACTCCCAAGAGGAAACAAAACGAACAAGCAAACAAACAAGCAGAAAAGAAAAAATCTGCCTTCAATGAAGTAACCAAGAATGTTGGTAGGTCAGATCAAATTAACAGCTCTATAGACCAGAGATCACATTTCCTCCTCCTTCGGTAAGTACTGTTCATTAGCCCGCAGCCATGCTGTTCTAACCACAATTTATTAGATTGGTTTGTTTTGCGAAAGGATATATTTCACCTAAAACACCATCCATTCAATGAGTCAAACCGAAGTAAACTAGCACCATGAATCTAGGAAAATGCAGATAGCACACAGACACTCCAGTGATGAAAGGATGCAAGGCTGAGCAAGTAAGTTTATGTAGCATTTCACTTGTTTCCTGATAACACTGCAAGATTTGGATTAGATGTCATCTTTTGCATTTCCTTACGTAATAATTCACTACCTGTAAAACCTAACGCACCTCTGCACAGACTAGGTGGAAATCATGTATCTGAACTGCCTATGAATCCCAGCCATAAACCCTTATGAACTGGGTACAAGTTATATATTTACATCTTATCTTGGAGAGATTTTATTACTTTGTAACTGTTACACACAGCAGAACGTCTGTGTTAAATTATATATTAACACGTGTCTATATTAACAAATATACTCATTTCAGAATTATTTTCTGGACTGTTACTAAATTTTATTTTGATCACGGTAAGCACGCATCAGATACAACTAATTGTGACCAAATGTTACCACAGAGTCGGGAATATAGTTGGCTTTCTGGCACTTTACTTTGGTACACAATTAAAATATAAAATCACTACCGTTCTAGTGTTAATGGACTTTCTATTTGTATACTGTGAAATAATAACTTACAAACATGATCCATGGGCTCTGTGCGTGCATGCATAATTTTTGTTAAAAAAATGGTTTCATATAAAGGTTTAGCTTAGTGGGTTGGGGGGAGGAGCAGTGAGGAGGAGGTGTTGCCAAAATTTTGCTTTCTGTCATCTTAACCTTTACTTGTAAACAACTGATGACCAGTGTGTCAGACTTCACACACAACAGCATGAAGTCTGCTAAGCAACATCTTATTTACAAATGCCATGCAGACAAGACACATGCAAACAAGCACAGGTAATAAATATTTAGCACCTCTGTCAAATACCCATCAAAAACTAAAACTGCTTCCCAAGAGGTCATGCTATCATTCCTCACACATGCCAAAGGCTGTTGTCACATTTGTCCTGAACACAGTTCTGCCTCTGGAGTGACAGCTTTACATCCTCTCTCCATGCAAACTGACACAAATCCTATTTAGCTGTATTAAGATCAAATGAGCTGAGTTGGGAAGGATCCAAATCCAGTCTCAGTCTGAGGCAGTCAGACCAAACAGTATTTTACTAAAATAACCTCTGCAAAATTCCACTTTTTCCTTTACAGTATGGTGTCAGTTAGCCCTACTGAACAACAGATTAAATAACAATAATAATAATAAAAAGCTTATATTGTGCAAACTATTGACACAGTCTTGTCCATAAATCCCAGCCAGTAGGTCATGTCTCAGAAATCATTAGACTACCATTGCCTTCCCCAGTGGAAGGTGATCTACACCATCCAGCTTTGTTATTCACTGGCTAGTCAGCCAAGACACAAAGAAAAATTACCACCTATGAGAGAATACAAACATAGCCATGTCAAGCAAACAGATAAACACAGCTGTATTATTTTTTTAAGAGATTAAAGAGTTTTTCTACACCTATCCATGGCTTCCAGCGTGGCTTAGTCCTAAACCAGGATTTCAGATTATTCTAACCAGGATATTTCGAGAAAGCACTCTGTAATTAGCAAACAGCTAATAAGGCAAAGAGAGATTATTCACACACAACCTTTTATATCAATGCTTTGTAAATTATGCATTTGCTTCCCCAGTTACAGAAGGGTCCTTTCAGTATGCTTTATTATATGCAGCAATATATCAACTCCTACTGATGAAATACAAGGAGACTGAAGGTTTTTCAGTTCTCAAAAGGACTGAACACCATTTGGTATGGGTTTTTTTGGATAGGTTTACAGAAATTGCAATGTAAGTTAACCTAAGCATTTTAGGGGGGAAAAAAAGAGGAAAAAAAAAAGAAGGAAAAAAAAAGTTCAAGTTTGATGTTACAATTTTAAAACATTACTTGCTTATTACTTTAAAGATATGCTTGTTTACTCTTATTTCATATTTCATTTATGTGAGCTCATACATAAGCCCTTCACTGCATTGCATTTTAAGAAATATTGCCTCTATTAAAACAGATAGCGATAGTGAGAACAATCTGTTCTGATTATGCTCTTCAAAGTTCAAAAGTGCGTCTGGTCCAATGACTGCTCAAAGCTCTGCATTAGGCAGTTGGTTCCCCAAGGGAATTACCGTTTCTAACTGGCACAGTAGCAGCAGACTTTAAAATAAAACAAGCAAAAAACCGACTAGAAGGCCGGAGGGGGGAGGCGTCGAGCAGGTGGTGGCGTCAACAGAAAGAAGGGGGAATGAAAAAGGCAAGTCCGTACAAAAAAAAAAAAAAAAAAAAAAAAGAGGGAGAGAGAGAAACAGACACAAAAGAAGAAACAGGTATTTGATAATGATTGGTAAAGACCTCTATGGAGAACTGTGTTAGGAGTCCCTAGCGTTTAGTTTTAAGACAACAAAACAAGGAGGAAACAAGGTTTCTCCTATATGTACAGACGGACACACGTTTCCTGTAGAGAAATGCACAGGCCATGCGCATACTAAATGGAAGCCAGCGCAGTTTTGCCACCCTCTCGTTAGGCGGGAGTGTGATGAAAGCTCCTCTTTTGAGAGTTGCTGGGGAGTTCTGTGTGTCGCTAGCACGGCAGCGCTACAGAAGACGGAGCAATCCACCGCCTGATCTATGGAGCACAGCTCCCAAAGCTCCATCCCCCCCAGTTCCCGGCGGCAGGGCGGCCAGGCACCCCTCCATCCCAGCCGCGGCTCTTTGCCCGCAGCGCCCCATGGCAGCCGCGCTGGCGACTCCTCCTGCTGAGAGCAGCCGCTGATGTGGCTCCGGAGCGCGGTGCCCGCCACTCCCTCCCGGCGCCAAGGAGAACTTCCGCGGGCGCTCCAGCCGAAACGCCCCGTCCCGGCACCGGGAGCGGGGACCTGGACCCGGCCCTTCCAGCCCGGCAAAAGCCCACGCCGCGGCACCGGGAGGTGCCCGGCCCGCCAGAAGCCCCCGGCTCGGGCAGCCCCGAACGCCCAGCGCCGGGCGGGCCCCGGCACGGCCCCGCGGGGCGCCTCCCGCCCGCGCCCCACTCACCGGCTTCGGCATTTTGGGGGCTGCTGGTGCTGCTCCTGCTGCCGAGACAAACGTTCATGCAGCGACCGCCTCGCCTCGGCCGAACACCCCGTGCGGAGGAGGAAGAGAAGGAGGAGGAGGAGGAGGAGGCGGAGGTGGAAGAAGCCGCTCCCGGCCACGGCGGCAGCGCAGCCCGCGAGTGCGGCGGCGGCCGCCCGGCGGCGGGTTAAGTACGGCAGGTGGGGCCCGGCGGTGACTCACCGCCGCCGGCCATTGCCCGCCGCTCCCCCCGGCGCCTTCCGAGCGCGGCACCGGCCTCGCCTCGCCTCGCCTCGCCTCGCCCCGCCGCCCTCGCCGCGACGCCCCCAGGGCACAGGGGGCACCGCGGTCCGGAGCCTCCGGCCTCTCCCCGGACCCCGCGGCGTGAGAAGCGGGCGGGAACCGGCGGGCAACAGGTGCCGAGGGGCAGGGGCGGGGGCGGCACCGCCCCGACAGCCCGCCGGGCACGGCCGGGGCGCGGCGGGGCCTCCCTGCGCCGCTCCTGCTCCGTCTGCCTCCGAAGCCGGCGGCGAGACCCTCGCCCCGCCGCCCTGCCCGCTGCGCACCGTGCTCGCCGCGCTGCGGCCGCGCCCGCACCTGCCGCCAGCCGCGCCGGGCACAGCGGCGGGGCCGGCACTTCCCAGGCCGGCCGGTGGCACGGAGAAGGTGCCCGGCTTAGGAGCGTACCCCGAGGGACGGCTGCTGTGCGTGGGCTCACCGAGTCCCCCGCTGCCCCGGCCTCCATCCAGCCCGGGGAAGAGGGAATGAGTTCCAGGTTTCTGTAACTGTGGGCACGGGCGCTGGTCTGTAATAGTCACTGTGTTTCTTGATGTGCGAGCTCGGAAAACATGATTAGTTGACAAAACACAGGGTTGCTTTGTGTGTAAGTGCATTTTCAGCAAAAGAGAAAACCAAAAATCCATCTAAGCTCAGGAACAATAAAGCAAAGAGTATACTTCAGTTAGTTCTGACTTGTCATAAAGCTGGAAAAAGTTCATGTAAGTAGCCTAAATCTATAGGCATACAAAGATGACGAAGTCCGTGTGTCTGCCGCTCGTTCCTTCTCCCTCCTCACCCATGAATGCAATGCACTCCTGCAGATGGTGTCTGCCAGGAGCTGCTTCTGGCCTCCCACAGCATCTCCTCGCTTAGCTGGTCACAAGAGCACATTGTATTTACATAGTCATGGGCAACGGCCTGTAGGACACAGCTCTTCCGCTGTGCCGGCAGTGGCATGTAGTTGAGTTGTAGGACTGAGGAAATCACACAGCCTGTACCCAAGCTGCTGTCTGCAACATCCCACTTCAACCAGTGTCTTTCTGTTTGGTCAGAAAAGGCGTAGGACAGGAACAGGGAGGCACAGAAGAAGGAGAACAACAACCCACTAAATGGAAAATATATAGGGCAGGAGAGAGCCTGGGAAATATCAAGGGATGGGAACAAAAAAGACAGCCCTAACAATACAGGTCCTGCTTTGGCAGAGATCCAAATGGTGTCTTCCCTCACAGAGCCCACCAAATAGCAATTGGTTGTGCCACATTAAGAGAATCATTACTATGCCAGGTCTGTGAGAGAAAGGGGAGGGGAGCTGAACTGGAGGCTGAAAGAATTCACGGTTATATTCCCTTCCTGTTGCATGATCCTTGGGGATTAGATGAGGCTTTACCATCAAAACAGACTCATAGGGGTGGCAGCTTGCAATGGCAGGTAAGAAGAAATAGTCTAAGCTGAATAGCTTCCAAGAAAACGGCCATGGGATCAAACATCCTTGGGAAATAGATATGGCCTCCATTTTCAGATGAAACAATACCACTGAGGATTACTTGGATCAAGTCAATTTAGCAAAATATGTTGACATTTACCTAGATCAGGTAAACTTAACAAAAGTGTGATTTGTGAGGAGGCTTTCTATGCTCTTCTGTGAAGCAATAAGTTTACGGTGGAAATCATGCCTTATTCAATAGAATGACCCTGGGAACAAACCAGACCAGATTATCAGAGTGTTTTGGATAGGCTGCCAAGCACAAGGAACAACTGTTCCAAGTAAGAAAAGCTGTAAGAACCCAGCTTTTGCAGCTCACACTCAGAACCCTGAGTGGCACTTGTGGATTTCTTTGTGGGGTAGAAAAGGATAGAGATGAGATATTTTCATTCCATAGTCTTAAAATCCAGATTTTGGCCGTGACTGGAAAAAGAAGAGCCAAAACAAGTGTGTGTGTCTGCGTACCCTTGAAACAGAGCGTTCCACAGGTCTAATGAGAAGCCCATTTCCATTCGGGGAGATTTCCATTCCCAAAATCCTAGTCTGAATCTGTAGCTCAATGTGGGATCAGAGACCATCACCCTGGAGCTTCATGTTGAAGAAACTCCATGTCAGAGAGATGTCTCATTTAATAAATCATAATTTCTTCAATCAGTAAGGTAAGTGTTTGTTTCCATATGTTAGCTACATATCCAAGCTTAAACCCCTGGTTTTGGTTTGGTTTGTTGTGGTTTTTTTTTTAAACACCATTGCTTCATAAACCACATAGACCTAGAGGCAAAAGGAATTCAGGTGACTAATAATTAAGTATGGCAACATACAATCTCTAGGTTCCTGTTTGCCACAGCACATTGCCTTGTGCCATTCTCCCACAATCACCTGCAATACCTGGGAACAGGTAGATACCTCAATGGCATCCATAACTACCAGCTTACCCAACACTGCTCCACCCAAAACCAGCCACTGTGAACATATTGATCTTGCACAGGAAGAATTGTATTCAGTAGGAAGGAACCAGAACAACTGCCAGCTTGGCGTATGTGTTAGACATCTGTCGCCTCCTTCTTGGGCTTTCCTTCTTGGCTCCTTTCTTTATGTTTCTCTCCCCACCTCCCCCCTAGGAAGTTGGGAAGCTATATAACGCAAACCCCTTCTTTCCTTTAATAGAGAGGCATACTCATCCTTTGCAGATGCAAACCAAACCAGTTCCCCTCTCCTCCAGAGTGGGGGTAAAATGCCTCAGTTTTTTCCGAGAGGGTCCTGAAAATCAGTGTAGTGAATTTTGGGAACACGGGCACCATGTATAATACCAATAAGCTTTGTCTAAGAATGCCTACAGCCTGAATCCCTTTTGGAGTCTGTGTGAGGGAATATTGGAGAAGGCATGAAGTAGGTGCAAAACAACCAACTCACATCAAGAAATTCTGAGGCAGAAATACAAATATAAGAAACCCAGATACAAATGTGCAATCTGGGGAAATTTCCACATGAAAACTTTATGGAACTTGATTACTTTCAGGTTTAGGCATTAGCTAAGCAAGAGATAGCTTTTATGGCTACCCCAATTACATCATGTTCAGTCAGACCTCACAATTAAGCGTAAGACCCAAATCAAAATGAAGTCTTTAAGTTACAGGATTAAGATCTGCTCTGATCCAGCACTTACTCTTAACCTGCTTTATTAAGAGGATAGCATTACTAACCTTTTACAGGAATTAGTAAGGCAGAGGAGGTGATGAAAGAATCCCGATTGCTCAGCAGGTCAGCAGCAGAACCCAGTTTCTGTCTTCTTCCCTGTAACAGGTCCTGTACCTTACTGACCCCTAATCAAGCTGTGTCATCCTCACCAAGCCTGCCTTCCTTGTTTTAGAGAGAAGACCCACTTAATTTTCCTGTTCTACTTTAATCTGTAATAACATTTCACCTTGATGTGAATAATTTATGAAGTCCTAGTATTTGCCCGAGTTTTCTCAAGCAAGTCTTATCGCTATAAAGTGGCCTTTGCTTAACAGGCTTTGTGCCAGCCAATTTTTAGTCAACATAAAACTTCCTAAGCTGGATCATCCTGGAACTGGGAAGCATGGAATCTTCTGCCCTAAATCCCCATTCTTGTCAGTCACACAAACTCAACAGTCTCAACAAGAGACAGACCTGAACGCTCTGTTTTTCCATATGGAAAGCTTCATCCATGTTTGGCAAGGCATAGCTGGAAGAGTTTTGCAGCATCTTTGCTGGCTTATTTGCGGATTTACCGCAAGGATTTTTTATTGACTGAAAATCTATAGTAACTAACTCTGTCCTCTTGACAACTCAGACTGTGCATTTAGTATTGCAGTTAAAAGAAAGGACATTCATTATAGTATAGTTAATGGAAAGGAGATGCCATGTTCTGAGACATGTATAGATTTAAGGAGATTTGCTTTCATCTAGGTCAAGAGTCTTTTCCCTGATTTTCTTTGTCAAGTGGAAGAGTTGTAGAAGGAAAAGGAATATATGGTATTACAGACAAGAGCTTCCTTTTCATTGTGCATAACTAAATAAACAGCATATTCCCCACTGCGCTTTTTGAAATTTTGGCAATATAATTCCCAAAATGTCAGACTTCAGGAAGAGTGACCGTGGACCTGGCGAGCTGTAGTTCTGTCTGCACTGAGAGCTGCTTCCTCACTACCCACACTGAGCTTACTGAACCCAATGAATTCAGGTCACGGGGGGCCAGCATCTGTTCACAAAGCACTCTTGAAACATTCTCTGGGTTTCCTATGAAGCAGTAAAAGAGCGCAAAGCTTGTGCCTCATTTTTGGTTGTTCCTAAATGAGAAGCTGCTGCCAAGTTCAGTTGTTTGTTGTTGATTTGGAGGTTTTTTTTGGTTTTTCTTTCACTAAGCATGGATTCCCACAAAGTTTTGTTTGTTTGTTTGTTTTTTGGGGGTTTTTTTGGTTGTTTGTTTTTTTCTTTTTTTTTTTTTTTTTCTTTTTTCTGTACCAACAAATGGCTAGGTGTATTCAGGCCTGGAAATAAACCTCATCAAATGATCCAGTGATTACATGCTGAGAGACCCTTACCTTTACAATCATTCTGTTTTCCAGCAGCACCTCCAAGTAGCCCTTGGATATATCTGGCCCTCTGATTGACTATCATGGAGCCTTGTGAGGACATGCTAGATTATGAAGAAACGTATATATAATTAAATTTATGAAGGATTATTTTTAAATGTTGTAAGAAGGAAAAAGAAGCAGACAAGACTTCAGGCTTTTATCTGGTTTGTTCTTACCCATCATAAAAGGAGAGAAAAGCTTAAAGGAAGATTATAAATATGTTTCTTCTCTGCAAAAGTTCTGAGAAGTCCCAAAGACAGTTTGCTTTCAGTTCCCATGAGAGTTGCCTTAGCAACCACTCTAGTTACACATTCTCCACTCTTCTGCCACAGGAAATTTCACAGTGATGCAAAGTGTGCAATAAAATCTTCTTTTCAACTGAAACAAAACATAATTTGGCATCCACATTTTGTGTACACTGAGACTGAAAAATTATTTACAATGGATGGGGAAGGCAAGACTTACTGATAGGTAAAATATAGATAAAAGACTACTTAGAGTAAAGGCAGGTTTAAACATGTACGTGATCAGGGAAGGAAATTCTATGGTAATCATCTCTGTAACTGAAATCCACAATGAATTATTGATCTTACCAACAGATAAACAAATAGAAAAAGCACTGAGAGTTTTCTGAAGTGAATGACTGAATGAGAACAATCATGTCACAAGATATTATGTAAAAATGTAAAATGACAAATGAAGTTCAGGACATACTGAATTTGTGGAGATTTTACCACATGTGTAAATCCAGCCATGTTTGTCCAAGGCTCAAAGCAAATGGAAACTAGGGGCAACGCAGCTTTTACGTCTTAAAATGAAGTAATGATCTTAATGCCTATGATAAGAAAGGAAAGAGGAAGGGAGTTCCCCTAGTTAAGTAATCTCTATTCCACCTTGATATCTTCCTTTGTGCTATTTATTTGAAATCTGATTAAAAGCAGAGCTGAGTGCCATATACTGAAAATACCCCCTGCACATCTGAACTCTTTCTATGGGGACCAGCCATTTTAGGTTTTTGTTTGTTTGGGTTTTGTTTTGTGGGTTTTGTTTGGGTTTATTTGATTGTTTGTTTATTTTTGAGGTTTTTTAACATCAAAGTAGAGATGAGTTAAGACAGTGCTGACAAAAACTGCACGCCAAATAATATTAACCAACTTAGTTCATGTACTTCATCAGTGAAGCATATATCTGTGCTTAGAGCAGGTGTGAGTGGTAAGGTGGAGGCAAAATAAATGTCCACTTGTTAATAGAGTGAAAAACAGTTCATCGATCTATGTACAGGAGTTCTTTCAAGTTGCTTTATAATTCTGACACTACTGACAATTTTGTTGCTCTCACTGTAGGAATGAGGTTGTAAGAGTTCAAAACCACAAGTTATAAGCTATTTCAATTTAACTAAGAATGCCAGAACTCTTTCACGGTTAAGAACGCAGAGTTCAATGTACAATTATATGCACATAGAGTACCTTTTCTTTTCCTGTGATATGATGCTGACTCACACCTTTTAAGATCAGAACAACCATGTTGTTTGACTTTCAGCATAAACTAAGCTCTTAAGTTTCACCTGGTGATTCTCAAATCCAGCTTGTAACATTAGAAAGGCCTTAAACCCCAGCCTCAAGACCGAATGGCAGTGATTCTACCTCCTGGCCAGTTCTCTCCACAGCCAAGTCCTCTTTCGGTGTAAGTTGTGAAAGTTGTTTGTATTGACCGATACTTGTATTTCTCATTCAATTTCAGAAGATGCATTAGCTGTACTGCAATTTGCAGTTAAATACTCAGCCAAGATAAAACATCTCTGCTAAGCCAGTAATATAAGCTGTGCACTACTGTGCAGTTTGGTGCCAGCTATCAAAAGGCCATTTTCTCATATTTTTCCTTAATTGAAACAGAAAAAAATTCCTGGATGCACAGGTTACTAGGTAAAGGTCAGAAGTTCCAAATATCACTCTGGCCTATGTTTCCACTCAGGACTGTCTCTTTCAGATATCTTCTCATATTTTGCCTAGCCTTATTTAAGCACTCTATGCAACAAGGCCTCTCCCCCTTTTGAACATTAGAGATTAGGTTTATTTTGTAACGTAAGGCTGGTTAACCTTAAAGGCTGCATCCAATAGTGAGAGAAACAGAAAACATGTAATACTGGGGATGCTGTTTTTCACTGGTCCTTACATAAGCTCTCCTACTCTGCATCACTTGCGTCTGCTGTAGACATGAACATTTCCCAGAGCCGTTAGGAGCTGAAGTTATTTCTGCTCCCCTCAGGCTGCAGTACCCAACAGCAGTGCAGGGAGGTCTCAGTGCTGAATAAAGACAAAATATACTAATGGAGATTTTTCTTGCAGCTAAAGGAGAGCAATTTTGACCTTAGTATATCATGAGTAAGACACCAAGCTGGAGTCTGAAGTACAAGAATCCACCTATCTCTTGGGAAATCCTCTGTTTGCTCTGTGATAACACAATAATGCTGAAAACAGGCGGGCACTGATTAAGACGTAAGACCAAGTACAAGGCAGGTATAAGCAGGGTGACATTGCTAAACAGAGCATAATACTGCCTACTTTCACCAGATCTGAATTTTAACTCTGGTAATTTGCTAGGGCTTACCTGGAACTGTACCTCAACTAAATACTCATTCATGAGAAAAAACTATCTGTGTTTCACAGCAAACAGCTCATACACAATGTACGAATGGCTACATATATCCTTAATTAGTATTCAACAACCCCACTAAATATTGAGGGCAAACTAAATCTATTTTATGTCAAGGCTGCAGATACACAGTAACCTTATCTAATCAGCTCCAGCTGCCTTAAAGCCAGTAACACAGAAACAAAGAGGCTACCAAACCAAATACCTTCTGTGAGGCCTTGCTGGAGGAGAAGGGGATCGGGTTGATTACTGCTCACCTGCCACACTGAAGCATGCAGGTAACCTAAAACAAAGGGAGTTTTCAGGGCTTCCCAATGACACACCTAGCCTGTGAAGTAATTACTGCTGACGCATGACACAAAAAGATAAACACCAAGTCTTGTAGCATGTTGGCTAGCAACTCCTCAAAACACTTTGGAAAATAGTATCACTGTGCTACCTTAAAAATACCAGCTGAATTTCACATGTTTGCAGCAGGTAATTCAGGACCTGGCTATTAACTGAGTACCACTTGAGCCTTCAAAATAGAGCTGACGTGCTGCCCTCAGAGGCAACCAGGATTTCACACGGACTTGATTTGCTCCTAGGCAGAACACAGCTCAGCTCATTGTTTCACTTACTTAACAAGCTGATTATCTTTTAAGGGTGGCACGATGAATTCTTTGGTCTCTTTAATAAAAGAGAGATGTGAAGATGAGAAGGGAAAATCTGTAATATGTAACTCCACGATCACCTTCTGTGCCACAGTTTCATCTGTGTGACCTCTCAGCAATTACTAGCAACACCTTTGGAGCCAGATTTGTTGGTTCACTGCTCTGCTTTGACCTTCAAGCACTTATGGTGTGGGAGGAGAAGGCTGATGTGCTGCTGGGCTTCAGAAGCAGGGTGTTTTGTCCCTCCACCGGGTATGGGTTGAGGGTAAGGATCAAGTGACTCCAGAGGTAGTGGTTCATAAGCTTCATAAGTGGTTCAGTATGTTTAATTATCTTCGAATGGTAAAAACATTGCCATTGCAGCAATCAGACATGAAGTAGAGTTTCTGTATCCAAGAAGTTTGTCTTGGTTTTCCCAGCAATGTTATTTGACCTTACAGACTTTGCTTTGGTTAGTTTAGTGCAAACATATATGCATTAGAGACTGTCATAATCTTGCCTCAAATCATTTCCAAGGCCAGCTCCAGTTTGATTCTGGATCTGAGAGAGACCAGGAACAAAAGAGCTGGGAACACCCTTGTGGTTCTGAGTGAACCATACTGTTCCTGAGGCATGCTAGGCTGTTACATGAAGAATTTTCCTATGGGAAAGGGGTGGCCCTGTGTCTTTCTTCCTGGCTGTGGTGCGCCTGCCAGGGCAGATGGAGAGGAAGGGGAAAGTACAAAGTCAGCTATGGCCTTCTTTTACAGAGTTCAGATTTAGGGCCATGTGCTGTGAGCACTTGGGTTGTTGTCAGAGTAAGGGCTTCACAGTGGGCCATATTGGGTAACACGACCTGTTTCTGACACAGTGTGTTGAAATGCTGTCACCTGGGCACAGACCCACTTCAGAGTGTCCAAGTGCTCTGGGACCAGGGACATGAGTGGTTTCTTGCCTCCCACTCACGAGGAATCTGCTCTTTGAGGCTTGTTTGTGAAAGCCTGCAAGAGAAGGGCTCAGCCCTCTCCATGCCAACACAGACCTGCAGGGTGGTTTCCCTGCCCAGTCCTCCATGGCCGAGCTGCCAGGCAGGACAGCAGCACACAGTGGGAAAACTGAGAGTCCCGGCTCCTGGCCTGGTATTCCTTTACCTGTGTGACATGGTGAGGCAGGAAAACACTAAAAGGGCCTTAGAGACAACAGAAAAACAGGGTGTGCATGTGCAGCTGATTCACAGGGTGGAGTGGACAAACTGACAAAGCAAGACATCGGTCTCATAGGTGGGGACCCTCCACAGAGCAGATGTGTCTGGGAAGGTTCAAGGGCATTCTGGAGAACTGCACCTAAGGTGTTCCCCAAAAGTCATGCAGACAGGACTAATGAAAGTAGTTCACCCATGCTATTTCTCTCATGGCACAATGCACCATTTTTAACATTGGTGTTCAAAGTGATTGGAACTCTCCTGAGCCCTTTAGGAGGCCTTCTCATAAGCAAGAACTGTGACAGCAAGGAATAATTTTCTAATGTATTATCTTTCCAGATATCTAAATGTACTCCTTCCCTGCATTCCTCTCAATATCCTCCACCCCTGTCGCCTGAAATAACTGCTCACTCATCACTGTAGTTTAGCCACGCTGTGCTGTACAAATCCAGAGAGATAAGAAACAATATTCTTTAGATAACAGCGCTGAGTCTTGCACAATGTTCTTTCTTGTCTCAGAGTTCAGTCTGCACCCTTAGTTAAAAAAAAAAAAGAAAAAGAATGTAAAACCAAAAAAACACCACCTCTTACAGAAGTTGCCTTAAAATGCAGCACACAATATACTGTGCGGTTTCAACCAAGATTATGGCCACCATTTTCCCCACGGTTTCCAATATGTTGTATTTGAAAGGGTCTCCTTTTCTGTGCTTCAAGCAGCAATTAAGTATTGTGTTTCAAATGCCACCACACATCAATGGTGAGTAAATAATGGCTTAAATAAGAAGTAAGAAAAAGGTTTGTTTGCTTTTGCAGGTGTTACATTTCAGCAGGACAATCTAACTCAAACAAAGCCCTAAACAAATGTTACTGGAATTCCCGACTGACAACTGGAGTTTCATGTTAGACAAGAAAGATAATCAAAATTATCTCTCTTGTCTCTATAGTCTCTAGCCACTGATTTTTACTGTGGCTGTAAATTTCTGAGATTGAGTTTTTTAACTTCAGTTATAACATTTTTGCTTACATTGCTAGTGCACAGGAAAAATGATTGCAGAAATTTTGTGTGGTTGAAAGGTTTACTTTATAATGACTATTCTTAAAAAAAACAAACAGTAAAACTCACACTGACAAGTACATTGCAGGATTTAAGTGTGGATTTAGGTTATTTTCTTGTTCTTCTAGTAACATGCTTATTACTCCCTTGACAAGAAATGCAATGCTATGTATCCAGTATCCAGATGGATTCAAAGATACATCCTGTAAGAACATTAGGAAAAAGATAACTGAATAATTTTTAGGCAGTTATTAATTCTGTGGAACCCATTTACAGGAAACTCAGCTGCAGTGAAACCCTGTTTGCAGAGAATGGAATGAAACCTGCAAGTTGTTTCAATGCAAGCTAGTGATGCGTGTAAGTGAGCCCCTTTTAAGGATTCAAGCTTGCAATCCTGCCAAAGCCCTTCAGAGTCAAAATGGGTGGGACAAGGTGGGACAAGACCTGTAACTCGAGGTTTAGTGGAGAAAATTCCATGACTTCAGTTCAACAGGCTCCCATGATCATTCTTAATTGGTTACTTTAGATTAGTCTCTCCGCCAACCCCTGTTAATGCGAAATGATAACCTTGAACTGTGCTCATGGTTTAAGTATAATCCAAAGACCTGCATGAAGTGTACAGGGACAAAGTCAGAAATTCTTTTGCACTTGTGTGAGGTCAGAATCAGGATGATTCCGTCAACCTGATCACAGGATCGCAGCAATCCAGCTATTTATGGGCCATATCAAACATCTGAGTAAGAGTCTATGTCTGCCAGTCGTCTGGAATTAGATCTGACCAGCCCGATTCTGCTACTTTTAGCCATGGTACTATTACCTGATTTATTGTGCAACCTTATTTAAACGCGAGTAGATGTGGAAAAGGTAAGTTCTACGTTTCTTAGAAAACTTGAGCTGACATGAACAGAATAAACTAGAGGTTCAGCGGTTATAAAAACCTAAGGTAATCAGGTAAAATTGAAACAGTCCTGGTCACTACAGTTGCCCTGTTTTCAACTCAAACAAAATGCCTATGCCAGCTGTTTGTCCTAGAAAGAGAAAGAAGATAAATTCTTTAAAGTAACAGATTCCTTTTAGTCAGATCTGTAATGTAATGATCCTGAGGCTGGCTCCAGGTGTTCTGGGAGAGAAACACTCCTGTGGGGTACACCAGGGCCGTCACTGGAGCATACATACAGGGCAGTACCTGCAGGATGGAAAGGGCCTGCCACAACAGTCAGTAAACTTTATGTTATCCTAAGAGCATAGTAAGTTGGTTTAACTATTCTTCATCTCTTTTTTTTTTCATTAATCATTAATATTCAGTTAATACAGCAATGAGCAGAATGTACCCACAGGTTTATCCATAAAGGAAGCAATCTACTGCCTGCTTTACACCAGTGCTGTGTAAACACTTGAGTTGCATTAAGTATTGCATTTCTGTGGGAGTAGCAGCACATTCAGGTGAGCAAACACAACACTTCATAGAAAACCAAGCACTTCTGCCCAACCCACGCTGCTAGCAGCCTGCAACTGTGTAAAAATAAATCAGTGTTGTTAATGAAAAAAACAAGGAAGTTAAAATTATCCTGGCTCTTTAAAATTCAATGTTTCTGTTAGTTCCATAGGACTTCTGCTTCGTGCAGCTTGAAATAGCATCAGAGAAACCCTGGTCTTACTCCAAATGCTCAGGGACTTCAGTCAGTCAGGACCAGGCACAAGATGGGTTCTTCAACCGAAATGGTGAGAAAGGAAGTGCAAGGGACCACCGTTACTGCCCAGCATCAGAGTGATTTCTTATAAACACCTAAAATACTCTTCAGATACTAGAAGTATTAATAAATATATAATTTTACAACCCCTGTATTGTCCTGTTACATCTACCTCTGTATGAGAGACAGATATTCATCCATTCTTGATCCTTAAATCACAGATTAGGCTTCAAATGTCATTATTCAATTGTTTCTTTCTCCACAGACATAACACAGACATAACTGTTTCCCACAGTGCAGCTTCACTGCTGAACAACAAATGGAACTGACCCAGAAGGAGGCTGGGATCTGCAAGACCCTCCTCAGATGTGCAATGTTTCTGTGCCCTAAAGTGCATATATGAGCTGTTGTTGGGACCCTGTGGCACGTTGTGCCTTATTGTGACTTCAGCTCTGCCTTGCTGGCATTGTCCAGAATTCAGTGAAATTACAAGACTTGTTTAACCCTGTGCATACACTTCAGAGTCTTGCTGAACTGGAGCTTGAATAAAGCAGGGATCCAGCAAGCACTTCTGTACCAAGGATAATAGTGGACTAATGAGTTCAGGGACAGCTGATGGACAACTTACAGGGACTGTGATCTTCAGTAAACCTAGTTTACATCCTTAACGTTTTTAGAATTTCAGTATCATGTCTGTACATCAGAAGTCACTGTGGCATATGCAGTGCCCTGTTTTATTGCAGACACAGGAGCCTTGAATTTTTATTTTCTACCCTACCACATTCCAATGCAATTCCTTTCCCTAATGAGCATGCACCCAAAGTGACCTCTATGTTCCCTTTTGCAAAATAGTGCACTGTTTCCCTGTATGCTGGAGCTCACATTTTCATGACAGGAGTTACAATTTTATTATCTGTGCAGCAACACTTGCAACAAGACGGGCTTTGCAAACAGATTTTTCAGCCTCTCATTAGGTTGACAAGAATTTGGTCAACTTGGTAAGAAATCTTTTGCATGTGGCAAATTAATTTTATTTAAGCACCTCTTTATATTAGTCTTTTAAAAGAGCCTTCTGAATGCAAAGGCAGATATTACTCCTCAATCTAGCCTTCCCTGTGCATTACAAATTGTTTATTAATGAGGCAGGTAGAATCTGACTTTATGCAATCAATTATAAAAACGTGTTAACAACTTTAACACAAAATTAGCACCTTTCATGGCTATAACATCATTCCCAAACTTCCCTCTGTTACATGCTGTTCCTTACCTGTTACAATTCGTTCTTTGTCATTGTGGGAGTCTCAGAAAACTCTGAGACTGGTGACCAAGCCACTGGCAAGACAGAAACTGGATCTGCCTAATCATTAAGCGCTGCTCAGATCTTTTCCCCCCACAACAGATGAGACTCAATGAGCATAAGACTTTACTGACATTCCTTGATGATGCCTTTGATTTGCGGTGGTGGCAAAACTGCTCATCCCAGTCACCTACAATTACTACATTTAAGTGGTAAAGCCCACTCAAATCAACCATTCCACTAACAATGGAGTTTCACTATTTTAATGCTGGGGAATTAGTTGCATTTTCCTTTTGGCCCAGGTTCTGATTTAATTCCCTGTTAAGTCAGTGAGAGCCTAGAGAATCTTTCCCTTTGCTTCGTTGATAGGGGATAAGCCCAGCAGTCAAGGTTTATTCTTCAAATATTAGCAGAAATGCGCTGCTTATCAGACAGTCAATACTGTTAGGTTAAAGACAATAAAATCCTTGCATCCAGATTGATTTATAAATTGATAACAATCTTGAATTTCTTCTTAAACTTTAGTGAACTGAAGCATTTGGGAAGCGTGAATCTTTCCAAAATAGCTCCTTGAGGAACAATAATGAGATTGTGATGCCTCCTCAGGAACTTTAATGACAGTGAACCTTGACTTTCCAATCATTGTAAACTGTCTTTAAATTAAGACTATTATAAAACTGGAATCTAGTTTTGTATTTGTTTGGATAAAACAACTCAAGACATGTGGACAAGGACAAAACTACCCAGATATGAAGCAGATCTATGCTAAACCTGCAGACTTTATGCTCCCTCCTAAACATTTTCCCTGGAAAATTTAGCAGTTCATAAAAAATTCCATGAACCTTTATGCGCTGAGGGCATGCCCTCAAGCACCACAAAATTCCTGAAAAGGCTCTCATAGGTTTCAATGGACTTGTAATCAAGCTCTGAGTGTGACTGGCAAGATCAACAGTGGTGGAAGTGCCCAGCTCTGTGAAATGTGTAAAATTTTATATTAGGTTGTTGTATATGGCTTGGTAACAGTCCCAATGTGACAGCTTGGGAACCCTTATGGAATAGTATATGTTAATTCCTGAGTGAATGGCTTTTAATGAATTAATGAGCAGCAGCTGCTGGGAGGAATGCATTTCCCTTTCTTTCAACATTGTTTCACATGTAAACACACACATATAGCATGATATGCCTCTAAATGTATGTATAAAAGACATATAGCCAGGATTGCTCTTCAGAAATTACTAAGCAGTGCCAGGTGAACAGTAGCATAATCCCTTGTTTAAACAATTCAGTACTTCTGGGAATAACTTTTAAGCCTTAACACAAATAGGTTCTGAAATCCTAGAACAGAAGTTGGACAAACAGAAACAGCTTCTGCGAAGTTTATGTATTGCATTCCACTTGCCAAAAACCTAGTCTAAATCAGGAAATGGTGTGAACTAAACTATTCAAAGCCCAACTAATTATTACTTTACTATAACTGTTAGCAGACCAGAACTGTAAAAAAAATCCACCCCCATCTGTGTGCTTAGCATGTGGTGGGCCTTTGATCTGCCTAAAACTGTCCAGGAGCCATTTGGTTTAAGCTTCAGATTAACACAGATACTGCCTGCACAGGCAAAATCCTGTGGAAGATGACAGACTTAGACAAATTAATATTTCAGGGCCACACCAATATATTGTTCCTTTTCCAACCTGTACTGCTCCCAGAAGATGCCCGGAGTGTCTTTTCTACTGGCTATAGAAAACTGGGGATTTCCGACACCCAGCTCACATGGCTTGATTTCTGCGTCCTCCTGGGAGCTATATCCAAGAACTCCAGGGATCACGATTCCTGCAAGATTTAAGGGAGGCAATTTGCACAGCTTGTTCAGTCTCATGCTATGTTTGCCAAGCTAGTAATTGCACCATTCTTAAAGTGATGTTCTAACTGAACAGAGTTTGGTGAACGGGAAAAAATTCCACACTCATGCAAGAATACCAAGCAATTGGATCTTGACACTACTTACTGTTGAGCTCTTTGACCACGTGAAATGACAATCTGGTCTTTCACCTTTCCTGGTGGAGTTTTCTGACCTTAATCAGGTGCATACCAATGTACCCCGCAGACCTAATGGGCACTTGAGGGACTACAGATGCCAAAAGCATATATTCCAACTATAAGCACAAACTTTCTATAAACAGACCATGAAAGTGACATGTGGCTTTTATGGGTAAGGTGTTCTAGAGGCTATTTTTGAATGGCACTGAGTAATATTTATCCCATTTGTTAAATGTTGACAAAGCACTTGAGCTATATGCAAAAAAAAAAAAAAAAAAAAGGAAAGAAAAAAAAAATATGAGCCATCGGACTCTGTGCCATCCCATCATGAAAGACTGGGGATGTGAGGATACTCCTATCTAGACCCCAAAACTCAGCAAAGCTGAATTAACGTATTGTCCAGAGAAGGGCAACAAAGTTGATGAAGGGTCTGGAGCAGATGTCCTAGGACGAGCGGCTGAGGGTGTTTAGCAGAAAAAGAGGATGAGCAGGGTGACCTTATCACTCTCTACAACTACCTGAAAGGAGGTTGTAGCCAGGTGGGGGTCAGTCTCTTCTCCCAGACAACTATCAACAGGACAAGAGGACATAGTCTCAAGCTGTGACAGGGCAAGTTTAGGCTGGACATTAGGAAGGATTTCTTCACAAAAAGGGTGACTAAACACTGGAATGGGCTGTCCACTGAGGTGGTAGAGCACCCATCCCTAGAGGTGTTCTGGATATGGCACTTAGTGCCATGGCCTAGTTGACATGGTGGTGTTGGGTCATAGGTTGGACCCGATCTCAGAGGTCTTTTGCAACCCAGTTGATTCCGTGGAGGTAGTCTGTACAGCTACAGATGCACTCAACCTGGCTGCTTCCCGCAGGTCCTTTTCACTGGTGTCAGGGATAACCCAAGATGCCATAGCGCACCTTCACAGTCAGACCAACACCTAAGGCAGCTGTGCCTGCTGTCACTGGTCCCTCGCACCTGCCCTCCCCTCAGGCTCCTGAGCCCAGCTGCCCCTGCCAGCCCTTCATCCCGGCACTGCTGCAGCGACTGCCACACCTCGGGACGTCCTCCCTCTCTGCAGGTCAGGCTAAGGATGAACCCCCCCGAAATACGCCCCTGTCCGCCCTACCCGCAGACCTGTGGCAATCCCACCCTCGGGCGCTGCTGCCCTCTCCATTCCCGGCCACCGGCACCAGGAGGAGGGGGCGCCCCCAGCCCCGCCGTTCTGCGCGGGAGCTGAAGCGCCCGGAGGCGACAAAGGGGCCTCGGGGGCAGGGACGACCCGCGTCTCCCCCGCCCGCAGCAGGCCAGGCAGACACAAATCCCCCCCAGCCCCGGACCCAGCCCCAGCCCGGCGAGCCGGGGGCTGAAGGCGCTGCTCCGTGGCCGCCCTGCTGACAGGGACATGCGCACATCCCGCCGCTCCCGGCGCCGCCCGTGCCCGCCCGGGAGGCGGGGGCGGCGGGACTTCGCCCCGGGAGCGGCCGCGCCGTCAACCCGGGCGGCGCCCAATGGCCCCTCGCGGTTAAAATAGCGCGCTATAAATAGCGGCCCGCCGGCGCTGCCGCCCCGGCCGGGCCCAGGTGTGGCGGGGGAGCGGCGAAGGGGCCGCCGCCCGCGGGACCCGCCGCCATCGCCCGCCCCGCCCCGCCCCTCCCGGTGCTGGCCCCGGGGAACCGGCCGGGCGCGTCCCCGTCCCTTGGGAGAAGCCCCAGGGCAGGGTGCGACACCCTCGGGGCCTTGGTGCCTGGCTTTGTCACTTAGTCCTCCCTCAAGGACTCGGTGACTCTTCCTGCAGGTGTTTGTTCCTTCCTGCCTTCAAAGCGTGCGCTCCTCCTCTCTCTAAAGCAGCCGAGGGGAGCCGGTGCCATGCCATCAGGAAAAGAAAGGCAACCTGCCCTGTTCTGGCAGCCGTGCTATGTGTGTGCTTTTAAAACAGCATCTGTTTTAAGACCCGAGGCTGGCTGTTCCAGCGAAGGAAGTGGACTGATAAAGCTTATCACGTTGGCCTGAGCTCTTCCATCTCTCCTCCATTAGTCTGAGCCATGGTGCCACGGGAGAAGGTTGCAGAGATATTACAGGGCCAGGCCCTTTCTGGGTAAGATGCTGACGAAAAGATGCAGGCCTGCCCTCCCTGGGGCTTACAGCTCAGGCCTCCTGATCCTAAGCAGACATACACAGTGAATGCGTAAACCCATGTTCACCACGGAGACGCCTAAGGTGGGATTTTCTTTTTATCCCCTTTCCCTCTGGTGAGTACAGGAGAACTGTATTAAAACTGACATGACTCAGGATGACAGCAAGTAGTCTCCCATTTGAAGATTCTTACCTTTTTAAAAAAACATATGATAAGGTAAATGTTAAAAATAGATCAAGTTCCTGACTGTGCTCAAGATTTTAAGTTCACGGGGGATCTCTTCAAGATGTGTTCCTACATTCTTAAAGTATGCTGCTTTTGTGGAAATGCCCACAACACATATGTTCTTAGTTTGCACAGTGCAATTGCATTACACCTGTTCTCACCCTATTAATTGCATATAGTCCATTGCTTCTTTCATATCGGATGTGGTGTCAGTTGTAGGATCACTGGGTTTGTTTTTCTAAGGGTGTTTGGTTTGGGAGGTTTTTTGGGTTTTGTTTGGTTTGTTTTCGTTTGGTTTTTTGGTGGCTTTTTTGTGAGACCTTGGTAAGGTAAAGCATATGCATTTGCTACTTAGAAATGTATCATGCAGTGTATTTTATATAATTATACATATGCTTTCATACAGCTGAATTCTCAAAATATGAAGTTTATTCTCTTCCCTCTCCCCCCCGCTGCCGAAATTAGCACTGAATTCAAGGAGAACTCTTTACTGAAATGTGTAGCAGAGCAGCTGCAGGAGAAGAAGGATCATCAAATGAAGGTTTGAAGGTTCAAAAGAAGACACCTCTTCACACAAAACAGATCTTGGAACTCACTGGATGTCAGGAGTCAGTTCAAAAAGCAATTAAGCATAATCATGGAAGAAAAATCTGTGCAGAGATGTTCAACGCAAACACGTCTGATTCAGGAACTCTTTGAGGTGCAAATCCGCATCCTGCGGAAGCATTTTGAGGAGCAGTCTCCCCTGTCCTCATGCTGTCATTAGGCAATTACTGTTGGCTGCTCTAGGAGTCAGAGTCCTGGACTGGATTTGAAATGCTGCTGTTCTGACCCAGCACGGTTATCCCTATGATTAACTGTCATTTCATTCAGCATCGGGGGTTTTTTGAAACGGTCTTTAATAAACCATAAGCAACAATTCTCTCAATAAACCTTTGTGATACAGAAATGCTGTTTTCTTATGCTTTGGTACCTCTCTTATTCTTTCCTGCCTGTTACTTTGATTGAGAGATGGAAGGTTGCTTTGCTGTGTGTTTGTATAATGCCTCATTATCAAGCTGAGCACTGCTTCATGCCTGTATTTCCTAGTTAATTATTTGATATAAATAAATATTATTAATCTGTATTTCTGAAGATGGCCACAAGCCAAAAGGTTTGCTGATTGCACAAACACCCAAAGTAAGAAACTGTGGCGCTCCAGTCCTCATTTGCTGGCAGAATTAGACAGATAGGCCATTTGAGAAAGTGATAAAATACCAGCAATACCTGCCTAAAGAGTTACAAATTCCATGCTCCACATCTGCAAGGGCTTGTATTTATTAGGTAGGAGTGTGGGAACATACCTTGTGACCCCACTGACACTGAAGGGTGAGATCAAGAACAAGTGGCCAGCATAGGAGAACAGTCAGTGCCAGCCCCCACCTCTGCCTGGAACTGCCTGCTGTGCTCAGAGGTGGACGTGCCCTGAGATCATTTGGAGAACATCCCATTGTACTGAACAATATTCAGCAGAGGTCTTCCGAAAAAGATTCCTTTACTGTCAAGGCTGGAGAACTGCTATAGGCTCTCATGCTTTTTTAAAAAGATAACAGAAATCCAGTGTATCAGTCCTAGGGCAGGGGGGAATAACCTAAGGGAAGACTCTTTCCCTAAGGAGAAGTGAAAAGAGGACATGGGTTTCTTCTGAGGAGCATCCTTGCCATACGGATTGGATTTTATAGCTATGTGCAGCTCTGGAATTGGAGGCACAACCTCCAAAGCGTACAAGGATCCAGCTCAGGATGGATATGGGTAAACCAGCAAAAGCCCAATGGTAGACCTATCGTTATGCCCGTTTGTCTCATCTGTGTTCCTGTTGCTCTGCTGATTTTGCAGGGGATCAGAGAGAGGCTGCATGCATACAGAATGACAGACAGCATCTGCTTACAGAGATTGACCATGAAAGCCAGTCCTGACACCAAGTCATGTTTCTTCATTGTGACAGCCTATTGTATTTCTGATAACCATGAGATCATGGCTTTAGCAGCCCCTCAGAGACAGCTGTTTCATAAGGTTGAGTAGTTCTTCAACAGCTGCTTAAACATGCCTCTGCACCTTGAACTCGGATGGTTTGTATAGCACTTTTTCTCAGATTCGAGTTAGCATATAGTGCAAACAATAAAACTGAATTTAGTCTTTAGTTGGAGGGCACAGGCCTGGAGGGGGTGGGATAGGTCACCAGGTTCAGTCCCACAGAACCAGCAGCAGGGATCAGGCTTCAGCCCAGAAAGGGCAGCAGAACAGTTATTCCACCTGTTCCACGCTCAGTGTATGTTTATACCATATTGGCTGCACGCCCATGGCCACCTTCTATACTTCCCAGTAACTTTTTAGTGAACCTCAGGCTGCTAGTAGATGTCCAAAAATCACAAGTGTGAAGTTGCATGGGGGAGAGGAGAGGTCAGCAGCGCTGGCACTGTGTCCCTGTGGTTGAAGGGTTTTCCAGTCTCAAGTCCCACATTGCTGTAGCACCTATGCAGCTCATGCCAAGAGGAACAGGGAAAAACGTACTGACTTCATTTTCCTTCAGCTCCTCCTGTCCGTTCCCACGGGCACTGTTGCAGCCGTATGCTGCAAGGCTGGGCAGGACCTGCAGCCCAGGCACAGGGTATAGGTATGTTCATGTGGTGCAGTTCATCAGCATAACTTCCGTGGGAACCACAAGTCATCCATGGCTGGGGAGGGACAGGAGATCTTGTGTCTCAATAGCATTTGGAGAACAGCAATATTTTCTTGGAGTGGGGGAGTAGCTCAGAGTCTTTGGAAGAGGAAATCTTTGATAAATTGTCTAAAGGGACCAAGGTGGTAGTCTGCCACACAGGGATAAGGAAAGAAAATAAAATTTTTTTTTTTTTTTCCCAAGAGAAAGACTTACTTTTATTGGCTAGTACGTCTTCAGACAGTGCTGACATTTTCATTCAATCTGTGTTTTTTACTAATCAGAAATAGACAGTGCCTATCATTTGGACAGTTATACACATGAAAATACATTAATTAAGATTTGTAATATTTACATTTTAATTAATGATATTTTTTCTCTTCATTTGGTGTGTCAAGCTAGTGAAGGGAAATTGTAATTCAAAATTTAGAAAGCCACAGTTTTTAGAGTGTTTGTTGGAAATAATCTGGGCACACTTACCAGAATAATGTACTGAATCAGTGTTTATTAAACAATGTTAATATACTGGATTTGTGAACTCCGGTATTAGTGAACTGATCATTTACAAACCCCACGTTCTTAAGATTTTTTAATTTAGTAGGTTTTTATACCTGTCTGGAACAGAAAAATACACTTCTCAGCTATTTCACTCATGGTCACCCAGCATTACATGTAACCTCAGCGGAAGAGACAAGCTTTGGGGAAGCCCAGTACTAGTGTCACTGTCAGCCTGCTCTGTCTCTGCCTGCAACCCTCTGCCACAAACCCAACACTGTCCCCAAGAAGCCCCTGTAGCACAGTGGTCCCATGTGGATCCCAAGGCAAGTCCATCCTTGACACTGCATGTAGCAAGAACCCATCACCCTTGCCATGGGCATCTGTGAAGTGTCCAGTGCAAAAACTTTGAGGGTTGCTCTGGCAAATTCTAATGCTTGTGGGTTTGGCTTTGCCACATCAGTAAAATACCCTTCAGAAGGGTATTTTTACAGGGATGGGTGGAGGCATTAAGGAGTACAGAGCAGGGGTGTCCAGCAGTGGATCCTTGGGCAGGACAACTGTGGTTCCCAGGCCGGAGCAGTCTCACATGACAAGCACTGGGTTGTGCAGGCACAGAGTCTGCCAGGTGAGCTCAGGCACCAGCTCTGTGAAGAAGTATGTTGGCAGAGATGGCTCCCCAGCCCCATGGGGATTAGGTAAACCTAAGCTGGAGCTTTCTCTTCTTCCTTAACCTTTGGCCATGTGAGTGTTTTGGCAGGCAGCTTGCAGGAGCGTGAAGGTTGGTCACCCCGGAGTAACCTCACTTTTCCAGCCTCGAGGCAGTCACTTGCCATGCTACACAGCAGAGACCCAAGAGTCAGTTGTCCCTCTGTCAGGTACACAACTCTTCTACCTCTCATTACTGACCAGCTCCCTTCCCATATGTCAGTTTGTCCCTGCTGCACATTTCTAATGCTGCTTTGTGCAAATGTTTTAATGCAGGTGGAAGGAAATGCAGCAGAACCTGCCCAACCACTGATCTGTCTACTAGCAAGATGCCCTTTCTGGGTCAGTGCAGTGCAATTTTATTGGCATAGGAGCCTGTCTGGCTCCTAAGTAAATTCTGTTGCTACTGCTATCTTTAAGTTAGAGCAAACTTAAATAATTCCCATTCAGCCAAAGGACTGACGGGCTAACTGCAGAGCAGTCATGTCCTTCCACCAGCTAAGAGTCACTTGCAAAAGGTGTTTAGGGAATGACCATTAAAATAATTTTCTTTTAAACTTGGGTACACCTTATCCATGAGAAGAAATATTTTTCAACAAATAAGCATTCCAGGTGCCCATGCTGCTGTTATCGTTAAACAAATATTTTGTTTAGGGGGCATGGAAATAGGTTTATGAGGTTTTCTATCAAACACAATCATTAGATGTTGACAAAAGAGCACAGATTACTCCATATATCAGGGCTAATAGAACTGGCTCCCCCATTCTAATATATTCTGCAAATTTATTGGAAGACAATTTCTACACTATAGTATTATTTTCATGCCACATTTGTTTGAGGGCAGATTTTAAAGTGTGGGTATGATTTACAGGCTCAGATGTATTTTTAAAGTCCAATGAAGTAAAAATGGCACTCTCATATGAATGATGTTACAAGAAAAATATCTACATATAAGTTGCCACATCACTTTCCATAAGTGCCCTGTACCCATATACAGCAGGTGGAGGGTGAAATCCCAAGCAATATTAGCTAAACCATATTAAGCTGACCTTGTATTCTCTTGACAATTTACAGCATAAACATCCAAACAAACTCTTCACATTATACTTTAGATAAAATAAAATTTTATGAAGTCAGGAGCCTGTTTTTCTAGATATGACCAAACACGCTTTCTTTTCTCTACTTGTACACTTCACGTATTACTTCAGGTAGGTGAGGATAGGGACTTTCTGAACAGCACTTCTAGTTTTATGTGAAGATTAGCTGTGATGTAGAAGCCTTGGAATTTCTCTTGAATGCGTTCTTGACCTTTCATAAACCAATATTACTGAATCACTGCAGTGGTTATAATTAATTATTTTTTCTTACTGCAATTTAAAAATAAGAATTAATGTAACTGATAATTTAAATACAACAATTCAATATCATCTAACTAAATTTTCCAGCCAATAAAACACAAAGTAGAAGTGGCAGAAATAAAAATCTTCCAGTGTACTACTTTCCCCTTGGACAATTTCCAAAATAAATATTGAAGTGAGCATTCAGTTGCTTGCATCTTTTTGCAAATAACCACAGCAAACCTCTTAGTGATGCTGAGTTTCTTGTAATGATATGACAAGACATCCAGTAATGAGTAATCCCTAAAATTGACATTTAATATTCCTCCAAAGAAGTTAAAACATTTACAGTTCTCACATATCACACCTTAATGTCCTTTTAATTTATTTTAAACCAGATAAACCATCATAAGATGACTTTATATGAAGTCATGACAGAAGCTTCCATTCTTATGAAAACAAAACTGCTGTAAAGTTTTGCTTCTGTTGACTTCAATACTTAAACCAAAACTTCACCACTAGCCTTTGACTCCCATCTCGCATGTCACCAAAAGAAACAGAGCAATTGTTCTCAAATACTAACAGGCGGGTGGAGTGAGCATGGACAATTTCAGTTTCAGAGAGATGACATATATTTTGATACCTTTAGGAATGAACGGTAAATGAAAAATATAGCCCTTGAATTACTGGGACATAAACCCCAGAGTTCAGAGAGGAACATTACATCTTTAGGATGTGTCTGCGGTATGCTAGCCTAATTTTGACCTCAAACCATCTGACTATAGACACTTAGTTCAACACATTCAAATCTGCTCACCTTCAAACCACTGAGTGGATTTGTTGGTGGTTGCACCTCATGGCTTCAGATTTTCAGTCACCTACAGAGAGACAAATACCTGACACCTTCCAAGGGCATATTTCCATTTAAGCAATAGCTGTCCTGATTATCATCCAATGTCCTAGCCCAGGATGGACAGAAGGCAGGGTCTGCCTTTGAAGCCACAAATATAAGTGTTCCAGTGAGGTCCAGTGGACCCCTTTAAGGGTATGGAATGTGGAGCAGGTCCTTGAATCTTCAGGTGTCATTCCTGACATCCCACTCTCAGACTGGGATCTGCCTTCCTGGGTCAGCACACGTGGCAGACAACAGTCTGAACCTGAAGACCTTCAGGGACAGCAACTATTGCTCCACTGAGATACTCATGTGAGACTCTGTCAGGGCAGAAGAGGCAAATGTAATGATAGCTTTCCTGCTAGTCATTTACCAGCTCCCTGCTGGCCCCCAGGCCCATCCTGGGTGGGTCTGCCTGCTCCATCTGCCCTGGACAAGGGGGTGAGAGTGGCTGCTTGCATCCCCTCTATATCAGCAACATCAAGCTCCATGACTGTATCCATAAAGATGATCCTAATCCTCTGTTGCCACTACAACAATTTTGGTACAAGTTAGATGGTAGAATTTTATTACCATTTCAGTTTTCAGGTTTTTTATGTTTACCTTAAGCTATGGAAAGTGTGTTTTTTGGTACCTTGTCAGGTTGCATCAGTAAGCCTGACACTAGTGTCCTGGTCACTCCCACAGCTGTATATTTGGGGAAGCCCAATCCCTAAACCTATGCCCATAGAACCTAGAAAGATTATGGAAAAAAATATTACACAACCCAAAATCCCTGATAAGCAGGAACAATGCTAGGACAGGCTTTACACTGAATAAGGTCCGCATGACAAATGCTAAAGTAATGCCTGCAAAGTCAATCACTTGTGGCCATGGTGCAAATTGTTGTCAATAAATAGGCGGGTATGCAAACCTGCCTTTGAGGAAAGACTTTAACCCCAGGTAAAGGTGCTTTGCTTAGTATTGTCAGTGACATCTGGTGGTAATGGGCAGTAAATTCAGTTTATATATTTTCAAAGGTTATGTGAGAGTTTAAGTGGCTCATCCCAACTGAAGTATTTTATAAAGTTGCATTTCTCAAAGCATATTTCTTTCTGACAAAACCATATGATGACCGTGCACCATGCCAGGAGCAAAGATTAACTAGGTCTGTATATAGCATAGTATTTTTTGGTGGTGGGAAACACTGGAACCTAGTAACCCACCAAAATAGTTAGTGTGCCTGAAAAGCAGTTGATGAACATCCATTCTTTGTTACTGTTTCCTACATTCAGCCTTGTGAGTGTTTCAAATCTCATAGTCCTTCTGAATCAATGAGTATGGCAACAATTCAACAGATGCAGATGTCAGCTAAGGCAGAAAGAAGCCTGAGTGCAGCTGGGGGCTAAGTGATGAGTGGACTGGAGTGAGACACCACACACCCTACCACAGCCACTGTCGGGGCTGCCAAGGAGAAGCCAAGCACTCACCTGGACCCTGTTTCTGTGTTCCCAACACCTTCTCGGGCTGGACACCTTTTACAGGGGACTCTGTAGCTCTTAGCTGAAAGCAGCAGAACCAGTGCACATGGAGAAGCCCCTTCCTTAATTCTGCACTTAACTTTATCATGTACAAGTGAAGACTTTTTTTTTTTTTTAAATTCCTTAACTGAGGAGAAGTTCCTTTCTGATTTTTGCCCGAGTTTAGAATCAGAAGCTTGTTTCACACAGGAGAGATGTTTTGACAGTGCTTGGGAACTGCATCTCCTTTTGTTGCTTGCATGGCCACATGTACTCTCCTTTCTTCTTGGGTAAAAAATGGAGAAAGTTGTCTGTCCAGAAAAGCACTTTTCTGACTCCCTGTGTGCACCTCTCTTGCTGCTCTTCTGAATGCAGCTCTAGAAAGCAAAAGCTGCAAGGACTTTGCTGTGATTTTTAGACCTGATGATTTAGTAAGGTAAACATTATCCAACAAACGAACAATAAAATGAAACAAAACAGGAAACCCAACTTAAAATATACAACCGGGCATCTGTGAATGCTCTAATACCATGTTCTCTGTAATGTTTCCTACTCTTTTTGAAAATGGTTCCTGAGAGGATGTTTCACGACACAAATTTCTGAACCCATCATTTAGACTTTACAGTTTCAGCTCACCTTGAAGAACAAACAGCTCTTAGACCAGTTAACTTTGATAAGGAAAGTGCAAAAGGGATAACATATCAGCTATGCTGAAAATGTGTCTTTCTTTTCTTGTTCTTCTGAGAAGCAGTGACAAAACAGAGACACCTGGACCTATTAGGTTGGGAGAATAATACTGTGTCAAGCCTGCCAGAAAGACCCTTGAGGTATCAGAACATCTGTAGCAAAATGCGCATGAGGCAGATGTTTAACATTGGGATTTAATTCTGTTTTGTGAGTGTTGTCATTTGAACTTCTGGAAAGTGTTCCTGTAGAAAAATACTGCATTAATATATTGAACTGTCAGCGAATCTCTGGGTTTCCACAGATGTATGAACATATCATATTAAAGAATTTGGCCCAGCAGCCCCAGTCTGTGACATCCCCAGTCCATTCTCATACCTGTGGAACTGTCTGTGTGCTCTGGTGACTCCTCAGCTGAGGCAC
>JAWMRA010000113.1:53583244-53639466 GCA_035584735.1 Pseudotriccus pelzelni | reverse complement strand
TGCTTCCTCCAGAAAGAGGCATGTGCATGTATCATTCAGAAATCCCCAACCACTGCTGAGTGTGTGGTTAATTCTAAGATCTTGAATTACAAGGTCTTGATTGAAAGGCAGCATTGTAGCAGCTCATGTCCTTGAGTACATGGGATGACATCAGGAACTGTCACTAGAAGCTTCCCAAAAGCAGGTGAAAGCCTGCAGTTGTGCTGTGCAGGTTTGAAGGCAGTACCAGTCATGTGCTCTTTCTAAAGAGCAAAACACAGTGGTGCTCTCCACATGCCCAACTTCCTTGCCAGCAGATGTGAAGGCTCCCTGTCAGTGACAGTCCCGCAGCACCATGATGGTAGCTGAGACACTGCAGCCTCTGCCCTCTTCGTACAATAGCCATTTTGTAGGGCAACCACCAGCGGGGTCTGTCCCAGACAAAATGGAGTGTAAGTGGCAAAGATGGGAAAAGGGTCTCACAGGGAGGGTCACAACGGGCTCCGAGACATGCAGCTAAAGCAGGACTGTGCAAGCCAAGACTGGATGAACCCAAGGAACAGGAATATGGAGAGGGATAGGGACATCCTCTTCAAAAAGCCTGTGGGCTGACACCACTAAGTCCCAAGTGCAAAAGTAATTCAGACCCTCAAGATATTTTAGAAAAAGTTATTATGATCTATCACCCCATAGCTGAGGAGACCTAGAAATGAAGGTGGGTAGTTGGGTGTGGGTCGGTCTCAGCTTCCAGAGGGGCTGGAACCCCCTGGGCATGGGGTTTGGCACACAGCTGCTGTCTGCACCTGGGTCTGCACAGCTGGGGCTTGGGCACTATAGGGTCCTTCGCTGCAGAAGTTGTCGACTGCAGGTTTTTTGAGGACTGAGGGAAATTGCGGTCCTGAATGTGTCCGCTGGAAGGAAACCGTTTTTCCTTTGTGTTTGATAAGAAGCCTGCCGCGCCTGTGGCTTTGGTAAGAAGCCTTTCACTTCCCCCCAGGGCTCTCCAGTTTGGCTCTGCACTCATGGTTGCACAGGGGAGGCCCCGGGGGTTTCCAGCTGCCGGTCCCTACTCAGAGCCCCAGCATCATCCCTTGAGTTTGCGTGTGCACGAGGGTGCAAGGGGAGGGTAAGGGGACACAGCAGGCACTAGAGGGCAGGACAGCCCACAGCAATCGGGCTGTAGAAACAGGTAGAAAGACACTACTGATGTCACCTCTTGCACATTGCACACCCTCCACTAGTGACACCTTTCTGGACTTCCCTCCTGTGCTAAACCCCAAAGGCATCAGCCTTTTGCAAAATCTGGTCATACTTACAATGTGAGGATCCAAAATCTAGGGTCATCCTGCACAGTCAACAGTAAGAGCACTAGAGACTCAAAACGGTTTAGGTTGGAAGGGACCTTTAAAGATCATCTAGTCCAATGCCCCTGGCATGAACACATGTCCTCTACTCAGTTTAAACCAGGATCCTGGGTTTCAGGGCTTTCTAACTGCAGCTGCGGAGTGTTTCCACAGCACACCTCAGCTTTCAAAAAGTTCAACAGAGCTGTTTCAGTCTGTCATTTGAATGAGATGGGAGGAAAAAATACATTTCCCTGTCTATATTCAACCATCTTCTTGGATGTCCCAGTAAGTAACCCTTGTCACCTCCTTGCCACGATTTGGTGTTTTAGCTTTCCACTAACGTTAGGAGGTGCCTCAGCTGGAGGTGGAAGAAACTGTGCAGCACAGCTCCAGCACACTTTGTGAGAGTGAAGCAGAGGCTTTAGCACACGTATAGGCAGGATACTGGACTTCTGCTTTCTGTTTTGTGGTTCTCACAGAAATCTTCCTGCAATATTTATGAGGGAAAAGGATATAGCAGAGTCAAACCATTGGAAATCAGAAGTTATTCTCTGGAGCAAATCTTCCAAAAAGTTTGTATCCCACATGGGCTCCAAAAAACCTGGGGAAATTTTCAGAAGAACTTAAGCTCTTGGCTGCTTTGAAAACATATCCAGGGACATTGTCCATGTGGAAATCTAGTCCCACAGCTCAGTGGAAGTGACAGGACATCCCCTTCTTGCTACTGATTTAATTCTGAAATTCTATACAGAGGCACAAACCCCAATTACACATAGAGCAGGCTGTATAAAACCAAATGAAACACTCAACAGCCACCTGGAAATTGCATGCTGTGCCTGAAAAAGTACAGATTATTGTGGGCTCATTACCAAACCCTGTGTAGGGAGCAGCCTTGTTCTGTTCGCACACTTCATTAAACTCACTTACTCTGCAGTCCCAGAGCTGTGACTGGCGATTTATTTCCTCCAGCCCCTCTGGTTGCTTTCCCACGAGCAGAGCTCCCGGCACAGACCCTGACACTGCTCCTACCCCGGTCCTCAGCTAAATAGCTGCCTGCATAAAACACTAGCGTTTTCTCTTCATGGAGACCTGGAGGGAGTGCTCAGCAAACGTTATGCAATGTACTTGGAGCAATGTTTTCAGAAAGAATGCATTCCTGCTGTCTCACTGCTCAGGATCAGTAATTCCTCTGCTGCCCTTTGGCCTAAAGGGACAAATACTACCTCATCCCACACTGCCTGATGCCTGTTTTCCTCCAGACCATGGACACGGACTCTCTTGCAAGAATCTCTTGCGAGTCAGGGCTGGGGATAAGAAAAGGATGCAGATGTGCCTTTTTTCCAGAGTGTACCAACCCTGCACATCTTTTTAAATAAAATCTCGAGGAAAGAAGGATTATGGTGTTTGTCTTCACAAGCCACTGTTACACATGCTGATGCTCTGCTTCCCAGGGAGAGGTTGGACATCTGCCTGCTGATGGGAAGCAGGGAAAGAATTCCTCTTTTTGCTTTGGTCGCATGCACATCTTTTGCTTTTCTTATTAAACTGTCTTTATCTTGACCCTTGAGGGTTTTTTTAATCTTATTTTCTCCCCCTGTCCTATTGAGGAGAGGGAATGAGAAAGCATCCAGGGAGATGTCTGGCAGCCAGCCAAGATCAACCCCTAGTTCTTTTTCTTGCCACCCAACATGGGGCACGAGATAACACCAGTTTTGATCTGGGCGCACTATAGCTGTGGTAGCTGATAATTGGCAGGCTTCTGCATGGCTTACAGGGCTCATTTGATTTACTGTGTAACAGAGCCTAGGGCTCTGCAGTGGCTGCTTTCAGCTCCTGTCTTTGCTGCAGTGCTTATCTCTGTGTTTTGCTGTGCCTGGAAACATTCTGATAAAAGCAGCAGCCATGTGCTTGGCCCTAGCACAGGTGCCCTCCCTGTGCCAGGAGGCCTGTCCTGCAGAGCTGAGGGATTGCATCTCTCTCTTCCCCTCTAGGGCTGATGTTTCTGCCTTCATCTCCAGAGGTCCTATCTGAGCTGCTTGATTAATGTCATCTTTTTGTCATTTGCATAGAAACTGAATTTAGTCTGGCGTTATGAGGAAAGGGTTTGCCAGTGAGATGACAAGGAAATGTGCCCTTAGGCCATCAATCCCTGGGTTGCAGGGTGTGTGGGAGGACCTGGGCGGGTGCCTGGGTTATCACCTCCCATAGCCTGTGGTCTTGCACCTCTACAGGCGTGTAATCGCATTCAGTTGGTGCGCTACTTGGTGGAGGGGTGCCTTGCCTGCACCAGTGAAATCCAGCAGCTCTTAGCACTGCCCTGGAGCTTTTCCTGTGCTTCTTGAGCCTCCCTTCAGCACCATCAAGGGAACCTGGTTGAGACAGGGACCCAAACCACATCTGGGAACACCATGGATAAGACAGGGATCCAAACACTAACTACAGTAATTGCCTATTAGTTAAAAAGAAGTAGTGTATGCAGAGGTCAATGGGTCCACATCATCAATTAGTACAGGAGCAGGAGGAGGAATGATCTGATCAGGAGCTGTTCCTTCCGCAAGGAAACAAGAGAAGGAAGTGAAAGAAATCACCCCAGAGGTGGAAAATAGCAGGTCCCTACCCTAACCTTTGGCAAACTTCAGGATATGCTGCAATGTTATAGCCACCAGGCAGGCAAGCAGATTGCTGCCACTACCACTGAAGAAGGCATCCAACATCTGAGAGAATTAGTAGTGCTGGAAAGTCTTCTACTGTGACCTGGATGACAACCATGTCTCCAAAGATCCGGATGCCCAGTGTACATGAGCAAGTGTCAGAAGGATTGCCTGAAATTCACCAGCATTATATTCCAGCCGCCTGGGGATGATGTGGACTGACTAAACTCTGGTATACCAGCTGTGGAGAGTGGCCCATTGGATCTGACTTTTGAAGAAAACCTGTCTCTCTTCTTGTCCCTGCAGGCTGGCACCTTGACTGTCAGGGGTGCCCAGACATACACTGCACACCACTCTTTGGTTCCTCCTGTGTGACTGGCCAGGGGACATGAGGAATTGAGATGGTGAGCACCCTGTGAGTTCGGAGCCCATGTACACAAACTGAGGGGGAAGGGAGTGGGTCAGGGGGGCCATCCAAGATAGCTGTCAGTTCAGCTGCTGCTGAGATGGTGGAAGGCAACCAGCAATCTACCAGGTACAGAAGAGGACTAAGGGTGTCTCCCTTGATCTTGGTGAAGGGACTTCTGGTCTGATGTTAAAAGGGTCTCCAGCCTGGAACAGAGGGTCACTGCCTTTGGTTAGCAGGAGGAAAGGGAATGACTGGCTTTTTCTGGACTGTGCAGATTTGATGGCCTGGCACACTGGATCCACAGAAGCCTAAAGCTTTGGTAGTCACTGGTGCACAGTGTACCCTAATGCCATTACAGTACCTCAGGGAGGAACACATCTGAATTTCTTGATTGACAGGGGGATCCCAACAGCTGTCTGTATGGGAGGGTGAGGTGAGCTTAACAGGAGACAAATGTCAGAAGTACCCCATTGTGACCAGTCCAGAGGCTCCATGTATCTTTGGCATAGACTGTCTCAGGAGAGGGTACTTCAAGGACTCAACATGGCAGAGATGGGCTTTTGATGTAGTTGCCATCAATTCAGGGAAGTTTAAAAAGCTGCTTGCCTTGCCCAGCCTCCTGGAGGACGCCTCTGTTATGGGGTTGCTGCATGTCAAAAGAACAGCAGGTGCCCATGGGTACAACGATGGTGCACCACTGGCAATATACACCAACCAAGACTCCCCAGTTCCCATCCATGATTCATCAGTTGGAGGGCCAAGAAACGATTAGAAAGACTCATGAGGTTTTCTTTTAAATCTCATTTTCTCCCCCTGTCCTGTTGAGGAGGGGAAGTGAAAAAGCATCTGGGTGGCATCTGGCAGCCAGCCAAGGTTAACCCACCACACTCCCATTGCACATACACACTCACAGACTTTGTACATGTGTTTATATGCCTGAGCATACATATGTTCTCCTCTGGGCTAATTCACTTAATAACAGCAGGTAAAGAAGACCAAGTCAGCTTTACAGACGGTGCAAATAAATGCGAAAGAAAACTTCAGGTTGGAGAGTTGACATCAATTCCTTGAACTAATTATTATTGTTATTACCGTATTCCACAGAGCCTCCAGGGAGTAAGAGTGAGCAGTGTTGACTGAATGTCAGTGAAATGCTGTCCCTGCCCCAAGGAAAATGCAGGTGCTGGCACAGGTCCTGCACTGTTCAGGTGGTCCAAGCAGTGCCATTAGGGACACCTGAGGGGTAATTGTCAACAGAAGTGATGGTAGCAGAGCCTGGATCTCAGTATGTACAAGACGTGGCAGATGGAGTGCAAAAGCAAACGGGCAGGCTAGCAGCAGGCATGTTAGTAACGAAGTGTCACAGGAGCTTGCAGGCTCCTCTCTGATTTTACTGGGCTGTGTTCCAGAGTGCGTCTTCATATTTTTTTTTCCCCTTAAGTATCTGCAAATGAAAACCTGCTAAGCTCCTGGATAAACGTCTCTTTAACTTCTTAGTCTCTTATGAATTTCAAACAGCAATTTTTTATTATGGTAATTGCTGACTGCTTGTTTTAATTAGGCATCCCAGTTAACCTTACACTGCTAAAACATGTGAGGCTTTGTGCAGATCAAAACATGTGTGTTTTTTGGGTTTTTTTGGTTTTGTTTTTGGTTTTTTGTTAGCATAAGCATCAAAAAGTATGAATTGTAAGAAATAAGATGACCTTGTTTGCAATTCTGATTTTCATTTTCTTTCCTTCACTGTAGTCTTCAGTTTTCCCCTTTTGAAATTATCCAGTATTTTACATGCGGAAAGGTCCTGGCCAAGACATTGTGTGAGCTTAGAAAAAATTTCTTCCCTTTGCAGCAACCCAGAAAATTTTGTAACCTAAACAGCAAAGCTGTCTTAAAACTGTCCAGTTTGATCTAATATCAAATAATAAACACACTTGTAAATGTAGAAATCAATCACTCCTGATCATGCTGTCCGGGAACATATTGCAACTTCCAGAAAAGCTGGCCTGCATTCATGTCCTGGAGGGCTTAACTGAGCCTTCACAATAGTTGCACTGATGATGCCAAACCTCGTGTAACTTCCCTGTTGATTTCTGCAGGCTGCCAGAGAATGTCACAGAGAGAACCCAGCAGCTCAGAGAGAAGTTTTGTTAGTACTTCATACAAGTGATGCACTCAACAATAAAGCTGAAAAAATACAAGAGAAAAAACCCAAACAAACTAAAAAAGCCATCCAGAAATCCCTGAATCACTCAGAGCCAGGAAAGGGAGGATAATGCTGGCAGAGCTAGGTAGCTGGTTTTCAGCTGCTGTCTGTACACAAGCAAGGGCAGAACTGCTGTCATTCAATGCAACTTATGCGGAAAACTGTATCTACCTATCCTTTCAAGGGGTCTGAGTGGTTCTGAAAGGTGCTATATTTTGCTGTTTGGGAATTTTGTTTTCCCTTAGGAGTGCATTGCAGACAGTCACGGATTTAAAATTCACCTCTCCCACTCCTCAAGGGCAGACTGGAGCTCTTAGTAACTGCCCCACATTTGACAGGACATTTGTCCTTCTCATGGGAAAAAGCGGTTCTTACGCTTTTTTTCCTAGCAAAAATACCATAATCCAGACTGCAAGAGCTAGTGTCACATCTGTAGGCAATTCATCATTACTTGAAGCAAATCCTTCAACTTTATCTCTAGCTGCCAAGCAGCACAACTCAGTGAGAGCAGGTCACTTGTAAAACATGCTGGCTAAGTACAGGCAAGTCTCTAGAAAAATAATGTGCTTTGAACCGATGAAGCTTTCCAGTGCTTGGGTAACTTTGATTTTAATAAGAAGATGGAAAGTGTTGGGTAGTAGAAAGTCAATCCCGGTTGTTTAAGAGCTCTGTGCAATTCTTACTAGATTTTAAAGGGTGATTCCCCAAACCTGTGCCCAGGACTATGTTGAGGACGTGTTTTCCAGACTGAAGTGGACACTTGCATGGATGATGAGTACATTACAGAGTCTATACCTCCAGGCCAATGGGGATACAGACCCCTACCCCTTAAGCCCTTTGGCCCCATCCCTCATTCCTGCATGCCCGATGGGTGCAAATTTAGGCTTCAAGTTCTCCAGCACTGGTGCTCATTATTTCTGAGACCCTACGGTGTTACACGTACGGTGTTACCAGGTTGCCTCGGTAATAATCCGGGCAGGGGAGGGCTTGGCTGCGAAGAAGTCGTGAAGGGTTTTCTCACTGAGGGTCACTTTTCGCTTTTCACTTCATTTCTCACTACGCCTGCCGATTTTTGGGCTCCGCTCTCCCGGCAGGCCCGTCCCTGCCAGCGGCCCGCTCGGCATGCCGGCGGACCCCCGGGGTCTGCTGCGGGAGGGAGCGGCTCCTCCCTCGGCGGGGAGGGCTGGGGGCGGCCGGCGTCGGGGTCTCCGCTCACTCTCTCCGGCTCCGCGCCCGAGGCGGACCCGGACCCGCCGCCCGGGGCTCCTCCGGCTCCTCCGGCCCCTCCCGGAGCGATGCCGGGGCCGCGGGCAGGCGGCGGCCCCGCGCCCGAGGCGGTGAGTGCGGGGCGCGGCGGGGCGGGGACGCGGAGCCGGGCAGGGCAGGGTGGGGACGCGGGGCAGCCCCCCTGTTTTACGGGTGTTAGGGACGGTGCCGGCTGCGGCTGCTGCTGCCGCCGCGGGTGGTTTGAGGAGGGAGGCAGGTGAGGAACTGCCAGGAATCTGAACCTGGTCCTGAATCTGGCAACAAGCGAACCCCGAGACTTCCCTCATACCAGTCTGGAGATGCGCCTCCCAGGGCACTGGCCCGGTGCCGGACTGCTGGGCTGCGCAGGTTCGTGCTCTCAGCCCCCTAGGGCAGAGCTCTCCTTATCCCGAGAAAGGGACCGCGGGAGCCGGGTGGTGTCAGGGTCAGACGAGCAGGGGCCAGGTCGATGTGCAGTTCCTAGCTGCTTGCCAGAGATGGAATTTAGAGGCTGCTTGACGGTATCGCTGCACTGTCAGATTGCTCTGGCACCGTGCTAGGGCAGCAGAGTCCTGAAAAACAGAACAAACAAAATAAACCCCTCACCCACGAGTAAATGGACACTGGTTAAAATAAAACAGGGGGGGTTCTTGGCTATATCTATGTGAGAGAAACAGTTAAAGAGGATTGTGGGGTTTTTTTGTTGTTGTTCTTATTATTACGGAGAGGTTTAACATCATTGCAAGAGACACGTTTCACATTGGTGCATGCTGTGAACTCTGTCCCACAGCACCTGGTAGTCTGGTATGAGCCCAGGACCAAAGCCTGGTCCCCCGGGGTGTCTCAGCTGCAGCGATCGCTCCTGTCAATAGGGAGAAAAGCCCCGGCCACCAGCCCATCGATTGCGAGGCCAGAAGGGACCGTTACATCATTTAGTCTGACCTCAGACAGGAGCAAGGTGCTGGCTGGGAAACAAAAAGAAAACTGCTGAGGACTGAATCTCTGCACTGAAACATGGCATTTCTTCATGGCATTATCAGCTTTGATAAATAGATTTTTCTGCAAAAAAAGGGATTATTGGCAGGGGCTTTCTGCATGGATCCCTTACACAGAGATGCATGGATGATAAGTACAAGCTTCAGAGCTTCCAAATATAAAGCCTGGAAGAGTATTTTATGTGATAACTGATTTCGTTTTCCATTATTCCTCCTACTCTTCAAAACTAGGGCTGATGGATTATTTTCCAATGAGAAAATGCTTACTTAACTTTTTTTCTTTTCTTTTTTTTTTTTTTAAGAGGAAAAAAGAAACAATTAACAGTTATGTTTCTTTCAAAGTTGTCTGTAGAAACATGGTAAAAAAAAGGAAACTTTCAGATATGCATATTTTTGTCTCTTTTCTTCCCATTTCTTTCTTGTAACCTGTTTTTATTTTTCTGTTTCTGGTGAGAAAGTAGAGAATAATAAAAAATAAAATAGTAGGTGATTATTTAGCAGAGAAATTTGGGATGCTGGCTGCCCCAAGATCAGTTTTTAATTAACTTTTTTCAAAAGTAACCTTTCAATATACATTGGAAAAAATCGCTATTTTGTTTAGACATAACACAGCCCCAGTATTCCCACCCATAGCATAGGGGTGGATCCATCTTGCTGCACTTTGATGCTTCACTTCTAGTTTTATGGATCTATTTTGCTTCAGCCTGATGCTTTCTCAGAATACCAGCAGTCTCTGAAAATGGAACAAATCAGTACCAAATAAGGCTCTTCACCTTACATCCCACTGTTTTTGATATTAACAACATCCACAAACCCCTTGCAACGGCACAGGAATGGAGAGTCACAAGGAAGGCCAGGCTGTGCTGGGACATGATCCCCTGAGGCAAGAGGGGTGCCTCGCTTCCCCAGCCCTGTGCATCCATCAGGCCGGTGCACCATCTGCCACAGACCTCTGGGTCCTCCTGGGAGCCTGAGAAATGCGTATCTACAGCAGATAGTCATGGATGTCTGGCTTGCGTGGGGTGGCAGGAAAAGGGACGACAGTGCTTGCGGTTAATGAGGTCCAGTGCAAAGCTGCTTCCTGCAGTAATTTATTACCTTGGAAAGCAGGGGTGTGATGCCAGACAAATAACTGGCCCTGTGGGAGGTCAGGACACCAGGAAGGCAGGATCAGGAGGGTGGGAAGATGAGGGGGAGAACAACATCCCACTACCACTGCTGCTGTCTCCAGCAGCAATGCCAAGCAGAACTTGTGTGGGGGGGGATTTGTCACAGCTGGGTCTTGGAGAGCCTTCAGCAAGGCCCCTGTGGAGGCTCTAAATCACACTGATTGCACAGTCAATAAAGAAAATCTCATCAGTCCCCATAAGCAGGCTGTCAGCTTTTAAACCTATTTAGATAAAAATCTGTTTATTGTTGTGTTGTTAGAAGTCCAGAATAAGTGCATTGATTCGAGTAACGTTAGTGGCACAAAGTAGGAAAAGAGTTTTAATATAGACCAGTTAAAGGCAAATTCCAGTCTGATTTACTCTACATAGGCCTGGACTGACACCTTGGGATGTCTAGTTTAAACTGAGTGCTGCTACTTATTTCAGGGATACCACTTTCTACCCACGTTGATATAACTGAGACCAGAAATTCTCCTGTTGTGTAAATTTCTAATTGCTTTCCCAGCCTGTCTGACTGAGCCAAACCAACAGCTCACCTAAGGGAGTATTTGCAGGGCAGCTCTTGCTGGGTGCAGTGGCCCAGCAGAGCACCCAACAGATCCCAGGGGGTACATGCCCTGGTTCATGAAGGACAAAGGAGATGGACAATGCCACCTATCTGTGTGCCACTGGGAAATACTTACACGGGGCTGCCCATCTGGAATGTCTGCTAGTGGAACTGACCATAGAAACAGCCAGGGCGTGCAACAGTCAAGGTTTGCCTGCACTAATAGATTAAGAAGCATTTGAGAGTCCTCCCTGGCATTGCAGTGTAATTATTTATTATCATTATAAATTCGAATATCACACATAAACTGTTAAAGCCAATCCTGACACCGGCTTTGGCCCATGCCAAGTAACACTGCCCTGCTCCACCACTGCCCTCTTTGAAGCCTCAACATCCTGAGCTGTTCCCAGTGGGAAGCAGAACCCTGCCCCTGGATTATCAGCACTGGCTACCACAGGCACAGCCTGAGCCATGGAAGCAGCAGCATCTGCAGGTTTGGTAGTGCAGCACCCCCACGCCTCTTTTCCCCCCTTGCTTCTGACCTCAGGTGAGAGAAAATTGGGAAGAGATCCAAGCAAAACCTCATTTAAATCACTCAGTGCCCTCAGGAGCTCCTTTTCCTTTCCTTTTTGGTAGTCTGATGTGTTGGGGTGGTCACAGCTGCCTCTGCCCAGTGTCTTCTGCATGTGCATGTGCATGATGTGGCCAGGGAAATGAAGGTCCCTGGGAATTTCATTGTGTACCCTGAGAAAAACTGGTTGAAGAAAGGCAAGTTTACCTGCCAGCACTCCTCCTGGAAACTTCCTGGGCTTCCCTCCCTGCTTCTGCTTCTGGTGTCTCATGCAGTTTGGTTTAAGTGACTACTTAATGTGAACTGTGTGAAATATCTGTGTTTCTGCCAGTGATAGATTTGTTCAGGAGAAGAAGGAAGAACAGAAGTTTGCTCTTTTCACAAGGACTCTCACCTAGTGTGGTGAAGGGGGCAAACAGGCTTTTAGTTTGTCCTTAAGGATTGTAGGAGTATGTTTTGAGATGTGGGGGGCATTTCTTAAAGTCAAGAAGAAACAGAAGTCCAAGGTTTTAGAAATGGGATTAGTTTTCAGCTGGTGCTGGCCCTTCCTTGCTGAAGAATCTGGCCACCTAAAAGTCTCTTCAGATGGCAAAATCATGTCCCTGTATATGCACTTTGAAAGGCTTTCTGAATGAGTAAAAACAAACAATGAATTTGCTCCTATAAATCAGCAGGATGTAGTTAGCTCATCTGAGGAAGAACGACTGAATTTTGGATTTTCAGGTTTTTTTGGTGGAGTGCTTTGAGATAAAAAAGGAGACTTGACTTCTCTGTCAGTTTCAAAAAGGAAATAATTTGGTGCCGGCATTGTTCAGCACTCTCAGTAACCTATATCCCACTACAGACTGCAGAGCAGTGGGATATTTTTTACACTTTTCCTCCTGTTTTTTTGGTTATGGTTGAGTCTTTGGGCAGCTCTCCTTATGGGTGTCTGGGATGAAGCCCTTGTGGGGTGCATGTAGGTGATTTCCTTAAGCAAACAGCTCCCAGGGAGTGCTCCTGAAATTCTGCCATCCGCAGATGCCATCCTTGCATTATCTGCTGCGTGCCTCAGAATGAGAGCAGGTCACAGGCTAGAGTAAAAAGGGCTGGAGTTAAACTTGCAGCAGAAACTGTGATATCCTCCATGAAGCAGGCCAAGATTTCTGTTAAGTGCAGGAAAACCCCCTGAAGAAAGTATGATGTAACTGATAGTCAATACTGTCATAAATGCAATCAAATTCTCCCAGCTCTTGGAGCACAGGGCAAAGTTAATTTGTCTTCTCTGCACCTGCTGCAATCTTTCAATAAAAATCACACGTAGTTTTTTTCCACCAAAGTAACGGCAACACTTGGCAGTAAAGTGTTTCTTCATGACATAATATTATTTGGTTCAATAAATCAAATAATAAATCCCTTGTATTTGGAGTGAGAGGCAGTACATCAGGTCTGATATTTTCCCTGGTGTCAAAACCTCTGTGTGTGTATATATGTGACTTGAAATATACAGCTCATTTAATCTTTGCTATATGAACTTAATAGATGAAATTGTGGCAATTCTAGAGCAACAGGAATAAAAGCAATAGGAATAATTTGCTTTACAGTGTTTTGGGGAGAGGAACAAACCCATTCTTCCCCTCAGTGCAGCACTCTTTCATCACCATCCTGGTGGCATATCGATCCAGGCACCATGAACATCATGCTGCCACCACCTGTAACCCCCATCCCCACCCTGGGTGGCAGTCGGGAAGGTTGTGTTTTCCTGAGCATCTCCTGCCTGCTCTGCAGAGTGTGCCTGGCTGGTCCTAGGCAGGTTCAGAAAAGGTTCCTGGTCAACCTTTTGGAGCCATGTGCTGGCAGATGTTGCACCAGATTAAGAAACTGATGTCAGCCCTCCCATATTGCATCTTGTTTGGGAGTCTGTACTGCACAGTCCTTGTGGGTTTAAACGGAAGCAGGATGACAGACAACACTGAGAGTTCTATCAGCTGATGTGGTCAGTGCTCATGATACAAGGGAGTAAGCTGGGGAGAAAATGGGCCCCTGCCTGGGTCAGGATTGATCGTCACTTCCCCTGCAGGCTGCAGATATTTCCCTTGCTGTATCACTAGGCTGGTGTTTTGTCCTGATACTGCAAAACCTGTGATGCATAGACTGTGCGTTCCACACAAATGGCATTTTAAATTGGAGCTGGAGGGCTACCCCCTGCCTAAGCCTGGTGGGCTCAAGTATGGGGACAACACCCTACAGCATTTTTGGAGAATAACCTTTCCCCAAAACACTTTTAACTCCATGAGCTCTGAAGTGACTGCTTTGAAAGCAGCACAGGCTTTGTCACGTACTGACCTTTTGTTGAGCAGCTGAGTGTAGAAGAGCTTCTGGTAACAATGAGTCAACACTTATCAAAGAAAAGACCTGCTGCTCTGATAACAGACTCACAGTAAGCAATTTCAGTGTTCATTTCTTTGACTTCTGATTGTGTAAATTTAGGTATTTGTCAAAGGGAGGAAGCAAAAAGGGCCATGAAGGAACAAGCATTGCCTTCAGAAACCAGATGCTCTACAAGTATGAAGCAGTGTCACCTACTTCTATCACACAAATTCCCACATCCAGAGAGGCCATGGGATTAAATATACCAGTGTCAAATTAGTATAAACCAGGAGTAAATATACAAGGCCACTCCTGTCTTTCACTCTTCCTAGCAGAAAAGTAGTTTCCTAGTAAAGCAGTGCTGCTGCAGCTTCATGGTCACACCTGCCAGCACCTTTCCCTGCAGCCAGAGCAAGGTGACTTCTGCTGCTGCTTTACGTTTTTTCTGGTAATAACAGCTGGGAACATCGCTCATGTCCTCTGGGAAACTGCATTTGCTATTTTGGGTTACATGGTCTGGGAGACCACAGGGGTGGTCTCAGCCAGATGGACTCCCCATCACCCTTCACCGGGCTTGGTCTCTGACACCTTCAAGGAGCACACTGTGCCTGCGCTTTGTGCTGGGCTGGTTTGCACTGGCTTGGTGAGATCTTGGTAGAGAAGATCTGCAGACTCCAGCAGCAAGGCTTGTTTGCCATTTGTAAACTGCACGGAGTGGTATGCTGCTAACAAACTTTCAGGAGTAAACATTGAGAGTTAGAGGTAAAAGCTGCTGAAATTCTGATGAATTTGAAACAAAGTTCAATAAAAAGCAGATGGTGTTCTTAATCATTCTTTTTCCACTCAGTAAATGAGGCCAAGTGCTCAGAAAGTTCTCTGTAAATATATCACCCTGCTTTTCAAGTATCTCAAAGAAATACTGTAAATATGACTTTAATAAGACAGGCATCCCCAAAGGGTGATAACCTGCCCTTTATTGGCCTCGTGTCAACACTTGGCAGCAAGGAGCCATTTCTTGCCTCTGATGCTCTTCTGTTGTGTTACTTATTCCTAAAATAGCCTCGTTCCTTAGCACTCATGCTTGTGTTCAGATGGCGGGCAGCCACACAGAACCTGCTGTCCCAAAGCACAGATTTCAGGGATTTTAGGTCTTTAAGAGGCAGGGAGCTCCCCCATGGATTTGCAGGAGGCAGCTTACCCACCTCTAATTGAAACCAACTTGGTTGCCTCTGCATGCTGGACTCACTAACAGCAGCCTCCTCTCACATGCATTACAGAGTGTGGGGGTCTGTATCCAACCCATCTGCTCCAGGGGCCTTTCACAGTCAGCACAGAGAAATGGGCGCTTCTGGGAAAGAACATGGCTCCTCTTCTCCCAGGCTGGCTGCAGAAGTGGGGAGGGAAGAACGGTGACCTACAAGTGTCCATGTCTCCCCATTGTCCGTAAAAAGAGCTCAGGTTGAGCAGCTACCGTGGGGCTGAGGTTGCCCTAATTTAGGCAGACACCTATGAGGGTGCTTCAGCTGGTGGCCCCAGGGCTTTGCCTGGGGTGCTGCAGCTGTGCACCTGCCTTGGCCAGCGCTGCCGAGCTTGGCTGGCTCCATGGGGCAGCGGCTGTTGTGCCAACCACTTTGCGAGTCGGAATCTTGCCACTCGAGGGGAAATTTGGCAGCTCCCAGGACTTAGGAGCACAAATAGACTTTATCCTCCTCCCCTACACACTTTGTAGCAATGACTTCTGTAAATGCTCAAATTCCTGACCTTTGTGGGAGCTTTGCTGAAGGATGGGAACTGATAACGAACTCATTCTTGCTTTCAGCCCCTCAAGACTGTTCCTTCCCGCCGGTGTTCAGCACCATCGCTCTTATTCAGCAAGGGTTTGAGCAAGCCATGGTTGCCTTCAGCCAGGTACGTACATCGAGTGCCTGCACAGATGTTTGAAGCCAAGGAGTAAGGCAGTACACCTTGCCTTGCCCATGCATGTATCACGTGGTGCCGCTGTCAGTGTCCTGCACTAGAGGACCTCAGGCCAGTTGCAGATGTGGGAGTGCACGTGTGGTGCCCGGCTGATCTTCTCTCCCTCCTACCAGGCCTGTGTGAGCCCAGCAGTAGCTGAGCCTCTTCTCTCCATCTCTCCCATCACATGCCAGGGACTGCCAGTGCAGATTCCTTGTTCATATCAGTTTCTGCTTGTGTTGTTGAGAAGCTTCCATTGACAGTTTCTGCTGAAATGCATTTTGATTCTTTGTTTTTCTCTGGTTTTTTTTTGAGTAGCACAGCCTTTAAAACAAGCAGAAGAGTTGGCTGTGATAGCATTTCCTGCCTTATTTTGCTACAAGTCACAGCATACGTACACAAATCAATGGAAAATACCTGCTGATGTTAGTGGCAGTGACTCCTTCCTTTATTGAACTGATTTCCAATAAGCAGAACAGTGCTATTTGAGCTGCAGCTACTTCACTGCAAAGCCTTGACTTCCCCTCTAATAAACACAGTGCAGTTAGTCAAACAGCACTGCTAGCTGGGCATGGTGGTGTTGCAAGAAGGCTCATTATGCATTTAAAACAAAGTCTTTCAGAGGAAAGGCAGGAAGGGCATCAGTATCTTGGGTCTTCAGGTGCCAAAAGTCCAAGTCCTTGAGTACTCTTTGCATGGGGAAAGGGGCAAGCTGTGCTACATGAGCCCTTACTCATTAACTATTCTTCGGTTATGTCTCTCTTCGGGGAGAGCACATTGTTTTGCATTCATGTCTTGACATGAACATCAGGAGCTGTCAGACTGTGAGAAAGGCTGAGTTTAACACATTTCTCTTTTGCTGGAAACATTCCTGATTGAAATCTGTGCAGTGGCTCTGTGTGAGACCTCCTGGCTTTCCGTACAGCTCCATCTCAGAGCCCAGAATCATCTAACAGCCCAAGGGGACAGGTGGAACTCAAATACTGAGCAAGTGCCTAGTACTCATTGCTCTGTTTTCTTTGATCCCATAATTTGCTAGGTGTTACAAGTGAAAAATACTATCACACACTCCACAAATGCTACAAACTCCAGCAGCTTGCGGGAGAAAAGGGACTGTTGGTGTCTCTATAAGAAGGAGACAGCAGCATCCCTGTGTTAGCTGGTGATGGGAGATCAGCTGGAGGGGAAGTTGTGTCCCTTGTCCAGCTCTGAGTGCCTGCCTTCTCCATCCTCTGGCTTTGGCTTTCAGAGCTGTGTCTGTGGGAAGAGACTGTGCTGGGCAGGAAAGTGGTACCGGTGCCTCATCCCCCCTTCATGCTCAGTATGGGTTCTACCTCTCATTTCTGCAAGCAGGTGGCATTTACCAAGAGCACAGAGCAATCCCAATGGTGTAATCCACGTTGTTGCTGGTGCCATCAGCTAATTTGCAGCTAGTGCCAGCACTTAATTTGTCTGTGCCCTGGGTGTATGGAAGAGGGAGGTGTGCTCTGGCAATCTCAGATTTTATTGAGACCTCTCCAGACAATGCCAGTTTAAGGTATCTCAGCATCTGACAAGCAGATGTCAGATGCCAGCACTGTGCTGCACCTATTGTAGAAAAGGAAGGGGGAAGACAAGCAGCAGAACCAGGAGAAATATCCAAATAGCCTGTGGGACACAGGTTTTCTGGTTTGTGCTTCAGGCAGTGAGCTGGGGCAGGGCAGAGCAGGAGCTGCTGCTCCTCCAAGCAGCAGTTCAGCAGCAGTGGCTGCCTCTCTTTGCCCCAAGCCTTGCCTTCACAGCACTCCCTGGGCAGTGTGGGCAGGAGGCCTGTGATGGTTTTCACACTCTTGGCAGCTTGCTGACCTGGGTGGCTGTCTCCTTAGCCTATTCCTCGAGTTGGTGTTAATCCTAATAGCCTGGGTAGAGCCCCAGCTGCTTCATCGGCATGTGTCTCACAGCACTAATGGCCATAAAGGCCTTTAATCAGCTCATCTCACAAAATGATGTATCATTTCCACTGAATACACTGGAGTCAGTGAATAGACAAAACCTCTGAGGTGCAGAAGAGGCTCACGTGAAAGTCAGACTAAACCAAGCTTCCTTTGTGCAGCACACACAGTCCCTCCCCGAGACCTCACACCTCGCGACCAAGCCACTGGTGGCTTCACCATGACATGAAGCCATGGAAAAGGCCCACAAAGCCCTATGGAAAGAGATTTTTGTGTGTCTGTGATCAGCACAAACTAATCATCATCCTTTAAATGAAAAATGCCTTTTGTATTCCAAAAAACGTTGCTATCTTGGGGAACACTTCAGACTTGCTGCCTGCAGACATGGTCTAGAGCCCTTGAATCTGTAGAAGTATAAACAGAAAAGCCTCCATTACACTTAATAGCAGGAAAACTGTTACAAGGTGGAATTGTTACGAGTAACCCACCTTCATAAAGCTGTCACCTTTCAGGATTGAGAGCAGTCACAGATGGAACATTCCCTGATTTTTTTTCTGTGCAGGCAGTAACCTATACAAATACCACGGAGCACTTACTGGAGCATTACTCTTCATAGCCACTATATAGCAAGGATGAATTTCACATGGGGGATGATAGCCTTTGTGATTTGGTTGCCACACCTGTGAACTATCCAGTCCTGACTGTTTCCAGTCTAAATGGCAATTTTTTTCTTCTCCCCTGCAGAAGTTCACAAACAACCAGACTGGGCTAATGTAGGTGATTATAATAACTGAACTGTAAGTCATTTCCAGAAAATTAATGAATTTATTATCCTGCGGATTTAACTATATAGAAATTAGTTCTCTCCAGCCCTCAAACCAATTCCTGGTTGCAGCAGCATGCAGGATACACTCTAATCAACTACTTCAGATCCAGACATTGAGTGAAGAGTTAGGTTATGAGAAAAAGTCACTTAAGTGTCTGATTTCTGAATCTACTGAGCAACTATCAATAGCATTAGGAAAAGATAACAAGGATAATCACATGCTTACTTTCTGGTTGCTAAAAAAAAGGCCAATCAGAAATCCTTTGGATTTATGTTGGAAAACTATCAGGAAGTGATAAACTTCAGGAAGTAAGTAGGGCAAACCTTTTGCTTTAAAGCACACAGCCTTCACAGCAAACTGAGACCCTGAAGAAATGTATTCCTTAGGATGTTGTTTAGAGGATGATTTCTGACAGTTGATGTCTATTTTTGTACCAGGCATCTTCTGTACCCTGAGGCTGAGTTTGCATATTTCTCATTGGATTCTAACTTCATTGACCATTCCTGGCAGTGAAGACCTTAAACAAGGTGCATCCTCTTCTAATATTTATGGGGACAGGATTCCTACCCCTACATGTTTCTTAATGAATTTTCCACTGATGTCATGTTGGAGAGCCAGTGGACCCAGACCAACTCTTGCCAGGACTGCAGATGCAATTGCAGGAGGTGAGAGGAACAGTGGAACTGAAGACAACACTCAACTGGCTTTCAGGAGAGTGAAGCAAGTCTGGTCTCCAGCTCTTATTGTGACATTTGGGAAAGTAATTTAATTAACAACTGTCTTGTTTTTCAACCTGATAATGAAGCTAGCACTGCATTTCCTTGTGGAGGGAAATGTGTTTGGGGGATTCTTTGAACTGATAGAACAAGGAGTGCAGGAGCTTGGGCTCTGTGTGGTCTTTTCTGTGTTGCCCTGGCTCCTTCTCTTGCCCAGGCAGCCAGGTCTGAGCAGGGAGGCACAGCATGTACTGAACTCTTCTACAGAAATGCTGGATCTCATCCCAAAACTGGAGATCTGATTCCTGTCATCATGCAACCACATTTATTTGCCTTTTATTCTTGCCATGCCACGCTGAGAAAGCTCAGGGAAGTATCTGCAGAGATGCAGAGGGGGTGAGTCATGCAGAGGCTGACAGCAGAGACTCTTGTGTGGAAGGCTGCGATTAAAGAAAGTAGGAGGGTTTCTTGCTGGCCACAGGATTGGAGTGGGCAGGTGTCAATGAGACAAGTGAAGGTTATTGCAAAACACAACCTCTGAAGGTGAAGTCAATGAGGTTGCTGGTAACACTATGGAGTTTTATAGGTCAGCTCAAAGCTTCAATTTCCTTTCCGTCCCCTCCTACTACTTCTTGACAGCCGTGCTACTCTTCCCCTTCACTTTTTTCCTTCATTCACTTTTACTCTCTTCCATTTTTCACCCTTTGTGTGCTTATATTGGCTAAATGCTTTAGCTCCCTTGTTTAACCAGCTGACAATAGTATTGTGAGTTTTCTTTCATAGGCAGATTGATGGGAAGTTAATGAATAAAGAAGTAATACTATCATAGCACCAGCCATGTGGAAGCCTGGTGGGCAGGGTGTTGCTTTTTAGGGGAAGAGTGGGCATCCACCCCCTGCTGTGGTTCAGATTACCATCAGCATGACATTTCACCTCTCTACACCACAGGTCCCCTTCTGTAATATGGGGTTAATAATGCTACCTTTCCTCACAGGAATATGGTGACAAAAGGAGTAGTTACGAACTCAACACAGAGATGGGGCTGATTCTTTTATAGGTAGGCATAAGACAATCAGGAACTGCAGAAGTCTGGAGCAAATCCAAAATATGAGGTTTTTCAAGGTAAGACTTATCCCCTGATTAACTCTTAGCATAACAGGACTCTGATCTATGCAGGATCCCTCTTTTTTATTATAAAAGTAATAAATGAAAGTACTTCATATTAATTGGGAGCAATTTCCTTGGGAAAGAGTTTTGTGAAAACAGACCTATTTATAAACACGTAATAATGTACCCAGCTTCTCATACTGGTTGGTTCAAAACAATTCATAGAAATTGTTCCAATGAGAAACTCAGAGGCTGGCTGACATTATTGTAGGAGGTGTCTGCTTTCTTTGGAAATGTAACGTTTATGTTTGAAAAAAGCAACACTAAAAATATCACCCAAACTGAAAAGGTTCTCTCTGGGAAAAAAACGTCATCATTGTTAGTAGAGACCTTAAAACTTTCATTCTACCTGTTTTCTAACTTTCATGTGAGCTCTAGAAACTTGGTCTGCGTGATTCCCCTTTGTGCTTTTGATAAATTACAGTCTAATGAAAGCTGCAATCTGAATGTATTCAATGAACTCCAAAAACATGGGTTTGACACCAGGACAGTTACGCGTGTTTTGAAACACTGTTGACCTGACACTGGTTGATGACACCACACACAAATCTGTGATTCCAAGACCAGTCATTGTGAGCTATGATCTGCTAAGTTCAGTGGGGTGAACTGGGAGCTGAGGCATCTCCCATACAGGGATCAGCCTGCAAAGCCCACACTGCTGCATGACAAGGGGTGTCCAGGTTGCAGTGGATCAGCCCAACAAGGTTTACATGCAGCTTTAAAACGACTGAAGGGACTTCAGGGGTTACTGCCTTGTTCCTAATTGTCACCATTCCCTGTCTGGAAGTTACAGACAGCAGCAAAAGCTGGTGGGTGATAACTCACAGCTTTGGTACCAATTCTGCTACTTCTGTGTTTTGATGCTGCATGATGGGGTTCAAAGTAAGCTGGAGATTTCCCACTAGAGAAAACCTCTGAGTATTCACTTGCTCTAATTCACCTGCAGACTGGTGGGACCAGAACGCACACCATGTGGCCAGTGACAAGCAGCATCCAGCTGTTTGGAAGCAGCTGCCGCCCTCATAGATGCTGAACTGAACAGTTATTCCACACAGGGCGGAGTCTGCGCTTCCACCGGCACATCTTGTTTAGAACGGTAAAACTTTTATTAGGTGTCCAAGCATCAGTTGTAACCAGCTTATCTCTAAACAGCTAATAATTTCACTTTACTTGTAAATGAAACTCTGAGGCAAGCCAGAAAAGGTTTTCATGACCTCTCTGCATATACAGAGCTATTCCCATTTATGCGCCACAAGAAATGTGCAGTGGCACATGCGATGTTGCTTCTGGACACACCTGAGTCCATCAGCACTGCAGACATCTGGGCAAACTTTATTCAGAAATGGCCTGTGGTGCTCATGGAATGCTTTTAAAACTACAGGAATCTGCATTTTTAAAAAAAGTTGCACCTAGAGAAGACCTCAGAAGGATGGGGGCTTCAGTGCTGTGGCCCTGTTAAAAGACAGGTCTGAGAAAAGATAGCCTCAAACCGAGAGGTTCACTGATGAAAATCAAAAGCATTGCATTGCGGACTAATTAGCACCCATGACAGCTAACATCCTGTCTGCTGGTGGAAAGGAAACATGCTGTGGGCGTCCCAGGGCTGACATTCATGCCTGCCATTTCCCCCATGTTGCTGTCGCAGGGTGGGCAGCACAGCTGGCAGTGTGCTGGCTTGCAGACCACTGGCACTGTGGGCCTGGGAGAGCCAGCAGGCAGAGATGTGGCTGGAGCAGGGGTCTAGGGAGAGTAGCATTGCTCTGATAGGGGTGCAGTCTGACTGGGGGAGGGCCTCGCTCTGATGCCTCCCCCTAGTAAACTACCATCCCTTCCTCCTCAGCAGTTTTCTGCATGGTGTTTGGGGCTGCACTCAAAATTCTTGCAAAGGCACATACAACCCATTAACATTCAGGAGGTCCTGTGCTCCTGAACCTGCCAGGAGTACTGGTGACCCTGGCCATTGCTGGTGATGCCTTCAGAGCCTCCAGCCAGGACCTGCCCATGTTCGGCAGCACAAGGCAGCCCACAGAGGTCTCCTGCCAGCAGATCATCAGCCCTGTGCTTGCCAGGGCACCTGCTCTGCTAGCAAACAAGATGCTGTTGGGGACTTTCCCCATCACTGGCACAGGATCATTCCTCTCAGAAGTTGCCCAGGTGTTCCCAACACAGCTTTGTCCAGGACAGCCAGCCCTTACCAGCAGCTCCTTGACACCATCCAGAAACTGGCACAAGCTGGCTGTCCCCAGCAGATGGGTTGGATGAGGTCTCCTTGCTTGGCAGTGTATTAGCCTTGAGCAGCAAATATGTGGACTGTCTTGTGCCAAGTCATCCCAGAGCCAGCCTGCGCAATGTTCCAGCATTGCCATGGCCAGTGTTTGGCACCTCCCCAGTCACCAGGTGAGGACACTATGAAGGACCACTTGCTGCTCTGAGTCCAGGGCGTGGGCAGGGCCCAGCCATGCCAGCAAGTGCAGCCTGGGTCTCCTGAGCTTCCTTCTCCACTCAGCAAACACACTTCTCCGTCATCCATAAGACCTGGGTGTGAGATTCCCTGGTGCTGTGAAAGCATTCCAGAGGCTGTGCCCACCATAACAGCAGTGTCTGCTTCCTCTAACTGGGGCTGCCTTGTGCAGCACCTTAGCCCTTGAGCAGGTCTCATAGGATGCTCTTTGAGTAGCCCTGGCACATGGCTGTCTTTGGGGCACGTGGAATAACTCTGGCTTCCTCATAGATCCTAAAGACTTTCACCTTGTCTGCCTGCAGTGGCCTCCCCTGTAGGGGTGGAAAGTTTCTTTCTAAGTATGGAGGTAAAGCTGTTTCCTCTCAGAAGACATAGCACAGGACCTTTGTATGTTTCTTCTGTGTCCAAAGCACCGGCAGCCGACACTTTCCATGGCAGTCAGATGCCCTGCTGTGCTCTGCCCTGCTGGCTGTCCTGGAGACATCTCCCATCACCTTTCCTGGTCCATGGAGAGAAGATGAGGAGAAAGTGCTGAACACTGGGCAGAAGACCTTTGGTAATGAAACCAGGCAGAAGGAGTAGGAACAAGCAAGAAAATGTCTCCCCTCCTCAGCCCGACAGGAAGTCCCCAGCCCTGTACTCATGATGGGTTGTTACTGTGACTGGGAGAGCAGGGCGACTGCTAACACCAGCACAGAAACTCCCTATCCAGCCCTGGGAGAAGCATTTCAAAACTGCAAATTGCACCTGGAAAAAGCAAGAAATTGCACCAACAAGAAACAGGGAAAAAGGGAAACATCTCTCCTGTGGCAGTCTTTGAGGAGTTTCCTATGAGTCCACTCAGTTCAGGTGGATGAATGCAATTTCCAGCTGCAGGAATCTGAGGCAAAGATGGGACAGATAATTAGTCTTTTGCACTAGTTGAGGGTGCCTGTGTCTCAAGCCTGGCTGTGTGGACCCATGTACAGACAGCAGCTGTGTGCCAACACCCCTGCCCTGGGGAGCAGCAGCCCTTCTGGAGGCCCAGACCCACACCCAACCACCCACCTTCATTTCTGTGTCTCCTCAGCTCTGGGGTGAAGGGCCAAATAATCACAAACACAGAAGACTCTTTCTCTAAAGCATCTTGAGAGCCTGAATGACTTTTGCACTTGGGACTTAGTCATGGCAACCCTTAGGTTTTTTGGAGAGGATGTCCCTGTCATCTCTATTTCCTGTTCCCTAGGTTCATTTAGGCCTGGCTTGCAAAGCACTACTTTAGCTGTGTGTCTCCCAGCCTTTTGTAACCTTCCCTGGAAGACTCTTTTCCCACCCCTTGCACTCCATTGTGTCCAGGGCAGACCCTGCAGCCACGGGTGGGCATTGCTTGTCTGCACAGACCCACTCCAGTGCCCAGAGCTGACCTAGGTGGGACTCCAAGCTAAAGCCAGAGCAAAGCCTGACTAAATGTTTCAGGTTTAGGAAAACTTGGCATTTTCCTTTCCTACCTTACTTTCAGTCCCACATGATTTCCTACATGCCCAGAGGAAATTCAATTTGTCCTCCTCAGCATCCTTCCAGGGGGGAATAGTGAGATTTATGGGTGAAGAAAAAGCAGATGAGAGCTGGGTCCTGTTGTTACCCCAGTGCAAATGCACTTGGCATGTCCTTGTGCAGCACACTTGTGACAGTGGCGAGAGGCACCTCTGAGATCAGGGAAGATGAGCCATAGAGGGCTGTGGGGCCACCCCAGGGCTGACTTGAGCCAAGTAATGCTCATCTTCCCCTTGCTAAGGTCTGCCTGAAGCACTGCCCATTCCCTGACAGGAAGTCTTCAGTGCTGACTGAAGCGAAGAGAGCTGGGCAAGTCTCATCATGAGAGTGAGATAGCTCACAAACTGTGCCTTGGTGTCAGCCAATGGATGGGCCATTTCAGTCACCAGCATGAATGGAGCCAGAGGATTTTCTCCCACTCCCTGCCTGAGCTCTCACATTTTGGAGGGTTTTTAAGTCCAGTCATGTAGTTATCCAGTGCCTCTACTTCCAGGCAATCTCTTGCTAACCAGGCCCAGGAGTACTTAGCTCCCAGGTTTAGCCAAACATGGGTGCTTGCAGCCAAGGTCAAAATGGGTAAACACACTCAGACAGCTCTTACTGCATGACACTTACTACTCCTACTCTTTCTCCCATGCACACATCACCTCCCACAAACAGCACCTTTTACTTCAGTCTCCACAAAATTGGTTAATAGTTAAATGTCAACAAAGCAGCAAAACCTTTACAGTTGTCAGCAGCCCTGGAGCTCCCTGTTACCGTGCAGCTGGCACAGCAAACAGGGGCTTAGGAGGAAGCAGCACGTATGTGGTTGTGCTCCTCTTGTTGCACAGGAGAAGGGCATTATTGGAGCATCACTCGTATTCCTCATTCCACGCGTGACCCTGTCACCTGCTCTGCAGAGGAAAAGTGAGCTATGCAGGGAACAACCAGATGAAGCCACAGCTGGCTGATGTAGGAGAATTTTCATACTCCTTGAAGGCATAGTTCACAATGTATCGCTCTGCCTCTGCCCTCTTTGAGGTCTCTGAAGATTTGAGCGTTACCTGACATGGGAACCAGGCGTAAATGAGATAGAAAATATATCTGCACTTCTTAATCCTCCATGAGAGAGGGCAAACTGGAAGGTGCAGGATCCTGAGTCGGTCTCAGCCCAGTTCACTGAAGGATTTGTGGCCATGGACCAACCACGGTTTGCCAGAAGCAAATGTCCTTCAAGACCCAGGCCAATGAAGGACCCCGATGTACTGCTGATAGGCCTGTATACTTGGGTTTTATATGGAAACAAAACCCAGCTCCTGGACCTGTCACAGTCCCAAACACTAACTTCTTCTCCTCTTGTTTCAGGCAGCAGTCACATCCTTTTTTTCCCTACTGGGAAGCTAAATGGCAGGACCCCAGCCTCTGATTAGATCTTTTAAAACTCAGGCATAGAAGGAACTGAGGCTGAGTTGCAGTGACAGTGGTTCCCTGCTCCACATGTATACCTGGATTAATGAGAAGAGACCTGGGTGTGGAAATTAGCCCCATAAAAGTGCAGCGTGAGGCAATGCTGCTGGTTTTAGCATATGAAAGAATTAGCAGTCGCTGAGACTTCGAGCATCCAGTGAAAAGCAAGGGACTTGAGGAGCTCCCACTGGAGGATAAAGTCTGTCTTTGGTGCTTCCTGTGCATCACCCATACATCAGTGGATGGACTATTTAATTTTAAATCAGTTATAGCCAAAAAGCCAAATGCCATTTATTTGAATGTCAAAATGAATGTCCCACTTAGTTGCTCACCTCTGGGCAGGAGGAGCAATTTTAGCCAAACCCATTGCATCTATTTCTTACTGAACAGTAATCCAGAGAAGATAATATGCATATTGTCAACTGTTGTTTTTCTAAGCCTCTTGTACTCAGTCTGACCCCACAAAACTCATCCAGGAGGATGCCTTATCCCTGACCTCACTGCATATCAACTGCATGCAAGCCCTTCTTAGAAATGCTCTTGATCAAAAAGACTCATCTCCTCAGAGAGTCGATCTCTACATGGCAAATCCATATACAGGAGTTTTATCAACATTATTCTGCCTGGGTATGAATTTGGGTTCCCACAAAACTGCAGGTGTGAAGCTGCTGTAGGTCCTGGTGTCACCAGAGTCATGGGACAGCTGTCCCCACCTCTCCGGCCGCCAAAGATGTCGGCTGCACAGTGGTCCACAGCATCTGTGGACAGACCTGTCCACTGGTGTCTGCATGGCCGATGGCATCCAGCCTCAGCTCTTCTAGTGCTTTTACCCTCTGTGGGTCGGTCGTCCATATCTTGCTTTAATTCAGATAGACGATGGAAACTGGAACAGGTAGCTTGTTTTAAATCATCTTTCAGATGTTTATTAGCAAGACAAACACTTGTAAGGAAGCTTTCAGATACTGAAAACTTGATGTGACCTTTGGGTATGTCAAAAGCAATTACCAGAAATAAGGATATTAATTTTACTTTAGGAAAGTGTTTGAAACACTGGAACTGAAGGACTTTTGACATGCTGGCATCTGTATTTTTTTAAGGATTTGAAAACCTGATGAAACTAAAGAAAGATCTCTCAAAAACTGCTGCAGAGTTTGAAAAATCTCTTCAGAACAAATCTGAAGGATGTCAGCCCAGATAACTTACTACAAGGAAGATCAAATAACTCAGGGTATGTGTTCATTCATGTAGTGATAAAAACTGCCAGAAGAGTCTCTTGAAAGGCAGAGAAATGGACATTAGGAGAAGTGGTAGCTGTACAAGCTGGGAAAACTAAAATGTGGAAATAACCAACCATTAATAGCCCTTGTAAAGTTTGAAACACAGTGAAAAAAAATCAAGGTAAATGGTGGTCTCTGCTGAGACCATAAAGGAAGAGCCTTTTGGGGTGTGGAGGGGAGGTGTATGTGTTAAATAAAAGCAGAAGCATTTTATGCAGCATATATAGCTGTCAGGGCTTGCTCCAAGACTAATCAGACCTAATTCCAGTGTGGGCATGCAGCCAGACTAGATGATTTTATGTACTGTTTCCTGACTTTGTAGATGAACCTATGCTTCATGCTACCTGTTTTCCTAAGGAAAAATTAAAAACATCTCTCTTCTGATTGACATTTCCTCATCCTTCAGTTCTCACCTAAGCATAGTTTCCATCAACCTCATCAAAGTGATGTTCACACACTCCTGCAAGGCCAAGATCAGATTTTAGTCTTGGCCCTGCTCCCAGCTCAGATCATGACTCTGATGTGCCCCTTCCACAGCTTCATTGCAAAAATAAGGGACTGGTTGCAGGAGAGGAAAACAACAAGCAAGCATCTAAAGGGTCCAAACGTAGGTCCAGTCACATCTAGAAAGACAATTCCTCACTTTCTTGGTCAAGCAGGAATATTTAACTACAGCCAGCCACACTTTGCTCTTATCCACAGTCCTAAGGTTGGACCCATGGTGGCCTTGGATCACAGCTTTGCAGAAACCCAGCAGCGAGCATTCGTCTCCCTTTGGCCAACAGTAGCCCTACTTCTACCCAAGTAAATGTTTACGCTGATTATGTCTCACAAATATCAAGTAAAATGGATTTTCTTACTTCTTATGTTTCTAATTTTTCATATAATATATCTAAAAATAATCCCTGAAACCCCCATGCCTTAAGTGTTTCTTGAAAAATAACAAAAAAACCCAAGAAACTCTCTAGTCAGTTATAAACAGATGACGGGAAAATCCTACACTTGACTAACTATAGTACTGCGGCCAGGCTTCGTCTTTGGGGATTTCTCAAAGTTCAACTTCTGCATGAGAGAGCTCGGAGCCAAACTGAAAGCAAAAGTCAGTCAGTCTCTGCTTGGAGCCACGCTGAGCAACCCACAGGTGAGCTGGGTAAATCTGCAACTCCGCTTTTACTGATCCACACCAAACCAAACAAACAGGTCTTTTTGGTGCTGGCCCGACTAAGAAATTTGAAAGGAGCTTGATTTCTTAGGAACAGCTGCCCAAACTCTTATTTTTGGCAAGCTACTGGGAACTTTCTTGTTGAAAGTGGAAGAAATGCAAGAAGTTATCTCACATTTCAAACAGTTGATTTTCAGCTGAGAAAACATTTTCTTTCAGAGAAAGCATTTTATATTCAGTTAAACCTTTCACGATGCAGAAGTCATTTCAAAAACAGTTTCAATCTTCCCTTCATTTTGCAAAGAGACAAATCTAACCTATTTTTCCTCAGAAGAGTTACCACTTTGACCCTGCCAGACGCTCACCATAGAGAATGGCTGGTGGTAGCAGCACAGTCAAACGGCCACAGCTGCCTCATTAGAATCCTGCTCATGAACGTGGACCCTGCAAATGGGCATGTCACTACCCCATCCTCACCCCAGGGAAATCTGAAGGTATCCTAACTTCAGAGAGCCGGATCACGGCAGAACTCTCCAGGCTATTATGCTTATGTTATGAGAATATTTCCCAGAAAACTGGTAGCTGGTTCTTAATTTGAAAAGGATTACCAGATCCCTTCAAACTGGTAACCTTCTCCTCACACAGACCCCAGGAGCCTGCTGTGTCCAGGTTATAACCTGCTCGGTTAGAAATCTGGTCCCTGTTCCACCTGTGGTGCTCTGATTTGATTGAGCCCCAGGCTCTGCAGTATAGTAAGCAAGGCTAATAATAACCACGCTGATGTCTAGATCCACAACATCAGAGGCAATAGAGCATGCCCACCCTCCGACCAGAAACCCAGCCTTTCTATATATATAACAGACTGACACAGTAACTTTTCCTTATCAAAGCAGTCAATTGACTCTATAGAATCAAAGAATCATTTCGTTTGGAAAATACCTCTGAGATCCTTGAGTTCAACTGTTAACCTGACACTGCTAAGTTCACCATTAAACCAAGTCCCCAAGTGCCACAGCTACACGTCTTTTAAATGCCTCCAGGGATGGTGACTCCACCACTTCCCCGGGCAGCCTGTTCCGATGCTTGACAACCCTTTCAGTGAATCAGTTAAGCATTAACCACTGGTTTTCAAATCAGCCATCTGATGTTTCCCGATTTATACGTGAAGAGTGCAAGCTTTCACTTCAGGAGACTGACTTGCATAGAGTCTGTGCTCACCTTGAGGAAATCATCGATATCCACCACTCTTCCACACTGGCTTTCATCCACAGGCAACACTCCTCCTCGTCCAGCCCTACTTTTCTAGTTGAACTTCTCCATTCAGACCCTAGTAGTACAGCCTCTGGTTCAGATGCCATCTGATGTGCAGATCCTTCAAAACAAATGGAAGTGGGAGAGCCAGCAGCTCTCTTTATTTTAAAGAAACTTTGAAATATAATAATGAGGATACTGAAGGCAGAAAGGGAATTTCCCTGGACAGATTTGGTCTGAGGGGTGACTGCTAGCACATCTGCAGGGAAGTCCAAAGCACAAAAAAGATCAGGTTCAGCCTTTAAATGCATTTCATCTGCTTCACATATCATAAAAGTTCCTCTAGCCTCTTTCCTGGGTAAAGCACTCATTTCAGTATCCCAGCCTTGTTTTTTGTAGGTTTCACAGATAGGGGAAAGTAAAGGAGACCAGGCACCCTGATGGGAGCGATGCTCTTGAAGTCCTTTATCATCACAAAAAATGCATCAGGAATCTAGGACACTGTAGACCATTACTCAGAAAACGCTGCCACTCTAAACGGGTGCCAGCTGGATGCATTGCAATCCAGTATGTAAATCAAGATGGCAGGTGACTCTTAGCAAAGATTTTGCCGAGTGGACCAGGACAGCACTGCTGAAGCAATAAAAGGAAAAGTTTTCTGTACCCTAGAAGACACAGAATGGGTTATAATGTTCCTGTCATCTGGGGTTTTTTTGGTTGGGTTTTGGGGTTGTTTTGTTTTTTCCTGTAACTGTTCTGCATGCGTGCATCTAAATTCTGTGGAGCTCTTGCATGTAGTAAAAATGATTGAATCCTTTTCCCGTGTCCTGTCCAGGTAACTGTGCTGCATATTTAGAAAAGTACCACAAATCAAAACTAATTTTCCCTTTCTGTCAGCAACGGAGAAAAGGATTTTGATTGTTCTGCAGGGCCCAGAGAATTTGGTCGTGATCTTAGAAAGACCTTTTCCTTGGGTAAAATTATTAGCCTAAGCTCTAAATCCTTGGGGAAAAAAAATACCAGCTTTTCTGAAAGACTCTCTGCCACAGTCCTAAACTGCCAGCATCCTGTACCACCTTTCTCATCACACAGGCAAAACATCCAGCCTGCGCACAGGTCAGGCAGCTCAGTGCACTTCATTGACTTTCTGGTTTCCTCCCACATTCAAACAAGCTGGTATTTCTTCATAAAGCCCCTATTTCTTAAATTACTCAGGGGATGAACTAATTTATCAGCCTGAAGGTGTGGGAAATAACAGAGTGTGCACCTCCTCATTCAACCTCAATTGCAGTATTTGTCTTACTAATGGACAATGAGCATCTTGTGTTTCCCATCAATGCTATTCAGGCCTGCTGAGAAGTGACTTATCAGAGAGAGATGACTGAATAAGAACAGAAAGATCTAAATGTATTCTTATTAGTTTCTTCTCACAGCCAGTTCAGATGTCTTTTCTCACTTCCATTGTTTGGGGTACTTAAAAAAGTTTCAGTTATTGTATTAGATATACTTCCCATCAGAAATTCCCCTAGATGGTATCTATAGGCAGAATTATTAGAACTGATTTGCAATGTCACTTTTGTGATACAATGATACAGATTTGGGTGCTTTTTAAAATTTTATCTTTCTGCTGATAAGCACAAGGAAGCACAAGAGTCTTTCCTGGTTCTTTGTTTGTTTGTTTGGGGTTTTGTTGTTTTTGTTTATTGTTTTTGTTCCTTTGTTGCTAGGGTTTTTGTTTGTTGTTGGTGGGGGGAGTTGTGTTTTTTGGGGGTTTTGGTGTGTTTTTTTCTTAATTTCTTTGTGGTATTGCTACTGGCAATTATAAATCTTGCCTTTGTTTTTCTTGGCTTCTTCTTGGGTGACAGAGGAAGGTGAGGGGAAACTTAGCTGACACTTAAAGAAGAAAGGCCTTTAATGAAAATATTTTCATCTACCTTCTTTAGCAGACAGTATTAAAAAGGTGTCATTTTAAGGTGCCTTCAAGGGAGAAAAAAGGAATTAAATACAGAATTTTGAGTATAAGCCCATTCAAGTATTTTCATCCTGCAGGAAAACACTCACACAATAGCAGAACATATTAATTCACTTTTATTAGTCATTCTTTAACATGACTGTATGCTGCTTTACAGAGAACAACCAAGGTAAGGATCTTTCTATATATGGCTGAGAGAACTGAGTGATGCAAAAAGGACAGACTCTGGCAGAGAGCAAGGCTCTTCTCCGTCCATGAACAGCAAGCTCACAGTCCCACTGCTAAGATTTACTGCAAAAGGGCATCATATGTGTCACAGCTTGCATGGATTAGACAAAAGTTTGTTAATTGATTCTACTCTGGAGGGTAGAAGATACCCAGAAGAATGCTCCAGGTGCCTACCAGCAATCTTTCCTTTGAACTTTGTGCTCTTCTGCCCATGGGGACAGAATCTGATGTAAGACTGAAATGGTTACCACTGTATTACATTTCTTGCTTTTTCTAGGAAAACAGTCGAATCAAGTAGGAACCTAAACCAGTCTAGTCCTACATTCTTTTGTCAAGAGTAAATAAAATCAATAAACTATAGGCTTGGAAGAAAAAACTTATAAAGGCATGAGATTAGCAAGTATTTCTGAAGCAAGTTGCATCATTTGCCATTAGAGATAGAAACCTGATTTAGGTGGTTCAGAAGCCTGATCCAACCTTCTAATTCCTACATTCTTATGTTTTATGTACACTGGTTTTCTCCAACAAAATGTGTCAAGCTGAAAACTCAGCTTTGTTAAAGGCTTTCATGAGCTGCTGCTGCTGAGTGTTTGGGTACAGAGGTTTGCTGTGGTCATTTGTAGGGACTTACCGCCACTACATATCTTCACAGGTCTTGGTTTCAATTGCAACTACAAGCAGAAGTTCCAAAATAGAAAGGAAGTTCCCCAAAATGTTTTTAAAATCAGGAAGTAGGAGGAAACTGGCAATACAGAGCTAATACAAATGCTAGCTTCATTCACAGGGTATTCCATTCTTGTTGAGCACTTTTGTTGAGAGCTTCTGCAGCTCAGATTTTTGGGCCTCCCCTTCCCTGAGTATATTTTCAATACAGTGTAAGGAGACTGTGCTTGGCTGTTCAGAAAACCACAACCCCTGAGGATCAGACCACAACACAGAAGCCTTTAGGTTGTTTAAATGTTGGTTGGGGATTTGCTCTGTAGACACCTCAACACAAACAGCATGAAGAAAGGGCAGGGTTGTCACTTTAAATGGACACTATGTGGCTCAGAACTATTATGGGTGTGAACTATAAATGCAGTCTGCAAATCTGTCCTATATGTCTGTATTTTTCTTCCCATGTAAAAATGACTGAATTTTGTGGGCATAACTGTGTATATGGATGTCTGCATATGTAACTGTGCATTTAGTGGGATTGATCCTGTTTTCCTTACACAATGCACTTTTGTAATGAGACAAATAATGGTCAGAGACCTCTGAGACTCTGGCTAGCCTCCTCAAAATTCAAGTTTTCTTGTTTAATTTGGAATAAATAGATAGAATAAAAATAGCTTGTTTCGTGAAATAGTCACCCACTCCAAAAGCAGAATCCTGCTTTATCACCATCAGCTCAGAGCAGTGGCCAGAAGGTTGTCTGTTACAGTGGCTGTGTATCCAGCGCCATCTGATAGCCCTGGAAGACCTTCCTAAGGCTGGGAGCACTGTCTGCACTGATTTCAGCTCCTTCCCAGCACAGAGTACATAGGCTGATGGCAATTTGTGTCTGCGGAACCAGTTAGATCTTCCAGACCTTCCTCCTGGCCCTGGGGTTGGGGGTCTGGCTGCTTTCAGGTTAGAAAATATTTGCAAAAGAGACTTAGTCCTGTAAAGTTTCATACTCTGGAAAGAAGATTTGTTTGGCTGATTGCTTTCACTCTGTCCCTGAGGGTGTTTTTCGATGCCTCATACTGCAAAGAAAAGAAGCATGGAGAGGTGTGGGAGCTGGCTGGCAGTGGTCCCAGGGACCAGCCAGGATTTGCAGAGACCTGGAGAAGAATGAGTTTACCTTGGTCGTGTCTTTTTCTCACCTTGCAAAACCCATCTTCGCCATCTGTTTTTGTCCTGAAGGGGGGGAGGATGGCAGAGGTGCTGTTGTGCTAACCTTGCAATCAGCTGGGGCTCTCATCTGGTGGGTCACTGTGGTACCTCAGGAACATGGCAAGACACAGAATGTGCCCCAGTGACTTGGACTGATAAATGGTGTTCAGCATATCTAAAATGCAATCTAGATCAGTGTCAGTGCTATGTCACAGAAGAGTTATTTGTATTGGGGCTGATGGATACAGGGTTTTTTGTGTGTGTGCATTATGTATGTGTCTGCTGGTTTCTGAAGGTCTGCGAAGGCTGGAAGTCATCTGTGAAAGGTTAAAACCCTCAAGTGAAAAATAAAAAAACATAGCTTGAAGTCACACACAGGTGGCGTGACAAATAACAGTTTCTCAGGGGTCCAAGAGAACTTTTGCTTTATTTTGGGCTGGCTGAATGCTAGTTGATAAAGCATGAATGTGACAACTGTAGAGCCTTCTCTGTGTTACTAAGTAGTCTGAAACCCCACCTTTGGCTTTTTCAAATATGCTGTAGTTTGTAATCACTAAGTCAGTCAGCTGCTGTGAGGATGACACAAGCAATGGTTATTTCAGCACTGGGGGAAGACCCAGTGAGGCAATAATGATGAACATGTTTGAGAAAACAGAGAATTCTGGTCATGGGAACGAGCAATTCAGCAAATTTTTCAAACAACAAAAGGCACATTGCTGCTTTCAAAAGAATAACGCAAGCCAAGCTAAGTCACTTGATTGACAACAAGATGAAGAGCTCATTTAAAAGAAACTGAGTGTATCTGAGTTGTAGAAAACTTTCATGCTTGCACAATAATCCACTAGGCACTGAAGCAAGACACCGATCAGCTGCCACAGATCTTACGATGCTGTTGGTCATATGAACCAGCATTGCTGAGAAAATCTCTCTGATGTGCCTTTTAGACAGTTACTCAGCAGATCAGCTGCCATGGGAAGGCTTTCTATCTCACCCTTATGTAGCATTATATGTTCTTAAATCCTTGTTTTCAGAAGTCCCTAGCAGCATTGATGAGAGAGATAAGCAAAGGCCCCCAGTCTCAGCAAGGTGAAAGAGCAAACTTTTACCTTTCTGTCCTGCCTTGTAGGTTGTTGCAAGTCTAAAAATCATTATAGCTGGTCAGATCAAAGGGTCTGGTTTTTTTCCCTGCTTGCTTGGTTCATCACATGGAAGCAGATCCTGCTTCTAGTTTATCAGCCTCCCACATGCAAACAAGAAGTGTAACACCTCAGAACCAGCAAGTTCCTCTCTGAGGAGGAGGTTGGTGTGAAGAAATGTCACCAGCAATTGCTTTCTGAATGCACAGTGGGCTGGAACATCCTCTCACCGACACCCGCTATTATGCAGCCTTTGCAGAAGCCCCTTGTTGATACACGCAATCCCACCTGCAGATCTGAGTCTGCTCTCATTCCTTTTTTCCTTTTTGCCCTCTGCTTGGTCAAACTGGAGGCATAAACCCAACTGCTGTCTGGGCCTTGGGAGCTTTTTGCGCTCTGTGCCTTGGGCAAAGCAGGGGAGAACTCAGCTTAGAGCATCCCCAGTGGCACAGCAGGCACCTAAAGCAGCTATTTCAAAACTGCCAGGAAAAAAATCAGACATGGCAATCCCAGGCTTCCTTTATCATCAGGAAGGCATGAGAGCGGTACAGACCCATGTTGTGGAGCAAAACCTTGGCGAATATAAGAGACGCACCTCAGGGCACAAAAGAGCTGAGTGAGAACTACTACTGGAGAGAATGGTTTAAGAGCAAGGTGCTACTGTTGCATACTGTGAACAGTAGGGGTGGAAGGGAAACAATGCCGTTATTTCCGAAGAGCTGCACAAGGAGGATGTCTGTCTTTATCAGGAACTGGAAGAAGCACTTTTCTAAAAAGAAGAGCAAGGAGGAATTTTTATTCCGTCTCAGTTTATTTCTTCATCTGGAAAAGAGGCTTCCTCCAGTTTTCCTCTTGGGCTGAAGGAAGCATGTTACTTGTGTATGCTACTCCATACATCCTATGTATTTAACATACATGTGTGGTGGTGTGGGAAATACTGAACATCTGAATCTGCAGTTTAAAGCCCTTTATAGTTATTGGGCAGAAAAAGGTAGTTCCAACTGCAGAAACCCTCTGAGCTGTCTTTGGTTTCTACTGTAAGACAGAATTCCTCCCAATGCAGACACACCTGGCCACTCTCCCTCTGGACTATGGAGAGAGCTTGGGTAACTAATGTGGACATAGAAGTGTCAGTTTTAGACAGAAAAAAATGACTGGTATGCCTGCTGCCTTTGCACTGGCAGAGGTGTCTCATTCGTTTCAGCCCCTTGGACTGGCTGTGTCCACTCAGAGTCTCAGATTTTGACTGCATCCTTTTTGGGAAAAAAGCTGTTATATTGTACTGTACTCCTTCCATGAACCCTTAGTGTTGCCACACACGAAACTGACTATAACCATCATCTCAAAAAATGAAAGAATGCTCGTGTCATGCTTCTGCAGTTTCAGTGTTGGGATAGCGATGCCAGTGTAAATGGCAGGATGGAGGGAAAAAAATCAAGACATATATCATCGGTCAGAAACCACGGCAATGTCAGTCAGAATGTCTTCACAGCAATGACTGTTGTTGATTTCTGCATTCTGAAACTCTGAGCCTCCAATCCTAAAGACCCTGAGATAATCTCAGTTGGTTAGAGCATGGTGCTAATAATGCCAAGGTTTCAAAGTCTATCCCAGTATGCTGGGATAATAGCTAAAACTATTTGCTTTAGAGTTGGACTTGATGATCTTTGTGGGTCCCTTCCAACTCAGAATATTCTGTGATTGAAGGCTCTGGCTTGGTGAAATGACTCTCCAAGAGGTGGTTCCCATGGTTGCCCTAAGAAGGCAACTTAGAATTGAGTCCCTGCCGCTCCCCTCTGCAGCTATAGCACAACCTTCTGGCTGAAGCACAGGCTGGGTCTTAGCGAGCTGTGTGTTACGTGCATCAAGAAGGCAACACTTGATGAAAAGCAGGAGGTACTCATCTTCAGATGTTGTAGATCTCTTATCCTTGTCTGGCCCACTAATTTCCCTGTTGCCGCTTTCTGGTGAATGTCGGTGACATTTCACAGAGCTGGGCTGGGTTGCATGGCACAGCATTCATCTGCCATTCTGTCTGGGTCACCTCAGGCTTGTATTAGAATGTGGGAAGTGGAAGTAGAGGCACCACTTTGTATCTAGACTGGGATCACATTATTCTTCCCTTTGTAAGCAGGCCATGCAGTAAGCATGCAGCATCACAGAAGCAAGGACAGGTTTGTAAGAGAGTTGTGCTGAGACATGTACATGTAGATGGGACAGACGGACAAAGGCCCTCAGCCTCAGCAAGGTAAAAGTGGGCAAACTTTTACCTTTCTGGACTCCCTTGTAGATTGTTGTAAGTATAAAAATCATTATAGCTGGTCAGATTAAAGGGACTGGTGTAGATGGCTGAGACAAGAAGGGTAGATGTGGAGGCATGCATCTTTTGTGTACTCCTATCAAGAGGAAGGTGGTTACTCTTGGTCACAGGAGACCACAGATTTACTTTCACCTGAGTTGTCTAAAACTAGTAAGCAAAATTCCTCTTAGAAATCCTAAACTGTAGGCTGTGACAGCTCTGAAAGGAATGAATGGCTTGTATAGAAAACCAGTGAGATCTCTTTATTTCATGGCATGGCTCATTAGTAAGTGAACGCTACACAAGACGTAGAGATCCAGGATTGAAAGGGACTCCCATAAAGATGTCTTCTGGCTTTGTCCACCTTTGTGTTAGACAAGCCTTTAGTAACTTTATGTTTCTCCATTCTTAGTCTGCCAGAGGAGGGTGAGAACACTGCCTTTCTTCTACCTCACCTCATTTTTTCATTGCAGCCTGTGTGTTCCTGGGGGCAGTAGCAGCTCCTTGTTAGAAATACCCAAGAGCAGTCCTCACAGTACGGGATAGGGCCAGATCTTGTTACCAACCTAGCACAGTCTCAGACAGAGTGAAGAGAGGAGTGACCTGATTTTGAAAAGCCCTGATCACCTACCTCCCTTGGACAGTGCTGTGACCACTTCGAAGAACAATCCTGACATAGCAGTCCTGGAAAACATCATATTGGTATGGAGAGACTACAAATGAACATTTGAACATTTAGCAGAAGTAAGAATGGGAAAACGGAAGAGAAAGGCCAGCCATGTGAATATGACATGTAGGAGCAGAGCTCCTTCATCCTGGGATAGCACAGGGCTGGCGCAGGCACATGAAGGACCAACTCTTCTTCAGGAGAAATTTATACTCTATGCTCGGAGCCAAAGGGAAGGTGGGATTTAGGCTTTGCTGACTGATATCCAAGGCTCCCTGTCCTCGATCTCTCTTACATGAGGAATTCATGATCTTTTCAGACACAAGATGATGAGCTGGATAAGAAACACTTTACTCATCCCATGAAAAGTTTCCGAGTCTTACAAATTTTCAGAAGAAAATTCTGTTCAGTTTGCACAAAACTCTAATTTCCCAAGGTGTTTCCAAAGAAACTGGAAGGGAAGAGAGTTGCACTGAAATAAACAGCAATGTGAAAATCAGGCTAGACAAGCCTAGCAACCTTGGGCCACTTCCCTGTCTTTTATTGCAAACTAGCAAAACAAAAGTTAAATTCAGTGAGTGAATTTTAATTGCAACATCATTCCCTGTGATGTCGGTTTTGGATATCTTGAGCCTTTAAGAAAAACATCTTCACAATCTGCAGAAGTAACTTCCCTTCTGCCCCTCTTGCAAAACTTATTCCAGGAAATGCTGAGAGAAACAATAGTCTAGTGAGGAATCCATTTCTAGGAAAAAAAAAAAATCCAAACCTCAGGCTGGATGGGACAAAGACAAGAGAAACTCAAGAGTGTGGAGGGGAAACATAAGCACAACTACTATGAAGTAGCTGCATGTCTCATTGCAGAAATAAAAATGGACTAGAAAACACCACATGGGTTGCAATGAGATGTATTAAAATTTTTAAATAAGAAAGATAAGAATATAATTTATATTTATCTTAAGGCCACTCCTTATGCTTTTATTTCAAATCCAGAATAAGAAAGGGATTTTAAGAAAAAAAAATCTGTGTAGGCATATGAGAGTCATTAAGAGAACACACTGAGTCAAGGCAGCTAAAATAGGTTTGCCCATAAAACCATGAAGTGGACACTTCTCAGTTACTTCCCAGTTTGACTTAGCAATCAAGATCACTTTCTTTCTTCAGTTCTTTAATGTAATTTTCCACTTCTTTATTAGAGGGAAACCTCCCTCTCTTTTTAAAATTATTCCTTGTTGTGCAGGCACATGCATCCTTTCATTTCAGATTTCCTTGTTTGAGAGCCTGAGTCTGAAATCTGGGGCTCCCAAGCCCCTGGCAAGGAGAATTAGGTGTGTTTATAAATCTGAATGGAAGAAAAGTTGCAACCCAGCTTAAGCCAAGTCCAGGGAGGTGGCTGTGACTGGACAGCCATTCATACCAAAGTCACTTCTGTTTAGGATAAAAGGGTCCATCAACTGGAGATGAAAAAAAAAAAAAGGAACAGTTAGGGTTAGTAAAGACAGCCTACTTCTCCAGGGACCATTTTTTCTCTCTGTCCTTCTCATTCAGGGCAAACATGATGCATAGCTTTTTCTCAGTAACTACAGGTGGCTCTACAGAAACCCAGCAGACCCCTTCTAGTCTGTTTTCCCTTTTGACAACCTCTACCGTGACATTGGATCTGTATCCCAAAGGCAAAACACGTGGGAAAAACAAATATAAACAGCGGAGCAGCTGGAGGACAGGTTCCTTATCTTGTCACTTTTCCTGTCTGTCTCTGACCTCCGTGCTACCCCTGCCCTCAGCAATGGGCACTGCACAAACTGGGTGACATGGGCATGATGAGAGCTGCTTGCTCCTCATTAAGCACTTTCTTTCCTCTACCTAACTTCTGCATTTCATTATATGTAGCTTCCACCAGTATCTGGATTTCTTACTCCACCTCACCATCAGTCTGAAAAGAGAAAATAAAAAAGAAAAGTAGAAGAATATTATATCTGCATAGGTGTTAAATAATTCTTTGTCTTCGCTAATAATGATTTGTTATTTTGTATCCTTGAAGATGTCAGCCAGGTGTTCTTGCCACAAGCCCTCCCACTATGCACCAGCTGAGGGGCTTGAACACTGTCATTTTAAGAGTTTAGTTGAAAAACAACTCATGGTGGCTTGCACCAGGTGAGAGCTGCTGTCGCAAAGATAAAGACGCATATTTGCATCCGAGGAGCAGTCATCTCTTCATTCAGCATCTCTATCAACTGCTGCTTTCCCGTCTCATGGGCCCACGAGCAGTATGTACCACAGCTGAGGTGGAAGCTGTTCAACTGACTAAACCATCTCCCTTCTCCCTGCTCTGTTGCGGCCAATTTGACAGCTGTCAGATGTTCTCAGCATGGTGGCCGCTGTTGTTGCTGGATTGATACTGATGGGAACTTTGCCTTTAGTGTTCCTGCACTTAGTTGTTGATAGGCAAACAAAGTGTTCCCAAGGCAATCCAAGCTTGCAAATGTCTTTGACAATGTTTGGTACTTTCTACCTCCATAAAAAGCTGAGTGGACTTTAAAGAAAATAATGCAATCGTATTTTCATCACTCTGTAACTTATATATAAAAAACTATGTATTTATGCTGAACAGCAAAGACACTGTGAAGATTTGTGGGTCCCTCAGATGAAAGATTTTAAGATTCGTACGTAGCAAAAACAGGGACCACAATCAAATCCACCTTAAAATAAACTGAGTCCCCATCTACAGAGAACTCAGTCAGTATGTATATTGAAGATTTGTTACTAGCTGCTCTTGAACTGAACTGTTACCATCCCTGGAGGTTTTGAGAGAAGTGTGAGCATACACACACTCTGCCATAGGACAGCTGGTTAGTAGGAATCAGGTTAGCCAGCATTAATGGGGTGAGGCCCAGTGAAAGCTGGGTAGTCTGTAGTACAAATCAGCTATGACATGTGCAAGTGGTGTTTATCCATAATCAGCCAACACAACAGGATGATTGCTTGGTTTTCTCAACACCTTTGTTATTGTTGCATATTATATGGGAAGCTCCAAACACCTCCTGAATTCTTGCAAGACCTTCAAAAGATTCATATTTTACACTTTGCATTATAGCACTGCTCATGAAGGAAAATCGTACCTTCCTCGTTTTCCTGTGGTCAACTGTGTCCCTTTTAAATGCACCAAGTTTGTGGAGAAGGAACAGTTTCTGCCTGCGCACAAGATTATTAGCAGGTCCAAGTCCTTTTGAAGGTTTATACACATGGTACCATAGTGAAGATATTCCAAAGGATAGCAGTGATCCAGCCCACTTATAGTAAAATATTTTGCACTAAAGGCACATCTCGCTGTGGCCCCATAAGTTAGTCAAGGCAGAGTTCATTCAGAGCAGAGTTCCACTAGGGACACAATGAAATCTCTTAATTAGTAAGATTTTGGTGAGTAGATCTCTGATTCACACTCATTTTTCAGAGACAAGTCATCAACCAAAACTTGATTTAAGTACTATTAGAGCAGCCTGCCTCTGAATCCCAGCTTTGCAATGTTTCTGTGCAATATTTCTGTGACAACTCAAATAAAAACTTAGATGTTGATACCTACTCCTTTTCTGTCTGTGCCCCCAGATCTGGAATTTCAGGCAAGCACCCTGATATTAAATCCATCCTCTGTATTATCAGGTGCAGTCTAGGTCATAATGTTATGCTTTCTGTTTTCTATAGAAATGATTTGGGGAATGCATTGTGTAGACTCTCTATACCCTCTTTCACTGGTATTGAAAATAAAAGGGGTCACAATGAAAGGCACTGCTCAAGCACAGGTTAGTTTTATCTCAGTCGTGCTCAGTGCAAAGCGATCACGAAGAAGAGAAAACTGAAAGGAGTTATACCTCATGTTCCAAGAGCCTGCCTGCCCTCTCCCTGACACTGATCTCAGACAGAAGTTGCCAAGGCAGTTATGTTCCCAGCTCCTGTTTTAAATGAGGGTGGTGATTAAAAAGGCAAGAGGTCCCTAACTGTCTTTGAGGATCTGGCCCTTGGCTACACTTCCTCACCAAAGCCCTCAGTGGTAACTCCCCAGCACAGGGATGGCCACAGCTGACAAGGGCAGCTCCAGCCTCCTCCTGCTCAGATGGCGCATAGGTCACGGCAAAGGAGATAAAATCCCACCAGTGGGCATATGCTGTTTCCATCCCTTCTTCTCTTCCAAGGAACACAGAGTAGTGATACCCTGACCACACAAAGAGGATCCTTCATACATATGTATCATTGTGAAACTATCGTGTCTGTGGTTTCTAGTGGAAATTCCCTGTTTTGAGGACAGACATTTTTACTAAAAGTAACAGAATATTTCATGACAGCAAGCTCTTATGGGTGTTCTCTCATAAGACACAATCCAAAACCAAAGGCCTGGGATTTTTTTCCCATTTTTTGTAGCAACTTATCACTGTTTAATTTTGAACATCACCTAAACAGGATGCTGGTGTTTTAAATCTGGGGTGCATGGAGAGCCAGGCTGCAGGAGTCGGGCCCTATTCAGTTATACCTACACGGATACAGAAACGACCACACAAACCACTGTGAGGGAAGGCATTTTTGGCGGGAAAATTAATTCTGCAAAACTAGTGCTATCTTGTGCACTGAGAAAAGGAGAACGGACAAAACCTGAATTTTGAGGAACTAAAACTAGGATCTGCTAAGCAATAATAATAAAGAAGAAAAAAGAGAAGGAAGATGAAAGAACAACCACAGCGTCTGACTGTAATTGCCTTTTTTAGAATTAGCTCTGAATCAGAAATTAAGCAAACTATTTTCAACTGATGAAACGTGGATTTTTTTTTTAATTCATACAACATAATTCAGCATTCAGAAGTGAAACTGGAAAATGCAGGCATCTTTTTTCCCTTATTTTCATTAAAATCACCTTATCTGGACCAGGTACTCCAGTGTACTGAAGAGAAAAGAGGGGAATTTCAAGCTTTGAAGTGCTACATAAACCCAAATGCTGTTGATTTTCACTTGCTTGTGATGAGAGTAGAGGAATATTAACTACAAGGATAAAGCAGTGATTTCTCTCTTGGAACAAAAAGTATTCAGGTCACACTTCAGTGTGTTCAACTAAACACCTGTTTATGCATTTTGGTGAAAAGTGATGAACTGAATCAGGTGCTTTGACACACCGAACATCTCAGCGTTCACACAGCTGGTGTCACAGTGGTGGAAAGGAATGTTCTCTGGCTTGTTGTTGGGATATAGAGCAAGAAGTCAAACTCCATACACACATCCCTCCAGTCACTATCCCAGTGGTTTTTTTGAAGATTAAATACAAAGTTTATGAAATTGGCAGCTACCTCTTACCTCCAGCACTTATTCTATGTTGAAAATACAAGGCAAGAGCCTCCTTGGGAGCCTGAAGCTACACAGCAGTTGCAATTACTTCAGTCCTGTGTGGCCCTTCCCAAGCTCTCAGTGAAGAAATTAACTCCTTGAAGAGCATGTAGGTATCATGTGACACCATTTCCCACTGTCAGCCTGCTGTTTAAAGCATAGCCTCTGCTGTGACCATGCTGCAGTCTCCATGTCAAATCCCTTCCCAGAGGTCAGGAAAAGGGAGAGGAGCTCATGCTCAGAAACAGTTTTTTAAATGGAATCTAGATAAAATGGCTAATTCAGTTGCCATATTAAATGGTTATTTGTCACATTATCATATAGTATCCTGACAAGCTGCATGCTTAAAATAAGTATTTGATGTGGCCAGAAATGTGCTGCATTTTTATTCTACCATAAGTAGAACTGTAAAGACCCTGGAGGTACACAAATAATGCCCAGAAAATAGCATATTTTCCTCATGGGTGACACACTTAAAAAATGCTTTAATTTGTCAAAGATTTGTCACTAAGGCTAAAATTAAGGACTTCTCTTTGCTTCTGTCAAGGCACATAGGAGATAGAAGAACCCCTCTTTAAGGGGTTGTCCTGTATGTTCCGGTTTTCACCAAAAGATACAAAAGCATCTTATGCCTGGCAGTGACCTGTTATTTTCAGCATGTTATTTGTGAGAAACTGAGGCAGAAAGAAGGCAGGCTACCTTTCAGATGTTGTGTGGAAAATCAAAGGGCAAACTGAAGCATCTCCTGGAGTTCACACACAAACCCCTGACAAAAAATATAATTAGAGTCTTCGGTTAGTCTGAAAATTCCCTAATAGGGGGATTACTGTGCCATGGGTTGTTTACTGTTTGATTACTGAGCGCTGAGTAAGCCTGTTCAATTGTTAAAACAATGATTTTTTCCATGCTTGTGACGTTCACTAGGACTTTTCCTTTAAGGTCAGAACAGAAGTATTATCTGCATTGTTTATTCATGTCAGTCTCACAGTTATGACAAGTTTACATTGCAGCACACTCTTGTCCAAGAAAACTGTAGGAATGCTTAGTTCTGGAAGCAACCAGAAATGTTGCGGGGAGAAGGGAAAACCACTGGGGTGTAATGAAGGCCCCTCAAACTCTCTCTTCCAACAGTCTGGCTCTCCTAAAATAGCACAGATGGGAGTAAATTATAGAGATATGCTGTATTTCAGTGCCTCCTGATTTTAGGGAACTGTTCTGCTGAGTACAGCACTGGATAGGACTAAGAGCTATAATAATTCCAGGGGGTTAAGTTTGAAAGATACACTCTGGGGATCTGCATATAATGCAGTAAGAATAGCCACTTTGCCCTGTTGTATACTAAGTGGAAGTAGGAAACCCTTAAAAATGTACTAACATCTTAGTTTTAGCATAACTTAGAGGATAATGAGTGTTCATTTTTACTCTCTGAATACTAAATTCAAATAAGTTACATGAGGAAAATATTGGTTCACAGTGTTGCACAAGCAGTACTAAGACTCTGTGGAAATATAGTCTTGGTTTACACAAATGTTACAGCAGCTGCTGAACTGTACATCTTGTGGCTTAGAATTTTTAGATCTCATGGTGCCCAAAGGTAAGAGGATTCCATCTCTCTTTGAAAAGATCCTTCTTGAGGTACTTCTGGGGCACCTAATCTTATCTCAACAAGTAGCCACGTAATTGATAAAAGGATCTAGTAAAATTCAGAGCATTTCTTCTCAACTTGTCCTTAGAGTGAGGACAGGCATTTCTTTTCAGATCTGAGAATGGGTTTTGTACCTGTATCAGCTGGCCTGGTCAAAGATATATCCTTCCTTAGCAAATTTTCTTTGCTCATTCTAAGTAAGGCAGCTCATGACTGTAAGACCATACACAGCAACTGTTTTCAGATTGAAAAATCCCAAAGAAACAGACTCATCTGATAAATGGGAGAAAAGGTAAAGCTCAAACAAACCTTTAAAAGGAAGTGGAAATGGAGAACTAATTCTTCTTTCCAAGCCTCAGCTATCCCTGAGCAGAGAAATGGGCACTGTGACATGCCACGTACCTTCTCTACATACCCTTTACTGTCATTTCTGTGCAGTGACTGCAGGTCTGAAAGCAAATGCAGGGTTCAGAGCAGGCACACACAAGTGGAATAAGCAAAGGCAGTCATAACAGCACCTGGTCTGCATGTCAGAAGCATAAATTAATGGCCGCCTTTGCAGGAATGCAGGCCTGAAGAGAACAGCCTGGCCGTTCTAGCTGAGCCCTCTCCAGCAATTAGTCAAATAGCAGAACTCGACCTCAGAAGCATTTTTCCTTCCCTTGATCCCACTCTCACTAGGAGGTGATTCCAGGTCCTGCATGCCCTGGAGGGTGGGAATTCCTCTCTTATTCCTGGCCTGGAAGTGTCGCCGTGCCTTTGCAAATGTGAGAGTGAGGACCTGGCTGCCCTGGTTCCAGGCGCGGCAGCCCCCGGTGCCCTCCAGTCGTGCCGGTCGCTGCCGGTGCCCTGCCCTACGGTGCCCCTCCACACTCCGCATGTCCCTTCCGCAGCAGCAGCCGCGGTCCCGTTTGCCCAGGGACCTCGTGATGTCCTGCGGCAGGAGGCAGAGCCCGTGCCACAAGAAGCATTTGCTTTCAGAAATCCTCATAAGGTAGTCCTGCTTTAAAACGGGACAGCGATACAGAAGTGGAGTGTTTATATAAAACATTAACAGGGCTGCTGTTGCTAGTAGCAACAATATGGCAATCACCAGCTAATAAGGAGATGTTTGTTTCGAATTTATCATCTTAATTTTGATGGGTGGCCAAAACTTCACAGAAGAACATTTTTATTTTGCTGTGTGTGGATGTGCGTGCACAAGGACAGCACGTGACAGCAAACAACCCTCCCCAAGTATGGGGTCAAATGTGCTCAGGGGAGTTTAACTGTAGTTAGCAGAGCTGTGCCTGGAAAGATTTGCTTTGCCTGACACTACTTTTGCCTGGAGGATGGAATCTAGGCTTGTGGTCATAAAAGTTCCTATTCTTGGTCAATTTAGTGGTGATGAGAACCTGGTTACTCGCAGTTCTACTTATTACTTAGGAAGTAGGTACAACAGGATCGATAAACTCACAAGGGCAACACTATGATGAAGAGTTTGGGGATGTTCCTGTCATACCAGTGCGGCTTGGAGGAGGCCAAGTGGAGACAAACAGTGGGGAAAATCCAACTACTTCAGGCTGTTCCTCCTAGGCACCTGTGGTGACTGCTGTGTTCATGGCAATGTGTGCTTGCTTTGCCTAGAGTATCTTCTGCTCTGCCAGGGGAATGGTAAGGTCGTGCCTCTCCTGAGCCTCGCTTTCTTTTCTAGTTTTTCTATCAATGGGGCACACACACAACAAAACCAAAAATTATTCTCAGGCCAAGTTTTCCCAGTCTTGTTCCAGACTGGCTGCTAGGCCAGCCTGCAGATCATATGTTGTGTGAAAGTGAGATGACTTATGCTTGAAAATCACACGCTAGTTAGAACTCAATGTGAAGAGCAGGTTATCTCTGGTTTCCCCTGATTCTCATTTTCAGATATGAGATAATTTTGATGCTGAAATTCAAAGCTAAACAAAAGGTGCAGAAACAGGAGAAATACAAGCCTACATTAAAAAAAGAAATAGAAAAGAAAATGTTTGTATTAATCCTGAAAAGCCAAATCAAGACTCACACCTCTGTTCATTAAGAAGTATAATCTGTCGCTGAGAGCAAATGAACTTGGCAGAAAAGTCCCATCTCAGTTTCTGATTTGTGAATGAACAGCATAAAGAAGCAAAATAAGTGAGAAACCTGCTGGAGTAAAAAAAAAAGTGAGCATCTCACTTTTCCAATATTTTTTGAGTACCTTCAACCAGAAATCTTGAGAAGAATAGGCATCAAACTGAAATATACATATTCTCTATTACCATTTTGTAAGCAAGCAAAGGTTTAGATTCCCTGATGTCTTTATGCTGGTCACCTCAGGGAGCCCAAGGAGTGAGTAATTCCCATTCAGACACAGCTGAACAGCAGTGCAGACCCTTTGGAAACATGTTGCATATGCACCTGTTCTCCACAGCTAAAAAACACCTTCTAGAACCAGTCACCTGAAGATGAGTAAAAATCTTTAGAGCTACCAATTTAGTCCTGGGGAAAGCACCCATGAAAGATTAAACAAAACATCCTGCAAAGCAAACACAACCAAAAGAGTGTCATGGGAAGGACACAGAATATACCTTTGTCTGTATTTATAGTGTTATTTTTGATTTGTAACTTTTTCCTATGCAGCAGTAACACAGTATGTAGAAGGGTGGTGCAATCTAACCCACACGACAATCTAACCTTGATACCTAATTCAGAATAGAAATCAGCTGAACAGAGCTGCGAAAAACTGACAGGGAGTTTCACTTTCCAAATGCAGGGTTAGTATGAGCCCAGATTCCACCTGACTCCTGCAGGAGTTCAGCACCAGCTGGGCTGATGATCTCGTTCTGAACTGTTACAGGTAGGAGGTAGGGATTGGTCTGATCAAAGCTCCATCCATCCTCTTTTCTGTGATCAAACCCTGAACTGTGCCTATGCAATCTATAACACACTCTGGAGAGTGAGTGGTAGGAAATCAGAGCTGCCTTCAGAAGACATGTATAAACGTGACCTGGTAGCAGGAACCCACTTGCCACCCTGTTCCTTGAGTCCATGGACAGACTGTACAGAGCTTTCCTTCCCAAAAAAACAACCAGCCCAACAACCTTTGACTTCGGCATAATTGCTTTCCTTATTTTGGTAAATGTTCCTATTGTTCCCTGGGGAGACTGCAGCTGTGGCAATGAAGACAAAAGTGGAATACAATCCCTTTTTCACGTAAAGAGGCACTGCTGAAGGCTCTTTCTGCTCTATATGGACTTGAAAGAGTCACTGCTCCAGGCACATCCTGGTGCACCCTTCTCACAGCTACACTCCTGCTGCCTCCTTGCTGGTACAACAGTGGGGCAAAGGCGGGTTTCAGGATTCATTCACACACTCCTTCATTTCTAGAAGCTACCATGTCAAACATTTGCAAGAGTAATAGAAATAAATAAGAGTGAGTTGTGGCTGCGTTTTTCCCATTTGTGTTTTGATGAGGAGGGAAGAAAACAGTCACTCTGCAGGCACAGTAGATTTATTCTTTTGTTCTTTTGTTTGTTGCCAGCCACTAATTCCTTTCGTATGCCAACTGATGCTGCTCTTCAGTGAACCACAGTGTAAGAGGAGAAAATACCTAGCTTGACTGGAACTCACACAAAGGGGAAAATCACCATCTGGTCTGTGTTGACAGCAAGTACTATATAAGCCCTCTCTTCAAAAATTGGTTGGACAAAGTGCTTGGGAGCGGAGCACAAAATCAGCCATGGTCTGGGAGGAGAAAGGGGCTGCCTGGGACCAAGGGGAAGCAGAGGCATCAAACTGATGCCCTGGCTTCTATAAGGAAAATCTTTCACATCTTGAGGAGCAAACCTAGTCTTGAGAGGTTACCCAGGGCTGGCTGCTCTGCAGGATCTCTCTGTTCCTGCTTTCCCTCCAGTGAATGGAAAGCACTTCAGCAGAACTGAGGGAAGCAGCCTGATATACAGGAGGGAAAGAGCTTGTACAAAGGCTTGTACACAGCTCCTACAAAACCCTTGCAAGTCCATCCCCTCTGCCATGCCCTGATCTTTGAAGGAGAGTGCACTCACTTAGACATTACCTGCAAAGAGCTCTGGGTGTGCCCAAGCCACCTGCCACCCATTCTGCTCACCCAGGACAGTGGCTGTGGGACAAGGAGCATATTGCTCTGATGCATCATGGTGTAAGATCTGTACCAAACCGAGGGAGGAGCAGATTGCAGCAAAGATTTCAAGTGCAAAGCAAAGCAGAGCTGGGTGGTAGAGATCTTGGAGAAGCTGTTCATGTAAAGGAATTTCATTTGTAAAAGCCCCATAGGACAGACATTTTCTGGTAATATGGAGTGTGGAGATTGGCTTTGGGTGCTACGTCTGTGTTACCCTTTCCACAGTGATGGAGGAAGCTGTGAAGCTGCTCTGGCTGGTAGGTGTGAGAGCAGCTCTTCTGACCCTGGGACCCTGCACATAGCTCTGTGATGCTCGGCAGGAGCCAGCACATACTCACTTACTGCTTTTGACAAAAACAGCCAAGATTCCCTCTCTGTTGCCATACAATTACTTCACCAAAACATAGCTTTTTAGGATGCCTGCTAGTCAGATGAGGCATGCTTGTTTGGAATAAAATAAGCTGCTTTAAAATCATTTTGTCACAAATTAAGTGTTTCTGATATATACCATAAAAGAGCTATTAAATAAAGAATGCTACCAGGAGGGTAAAAAAAAAAATCAAATTGCTTTCCATATGGGTGGGCCTATACACACACATCTTACACATAGAATGGCCATTATATCCCCACAACTGTTAATGGATTAGAACTAACTGGATAAAGATACAGCAGTGTGTGCCAATGGATGGTCTGGTGATGTGCTATCAACACACCACCCATTACTGTACCTTCCCCTGGGAAACTCAAAGCATTATGCCCTGGGTACAGCTGTGCCCTAGCTGTAATTTAAGCTTCTGGCCTGCCTAATCACCACCCATTAAACTCACATTTTCTTCACAAGTTACACATTTTCCAGATCAAACCCTGTGTCTTAGTCATGCATTCTGACTGAGGTCAGAAATACATCTGTGTACAGTGCTGGAATCGAGGGCAAGGACTAAAATGCATAGGTCCCCTAAGCCTCTGAGGTACTTAACAGACAGGTATGTTTGGATATACATTTAACAGATGTAGTGAAAAATAGATGCTCCTTGTCCCAGGAATCCTGCTGGGAATAGCAGCAGTGGTGCTGCAGCTGCCAAGAGGCCTCAGAAGAAATTCTCGGGAGAAAGTTATGTAGGATGACAGTATTTCTGCAACCGCGTGCATCAGCCTATGGAATTTAGTAGGGAAATGACAGATGCCATGGGACAGATAATTAACAAAAAAATCAGTTACAGCAGTGAGCAAAAGATCAGTGGTAAATACACAGGGCTGCAGAGTAATTGATTGAGATTCCTCTAAGTTTCAGCCTTAAACCAGTCTACAGACCAGTGACTCTACAGGAGCATGGAAATGATGGGCCTCAGGAGGACTTGAAAGGTCTTGTACAGCAATGCCCTCCTCACTGCCCACCCCCCCCTCCAAAAAAAAAAAAGGCAGGGTGGCTCTCCTTTTGCCCTTCTGGACACATCTCTATCTAACCAAAAGTGAATTTTGCACTTTAGATTTCTGCCAGAGAATTTCAAGCTCAGATCACCTTTCTGTTTTGCATGAGACAGGGTCAGTACCATACAGGCCAGGTCTGATGTGGTTAAGCAAAGAATGTCTTGCAGGGTAAATTCAGCAGCGGATGTAGCCATTACGTGCATCTGCAAAGAACTGTGCTAAGGCACAGCCCCACCCTCTGCACATGTGAAACAGAGCATCCATGGGGGAAGCAGCAGAAAAACTACAGTTTCACAAATGGGCTTTACACCTAAATCCACTGCTGAAGAACTCCCTGCCATTTGACTCAGCCTTAACTCTTATTTTTCACAAGTTTAAAAGGCTGGCACCCAGAAGAGGTTTGTAATTTGCCTTGGTCAATACATCAATAGAACTAATATCATGCATTTAACATCAAACATTTATGAATTTTCATAATAGCCTGGTAGAGTGAGTACTATATTCCTGATGTGCCCAGGCTGTGGGCAGTTAGCAACAGATCCTGAAAAACTACAGGGAGAATAGAGATAGATCTTTCCTGGATATTTTTATCTCTTCAGCTGAATTAAACTTTAATACGTGGACACATAATTCTAACTAAGACATATTTTAAGCAAGACTTTATATTACAAATTGTCATACGTTAGTAAATTATTACATAATGCCACTTGTTCTATAGAAGTCCAGTGTTTAGATTCTCAAGAACTACTTAGCACTGGCCAAGTGTGTTTCTACATCTGCTTGCAGACAGTAAACTGTTGCCATTAGCTTTTAGAAAAACATACAAAAACATTTCCGTGAATCTTGTCTATTCCACTCCCCCGTGATTTTAACTAGCTTAGTGTAACCTGACTTGGTGGTGCTGCTTTGAACTGCCAAATCTAATGTCTCTGAGCAGGCAAAGGAACGACTGTACCCACTGCCCTTTAATAGTAAGGAGAACCTGCCCACACTGCAGCCCCCTCTGCACATCCCACCTCTCGCTGGTGATGAGAGCTGGAACCTTTACCTGGTGAGTGTCTCATCTTTTCCACCCATAACAGCTACCAGAGCTGCCTTTTTTTTTTTTTTCTGTGAGGAAAAAAAGTAGCTCCTCTAAAAGGAAAGAGGAAGCCAGAAATTTTGTACCGTCTCTGCCCTGCCCCATGATGCTTCTTCCTGTCTGTGAATTTCCACCTGCCCCTTCTGCATATATAAGGCAGCACACGTGGTACAGACTGTTTAGTCGCCTGCCTCCGTCCAAAGGATTTGTAGCAGTGGGAAGTGATGCTGTTTCTCCTTTCCTCTGCAGTTCACGGGAGGTAAAGGAGTTCTGGCTGGACTCACTCCTTGGGTAAGTACTGACTCAGATAAAATCTGTGGCATGGTGGATGAAGTCAGCGGAGGGGCTTCAGATGCAGCTGTACGGAGCTGTACAAAAGTACAGACGGGGGAGAGGTGTGCCCACTGCTCGTGGGCAGAGCTGACCGAGTCTCTTAGCCTCGTGATTGCACATTAACAACCATACATAGCTGTCACCATTTGCTCATTTTTTTGCATGAATTAAAAATGGAAAGCTGCTTTTATTTTGTTTTTATCAAGAGGCAGCTAGGGCAGCAGGGCTGAGCACCCTTGCAGAGAATGGCTTTATGGTTTACTTGTGTGGGAGATCTTGCTGGTTCAGGATCATACATGCTGGACTGGCTTGCAGGGGAGAAAGACAAGAAGTGTGCAGTTTTACAACACTCTTTCTTTGTCCATTCTCTATTCAATAAACAGGCAAACAAAAGGATTGAAGGAAACCAGAGTGTCCAGAGCTCCCCCAATCAAACTCCTAATGAAAGTGTTTAGCAGCTGTAATACTGTGAGTGTCTTAATTGTTTCAGCTCTGTCAACAGAGTGATTTCGAAAAGCTCTGATTTCTAGACCATAGCATTCAATTACTCACAATGTCTTTGTTTTCTTGCCTAGTCAAAGACACTAAATGCTGGGAACATGGAGCGTCTGATTGAGTGCCAGTCAGAGGTAAGCAGCCTCTACATTTTCCTGGCTATTTCTTGGGTACTGCTGTGAGATATCTTAGCAAAGTGGGGGTGGCCCCTCTAAGAGCTGCCATCTGCCTACCCTCACCCACGAGCGGGAAGAGCTCTTCAAAGGCAGCTCTGTGCAGCACTGAGCAGGAGCTGGGCATCGCTGCGGGCAGTCAGTGCATTCCCTTGGCTCCCGAGGAGCTTTGCTCAGGAATCTTTCAGTCTTCAAAGCCATCAAGGCTCCCCGGAAAAGTCTAGGAGGAAATTTCCAGTGCCAGGGGAGAACACAAAAGAGCAGGCTGTGTCCAGCTGTGGCTTCTCTGGATTAAACGAGCAGCCTGAAAAAGAACAGGGTTGTGACCTGCCGGGCATGAGTGGGGTGGCTGCTGCAGGGTTTACCACAGACCCCTCTATTCGGCAGTGAAGCACTGCCAATCCTGGGTTGAGCCACCTCTTCAGCAGGTGTTGTGGTTATTTTTCAGAGCCTCCCACAGATTTATGAGGAGCTTCAGCAACTCGCTGGTGCCACTTGCTACTGGTGGCAGCTCTGTTAACCCTAACATGCTTTCTTGCAGGCTAATGCCAAGAAATGTCCCCCGTTGGTCCCAGCAGATGCTGAAGACAGACTTTGCCTCTCAATTGGTGAGTTTTAAAAACAAACTGAGGAATTGCCTTCTTACATAATGCTTGCAATCCGGCACTTGTGCAAAACCACCCGAAACTGCTCGCTTCCTCTCCCTGAGAGTAATCCATAGCCCTCATCCAGGAGAGGTCTTAAGCCCAGGAGTGTCACTCGCTTGCAAACTACTTCTTTGCCTTATGCTCAATGGCAGAGGTGACAGTGCTGAGTGCCAAAGATCTTATATCCCTGTCCCCTGGTCCCTAGAGCTGTTTCAGTGTGTTCCCTGGCAGTGATGGGAAGTAAATGTGTTTCTTTCTCACTTGAGCATCCCCACTGAGGTGTGGCACTGCAAGCAAGTACTGAGTGCTGCTAGCAGCTGTTGCTCGCCAGAGCAAATAAACCCTCCTGGCAGCAGCAACAGCATTTGTTTTTTCTAACCATGCAAAACCTCAGCAACCTGTAAACAACCCAGAGGAGACCATTAGCAGGGCAGGGTCAGATTTGGAGCAGACCATCATATCAGATCAGCTTTCAGAAGCATCAGAAGCAAACATTTTATATGACACTATAATGTTCGGTGATTTTTTCATAGCTTTTAACCCTTCCCTACCAAGGACTTGTGCTAAGCCACAAAGACAGGTCCTGAGAATTTCTCATCTGCGCAAGACAACTTCATTTTGGAGTAGAAGGCATATCACTGGAAATTTGCAGAAGGCAAATCTAGAAAGCTTTCCATCAAAAGGATCTTTCTCTCACTGTTTCTGAAAGGGAAAAAAAGGCACACTCCACCGCAATACGACTACCATCTCTAAATTCTTATCATGCCCTCCTCTTTATGAACAGATGCAAAACTCATGGTAAGAGATTTCTTACCCTGGAGCTGGTGAGGAACTACTGTGATGCACCCATCCTCTGGAGCAAGTATCACCTTCTGCTGGCAGGGGGCAAGCACTAGCTCTAGAAGGACATTGTTGTTACAGCTGGCTCCAAAGCTGGCAGAGGTGGAGCAATGTGTTTTTATTTCAGGCTGTAAAAGAGGCCAAAAAGCAGGAGCCCCTATTTCTACTCTTGCCCTACGGTTGGGTCACAGTCAGATCATGTAATGAAAATTGTTGTCATTGCCAGTTGCCCAAGTGGCATATCTGCCTGAAAGTTTTCACAGAAGCCACTGCAATATCAACAATCTCTATAAATGTTTTTTCTGTGCCTTGTATGTTCCCACTCTTTAAGAAGAAACAGCGACTAGAACGAAAAAACACCCAACCCAAAACAGGAAAGGTGGTGGCTTTACAAGGATGGTCACAGTTTTACAGTTTAGGCAGTTGTTTCCCTAGTAACCACTTAGTTATCTTTAAGTTTCTCCCCATTTAGTTTGAGTTGTTTCAACATACATCTCTGCACTACACACAGATGAAAGACCATATAGTGCTCTGTCAGGGTTTGGTTTTTTTTTAATCCATTTTTTGCTTTCCCTTTGCTTGCAGCAGATGGAACAAAGAAAAGAAAGAAGTTGATATCGCAGTCGTTTACTCTGAGACGAAGCTTTAGCAGTGGAAATTCCCCAGAGCAGTTAGACTTGGGTGCCAAAATCACTCTATTTGGCCAGCCTCTGGCAATTATCTGTGGAGAAGATGACACACTGCCCCAGCCAGTCCAGGTAAGGAAGCGTGGGGATACAGTTATCATAACTGTAACTTCACTGGGAGGCAGGATCCCCAGTACTTGTGTTGCAGCACCCAGGAAATGAGTGGTTTTGGTGTTTCCCTTCCACACACACTCCTGAGAAGCTCAGGGCCCATACCAGATGTACAAAAGGGCAGTTCTATGGGTTTTGCTAAGCCTACTCAGATTTCACTGGAAGTAACTTGGAGACAAACCAGGACCAGGAATAGCAGATGAAGATCTGCTCCTTAGTATAAACTTCTGTTATTCTACAGCAGTAATTTAAATAAATCTTTCAGCAGCATAAACTTCCAAGGATTTCTGTATTTCCCTGGAAATGGTATACAGCTATGGACTGTCACCAACAAATACCTAAACACTGTCTTCTGGATAAAAATGGTCTTGTAACAGTTCTGCCACTGAATTGGCTCTCCCAATAACAGGCATTAGTCTCTTATAAGCAATATTTGCCTGGTTTGTGAGGGAAGAGATTTGAACTAAGACTTAAGCAATCCCTTATTTCCTCATGGAAGGAAGCAAGGATGACTCCACTGAAGTTAGTGGAATTCATTAGTTCAGAAAGACAGTGGATTGGGGGAAAATCAGGCTACTGCCCATGTAATCTACTTGGAGCAGGAACTAGATACTTAACTAATCAGAGCACAGTGTACTTCTGGACAATTTTTCTTCTGTTTGTAAAGAAATGTCCTGCTGAAGGACCTTCTTGCACCCAAGTAACTGTTCTCTCATTCCTGTTTGATTTTTTTTTCCCTGAAGGATCTCCTAGCTATATTGTATATGAAAGGACCTTTCTCTGAAGGGATATTCAGAAAAGCTGCCAATGAGAAAGCACGAAAGGAACTGAAGGAGGACCTAAACAAAGGTGGCAATGTGGATTTGAAAAGCAAATCTGTGCACCTGCTGGCAGTGGTTTTGAAGGTGAGCAACTCTGAGCTACATCGGTGGGAGTACATTGCTAATCTGCACAGGCCCACTCCAGTGCCCAGAGCTGACCTATCTGGGACTCCAAACTAAAGCCAAACTAAATGTTTCAGGCTTAGGAAAGTTTGGAATTTTCCTTTTCCACCTGATTTTCAGACCTACTTATGCTGCTGATTTCCTGCATGCCCTGAGGAAACTCACTTTGTCCTCCTCCTCAGCATCCTCCCAGGGAAAAATAGTGAGATTTATGGGTGAACAAAAAGCAGCTGAAAGCTGATTCCTGTTACCACACAAATGCAAGTGCACTTGTGCACTGCACTGCTCAAGTCAACCTGCCTCCTAGAGAGCCCATGTGATGGGCAGAGTAATGCTCTCTCTGTCCTCAGAGATAATGTCAAAGCTTCATCTAAATTTCTTGGCCTTGCAGGACTTTCTCCGAAATATTCCCTCCAAACTTCTGTCAGCTGACCTCTATGAGAAGTGGATGCAAGCTTTGGAGAAGCCAAGCAAGCAGGAAAAAATTGAAGAATTGAAAGAGTAAGTTTTTCAACTAGGAAGTTTTGCAACCAGCCCCAATAGGATGGAGTGGCTGGTAGAGGCCAACAATGTCTTTCGAAATTAAGAGTCTCATTTAAAAGCCTATCATTTACATCAGCTTGCTATTGCTCCATGGGGTTTGGTTTAGAGGGCTCCAGCAGCAGCACTTCCTGAATTTTTTTGAGATTGCTCTATGAAACAACTAGCTTAGGAAGAGAGCAGAGGCTGCAGTGTCTCAGCTAACATAGCCACGGTGCTGTGGGACAGGCACTGACATGGACCTTTCACATCTTCTGGCAGTGAAGTCTACTCAGGGACATGGGCTGCTACAATGGTGCCCTTCAGTCAAGACCTCGTAATTAAAAAATTTGTAATTAACCACATGCTCAGCTGCGGTTGAGAATTTCTGAATGATACTTCTAAGCAGTGAACAAAGCACACACATGACTCTTTCTGGAGGAAGGTTGT
>JAWMRA010000113.1:53565570-53582299 GCA_035584735.1 Pseudotriccus pelzelni | reverse complement strand
GTGCCTCAGCTGAGGAGTCACCAGAGCACACAGACAGTTCCACAGGTATGAGAATGGACTGGGGATGTCACAGACTGAGGCTGTTGGGCCGAATCCTTTAATTTGATATGTGAATATATCTGTGGAAACACAGAGATTTGTACAGCGTTCAAGACTCTCTTGCAGTGCTCTTCTGCAGGAATTTTTTCTGTATAGTTCTCCTTCATCCTCAGCCAGTCAGTGAAAACTAATGCCTGGTTTCTCCCACAGAACAGCTATGTGCTGCTCGTCAGAATGACTCTGCCTATGACAGCCCAGATCCCGAAGCTGAAGGCAGCCCCCGTACCTCTGAGATGGAGCAGCACAAAGGGAGGAACGCTAGTGTAAGCAGAAGACATCCAACACACATCTCTGCTTCTTCACTGACTAATTTCAGAAATGACATCAGCATGATGGATAGGAGGTACTCAGAGTCAGACTTGTCCTTCCAGAATCGCCTTGATAGCACAATAAGGAAACAGAAGCTAAACAAAAGTGAGGACAATTTTCCAGTTCGCCAGAAACAGCTGGGGTTGGAGGCACTGGAGAAACGGCTTGCAGTCTTACGTTCACATTTATCTACTGACTCTCTACCCAAAACATCCTCCAGTTGCTCCCTGGAGAGCTCTGATGGCTCAGTCTTCACCACCTCCCCAGTAGTTTCACCCTCTAGTCCCAAAAAAACCTTTTTAAATAGGCCCCAGTCCTTTTCTACCAAGGCCACCAAAGACTGCAGTACACCTATCAGAGAGTTCAAAAAACATTCCATGTCATTCTCTTTTGCAAACCACAGAAAAACACTAATAAAAACCCAGAGTTGGGGGCCTGGAAAAAACATTTTTTTTCAGAGAGACAGTTTCACGAAGAAAGAAGATCAGTTCTCCTGCAGAATTGTCCAAGAGAACAGTCCTAATGATGACAAACCATTGCCTATGGAGTATCAGCAAAGGCCTCGTTTCAGGTCAGTTGATGAAGTGTTCAGAGAGGTAGACCAGAGGAATCCTGGAAGACCACCTTCTTATGAAGAGGCTGTTAAAAACTGCTTGGCCACTAAAGTTACCTCCCACAATCTCACGGTTCAAACTATGAGATTAGTGGTGTCAAACCAGGATGCTCCGCTGCCTCATCCATGCAGCAGCAGCGCACAGGATACAGCATATATGGCTCTAAGGGATCGACCCAGTGCCAGAGTTTCTGCAACAAAGGATTCTGATGTGGAAACTGAAACCTTCAGTGTCACTGTGGGAGTAAACTCCCGTGTGAATTTACCTGTGACCCCTGGAGTCTACCGACTGAGAGCCATGTCTGAATCCTGTCAAAAGAACAAACTCAAGTACATGGCTCGGAGGTGCAGCCAGCCAGTTTTTGAGGCAGACCAGATCCAGTATGCTAAAGAATCATATGTGTAAAAAACCTGTCCTTCCTCTTCGATTGTACATACTGTAAAAATAGACATCTTCTCATCCTTTGTAAGATTTTACTTTCAAGAGGCTAAGAATAAGCTATGTCTGCATGAACTTTTTCTTCCTGAAGTGTCTATCAGCTTGACATGTCACGTTCTTTCACCACAAGAGGTGGCGGTGGTGAAGACCTGTATATCATTATGTAAAAATGTGTGTTGTACATAACCTGTTGTGTGGGAAGACTAGTTAGTAGATGATATGTTGTATTTGTATCCCTGAAAGGACAATTAAAAGGTTGGCAGGTTCAAAACCTGTCCCACCTTCTTTTTGTTTTCTGTATGGTCACAGACTCCGTACCATTTGTTACGTGTGTACCAGGCTGGTGCAATGCTTTGCTGATTTTCTATATTAAGAAGTGGGTTGGCAGTTACCATAAATGGGGAAGACCTGTTCCGTCATCAAGGCCACTTCAGTACTTTTCCACAAACCTCCTGTATCTGCTGCCATTCTGTCTTCCTGCTTGCTGGTGATGAGAACGATCTGACCACTAACCAGCACTAGTGTTGTCCACCAAGCCTGAGGTTCGAGCCACAAAGCCCTGCGAGGTCATTATGAGAATTTGTCAAGTAACCCTCATGTGGTCTGAAGTGCTTTTAGTCTAAATAAACTGGATAGGCTAAGAAAAGAAAGGGAGGAAGGAAGAAAGAAAGAAAGAAAGAATATTCAGATTTGCTTTTATGAGGAGGACAATAAAAAAAAAACATACCAAAAACCTCCTGTAGGGAAACATTCTGGATTTCAAGTTCAAGCTCATTAAAAAAAAAAAAAGACAAATCCCAAAATAATGTTCTTATAACCTTGTAAATATGACTGGAAGTGCAATGTGTTTTTATGGCTCAGCAGAGTCTTGAATCAGGAAGCAGAGAGACTTTTTTTGTCCTGTGTAACTTCACTACAATAAAAAACTTTTCTGCATGAATGCTAAACTGTCTATTGTCTGTTTTTAAAACATCTAGGCCCTACGCATATGGTACCTACTTTTATACTATTCTACAGGTACTGCAGGTCTGTTTGAATGATAAGTCAATGGAAGCAAAGTAAATGACCAGCAGTATCACTGCAATTGTTGTAAGAGGCTGCAGGCTACGTTTTGGGGACAAATCCCTCTCTGTCAGGAAAACAAGTTATACTGCCATGTAACAGCAGTTTTTAGTGAGGTGGAAAGGAAGCTGCAAAGAAGTGATGCTGTTTCAAAAGTGGAGTTGATTAGACAGTAGCACACCAGCTTCTCAGTGTAGGTGTAGGTGTTCACAGGACACAAAGAAAAGGGAAGGAGAGTGCCTGATCGGACAGGAGAAGTGATGTGAGAAGGATCATACTGGTAGGATGCAACTAGAGGAAAATGCCGCTTCACTCAGCCCCCTAAACAGTGGCGCTCTGCTTCCAAGCAAGCTTAATGAGAGGGCTTGGCTGCAAGCTGCAAAAGGCCTTTACCATTTTCTGGATCTGCAACTCCTGGATCACAGAATGACAGAATAAATGAGGCCAGGTGGTCCTGGTGGTCCAGAATAGGTGGTCCTCCTGTCCAACCCCCTACTCAAGCAGGGTCAGCTAGAACAGATCGCTTAGGACCATGTCCAGATGTTTTTTTAATATTTCCACAGATGGAGGCTCTGCAACATATCTGGGCAACCTATTCCTGTGTTTGACCACCCTCACAGTGAAAAAGTGTCTCCTTGCATTCAGATAGAAGTCCATGTATTTTTATTTGCACCCTTTACATTTTGCCCTGCGTCAAGTGGGAATTACAGGTTTTTTTTGTAAAAACCACAAGAATCTTGCCCTTGTGGCAGAACAAATGTGAAGAGATAATCTGGGTGCAGTGGAAAGGCCCAGAAAGCCACAGGACAGAAAACACAAACCTCAAAATATACTTAAACAATAATACAGCTACTTCTTTGGTAAGTGACTCATTCTTTTTGACTGTGACAAGACTAAGGATCCCAAGAAGATTCCTGCCCTCTAACCACCAGAAAATCCAGGGTGAATAAGCACAGTCACTTCACCAGAGACAAGGAAAGTCTCTCTTTAGGTCTGAGGTGTCCTAAGGCAGATAGGACAACCACACTGAAACAGCTTACTTGGGCTTAAATATTCAATATAGACGAGTCTAAATCTTCCAGTTCCTGAAGAAGAAAGACTGTTTGGAACTTCTTGTAAGGCATTTCCATCAATGGAGAAAAAGGAAGAGAGAGGAGCTCTACACATAAAGGGGTAAGGTGAAGGAGCTGCATGAAAGAGTGGCCCAGTCACCTTCAGTCCCCTTCAGTCCAGGAAAAACCATAATTAAACAAAATCTGAATGTAAATGGACACACACGGAGATTTACCTCCTCATTTATGGGTAACTTGACTTCCTTCACCCCTTCAGACATGACTGTTTAGTCAGCATTATTTTCATGTCATGTTTCTCCACAAAAGTGATTTCTCTTCTACCTCAGCATGTAAGAGACCTCAAAAGCCTAGGATGACACAGAAACTAGAGAGCTTTGCTTTAGCACTTACTCATCTGCCTCTGGCTCAGAAAATAGTTTCATTGTGCTACCAGTCCAACCATATTCTAAGATCCAGCCCAGCTATTCTGGACTCCAAAAGTAAGGCACTTTAACTGCTATATCCAAAAAGTGAATTATGTGTTTTACAAGTGCCTTTGCCAAAGCTGCCTTTAACTCCTACGGCAGAAAGAACAAACAACCATTTACAGCTGGATCAGCTGGAGATAGATTCTGGCATAAGAATTTAATGATGGGAGTAAGCCTCTCATTCTCCACAGGTTACCCCTTCATCACTATTGCATCACTTGCTTCACACATCCAATTTTCTAATTAAATTTCATGAAGACATTCTAAACATACAGAACATATAGGACTAGAAGAGGAAGAAAGCAATATTAAAGCAGAAAATCCAAGCCATTGTCTTGTAAGGCAAAGATGGAATTAAGACTGTTGGTGCAGCTTGAATTCAGTTCCTTGTGTTTGCATCCAGCTGTTGTTTTCAATCACATGATGCACTCCATTCTTCCCCACAGGATGCACCTGCTCTGGGGAGGAACCAAGGTAGTGCAGCAAAGGAGAAAATTTTAATCCTGGCAATTCTGTTCCATGCCACCACAGACCATACTGGCTCAGACCTTTACCTTCTCCACTCCTGACTCCTCATTTCTGCCTCATTTTCACTGCCTCTCAATTTCATTGCCTGCATTCCTCCCCTCAACCAGTTACGTCTCTTTTAATTGAACAAAACCCAATCTATCCCTATGGACTTGCTGTTAAAGTCTCAATTTCATTTCTGTCCTCTCCATCCCTAGACCTATTTCTCTCAGTCAGTCAGTTTCAGTTTTCCTTTTCCAATTCTTCCACGTTTTTCTCTCATATCTGCACTGGTGGTTATTGCAATAAACTCCATCAACACTCTTCTAGCCTCAATCACACACACATTGTTCCCCCTGCCCCCTTTTTAGTCTCTGCAAATGCAGAGAATCGTAATAAGAGCAGGAAAATCTCTGCAAGCTACAAGAAAAAAAAATACAGAATTCATAGAGCCCAGTGACAGCCTTAATTCACAGCTGTAACTCTGGAAAGACTCAGGATGAAACTTCCACGGATAGAGGCCCTTGAATTTATGGGGTTTCAGCACGGGGTCTGCACATCTCTTGTTGTGTGGAAACATGGACTGTCAGTTATGAGGGAGGGCAATTTGGAGCTAGGTTAAGGTGAAAGAATAAGTAAAAATAAGCCATTTTTCCCATGTCTCACTAAAGCAATTCACAAGCTATGATGTAAGGGATATTTTTGGTAATATGCTCTTGTTCTCTGGAAAATGCATTGTCAGTACACTGATTATTTTCTGCCTGTACAAGCAAGGTCTCGGGAAAGAGGCTTTCTCACCTGCCTGACCTCTTCTCAAAGCTGTTATCTGAAGGGCACTTGTTTCTGGGAACTGTGAAAACTAAAGAGATAATGAATCCTTCACACCTCAGGAAGAACAACTTCTGGTCACTTAGCAATGACAGACCAAGCTACCACCATGATACTACCATGGTCACTTCCCATGGTAACTGCTACAACATAACCCAAGAAAGCCCTTCACTGGACATCGTCACAGAACAGAACTGCTACTCCACATAAAATCTTTCTTCTGTGTTTTCCTCCCATGATTGCTACCTGTGCACCCCAGGCAACACAGATTGCTGGTACAAACCCGTTGTAAAAGTAATGAACAGAATTACATCAACTTTATACTAACTAGTAGCTTGGAGCATAACTGTTCACACTTTGTATTTGGCATTGGTTACCCAGAACTCTGCTCCTTTTGGGATTGAACCACTGTCTAGAATGTGACTGTGGTCCACAATTCCAACACTTAATATAAAGCCAAGAACTCAGGAGGTTTTTGTAATGGGATTGTGTCTCTTCAGCCTTTTGCTTGGAACTAGATCTCTATTTTCCTGTAGCACTAATGCCAAAATATATAGTTTTGGATACTGCTTGGAGTATATATACTTTAATGTTATAAGCTAATAGTAAAATTACTGCCTCATAACTCAGTTATATATTGTACAGAGTTTCACACAGACGGTTTTTACCATAACACTCCCTTCTCGTAATATTGCTATCAAATGTCTCCAATTACAACAGGAAGAAGTATCACAGCTGACAAAAATCCCATCTGTGTTATTTTTAGTCTGGGAATAGGAGTTCTCATTTCTTTACTGCCTGTTCTTGGTGCTGATAAATCACTAGAGACCAGGTGGTTTGCTGCAGCACCACACCAGCACTGCTTATTCCCAGGTTGACTCATTCCTGCAACTAACAACTGCAACTTTGCATCACAACAGGCAGGTCTCTTAAGCTGGAGAACACCATTTTGTGCCATAGCAAGGCCAACAGATTACAGCACTTGGCTGTCACAGGGGTGAGCACTGAACAAATAAAAACATGCTGCTACTCTGCTCACATGAGTCAGTGTGGCTATCATGTTTCCACGAGGACAATTTCTGACTACAGGAAAAGGAAACCCAGCTCGGTTAAGCGCTCTGGTTACATTTTTCTCTGAATTTTGTTAGCAGTCAGCCCTTATCACCTGTGCCATCAGAAGAGAGTAAAAACTTCAGAGAAATTTCTGAAGGCTAAAAAATATGAAGAGAGAGCAATTTTTATTTAAAAGTCTGACAATGTCAGAGAGAAAGATCCATGGGAAAAGGGCAACCACTGTTGGAGAAGCGATATAGTCCTCATATTGTCAGCTGACTATCATATCCATAGCTGCCTGCAAGCCTGTGTGGATGCTAGGTGAACAATGGCTTTTTCTGCTTCTCTGTTACTCAGAAATGCTAAATATCTAAGAATATTTTTCTATAAATACATCACTTTTATTGTTTTAAATCAGTCTTTTCCATTCACTGTGATAAATACATCAATTTACATCTCACATCTGAGCAAAGCCCATTCCAAATTCTACATGTTCTTCTGCAAGGGGAGAGGAAACCACAGATTATTTTCTGTTTCTAGCCTGAGGGGTCATCGTATAAGTCTGAACAAATTGTTCACAAATTCCAAACATCGTTGACTCCATTGAGCTCTGCTTCCTCTGCTAGGTAATAATATGAAAAGGTTTATATGAAGGGTTTCACACTTTCTAAACAGAACATGCTCTTTAGCCAATAATCTATTTACAGAACTGATCCAACGGCTGCTTGACACTCTTCCTTCCGACAACCCACAAACCTCCTACCAACTTCCTCAACAGATGCTACAGTCCAGATTCAAACCCCGCACCTTCACAATCCCACAGGCCATGCTGAAAATCATAAAACCTTATTTTAAAAAAAAATTAAGGCCAAATTCAGACAGATTCCAAGATAGATGATCAGAGAAGATGCTCTTATCATACAGATTGGAGATTTTTCTGGTTTTCCACATGCTTTCTGCACAGTCTTGGGTCATGCAATTGATTCTCTCTCCATAATAAAGCTGTGACTTCACACAGCAAGTGCACCCTGTGCAACTGTGCCTGCGATTCACCAACCAGATTTCTTCAGCGCAACTGGTGACCAGGTGAGAAAGTAGCCACAGTGTCATGCAAGAACTTCACAGAGCACTGTGAAGGAGTACACGATGTTCCATGATACAATACAGAGATGCACACCTGTCTCATAAGCTACAGACACCAGAAGACCTGGCAGCTGAGAAGTCCTTGGGTGTGTGAAAGAGCAGAGCAGCCACTAATTCTCCATAGGTGACCAGGGAGGATTATCTTGAGATAAAGACCAGAGACTTGCAGTTCAACATGTCCAACATCAGGGTCTGCTTCTTCCAAAAGGCCTCCTGCCCAGTGCAGTTTTTGGACTGTGCAGTTTATCTCCAATAAAGCAAATATGATACTGCTCTATCTCCCAGAGATGTGATAAAGGGCAATTGTATTAAGATGGACAAACACCAGGACCACAGTGAAGGGGCAACAGAAGCAGGTGAGTCTTGTCTCTTGCTCTGCAAGTTTAGCGCAGTTGAACAACTGCCCTCAATACATGGAGATGGAAAATAAGGCAGAGCTTCCTGGGGCAAAAAGAAGACAGTGGGAGAGACCTGTTCATGAGAGGGAGAGGTAAGAAGGGACTGGAGAGGGATAGCGGCACACAGTCTATTTGAGTTTATATAGGAAAGTCACCAACAATTGATTTTCCATTTGGCAGTGTAATGTATGATAATTTAAAATTAAGTGTGCATTGCTCCACCCTCTAAGGTGCCTTATCACCCCTCAGTAATTCTTTCTAGTTACTGTCTCGGAAGTCCCATGGTGGCATAGGGCAAGAATACAAGCCCCAGGAGAAGGTTTGTCCTGCTGAAAAACAAAGCTTGTGGGGAACATGGAGGGAAGGGAAGCTAGGGAAAATGTTGCTGAGCAGTCAGAGGTGAAGTGGTACAGGGAAGCATGATTTAAATTTTTCTGGAAACCATAAATAATAAAATCTAGTATTTAACTAGTGATGGAGAAATTAAGGTCTTTAAAACTGAAACCTCCCAGTCCTGCCCAACCACGCAAACTTAGAACTGGAGTCAAGAGGAAGCTGTGCTTCTACAGAGAAAATGAAGTTTAATAATTTTGGGTTGAAGATATGAGTGATAGAATCTGCATCTTTTTCTATTCACAATTACATATGAAGATTAACAAAACTGATGTCACCAGCAGGACTCAAGTTTAGCTCTGGTATTTATTTTTCCTTCTGTGTCTCTCCTCTGTCTAAACTCTCAGGCTGGCACATTGTATTTTTTAAACCTAAGTACCTCACTATTAGGCCCAGGCCTGTATGTAGGCAATGTCTGCTAATCTCAGATGCACTGAGCCTAGTGCTTACGAATGGCAGCAAAGACACCATCTGCGGGCTGTCAGACACCAGTGATACAACACTGATGCAGTATTGCTGATTCTCTTTGGTCACATCACTGCAGTAAGTTAAAAGCAGGTTTCAGGCCACTTCTATTAATTGTTCTCCAACAGCATCAGGCCAAATAGTACATACACATCTGTCCTGGGCTCTGTAATTCTTTCATCTTTGCACTTACACTGATGGCTCTCCATGTTAGTACTGTGGTTTTTCATTTGTCAGACATCTCAGAGCATTGATTAACAGCAGCATGATGCTTTCTGGGATTTTCAAGGCTGCTCTGTGCATCTCCATCCCTGGAGGTTTTCAAAACCTGGCAGAAGGCCCTCACCAATCTTATCTATCTTTGAATTTGTACCAGCTTAGGCAAGGAGGCTACACTAGAGACCTCCAGAGTCCCTTTCAGTCTAAACTGCTCCGTGATTCTTTGATATCTTCTTGAAAGCCATGGCATTTTCACCTCCAGTAGAGTTACTTCCAAACTGGGAAATCCATGCCTTAATGTGCAGGCCCAAAGGGGTAAGAACTGCAGCTTAAAATTCCCTCTCAGGACCATGGGGAATCAAATCTAACCCAAATGTCATGTAATTACACAATATTACATCATGAAAGCATTCCAATACTTTTAAAAGCAGCCATGGTTCTCCTCCAAATAGAATACAATGTTCTGGGAAGGCATTATGCCCCTTCATGTCCTTCCCTGACATCTAAGCATTGTCTATATCCATAAACCTCCTTCCTTTCTTAATTATGCAATGTTGCAGAAAGTTAAGATGTTGAAAACTGGACACAGCAAGTCTGCTCAGCATCATACTGTGCAATGCACTGTGGTACCAGGTCTCCCAAGCTAGCAACATCCAAGCTAGGGCCCTAGGAGGACCCAGGCTTAGCACTGTAGACCCCTTATGTTATATTTCAATGTGTCATCCATTAGTTACAGAATGCATCCCAAGTGCTGCGGGAGATAGCGGATGTACATCTTCTGTTACTACACACTGACACCTTCACATCTGCTTTACTGTGAATAAACTTATTTCACATCCAAAAAAAGAAAGCCAAGGGCATACCATAAGGCATGGTATAATGCCAGGAAATTCTCATGAAAACAAACATACAAAAAAATAAGTTCTGGCTCCAAGACATTTTAACAGATCCACAGCAAACACGGAAGGAGATAAAACCCTTGTCTGAAGCTTTCAAGTCAGTTGAAGAAAGGTCAAAAGACCTTTCTTAGCTGCCATATGGGAGACGGGCTGGTTCATCTCTTTCTAGGCAGGCCCACTTCCGAAGCTGTACCTCCTGCACTGCTACCTGTGCAGGTCCAAGTCAATCCTCCAAAGAATATGTGAAACAGCCACTGTGACTGTAAGATACCAAGAACAGCTAAGGGTACTAATGGCAACCTAGACATCTGATTACAATCATCATGTTTTTGGCTCCTCCTGAAGTCAGTCTTGTGATGACACAAAATGTTCCAGAACTCACCGGGTACTTTTAGCAAAAAACAACATAAAAGGGGCCAAGAGAGAAGAGACGAGGCTTTGTCACTTCTGAAGCTCTGCTAACCTGCAAGGTCAGAGACCTCTATCCCTCCAAAATGATACAAAGCTTTGGCACTAGACTGGTAACTGAGGAGTGAGCAGTGTTTCACTAAGGTGAGGAGGAGAGTTACTGACATTCAACCAGTGCACGTATTAGGTGGACTAGAAATTCACCCAAAAGGTAAGCTACCAGGCTGGGGCCAGCTTAACAAAATGGTGATGCAACACCTTCCTCTTCACAAGACTTGTGGGCAATAGGTAACAGTCAGCACTGCAGGAATCCTTGCTCCACTGGTCCTTGCTCCTCCTGGTTTACAAGCCCTCTTTGCATTGTCTCCCTATCCAGTCTATGCCAGCCAAATTTCTAGGTTTGTTCAGAAAGCACACTCCATTCCTTACCGGATCTGTATAGATGGATGTTTTTTAAGGCTGTTGCTGCAGCTGTTTTGCCTGTGAACAGAAATACCAAATCCCTAACAATTCTGGAAAGGTCTACCCAGATTTCAAGTCCCCAGTCTAAAGGCAGTATAGTCAGCTGTACAGCCAAACTCAAGGAAATATGAGTCAGGTCTTCAAAATCAAAGGGTTGTATTGGTTCTGGTCAAATTCAAGGGCCATAGTTCTCTGGCTTGGCTCAGCTGAGATGTTTATTCATCAACTTTGCTTGCCCAGACACAAAGAAACATTGCAGTACTATTCTCCCCTCCTACCCCAGTGATACCTGAAAAGTACTTCTGCAGTCCCATATTCTTCTGTCCTACCACCCAGCTAACAAAAGTCTAGTCAACAGAATTCCCATTCCTGTACTGACTCTGCAAGCTGCCCATTAACGAATTACAAAAACATTCCTTCTTTTCCTTTGCCTCCCACACTTGGCCTTTTTTGGTAGCGTTTTTTATTTTGTTCAGGGTGGAGTTTCTAAACTTGTTTTTTAAAAAGTTTCTCCTGCTCTACAGCTTCTTTCATGCCTTCTGGGTCCCCTACGAAGCACACTCTGCTGCTTGCAATTCTCTTGTTTGTGACTGTCTACTTGGGGCTATGGTGGAGCACAGACCTCTGCAGCAGTAACATAACTGTGATAAAATAAATAGAATTTTACCCATGAATTACATTTAAACCAAAGGTTTCAGAAACAAAAGTCATGGGCTATGTTATATACTCTGTCTTGCTAAAGCAATCAAGGCATATCACTAACCACAAAGGTTAAAAAACAAGGCTATCACTGTATCAGTAACCCTTCATTGCTTTTATGTTTCTCTTGAAGGAAAATTTTCACAGAATCTTAAAATACATCCTCATGATTTGCCCTGACAAGGAGTGCAGCTCACCACGGATGGGATGGCATTCTGAGGATGCACCTCACTCTCCTACCTGTGATCATACAACACCTTTACAGCATCCAAATCCCCTACTTGTTTGGAAAACACGAAATTTGGAGTGCAGCTGTTCTAGCCGGTACTTTTACGACATCAGTACCTAAGCCGCCCAACAGGTTTTCGCGATTCCCCAGCCAGTCTCTGCACCCCAATATCACTGCAGATCAAGCTAAGCCACCGCCAGTTTCCCTGGAAAGCTCCCGAGTCCCCGAGGAGCTTGTCCAGCCACGGCAGCAGGACGGTGACACCTCGCGGTTCGACTCCCTCATTACCTCGGCCACGGGAGGCCCCGCAGCCCCGCGGCCCCTTGTGGGTGACGGCGGGGCTTTCCCAGGGCCCGGTGGGCCGGCACCTCCTCCTTAACCCTCCTGAGGGTTTGGCTCTTCCTGCCGGGAACGCGCCCGCTGCGGCCTTCCAGGACCTGCAGGGACAGCTGGAGAAGGGGCTTCTCACAAGGGCACGTAGTGACGGGGCAAGGGGGAACGGCTTCAAACTGAGAGAGAGTAGGTTTAGATTAGGTATCAGGAAGAAATGCTTTGCTGCGAGGGTGGTGAGGCACTGAAGCAGGCTGCCCAAAGAAGCTGTAGATGCCCCACCCCTGGAATTGTTCCGGGCCAGGCTGGATGCGGCTTTGAGCAACCTGGTCTGGTGGAAGGTGTCCCTGCCTATAGCAGGGGGGCTGGAACTGAACCATTCTTTATTTTTAACCCGCAACCCAACCCGTTCCGCGGGTCTGTGAACGGCCCCGCAGCCGCCTGCCCCGCGCATGCGCCGCGCGTTGCCCAGGAGACGGACGCCGTCACACTCCCTCACGGCCCGGCCCGGCCCGGCCCGGCCCGATCCAAGCGGCATTCCATCGCTCCGCACCGCATTCCATCGCCCCGCACCGCATCCCACCGCCCCGCACCGCCCGGCGGCCGCCGCACAGAGCCCACCATGCTGCCCGCCCGACCGCCGGAGCTGACGGTGGCCCCCGCGCTGCCCTACAGCTACAGCAGCCAGCCCCGCTCCCTGCTCGCCCGCCCCAAGTACCGAGCGCCGCCCGGCGCCGCCGAGCCGTGAGTGCCGCTGCCCCCCGCGCCCTCCGAGCCTTTCCCCTCATCCCGGCTCCCTCGCCGCCCTTCCCGGGAAGGTCCTCCTTCCCGTGTCTCGGGGGGAGCTGCCGGCTGCGGCCGGTCCGAGCCGCTGCGGGCGGTGTGCGGCGCTGCAGCCGGCGCTGTCTGCGCTGCTCGCAGGGAGAAGCAGCCCGTGTGCTACGGCAACATCATGCGCGACCCCAGAGTGGCCAGGGGACACGCTCTAGCCATTGGGCTCCTGCCGAAGGTATAGTGTGGGGTTTTTGCTTGGTTTTTGTGGTTTTTTATGTTTGTTTGGGTTTGTTTTGTTTGTTGTTTTGGTTTTTTTGGGGGGGTTGTTTGTTTGATTTGGTTTTGGGTTTTGTTTGTCTCGTGTTTTGGCGTTGTTTTGGTTTGTTTTTTTGTTTATTTGGTTTTAGTTTGGTTTCGTTTTGTTTGGTGTTTTGTTTTTTTTTTATGTGAATCATGCTACAGCTTTGTTGGAAAGTCATAGGGCCAGGAAAGCTGTTCCTCATGCATAACTTTAACTACCGAAGCTCTTACTTAAAGTATTTCACATAGTCACAGTCTGTGACTGTTTCCAGCTCTTCTTTAAAGCACTTAGTTTCACATGAACTTACGTAGTTATGATTTATTCCCCACACCCCCCCCCCCATTAAGTACGTGATTCCTTTTTTTTTTGCCTCTCCAGTTCTTTAGGGTAATGATCCTAAACACAAGTCATCACTGCGTAGTCTGTGATCATATGCAAAGTGTCATCAGGGAGAATTGTAGCTCCTGGGAAATTGTCTTGGGGTAGACTTTGGCTTATCCTACTATAGAAGCAGAGCTAAATGGTCCAGCAGTATGCAAAAGCTACTTGTGAGGAGCCAAAAGTATTTTGTTTATCTTGATATAGTAGTAAGTCATAGAACCTTAGAATAGTTTGGGTTGGAAGGGATCTTAAAAGATCATCTGGTTCCAGCCCCCTGCCACAGGTAGGGAGATCTTCCACTGGTTCAGGTTGCTCAGAACCCCATCCAAGTGTAATACTTTATTTTCAGAGAATATTTCAACATAGATTATTTGATCATATACAAATTTAAAGCAGTCTGTATTTTTAAAAGCTACTTAGTGTAAATAACTTGTGTTGTTCAGTATCTGTTTCTTAGAGTGAATTTCATGTCAGCTTTGTATAACAAGTTCGAAACCGGTGTTCATTTCAATCATAAGCAGAGTACTGAATTTAAAAGGTAGTATGAGTTTCTTTTGTTTCATCAGCAATAATTGGTCCTATAATTTTTATCTAGCAAACAATTCTGTTCATAATATAACTGGACTTAAGTCTATTTGAACTCTCAAAATTTGAAAACTCACTTGACAGAAAAATCATATTGTTTTATTATACTTTATCTCACAAAGCAAAATTCTGTATACAATATTCACTGACAAATAACAAATGCTGGATTGCTAACATTCAAATCAAACAGCAATCTTCATTTTCCTCTAGAAAGAATGAATTACCATTTTCAAGTACAAAGTGTATCCTGTTTTGTGGGTTTTTTTCCTTCCTCCCCCCTGCTCAGAGTACCCAACCCAATCCCCCTGAGGTTCAAAAGCAGAAGGGTGCACAGAAAAGAGCACCAGTGAGAAAGCACGCAAAAGAGCCAATTCGACCAGGAACACCAGAGCCTGTGGAAGGCAGAGAGCATGTTTACGTGCAGACAGGTAAAAAGGCATTTCTTTTTTTGTATCCATCTGAAAACAAAGCTTGCTGATCTATACTCACTTGCTAAATTGATGATGAAGTTGGTAGAGTCACACAAGGATAAGTTTAAAATCATAGAATGCTAGAATCAGAGGTTCTATAATCCTTTCCACTATAACCCGTTATTTTTAACTGTATTTATTAAACTTGTCTAATTAGTGACATTTTCCCAGGTCTTATTTGCAGTTTTCAGTGTACATTCTTGAACACCAGTCAAGACTTCTTCATTTATTCTTTTCCAGTATCATTAGAGAAGTTTCATATATGCTTAAAATTGAGAGGTTTAAAAAATTTTGCTTAAAGTGAATTACCCTTTCTGGGAATCACTTCCATGAAGTGCACGTGACATTACAGGGAGCATAGCATCAGATGGCCTATGCAGCAAATTGATGTATGTTTTACGTTGAGCTTTTTTTTTTTTTTACTTTCTAGAAGACATTTTATTTGACTCTTTGGATATAATTCACAGTGTAGAGTCAGAAAAAATAGTTGAGAGTTAAAACAAAAGGAATCCAGCTTTGAGTATTCAATGCGCTTTTGTTTCTAGAGCTGTATCTGGAAGAGATTTGTGACCATGTACTAGAGGTTGATGGAGAGTGTCAAACAGATGAATTTTTGGACAGACCACCTACTCCACTCTTCATACCAGCCAAAACGGGAAAAGATATAGCCACTCAAATAGAAGAAGGAGAGGTATGAAGCAAAGTCAGGTTCCACAAAGTGCTGTTGAAACATGTCTCCCATACAAAATCCCATACAAAACACATTTCTGATGCAAAACAGAAGAAGAACCAGAAAGGAACTAATCCTTACAGAACGTGCAAAAAAAAAAACCCAAACAAACCCAAAAAAGAAAAACCAAAACCTAACCCAACTCTCTAATGTCTGCTTTGAGGTTAGGTGCCAAATTCTGGTTCTGCACTGGTTCTTCTGCTTTCAGCTGAGACCGTGCTGAGAAATGCTCTCTTCTGTAAAACGTGTCCAGCTCAAGAACAGGTTGGGAACATAGAAACAGGGTCCAAGTGAGTGCTCAGCTTGTCCCTGGCAGTGCCAACAGCAGCTGTGGTAGGGTGTATGTATCTCACTCCAGCCCACTCATCATTAGCTCCCAGCTGCCCTCATGCTTCTTTCCGCCTCAGCTGACACTGGCCCCTCACCTGCGCTTCTCTGGCCTGCCTTCAGCACAAGGGCTTTCTTCAGCCTCCTGTTCTCCTTGCCAGTCCTTGTTAAGAGCAGTTGTGACCAAGGGATATTTATCTCTGTTTCTGTGACTCTTATCCTCAGTTATTTGATTTTGACATTGAAGTTAAGCCAATCCTGGAAGTGCTGATTGGGAAAACAGTTGAGCAGGCTTTGCTGGAAGTCATGGAGGAAGAAGAGCTGGCGCAGCTGCGGGCCCATCAGCGTGCCTTTATAGAGCTGCGTAACGCGGAGTTTGCTGAATTACAGCGCCTGGAAGAGCAGGACAGGCGAATCAGAGAGGAGAAGGTAGGACTTCCTCCCTGAGAGCAGTACAGTCTGAATGCTCATCAGAAGGGAGAAAAACATTTCTAGTACTGAATGGCAAGCCATGAGATAAGGTGGATATACTTTAAAGTGCACTGTTAATTTTGATATTCTTCCTAGCATTTTGGTGAGCTGTCACTCTGCCACTTGCTCTCATACAACAGCATCATACTGTTGTGTTTATTTGGAGCAGTCATGCTTGAGTGACCTGGTATACTCAGATATCTGATCAAGAGGCCACAGACCAAAAGCTTTTTATTCTGTACCTGGTGCAGCTGTTTCTTAAACCTTTTCATTATAATAACTGCTAAATGAATAGTCAGAGTGCTTGAAAGTAACAGAGACTCCTAGACTTTCACACCCAATGCATGCACTACTCTATGTGCACATGTACATCTCAAGATCTCCAAGTATTATGCTATATGACGCCAAGTTGGGAGGGAGTGTCGACCTGCCGGAAGGCAGGAGGGCTCTGCAGAGGGACCTGGATAGACTGGAGAGTTGGGCTGACTCCAATGGGATGAGGTTCAACAAGGCCAAGTGCAGGGTCCTGCACTTTGGCCACAACAACCCCCTGCAGCGCTCCAGGCTGGGCACAGAGTGGCTGGAGAGCAGCCAG
>JAWMRA010000113.1:53405711-53557770 GCA_035584735.1 Pseudotriccus pelzelni | reverse complement strand
AGCGCGGGGCCGGGGCGCTCGGGGAGCGGGGGACGCGCTCCGGGCGGGGCGCCGAGCACCGGGGGTGTCGGACCGGGCGGGCCGCCCGCCGCCGCAGGGAAGCGAACTGTGCCGCGGTGTGTCCCCCTTCAGGAGGAGAGTTTCGTCTTCACTTACTTATTTTCCGCTTACTCCCCCTTCGACTTTCCCCACGGCGCGGCCGCCGCGCAGGCTCTCCCGCTTGTCCGCCCGCAGCGCCCCGCGTCGGAGCCCCGGGACGGGCGCCCGCACCGGCCCCTCTTGCCTCCGGGCTCCGAAGGGCCGCAGGACCGGGGACTGGGGCGGGGGGACGGCGGACATCTCCCCGTCTTTCCTTCGCGCCGCTCTCCAGCCCCTCCCGGGGCTCTCGGGGCAGAGCGTGGGGCAGCGGGCGGAGCCGTGATCCGCGTCTGGCCGTGGCACCCCCGTGACGAGAGACGCGGGTCGTGGTCCGGGAGGTTTGTTCCCGCGTGGGGAAACATCTGCGGGCCCAAAGGTGCGCCCGCCGCTCGCACAGGGGTGTCGACGCCTTCATCAAAATCCCCGCCGACAAAAGCAGCCGCAGCATGGCTTGCGTCAGGTTTTCGTCTCTCTTCAGCAGGCTGACAGCTTGCTGAGGTCAAGCCTTGAGCTGTCATTGACTCCTACGGGACGCACTACTTTTTTTTTGCTTTGTTTTGTTTTCTGTAGGGAAGAGGGATTTACCACATTATGTGATTTGCGTTGTTTTTTCTTTTCCTAAAATACGTAACTTGGTTAAAATTTAACTTTCAGTTGTTTTTTATTTCCCTGTTAAGGGTCTGTGTCCCTTAGTCAAATGACAGTTCATTTAATAGAAAGGTGAATTTGGAACAGCCAAACTCTTCTCTGAGAGCTGTTGCTTTCTCTGTATGACTTGAGCATAACCAGTATATTTTTCCTTACAAAGGAGGGCCAGTAAGGCTAACTGCTTCTGTAGAATATATTTGATGAATAGTTGGTGAAGAGCACAAAGTAGTAACTGTCTTTAAAATGTGAATTTAAACATAATCTTCCCACCTCAGTTCATATTTTTTATTTGTAAAAGACTGTATAGGACAGAATCCAAGCTATGTTTTTGGGAACATCGTGTATCTACATATGTATTTGTTTGTGGCTACTTTGTTCAACATGTAGGATTATTCATATCACCTTGATGAGGATCTTCTGGAATAAATACAAATGATACAGATGTTTGCTTTCCAAGAAGCAGTAGGAGAGGATGTGCTTGGCATTATTACCAGGAGATCAGCAAATCTGGCTCTGACAAAATGAGGAAGAGGTTCCCAATCTGAGCACTCACATCTTGGTTTTGCAGTTGTGAAATTACATCAGCATGTGTACCTTATTATTGGTTGTCCCAGTGCTTAGCAGAAAATCTGTCTGTTTACTCTCAGATACCTAATCACGTACAGCAGCACAAAGTGTCAATCGGTCCCGTCCTGACTTGGCAGCTTCTCCAGAAACAGCATCTCTTTTTTTGTCATGCAGTCTGCAGTACACCACTGATCCTGTAACGTGCAACATTTCTGTTGTGCTCTGACCCTTCACTGAGGGGGAATAAAGATGGTGCCACTGGGAATTTCCCTTCACGGATTCTTCCTGTCTGTGTTGTTGGTCTGAAGAAGCAGCGCACAGAGCACTGCTGTGCCTCTGTGCATGGGGAGTGGTCATACTGTGCGAGGCAAAATGGGGTTGTAGGGGGCAGGTGGCTCTGGGTGGAACAAGGGTAGCTCTGCTAGACAGAGTTACAGGTGCGGTGACAGGATCAGTGACAAATTGTGTCACTATTACTCAATACTGTGCATGTTTGCTGCTATGGTGCCGCTGTACGTGCAGTATATTTTCCACCATTAGTGTGCACTTAGTTGCCCTGAACTGTAAGTTAAAGCAGTCAAAATCTCATTTGCAAACCTAATGGCAGTGGGTATAGATCCTGGAGTAGTACAACTGCGTAACCACCTTTTGAATTGTTTAGTGCTCTGACATGTAAATAGGGCCTGATCGTTCTGATCATGCAGATGCTAAAAATTGATAATAGGATTATTTATGTAGCGAGTGGGAATAAAAGCTAGAAATAAGATCAGGACTGTAGAGGTCTGGACCTGTGCATCAGCGTAAGAACAGTAGTGGGAGGTTTGGAGAGTTTGATAGAAGAAGCTACATAACTGCAGGAAAATAAATAATTATTTCTTAAAGGGGGCCATTTAATCATCTAGTTCATTCTCTAAATTTAACCAGGTTGAAGCCTTGATTTGACATCTTCAAATTTATTTAAAATTGCTCAGTTTTTTGAAGGTAAAAATGAAGAGTTAAACCATTTGTGCATTACTTGTGGGTAGACTTTCTTTTAAGCTGGACACTTGCAGGTCACAGATTCATGCTCTCTAACTAAAGACAATAACTTCTATTTTCCTTCAATTCCGTAATTTTCTCTGCGGTGAGAATCTCCTGGTTGTGAAGCTCTGTGAGCACATGCATGTATTCCCTCTCTGTCTGCCCTTCTGCCAGGGCTCAGTGGAAAGTAAACATCATTAGATAATTCCCCTCCCCATGACTATTGAGATACACTTAATCTACAGTGTGTTGCATGCCTGGGACCTGAGCTGCTGTCCCTCTCCCTCGGACTCCTAATTTCTTGACTGATGATTAAAACAGAAAAAACATCAACCCCCACCCTGCCCATACATAAATACACGCACTGTACTTGAGACAGTCAGTGCCGGTGTTAAAAGTTTCACCTGACTTTACAAATCTTAACAAGTACTCTTCAGTGAGAGCAATCCGACACACAAGATGTTTTCAGAACTAGAGCATTGCCAGCTAGTTCCCAGTGGCCCTGCTGTGCTTTTATTTTAAGATGTTCCTGCTTTCAAAGATAAGCGGGAAGCAAACAAGACTGCTTCAAACACCAAGGGAACGGCAGTCACACACTTCTACTTAAGCCCGTGCCACCGTACAAGTGGCCACATCTTTTAATTGTCGCTAAACCCAGAAGAAACTGTTTGTTCTTCTCTTGCGTGTGTGGAAAGAAGTAGGAAATCTCTTTAAATGATGCCAAGGATACTGCTATTTTGTGATAACTAGCAGGAAATAACAAGAGTTAGGACAGAAAGAAGGTCAGTTGACTTGAATTCTATATGGGAAAGTCTTGAAAGTTGATCATAAAATGTAATCCCGCACATATCCTGAGGATAATCAAATAAATATTTTGCTTCTAGCTTTGTTTTTTTGCCAAATTATCTTAGTCTTCCAATGCATTCTTCTGTATGTGGGCTATTTGCAGTTTGATGTGAAAAAGTATTTTGGATTTCAGATGTCTCCAGCATGACAATATAGAAGTGACAGTTCATTCCAGTGGACTTTACTGTCTGTATGCTTCTCATATTTTCTCTTTTTTCTTGCTTTTTCTTCTTGTCCTGATTGATCTTTTGTACAATGGCATGAGTTGCAGTGCTGAATCAGATCAAGGATGCCTTTGTAAACTAGTTCTCTCTTAGAGGACAGAGTAGATCTGCTTTTATCTTTCTCCTTCCTGCATCTAGGGCACTATTTTAGGAGAAGCTGTTTCACAAACAACTTGAGATAGCAAAATTTAAGCTTCCCAAATAGTATGAGCTACCCATCATTGTAAACTGGAATCATGATACAATAGAGATTGTACCATAAAGCATTGATTTTTAGTTCTAATGAGTTGGAGAGATAACATGATCACACTGATTACCTCACAGTGTTTTCTCTGATTCAGATTCTGTGATTTTTCAAAGTGCATCCCTGAAAACTGACGCTGTATATTCCCTTGCTTAAATCCCAAAAAACTGCAGTTGGAATAACATGCAGAAAAGCATGCATTTCTAGTCCTTGTGGTGGGTCGTACAAGAGTTTAAATTGAACTCAGTTGTGCTGGGTTGGTAACAAAACATTCTTCTTTGTTGTAATTTTTTCCTCTGGAGGGCCTCGGGTTTTAAGTATAGAAAGATTCATCTAACAAATTCTTGAAGATAATAAACAACTATAAATGAAAACTGTAGTTCTTGTTAGTATCAGTGAAAAGCCTGAAAAAATAGCTGTGTAGAAGAACTGTGTGCACTTTATCTTGTGATTCTTAACTTAAGAGTATAAAGGAAGGTATAAGGAGTATCTCAGGAATATTACCATGGTCTGCTGTGAGTGGCACATAGTCCTGCCTCTCCAATGATTAAGTAATGGAGAAAAAGACCTCACAGCTCTGTCTGACCCACAAGGATCAGAGAGTAAGTGCTGATGTTCATCCCAGCCCAATTGCTGGGAGATAGTCCCCTGTGTGATGTGGGATTCCATGTCCCAGTTATTGTCTCCTCTGTCTTCTCCTCCCCTGCTCTGAGGGAGGTGGAAGAGGTTCTGTCCCAGGAGGATGCTTCATCATTTTCCATTTTCTGTGTATTTTGGGAGCAGGGGAATTGTCTGCTTTGTATGTTGAGATATAATAGGAGAGCATTATTTTCTTGGATGTCTTGAGTGGTAGTATTCCTTTTGCCTTACATGGGGCAGTGGGGGTCCTGTCCGGGAAGCTCCTGTGCTTATGCTTAAGGTAGTTCAACTGGTGGCTGCCCAGACCTGCATGTTGCACTTAGAGGTGTTTCAGTGCTAAATGACAGCTCTGTGTGCTGAGGGGTGTTGCAGGTGACCTACCTGACCCAGACACACCTTGCAAAACTTCTCACCATGTTCACTGCACAGATGGCACCATGCTTTGTCTTCACAGTGACGCTAATCGTGTTGGAGGAAGTCATGTGTGGCCACTTCAGGAGCTCTAGTCATTCCAGAATGGCAAGGTTCATCCACAGATTAGTAAATTTGCTGAGTTTATCCTGTTGAGAGGTCCCCTGTCAAACTTAGATCATCAAATGATCATCTGAATAACGGTAGCAGAAAATGCATTGGCAGCAAATGCAGAATAGTAGCAGGTAGAGTGCACTTAGGAAAATAGTAGTGTAGCAGTATCTAACCTGTGCTAACATATGCAATAGTAAGCAAATGTAGTGTGCATTGAGTAATATTAAACTTTGCTCCTTCACTCAGTCTCTTGTTTTCAGGTGCCTGTTGCAATGAATGATGTTGAGGGACTCTTGGGGATGAGCAAGGATATCTTCTGCAAGAGGGTCATGTGTATCTTTTAGAGAGAGATGCGATAGCAAGAGTCCCATGTGATTCTTTTGGTCATAAACTGTCACTGCAATTTTGTTGGTTTACTTTAGCTGGAATCTAAATCTTTTATTTCAGTCACTGCAGCCTGTATAATGTGATCAACAACTTGGTTTGTCCTGTCCTACAGAAATAAGTAACTTTAGAATCAATACGGCTTTTTAAAAGATTACAATAAAAGTGCTGCAAGACTGAGCAATAAACAAGTGGTTTACATAGCACGAAAATTCTGTTTTGGCAGTGCCTCAACAGACTGACACCCAAAGACGACACGAATGCAATAGTAAGCAGTGAAAGGGCCAGTGACGCACATGTTAAGGCATAGCAAAGAGGTGGATACTCCGTCTTTGCCAGGTGGAATTGTCTCTAGAGTCACTGTCCCATATATGCCATGCACAGAACCAAGAGGAATATGCAAGGAAGAGAAGTAGTGATGCTGAACAAAGATCTGGAAAGAGGTGGTGAACAAGAGGCAAAAAATGATGGAAAGTATTAGCTAAAAGAAAGAAGTTACTAAAACCATAAGTGAAGTTGGATTGAAGTAACAAAAGAGAAACTTCTAAATGAGAGAAGAGTACAAAATCCCCAGAGATTTGTTTAGTCATTATAAGTTCTATTTTAATTCAGTTTTCATTTAGTCTTAGCAACCAGCTCAACTTTCTGTGCACAGAGGCAACCTTTGAAATGCTCTGGGACATGGTCTGGGATTCTTTCTGGCTTCTGATTTTTCTGTGTATGTGTGCTGGGAGACATGGCTCACCTGCCTCACTGAGTATGGAAAAGACATTAAAACCTTGTAAAGTGATTAAGATAAACTAAGAAGATGTAACATAATGCTTTTCTGCTTCAACTGCACTTAGGTATATCTCAGCAATTGTACGTATTAACTAAACAAGTGACTTAATATCTCTCCCAGTGAAACAGTAACAGGTGATTTGCCAGCTGAATCACTGTTTTTTAACACTATATTTTTGTGTTTTAAGTGCACATCCAAGAAAAGACCAGGGTTAGTGGCCAGAATGAGTCCAAATGCACTATAATAAAACCACTCCTCCCTCTTTCAGTGAAAGAGACGTTTGAAAACTAGCAGATGAGGTATCCTGAGTAGAGGCATCATTTACTTCTTGTAAATGTGGCAGCCAACTAGCCCTTCCTTACTCCAGTGGTGCTAGGCACTTGAAGGAGATCAAGAGATCACTCAGTGGTAAATGTTTTTAGCCTTTAGTGGTAGATGCTAATGAAAATAAGAAAAATTGTGTCAGGTGAGGATTTCCACAGCTGGGAGAAAGCTGTTAGACCCCAGATGAAGGAGAATGAAACTCCGATTGTCCAGAGAAGGGCAATATAGCCGATGAAGGGTCTGGAGCACAAGTCCTAGGAGGAGCGTCTGAGGAAGCTGGTGTTGTTTAGCCTGGGGAAGAGGAGGCTCAGGGGAGACCTCATCACTCTCTACAATTACCTGAAAGGAGGTTGTAGCCTGGTAGGGGTTGGTCTCTTCTCCCAGACAGCTACTATCAGGACAAAAGGACACAGTCTTAAGCTGTGCCAGAGGAGGTTTAGAAAGGGTGATTAGATGTTGGAATGAGTTGCCTAGGAAGGTGGTGGAGTCACTGTCACTGGAGGTTTTTAAGATGGGACTGGATGTGGCACTTAGTGCCATGGTCTAGTTGACATGGTGATGATCAGTCATGTTGGACTTGCTGATCTCAAAGGTCTTTTCCAGCCCAACTGATTCTGTGACTTCGTGATTCTGTAACTAACAATTTCAGTGAAATGTAACACAGCCTACCTCACTGATTCATCACAAGCAGTGAAACTGATACGTTTCTGCAAAATGTTTTGGTTTCAGTTAACTCAGTGTATTCAAGCAAAAATAAGTTTACTGGAAATATTTTGACTTGTTCATGACTCACTTGCTTTTACAAACCTAACACTCCTTTCCCCACATAGCAAGTACGTACACAGGTAAAGCAAATACATGTCCTATAAAATCTGTGATACTGAAATTCTGTAGTTCTGGAAAGTATTCTCAGCTTGCCCTTATATGAACCCATTGGGGGGGGGGTTGGGGAGGTGTTTGTATGGTGGCACGCACTATGTCCTGGTTTGAAAACCTGTTGCTTTAGAATTTTAATTTTGCTTAGAACAAAAGATTGCAGAGGCATTTTGTGTCTCTTGGCGGTTGCAGATGGATCGTAATGATATTCTTATCACTGGTCATGCCCAGGCTTCTGGACCTTTTTACTTCTCACGTAACAGCTGCCAGTGACAGGAATAATTTTTAGGCTTGGAAATCATCTTTACTTGACCTGTGCACATTTACATGCTGTTCTTCTCTAAAATACTCTTAGTGTAAGTGATAGAAGGAGTCATCTTCCTTTTTAATGCATGAATTTGCTATACAGATTTTTCTTTGAGTCTGCTAAGCTGTGTGGAGGTTTTTGGCTAATAAAAATGTATCCTAGTTTTCAAGCATTTATTGAATAAAATGAAGAAAGGCTGCCCTGAACAAACCAGAGAGATTGACAAGGAAGAAAACAAAGCAAAGAGAGTAAATTGATTTTCCCTCTTTATCTTATTCTAAAAGAAAATACAGGACTTGAAGTGAATTTTTTTCCCCTCTAAATTGTTCTTACAGTTTCAGTGTTTTGTCAGTGTTAAAATCTGAGTCTCAACATTTCAAATCTTCGCAGTCATCAGCACCAATACAGGCAAATATTTACAGATTTCTGGATCTCTAGCAAAGGTGAAATACTGAGTTACAAAGTGTATAAGAGGATGTTAGAAGTCATCAAAGTGACTTGGTTGAGAAAAACAAAATTCTCAGATTTTTGCTGTTTCTCATACCACTTTTATCAACATTAAAAAATAGTTTTGAAATAACACATTACCAAAATGAGTATAGGCTTCTTAACTGATAGAAAATAGAGAATAAAAATTAGATTATTTTAAATGTTTTTATACCCTGATCAAAAAAGCAGTTCACAAAATAGTTGACAACGAATGAGGGTCTTTTTTGATCTGTGAAAATATTAGCAGGATATATTACTTTAAAAATTTTTACTTTTCAAATTCACTGACTTTTTAGACTATATAAGGCTCTAAATTATCTTTGTGGTCAGTGATTATTTTATAAATTAAATAATAATCTAATTTAGAAAAACCCATCGTGAGGTTATAATTTTAAATATTAAATTACAGCCTGATAGCAAAAATTGACGCACATCTTTTTAGGTATTAAAGTGTCTGTGATACTTCTAATTATATATTTGGGTTTCAGAATCTGAAATTGCATTACACTGTCATTTTAATGTAATTTATTTTGACAAGGATATTCTTCAAAAGTTGAATCCATGGAGTTTACAGAACAGCTTCAAATAACATCTTTGTGGAGAGTGTGATCTGTGCTTTCAGTTTATCCCAGCAGAGCCACTGGCTCTTGAATCATACGGATTCTCCTGATCTGAATCTGGTTAGCAAATAATTAGTGACCATTTTTTAGAAATCTGTTCGTTTTTTATTAAGATTGTAGTAGATGCTGGAGACTAGAATGCCATGGTGTGACAAGTAAAATACACTTCAGTAATTGTTGACAGAAACCATCCAAGTTTTGGATAGTGGACTCTGTTAGATAACCCTAAGTTCTTCCACTTGCAGACCTCACATTCCATACAAACATCTGACAATGTATTTATGTAGGTTTTTAAAAATTGGCATACAGACAAGTGACTTACAATAAAAATGCTGAACTGCTGAAATAGAGGGTATATTTTATATCTGCCTGCACTTTGCAGTCATTGATCCATGGTGGACCATATTTCACGCTATTTATTTGGTATTGATAGGGGAGTTAATGGTTACTTATTTTTAAGTTGTTTTTTTCATTCTCTGGAAGTAGTGGCTGAACTCTCCCTTTACCGGTCTCCTCAGGACTCTTCAGCATTGGCCTTGTTATCCTGGTTCATAATTCCTTTGGTGTTCTCCTTCAGTGAAGAAAAGAAGCTTGCATAGAGAAGAGACAATCTCCTTTAATTTATTCAAGTTTCAGTTTTGCTGGAGGAAACGGTAGAACGACACTGCGGTGCAGGTTGAAACTTTACGCAAGCATGAACCCTGTGCACGTAATGCTGCATTTTTTTGGCTTCTTGTTTGAGTGATGTGCAAGAAGTGACGTAGAATCCCAAAAAGGTTTGTATACCTTACAGTTACTGAGGCAGCTTCCAGTCCAAACCTGCAGTTATAACTCTGTGTTACAAGCTGTCAGTAAGGGAGAACAAGAGGTTCAATTGATCTTGAGTTGACAGTGGGGAGCAACATTTTATCTCTCCTTTATCTGAGAAACAGGTTACTGTGCTGAATATGAGTGGTCTGCATCTGCTTTTATTCATGCATAATGGCCTGCATATCTGCTTTTATTCATCAGTAACCTGTGAGTCACAATTTGTGGAATTTTGGAGTCATCGTAGGGCTTGATAACCAAAGGAAGAATTAAGAAAACAGCTAAGTAGTAGTTGGGAATGTGCAACTTTCATTAATTAGGCATATATGCAGTATTTGGAGTATTTGAATATTTTTAGATTTGGGCACCATAGGCATTCTAAGCACTACTATGACAATATAACCAGTGAAACGAACATATCCTTTAAGCAAATGCAATAAGGAATCACTCCTCAAGTTACTGTTTAGTTCCAACAGAATTAGCCCCTTACAATTAGTGTGATGGCCAGTTTCAGTATATTAGTTCTATAATTGCCCCTTGCCTCTGTGCCGTATGAAGTGGTTGGTTGCATTTTTCATGCAGTATCCCGCTCCAGCCAGTCCACTTGTGTGAACAGAAGGGAAAGGATATAGATGGTATTGCTGCAGAGTTTGCCGTTTGACAGATCCAGCTGCTGTTGGCAGAAAAACTGAGTGTGCAGGTTGAAGGAAACAAATGGAGGGATGTGACAGGCAGCTGTTGTCCAGTTTAAGGCTTGTGGTATTTAATTAAAGAAATCAGTTACTGCTGTCTCTCTACCTTGAATATTAAATTTTTAGTGGAAACTCTTTGCTTATGCTTTAGAGTTATAAGGATGTATTAGTGTTATCATTGCTTCCTTCAGACAGCCCGAGCAAATCTCTGAGGCCTGTAGAAGTGGACAGAAAAAGGAAAACATTTTTCCAGCCAGGACACTGGTAACAAACAGCGATGCATATTGTGGAAGAGCATTAATTATGTTTTGATACATAATTTATGTGTAGAGACATCTAGCTTTTATGCAACTAAAGAGGCCAAGCTGCTAAACCTGTTGAAATCACTATTAAGATCACCTGCTGCATCTAAAATGCCTGAAAAATACCAATATCCTTGACCTGAAATCCTTTTTTTAGGTAAAAATTCTTTACAAGTTTCTGAATGGAGTAGTAATTTCACAGCATTTAAATTTAAAGCTGTTAAATGTATGTGAGAGTGAACAAAACTGAGAAGTAGAATTTGTCCAAATAATTTGAATAAAAGTATTTAGCGGCAACATTACATACTGCATCACATTATTGCGATAGTGCTTAGGGTGTGTCTGGGTGATGCTGTAGGTGAGTGCAAGTTTGTGAGCATCTGAGGCTAGGAGATTTTCAATTACTAAGCAAGATGTGTGAGGTAGGGTGTAGGCTTCCACATGACAAATCTGTTTTTATGATTTCCTGAAGTTTACTGATGTACTGGCTGAAGTACTGGCTGAATGTGTTTCCCCCTCTCTGGTCCCAGGAGTTACTGTTGCACCATGTGGGGAACTTGTCTGTCTGTCTGTCTCCACTGTGGGTTTAGCTCACCACTTTGGAAAGTTTGTGGCTGCTAGTGTGTTTTATTTGTCTAAAGCTCGTGAAAGGAGCAAGTGTTAAAACCAAGGTTTTTGTCAAATATTTGTGGAACTCTTTGGGGACAGCTGCTTGAGGATGATGCAGGAAAGGGACAGGAAAACTCGCTGCCAACCCTTGCCCAGCAGAGAGGAGTGGAAGTGCCTATCTTGAAATGAGTGTTGGGATGCAGGTCTGAAGTAAAGAAAAGAGTTTAGCCAATGTATTGAGGGAGAACAGGAAAAAGTGCTTTCTCACGTGACCTTCTACAAGTGGGTTTGGTGTTTATTTTATGCCAGGGTTCAGTCCTGAGTTTCAGCCAGTAGACCAGAGTCCTCTCCACAAGCTCATTGAAATGGAAATGGTTTTGCCCTGCTGCTGTGGAATGCAAATTATTTTAGGAATGTTCCTGGGTCTTGAGGCTTTCTAAAGCTCACACTTTTAAGATTTATTTTTTTAGCTTATTTTAACCAATTCTCATAACAAAACAAGGATCTAGAAAGATGATTGGTGCCTTGATCCTCACCCAAAAAATGTGAAGTGTAGGTTTGTCTTCGTGTGTACAAATAGTTCCCTGCAAGTCAGTGGTGGAAAGACATGGGAAATGCAGAATTGCTTTGCTGGATCGAAGTCAAAATGCTGAGTGCTTTGCAAAGCCAAACAACAGGAGCAGCCCTCAGTAAGACAGGCTGGCATGAGATGCCATTTGGTATCATTCCTTAAGAGTTTTTCTCCTTTTTGTTACTATTCCTTTTTAGAAATACTGTTTAATAGCATTTCTTGTTATCAGGGCACTGGAGAGTGGTGAAGACTTGTGTTTGATGCCTTGTCTGCCATAGATCTTTTGCTGACCAAAATAGATTGACATGGAATGAGAGAGGGTAGGGAAACTATGGTGAGAGAGAATGCCAGATTTCGGAACAAGAAAAACTTGCTTAGAAACATGGAGTGGGATTTGTTGGTCTTTGTGTTTTGGTATCAGAACGCAGGATTAAAAATGAATGTAATGAAAATTGTGGGGTCTTGCTTTAAACCGAAAACAGATTTGGATATATTAGGTGCATATGTGGACCATATTTGATGATGCTACATGTTGAGGTGATCATAACCAGGTTAGACTACTGATTGGTTGCTGGAAGGAATGGTAAGGGAGGACTTTTTTGCATATAGATTTGCCAAAATATGAGCCAACAGATCCAAAAATTGTCAAAGTCAATAGGATGACATCTTGAAGTTACTGGCAACTGACAGTGCTCTTGGCTGCTTACATACCAAGGCGTTTAATCTGTAGAGATGTGTATAAAGTTATAAAATTTCCTTCAGCAGAAGGACCAGTTTATGTATTTGTATAGTGTCTGTGTATGTATACATAATGTAAACCATTATCATGAAAGTATACAAAATATTCTTAGTAAACGCATTAGAGAAAATATATCCTTGAATTTATGACTTTTGTCCACCCACAGTCTGCCTTATGGTTTTGTGCAGTTTTTTACCTCTGCATAGTCCTTTGTTAAAGAGAAAGATGTTACATATATAATTTTGTGTTTTTCTTATTTTTTACATTCACAAATAAGACTTACATATGAAGAACTTCTGCTGTATTAATGAGGCAGATTTCTGGATCAGGGACACAAGCTTTTATGTGTTGTACTGCTCAAGTTTTTTCCTTAATCAAAGGAAAGATGCAGAATCCTGTACATAAAGAAAAACATGATGGCAAAACAGTTATTCTGTTTTATAATTATAAAATAATTCCATGATTTAAAAAAAATTAATTGAAACATTACAAGTTATGCTATTTTATATTATAAAAAAATGATTTCTAATTTTCACCAGTGAGGGACTCTACAAGTGGTAGATTAAAAAAATGCACAGAATAGCACTATTGGACATGTTTGATGAGTTGTACTTGGCATGTACCAAATCCTGATGTGGGTACACATGCACAAACTTCAGAAAATCTCCGTAAGTTTCTTTAAATGGAGAATTTGATCCTGCATATTCATTTGTCCCTGTTAGTACTCCGTTAATCTTAAATAATTTCTATATTATTCTATATTATTATTATTTTCTTTCCTGTTCACGAATTTGAGAGAAGAGAAACTATGTTAGCAGAAATGCATTTAGGCAGCCACGAGCACTAGCAGCAGCCAAAAGAACACAAGTAGGGACACCAGTGGAATGCAAATGCTCTGTGATAGATGGGTTGTCTCCTGAAGGTGTGTTTTCTGCTGATGGATGCAACCTGAGTCAGAAAGGTATGCTGAAAGTTAAACCCCAGCAACTGATTTCTGTAGTGGGGGAAGAGAGTCCTTCCTGATTTAATCTCAGTGTAAGTAGGTTAAGTGCGGTTTTCCTGTCATATCTTTGCTTGTGTGTTTTAGCGACGTCTGCAACTGTGTTACCTACCATAGATGTTTTGAAAAAAATACTTTAATCTCTTTTTTTACCTTTACACACCTAAAATATGGTAAAAGGTACTTAGATAACAGTGTCATTTATATGAGGCTGTTGTGAATCTATAAATGAGTTGAGCTGGACATTCTTCTGCGTATCTGAGGTATAGCAGTGTCCCTTTTCAGCTGCCCCAGTAAGGTGGACAGGTGACTTCACAGCATCAGAAGAGTCTTGTGGTGACTGGTTAACTGCACGTCTTTGGCATGCAGCATGAAACTGAGGTGCATTTTTGGGTCGTATAACGTCAGGTCATTAGAAAGAATATGCCTGTGCTGACAGTTGTAATTGGTTTTTGGCATTGTTTTTGTGCGGAAAACAAGGTAAGGAATCCTGTAATAACTTCTGAGGGCTTGGTGGGGGGGCAGATGCTGACTGGTTCGGAACAGCTGTGTTTCCTCTCACAGTGGGTTCATAATTCAAGAGCTATGATCCAGGTCTTTGCCTCTGCATGGTATAGGTCTCTGTTGCAGGCAGGGTGTTCTCTTGTCATCTACAGATGGCATCATGATGAAAGCATAACCGTATCACCCACAGTGTCAGTGTGGCAATATGAAAACTTTTCTTGTTGCTGCCACTTAAGTCTCTTCCCAGGTCAGTGCCTGCTTTTCCTCTGGTTTTCTGTGGCAAGATGACAGAGAAGGTAGATGGATGTCTTCCAGAAGAGAGGTCAGTGGAAAAGCTCTGCTGCATGAACCCACATGCGTGTTATATGCAGGGCAGCTGCCCACAGTGTAGCCACTACTTAAGTCACTTATAAAACATGAAACGCATAGTCTGTGAATTTTTGGCAATGATGGAACAAGTGGAAAAACCGAAACCCTAAAATCCTGTCTCCCACACAAAACACACTGTGGCATGTCCTTCTAGGCAGTGCAGAACCCATCTTTACTTCCTCTAACTAGTGCATAACCACTTTACATCACTACAAAGCACAGAACTTTTCATCATCCAATGTGCCTGTAATCACTGGTTTGCTGTCCATAGATTGTTAACCATCTATTATACTTAACTCACCTAAATGTATGAGTTAATTTCCTGATACCTGAAACCCTGCAAGAACCTCATTAGACTTTGCCTCTCATTTTCAGGGTTGCAATTTTCATGTGTGGGAAATGTCCCTTACTTTGCTTCTCCTTCTGTTCTGCCCATTTTTTTCATGAGAAATGATGATGTTTAAGAGCAACCACAAACAACTTCTTTTGGCTGTGTGGGCAGCACAGAAAATTTGGCCAGTATACCTACACCACTTCGTCTAAAGGTCAATGTGATACGTCAGCGGGGTTTACAAAGAGTGAAAATGCAGAAGGTTGGCCAACGTTAAACTGAAGCCAGAATGGCCACTGACCAACTACTTGAGTTTAGATGGACAAGTGACTGATGTGGCCAGAAACCATGAGGTACTGTGCCTGGTTGGCACAGCATAGGTGGCTGCTGTGCCTTTGCATGTGTTGGAGACCCCTTGGTCAGGGATCAGTACACTGCACAAAAGGTACCCTTGAAGCCGGAGAGGGAATTATGGTGGTGGTTTTTTTGCAGCTAGGGGGACAGGCAGTTCTGGGTCCATTTTGAGGATAACTGCAGGGAAGAGCTGGCATAGCTTCTGAAGGAGCTTGTAGTTCTGCTTACATTGCCTTGCCTCTGCAAATACTCCTTGCAGTACTTACCCTCAACCTGGCACAGATTATGTCCAGATGAGCTGCTGGAATGTGAGCAGTTCCTTGTGTTGGTGCAGCTGCTGCTCTGTTGTTCTGCAAGTGGCTTGTGTTGCAGTGACTGGGATGCCCTCACAGAGGTCCTTGCTCTTGGTCTATAGTCTCTGTGCTTTTCCCAAGGGCTGGACTTGGGCACTGTAGGATTGCTGCTGCTAGTAGTGCTTCATCAGATGACTGTACGGGGTCAGGAAAAGAAAGCTTCTCAGGCTTTGATGGCCTGTGGAGAAAAACACTTTGATAATTTACCACCAAAGTGACACCACAGAACAATTCAACCAAACCTGAATCGGGGTGTTCACAGACCACCATGTCACTGCAACATGTTTGGATGGCAGATGTTGTTGGAGACGGGAAGGACATAGACTGAGGCTGGACTTTCTCATGACAGGAGACTGCTGCAGATCAGATGTGGGAGGATGAAGGTGTACTACTGACTCAGACCATGTGGGAGGGAAGAGCTTACTGTGTTGTGGTGGTTTACCAGGTAGTTGCCCTGCAGATTGAATGCCAGGACAGTGAAATCATTTTGCCTAGTAATTCCTTGCAGCGGGGATGAAGTCTTTCTCAGCTGATGGCACTGCACTGACAGTGGCAGCATGTAGCCTGCTGTTTCTGGAGATGACAAAAGTTGGCACATATACAGTCACATAGGGATGCCCTTAGAGTCCACTGTTCCCTCTGCAAGGCCCAAATTTTTAGCCATTAACACCACGGACAAGTGCCTTGCTCTCAGCCAGAATGGAATCAAACTGCAGAGTAGATCTTTTTCAGAAATGAAGTGATTTTTCAATGATGGAAATCAGACTAGGGCAGACAGAGTGCTGCTTAGGAAACAGGCACTCAGCATGTCTGTTTTCACCTGGAAAGAGGAGACTCACTGATGTCCTTTTAGCATGTGGGCCGCTTTCTCCCAGCTACACACAGTCCCAGTCAGAGAGAAAGCTATTTTATAAGGTGTATATTCACCAGAGGCAGCTGTTTTGGTAGAGGACAGAGGTTACAGAAGAGAAGTTGATATGCTGGCACTTGTGTTTCATGCCTCATCTACAGTCCCCTTGATCTCAGACACAAGTGATTTACCATCAGTCTACCCATTCTCTGCCTGACTTGTAAAAACAGATAAACTTCAATACTGTAGGACTTGATTAGTTTGCTGAAATGTAAGTGTCTAATACTCTCTGAGATGCCCTGTGTAGCCTTGCCTGGCTTTTAGCTCCCAGTCCAGGAGGGACTCTTTTTCCTTTATAACTAGTAGTATTGCTATCAGACTCATGTGGGTGTTTCAGATGTCCTTGGGCACCTTAAAAGACACAGGATGCTTATGCATGGGCAATTGAAGCATCTTTCCTTCTAGTGTCTTCTCTGATGAGACTTTCTGATGAGTTGCTCCCTCTTAGTTTTATCCCACTAGGGAATGTGTGGAGTCCAAAGGTGGGAGGGATTTTTTTGGGTTTGTGTTGAAAATAAGAGTTTTCTGCAGTAAAGTCTATGGTATACCTGTCAACTACCCCTAACCACCCACCACTGCAAGTAATTTTTTAAAATGCACAGCTCGTACTTGTCTTCTGTTTGGTGAAGGCAGCTTAGGCTTGAAAGGTAAGTTTAAGGATGTGGGAAGGAAAAACCAGGCAGTTCTTTATATTCCAACATCAGAAATCTTCTAAATTCCAGAGTCCAAAGCATCTATAAAATATATTTTCTCTACTATATTTTATACTAGGATTTACAATTTGATTCCTTGGGGGTTTGATTATGTTGCAGTGAGACACATGGTAAGGCGGCGAGTCTGATTTACTAACTTTATGTGTCTTGTTCTTGGGATTATGTCTGCAAGCACTTAACTGAGGATATGTGAGTTTATTGATTGTCAGCTTGCTAATGTAATCTGCATACTTCTTATGTTGCCCAGTAGTGATGTATGTACATCCCTGTTGAGTAAATGCTGGGGAGAACGCTCAGCATGACCGCAGTATGGCTGCAGGCACACACAGCATGTTCTCAAGCCGAGATGGCAACTTAGGTGCTTGCAGTGGATCACTGAAAGCGTTCTCTTAGTCTTTTCAAACATGAAAATGTGCTTCTAGATTTCAGCAGAGAGCTGGATCTCAGCTTCCTCATCCTGACACCTGACAGTCACAGCTTCTTCCTCGGCAAATTCTCATCAGCAGCCCCTCTGCCTGATTGTCCTCTGTATTCATCTTACTTACCACTGCTTTATTCTCTGTGAGTCTGCTTCCTTCTCAGTTCTCCTTATTCCTCGCTATCCATTTTTCCTGTCATCTTTATTGCCTTCTTTCATGTTCCCCTTCCCTCAGCTCTCCCAAACAGCTCCAATTAATTTGTAAGTATCTTACTAATAATAATTGTATTTTTTAAAATGAAGATGTTTGCTTTGAACCATTTCAGTCAGCAACAAAATAATGTTGTCTTCATCAGGGTCAGGTTTTCATAGAATCATAGCATCATTTAGGAAAAAACGCTTTAGACCATTGAGTCCAACCATAAACCCAGCACTGTCAAGTCCACCACTAAACCACATCCCTAAGCTCCACATTTGTGTGTCTTTTAAATACTTTCAGGGATGGGGACTCAACCACTTTCCTGGGCAGCCTGTCCCAGTGTTTGACAACCTTTTTGGTGAAGAGATTTTTCCTAATATCCAATCTAAACCTCCACTGGTGCAACTTGAAGCCATCTGCTCTTGCTCTGTGCCTTGTTACCGACCCCCACCTCGCTACAGCCTCTTTCAGGTAGTTGTAGAGAGCAATAAGGTCCACCCTAAATCTCCTTTTCTTTAGCCTAAACATTCCCAGCTCTCTCAGGTGCTTCTTATAAGAGTTGTGCTCCAGAACCTTCACCAGCTCCATTGCCCTTCTCTGGACACTCTCCAGCACCTCAGTGTCTTTCTTGCAGTGAGGAGTCCAAAACTGAACACAAGATTTGAGGTGTGACCTCAGCAGTCCTGAGTACAGGAGAACAGTTACTACCCTAGTTCTGCTAACCACGCTATTGTTGATCCAGGCCAGGATGCCGTAGGTCTTGGCCACCTGGGCACACTGCTGGCTCATGTTCAGCTGGCTGTTATCCAGCACCCCCCGGTCCTTTTCTGCCAGGCCACTTTCCAGCCACTCTTTCCCAAGCCTGTAGCACTGCAGTACCCAGCAATCCACCTAGCTGAACCTCTTTCAGTCACTCTTAATTCATATACACACACCTTCAAACACTGCCTGAAACTTTCAAGTTTTGTACATGACATAAAATGGCATGTATTGATGTGATTTGTACTGTTATTTGTGTGTTCCCTTATTATTACATACATTATTATTTCTGTTGCTCCAAGTAGCCTTATTCACTCAATGGGATCCCCCTATGTTGGACAGTGCTCAGACAGCTACAGAAAACTCAGACTCTGCTCCTATGTGCTTATGGTAAAATTTCAGCCAAAACCCAGCATGAATGGGAAGAGAGCAAGACAAATTAGTTCAGCAGAAAACTAGAAGTCTTTCAAGAGAGCAAATGAAATGTCTTGTCCTGTGTTTGGTTAATATTCTTTTTGACTCTGCAAGGGTCAGGGCTGTTAGGATGAATACCAGAAATAGCAAGCTTAAACACAGAATGGCACGCAATGGGGTAAAATACACGATGCCTGAAAATTCTGTTTTAATAATAAATGTTAATGTGAGTTACAGTGAACTGCTCTTAATTAAAATGCATTACATTAATATTGTGAGTTCACATTGTGAAATGAAGTGGGATCAGTTATTAAGGAATAAAAAAATAGATGGATTTATTCTTTTTTTTCTGCAAGTTAAAATTCTTCCTTGTTAGATTTCTGTATATATATTCTCCTTATTTCCTGAAGAACTAAAAGACAGCGCATATTATGACTAGCATGAGATATAAACATGAATAGTGCTAGGTCAGAAAACTGATAATTCTTTTTTCATTTATTTTTTGTAGGTTTCCTCTGCCTGATCTGTAAACATGTCAACAGACCTGCTCTGTAAGTACATTTGCATTATCCCACAGTGATTTTTTTGCACCATATGTTTTTATCAGATTCCCAGATGTAGTCATGATTGATGTCTTTTATCTGAAGTATAAAGTCTGCTTTTACATTTGTGTTTCTTCTGAGACATCTGTCGAACAATATTACCATTATAATCAACAGGATTATTCTTGGAGTAAAGCATGACTTAATATGAGTAAAATTGTAAAAATCTGGCCCGAGTAGAAGAACAGACTGGTTCATTGAGACTTAAAATTACAATTCTGTCTAAAATGTTTTTCTATCTTTGGCACAAATACCACCCCAGATTACTACAGAGTGCTGTGCTCGGAGTTTTTTAATCATTTTGCGAATTTAACTCCTGTGTTTCCAGTGCGTCATTATCCCAGTCATATCAAAATCTCATGCCTCATCACTATTGTCCATCCTTCTTTTTAACGTAAAAGAATATACAAGTGGCATATCCTTATACTATGCTGTCGTAACTACCACAAAAGACTGCTGCACACGTTTCCCCGATACTTGCACTCTCTCACTCCAGCTTAAGCTATCTGAAGCATTAAGCACATTTTCTATGCTTATTGATCTGATCTACATGCCTTCTTTTGGAGTCCCTCCAGTGCCTCAGCTGCCATTTTTTATCAGTGCTTCCAAGGGCTGCCCAGCTGCACGCTGTGCAGCATAAGAGAGGGGAATTTCAGAGACCCATTTTGTCATTCCTTAATACTTCCTCAGAGGAACAAAGAAAACAATACTGTTTTTCATTAATAATTGTAGTCAGTTAATAAATATAAACCCATTAGTGGCTGAGTGGCAGCAGTTATCTCTGGGGGTTATATCTGTACTTCAAGATCAAGGTATTTGTGCAATTTTTGAGCTTTAACTGTGAACTGGCAATTTTGGGACATGCTTAAAGGCCATATAGATACAGGGAGAATTCTAATATAAGGAATATGGTATGCTTGACTGTATTGTGTTCAACAGGCAGAACTGCTGTCAGGAGTGAAAAGTTAAAGAATGGAAAGAGGGAAGGGTGACTGTATAGTTGTTGGGGTCAAGACTCCTCAGCTGTGCTCAGATGTTTAAGCTGGTTTGTCTGTTTTAGCAGTTTTATGCCCTGTCACTTTCATTTTTCTTTTTTGAGCTCAGTACCTCTCTCATGTTTCTCCTGATGATCAGTGGGTTAGAGAAGTTGTCACCTGAGTAGAGATTGAAGGAGCTGGGTATGTTCAGCTCAAAGAAGAGAAGGTTCAAGGGGATCTCGTCATAGTACTAGTCTTCCAGTACAAAATGGTGGTTTGGAAAAGGAGTTGGAAGCACTCTTTCCCCAAGCATTCACTGACAGGACAAGAGGTGATGGTCACAAGTTGCTTCAGGGGAGATGCTTGTGGATGCAAAGAGCATTTTCACTGTGGGATTGATTAAACACTCAAATAGGCTGCCCAGGGAATGGTGGAGTGTCTCTCACTGGAAGTATTCAAGGTACAGACAAGGCCCTGGATAATGCTATTTAAGAGCCTGCTTTCAGGAAGAGGCTGGCCTAGTTGATCTTCACAGGTCTCTTGCAACTTCAATAACTCTGCAGTTCTGTATTTCTTGGTGTCCTCAGCTATCTTCTGTGCAGTGGTCAGTCATCCCTACCACCCGTCCCTGATCTTCTCAGAACTGTTCTGCTTCTACTGTGCCAGCTCCTGTGATACTTTCTCATGCTAGTGGGGTAGACATTTGTCTTCTCGCTTGAACATGTGTGAATGGACCCCGAGGCAGTACCAGTGCTGAGGGGCCTTTACAGGTTCCAGCTGGTGGGAGTACACAGTCATGTGGGACTTGTTACAGCCAGGCAGTGCCTTGGTAAAATGTCAGTGCACAGGAGAATGCTAAAGAATAAAACAAGCAAATCTGTACAGCTGTGAAGTGCCTCTAGATCTTTATGTCTGTATTTATATGAATAAATATTTCAGAGCCAGCCCATGAGGTCAGTACTGTCCTATACTAGCAAGCAGCATTATGGTGTGTTTTGTGGATAATATTTACCAGATGGTGTTCCAGGTAAGGAATTTGGATATAACCAAACTGTTGGGGAAGAGAGAAGAGATGAGGAGGCATTTAGACACATGGAGCTGATGCCAAGTGGTCTCCACACCACAGGAACCAGTCTCTGTCTCTTTACTGTTTAGTGGTAGATATGTAGCCTAACTACTAGTCCTCAAGCTTGTCCACAGCATCATCTTTTCCTAATGCTTGGTTCAATACGAGGTCAAATTCCAGGATTAAAAATCTTGTTCCAGGTCACATTAATGAAGACAAGATGTATAATTAATAAAGTAAAAAATCTAACCAAACCAGAAAAAAACCCCTTAGTTTCCTAGGGAAAAAAAACACTGCATTCTGCGGCAAATTGCACAAAGAAAATGTCATGGCTGCACAATACAAGGGCTATTGCAGCTAGACCTCAAACTCCAGCAGCTAAGTCTTCAAGCTCATGGAAATAAACCAAAAAAGCCAACATTCCAGTGAAGTTTCAGCACAATGAATTTGAGGTAGCAAGTGCTTCTCTGTTTTAGATGGAGAAACTAAGAAAAAAAAAAAGAAGTTTATGGAAAATCTGGCAGCTACCGAGGCTCGACTGGTTGGGGAAACAGCAGACTTCCCTTGGAGCTTGTTTTTCTTTTTATCCTTGGATGAACTAGCATGCAGTATATTATGCTGCCTGAATGTAGGGGTTTGTCACGGTTAGCGCCAGGGGCTGTCCCGGGAGTGTAGGAAGGTGGCGGGTGTGAATGAAGCATGCAGTGGTCAGTGGGGCTCAAGCCTGCTCTTCGGAAACCTGTTGCTGCTCCTCTCAGCCCAGCCGGCCAAAGCCAGGCAGGAAAGGAGGTGGGTCTTTGATCTCTTTGTTGTAGCTGCTCCCTGGGAATTTGCTGAAATCAATGCCCTGTTTTCCCAAAGAAATGAATGGCTATGCCTAACTAGCTTTGTGAGGCGCTGGGGAATTCACCGCTTCTGTTTATTGACAGCTGAAAAGGAGCACATGGTCCTGAATGGGTCCTCCTGGGGAAACAAAACAGAGCGGAGTTAGACTTAGTTGAACACAGGGGCATTTGGAAAAATCTGCCGAAGGAGGATGGCCTGGTTCCCTCCACCCTCTACTAGTATAGCCTGACTTTTTACTAAAATTGATATTTTAAATAAGGTAAGGTTTGTTTTGGTTTCCCATACACAGTGCAATTATGAAATGTTTGCATTTCTGTTCTTGAGTGCAGAAACAATATTTGAATTGTATTCTGTCACAGGAAACACCTAAGAGACTCACGTGCTGTTTCTAGCCTCTGTGTGTGCTCACTTGTTCTTTATCTAATGGTAATTAATGAATATGAAAAGTAATAGAAAATAATTCAGTATTTTGGTCTTCCAGTCAGATCCTGAACATCAGTAATTTATGCAGGCTATTATGTGCAATTTTTTTATGCCTTTGAGAATCATCTCAGTTTCACCAGATGATTTCTTGACTGGTACAGATTGCTGTGTTAATACTTATATACAAGGCAGGGACTAGCAAGCAGGCCTGTCTGGCAGGAAAACTGGGAATCTAAATTCCTTTGAAATGTAAGGATATATTTCCAAACTTCTGTTTCCATGCATGGAATCAAGGCAAGAGATAGACTTACCACTGTTCTTGCTGCTGGCTTTAGAGGTAGAGCTTTTTGGAAAGACAGCAGGGTAGCAAGAGGAGGATGATAATGAAGAAGCAGAATTTTCTTCATGCGAGTTCAGAACAGTTTATTAGACTGAAAGAATTTGGTGTGTAATTCATATGTAAATTTTTTACTGAAAACGAGAACAAATCACTAGAGTTCCTATATTAGTTTCTGTGGTGACTGAAGAAAAAGATTTCTGGGCTCATGCAGCTACAACTTTCAGGTGTGGCCCACTTAACGACTGCAGGAAAAAAAAATAGGTAATGTTATTTCTTCCTTTGTTAGTTTAGGTGTAAGGGCAAGCTCTGAACAGAATAACTGCCATCATGCTGCCTTGTTCTTACATGGCAGTAGGAATTGCTGTGTTTATGTTGCAAACCTGATTTAAAGGGTCTGTGCATATGTGCAGTAGTTTGAAAACTCTTGAGTAGTCCCCTCATTTCAGGGGAAGTGCTTGGGAGGTTTCATGGTCTGTTGGAATAGTTTGTGATCCTCAGTCTGGCATTTTTTCTTTGAATGATTTTGAGCTAGTAATCTTACTAGGTTTTGTATCATTTTGCTCTTCTCCCAGCAGATAACTTACCTGTTTTTCTTGGAAGAGGTTGGGCTCCATATGCAAACATGCTCTCTTTAGATTGCTTTGTGATACTTAAAATGAAAATACATTGTTTAACTGCATAGTATCAACATGTTTGCTTGTGGCATTGCCATTAAGTTTCCAAGATTTTCAGAAAGAAAAGCATAAAAAAGCAAATGCATTTACAATTTTGACAAAGATGTAAAAATACTGAACTCAAGCAGGCAGATACAATGTTTGTGGGCTCTGTTGACGTTATTGTTATTCAAATGGGTCAAGACTGTTTTTATACCTCACTTAAGTGTATTTATGCATGATAGGCATTGGAAGCCATTAAAATTTAAAGATAATTTAAAGTTAACATTTAAGTTGGACAGGAGATACATTTGTAGGTCCTTTTAATGCTGTAATCTAGATGTGTTATAGAAATGTTGACCAGGGAGGATTTCTGGGTACTTTTAATGGTGCAAATAGAAAAGAATTACGGTTGTGGAAAGCTCAGTTGATTGGGGCTTTTTTAGTTGGTATAATGGAGAAGAAAGTAGATGATTCATGTGTGACACGGAAGGTGGCACTTGTTCTCTGCTACTTGGGCGATAAGACAAGGCAGAATGTGTTATGTTTAACTTACTGGACTGGAAGGTGATTAGCCAGATGCGTGGGGAGGTGCGTAAGGATGTTGTGGTATCACAGTTGTCTCTTTGCCTCTTCTAACATGAAGGATCTTTACAAAATATTAATACTGTTGTGACCTATTGGCAATGCAGAAGTGGAAGAAGTATAAAATACATCATTTCCAACCAGGAGAGTAAAATATACCAAGTACAAGGTGGGATGTGTAATCATACACAGCTCAAAGTAAATGTGTATGCTAAATGACTGGAGTTACACATATACATACATGAAGAAGGGTGCATGTCCCCCAAGATGATGCCTTTACCATCCTTTGATCTTGTTCTTCGAGCTAGAAAAGTATGAAAACAGGAACAAATTCCGTGCAGTTTTGCATTGCAGGATTGCTTCTTAGATTCTAGTAACAGAGACTACTGACACTTTTGTGTGTGTGTGACTTCTGGAAATAATTTAAAGAAACTATAAGTTAATCAGAAATACAGAAAAAGTGTTTGAATTTTATTTGATCTCAGACCAAGATGACTGTCAGCAGTGGAATAAATAGGGCTTTATGGAGATATTTATAATCTGAGTTTAGAAAGCTTCATCTGCAGGAAAAAAATCTGCAATTTTTTCTAAACCCACATTTTTTTGTGACTGTCATGTAATTCTTCTATAATAATCTATAATCATGTATTTTGTCTTTCTGTATTTCTATATTACTCTTAGTAAGCAGAGTAAAGGTTGTCCTTATGCCTGAGGAGAATACTCATTGCCAGGAAAATGTGCTATACTGCTGCTTAATCTATTGCTGCCAATTTTATTATCCTTTCTTTTATTATCCTTTATTATCTATCTGTTAAAGAAGCTCAGGTGGACCTAATTTCTTTAGTACAGTATCAGTCAAGACATTAGGTAATTATCTTGTGGTTCCCATTAAAAGTCTTTAGTGTAGAAAAAATACAAATAAATGTTAGATCTTAGGAAAAAGAAAACAAGTAAATGGAAATGTAGATACGACACTTGCATGTGTGAGTATTTTTTTCACAGAAATACATTTCTGTTCAGCAGCAGAGCTTCCCGATGCCTGGTTTGTTTTTTTTTTTTTAAATCACTTCATGCCTTAAAAGAGGAGAATAATTTAACAGGGTCATAAAGGGCGAAGGATGAGAGTATCCTACCGATTTTTTTCCCAGAGGAACTGGGAATCAAGCATGCTTTTCATGTTGGAAATGAGGCAGGGAATAACAGAAGTTGTTGGCAATATCCTCTGTTATGAAGCGGATGCATAATAAGAGCTAAAGCTGTTCTGCTAAGCTGTTAATGACCTTTCATTTACAAAAGCCAATGCTTTTAAAAGAAGACTGCTTCATTTCAGTATTTTAAATATATACATTAGGGTTTGTTAGTCAAAAAAAAATTATTTTTTTTTTCTCTTGGGTGAGTTGGAATATCAATAGGAAGTTTGCATGGCTCACTGAGGAAGTTAACTGCTTTTCCAGTTTTATTCAGGCATAGTTTCCACTGAATGTAATATGGATTAGAGTGTTCTTTCAGGACAGACTGCAGGGTCGCAACTCCAGCCAGTCTTATGTGTCCATATATTCACTTCTCACCATGGACTTTCTCCTTTCATAATAGCTCCTTGAACATCAGTAGAGCTAAATGCACAGACTAATACCTACAGAAGTGGATCAGACCATTTTTGCACTGCACTTTTATTCCTGGTAAATTGCTTCATGTTGTCATAACTGCCTCTAAAGGCTTCAAGTTCTCCACACATGGGGTGAGTACAGTATCTCTTCGCTCTGTCATGCCAGGCTTCCTCGTTGAATCCTACGGTAAACGCATGTTTCCTTCTCCAAAGCACGTCTACCTGCCTGGTTCTTTCTTTTAGTAAGCAGCTGGAAATATATGTCTTTGCTGGGAAAGTTCCCACAAGTCCGTGTTGAAAGTTGTGTCTTCGGTGGAAAATCAAGAATGGATTTGGACTGGTTTCCTAAGGAGAGGTAGCTTTTGCCCCCGAGCCTTCCGCTAGTCTCCTCCGCACAGCATCTGGACTTGGTGGCCAGTAATGGAGAAAGAGACCCATTCTAAGGTTCCCTTTTAAGGGAATGCTGCAAGGGTTGGAAATATTTCAACTAATTAATGCTAAGCTTTAGTCATTACAATTGCTGCACTTCGTTTATCAGAATTGAAACCATGGTGTTGACCCGCCATCAATAAAACTGTCAACCGTATTAATGCACTTTGATATAGTGTGTGTGTGTGACTGCGTGCATGTGTATTTATACATACGTGCATTTAGGAAGACATGTGTCCCTGGGTTTTTTTCCTGCTAGTAAAAAGATGGAAAATTCTGGTATCTGTGTTAAATTGCCGCAGTAGCCTTTACATTCTCCACTAAAAGGTCTGACACTAAAATAAATCAACCAGCCTGTCAAAAATCTCCCCAAAAGGCCTCTTTGCTTGTGACCAATGAAAGCTTCTTCTGCTGTGGTAGGTAGAATGTGTGCTGTGGGAGATGTAGATTAGGGAGTCCAACATGCGGCCCAGGAGCCCCAGGGTGATTATAAGCAGTTTGAATACGACTCTCTTGATGGCTGTCTGTGTTTCTGTGAACAGGGGGGTTTTAGTTTTGCTGTCTGCAGTACAGAAGCAGCTAGGGAAGACCTAAAGCAAGACGAAGGTGTTGCAGCCAAGGAGCCACAGCCTTGCACCAGGTCCGGCTGCTGGAGAGGATGAGCAGAGTGCATCAGGAAGGCTTTGATCTTAGGAGGCTCTTGCTGGGCATTTTATAGGACCATGCTATGCTGACTGAGGCTCTTTCTCATAAAAAATTAGTAGTTGTTTCTGTGAATTTGCTGTTAACTTATTTTCCCGTTTCTGGATCTAATTTTATATGACTTCAGACAGTGGAGGGAGAGGAAGAAAAATCCCTGAAAAATCCCACCGTATTTTTGAATTCCATTGTTTGAAATGTGCTCAGCCTTTAGCAATGAGAGAAGTTTCTTTGTGCTGATTAGAAGCTATTAAATGTAAACTACAGGAGGTGATTTCACTTGAACTGTGCTCGTTATGTACATGGGTTCTGATAACAACCAAACCCCATGTGGTGTACTGGAAACGTGACATGTACTTTTTATACCAAGAATAACAAGCAAAAGATTATTTTTTAAATTAGCTTTCAATCAGTCAATGAATTTTTTGACCTCAGGTCATTTTTAGATGAATGAACCTACCAAGAACTTTACTAAATCAGTTGATCAAACTGCAGTGAAGTTAAACGTGATAAACACACCTACATACTTTCCCTGCTGTTTGGTTTATTGGGGTTTTTTTTTGTGTGCGCTGTGGGTTTCTTTTTCTAATTTTATAGGAAAGGCTTGTAAGGTATTGCCCTTTCAGGTGTTCAAACAGTGAAGGTAACTTTTTACCCTCCTAGCTGAGAAGATAAAGCAGAGCTCAGATATGCTTTTCCTGCACTGGCTTCACGAGAACCTGCTCAAACTGCTGAATTTCACAGCCCAGCTGTGATCCTTGAGGCTTTTCTAACTGTTTTGCTAAGATTTTCTAGACAGAAGGAGCACAGTAGCCTCATTGGGATTGGTGTGAAACTGACTTTTTGTGGGAAACTGGTTAAATTCCTTCTGGCTATGCCTGTTGTAGTACTTCGTGGCCACCAGGCAAAAAACTTAACTGTTCCCAGATGTGCTTGACTGTCATCATGCTTACTCCCTATTAGGAACTAGTAATGAATCATAGTTGTTGTTATCTTGCGTATGTTTGTATAACAAATAGTTTTGGAGTTCTGAAGACTTTGTATGTTGGAACTTGTGTCTGCCAGGAAAATGCATTTGTGCTTTGTGTTAGAAGGTTTCTTTACAGTCAGATAAGTGCTGAGCCTCCCTTCTTGGAGGCATTCTTCCATAAGAACAGCTGTGCTGTCAGGATCGTACTGCTGTGAGGAAGGAGCAGATGCCTTGACAGATGATCTCCCACTGCTGGAAATCCAGGGATGTGCCCTCTCTCTGAATCTTCATTCTTCTGGGGAACAAACCAGAGGCAGGGGAGGTTGGAGGTGAGGTGAGGGAAAGTGTCACTGCAGATCAGTGGCTGGGTCAGGATGCCTGAGGGCTGGGTTCACCTGCAGTGCTGGGTCCCAGTTTTAGGGAATTAGCTCGACCTACCAGTCTGACTGAATGTATGGGGTGGGGTGGGGTGGCAGTTAGGCATGTTTGCTGTTCCCTTTCTCTGTTTCTGTCTCCAAATATAGTAACTAATTTTTAAAGTTTTACATTTTAGGAGCGTGAGGTCATGTTCCCATGAATATGTTTAACGTTAAGAATGACTTCTGGGATGTTTGCAAACCACCTACTGTTCTCCTTCCCAGGGAAAGGGGGCCCCAATGGGCGTAGGCATTTACGTGCAGGGTGCTGCTCACTCCTGCACAGGAGCAGGACTCCTCCTCCCCCTCCACCTGCATCTCAGGAGCTCCTGTACACTCACCAGAAAGCCTGGGCATGGCAGTGACCAGCACAAGGCCTTGGTAAGGAGCTGATACTGCCCCAGCGTCATGTCCACAGTGTCTCTGCTGGTGCCACCAGGAAGACTGCGAAGCTTCATGCTCTCCGTGTGTCAGAGGCATGGGAACTCACTGCTTGAAATCTATAAAGCTTCCCCTCTTAGGCATGTAAGAGTAAAAATCTATTTTTTTTCTTTTTCCCCCTTCTTTTTGTGGGTGGTGTTATTTTGGGTCCAGTGTTATGGAAAATGTACTACCTGCTTCCCAAATAATGCACTGTGTCAAGAACAAAAGTTCAAGTTTTCAGTCTTTGCTCGAGTAAGCAATCATGTTTGCAAAGTCAGCCTGGACTGTGGTTTCTTGATTTTTTTTTTAATTTTTTTTTCCATGCAGGGCTGAGCAGTTACAAGGTTTTGATGTATGAGATAGACATGAAAAGGAGGCATTGAAGAAATGTTTACCTATTTTGGTGCTGTATTAGGGGTCAGTTATTACAGTTAAAAAGTGAAGATCAGTCAGTAGAAAATTTAGCATGACATTCTGCATTCTGGTAATTATAGCAAGTTCTATTTTACTTTAATATAAATAGAAGAAATTATTAATTAAGAGCTTCACTTTGCACATCAAACTTAGGACACATAAGGCTTCTTTCATGAACATTTTATTACAGTGGGAATTGTGTCAGTGATCCACAATAATGGGAAAATAGCTTGTGATTAACTGTTTGCTAATTGAGTGCTTTGACTTTTTTGCCAAATAAATTATATTGTAGAACGAGGTTCTCAAGCTTTTCCAGCACAGAGTGCTGCAGAACAAACCACAGAGCAGGAAACCCGCTTGCACCACCTCATGCACCACCTTACACACCTTTGGGCAAGAAGAACCAAGACTGTTATGTGCAAAGCATCCTGGACAGAAAACATCCAGACAGTATTTTTGCAGCGTTCCTCTATGTGAAAGCTGAACAAGGCTAACGGAGCAGTACAGTTTTACTCTGGGATAAATTACTGTTGTTTGCTATGCAAATCTTATGATTGTAATTAGTCTAGGATTTGGACTGTTGTGTACACTGATCTTTGCTCCCTCTGCTCATGGGAACTAATTCTAATGCTGCAAAACAGCACAGCAAATGTCAAGTACTGCTCAGACGCCGATCATTTCTTGCTCAAAGTGGATGTTCTAGAAGGAATGATTTACCTCTGCCTTCACAGGGGACATAATTGTACCACAGGCATCTTGTGGGCCACTGAAATGTTCAGGTACTGTAAAGCCTCTCTTGAAAATAGATGTTGGAAAAAACGCAGGAAGGACATCCTGATAGGAATCTAGTTTTTAGCAAACTGGTTTTAAAAAGTGATGTTGTGCTGCTGATTGGTTGAGGAGCTGGTGGCATGTCTGAGCTATCATGACAGTGATTGCAGTTCCTAGTATGGTTATGTATAGCTCCTGTTATCTCTGCAGCGGACTCTGTGTAACCGCAGCCTGTGGCTCCTTGCCCACGCTAATGAGCTCTCCCCGAGGCCGGGCTTGTGCCTGTGGGGGTGGCACAGTACTCGACAGTGCTGCTGTTTTGGAAACCAGTTTGTTGACTGTGCTCAAGTCCAGCTTGCCCAAGCTGCCGTGCCAGCTTGGCTACTGTTGGCTGCGGGAGCTTGTCCCCGTGCAGCGTGGCTGGCCCCAGAGCCACCTGGAGGGCGAGGCAGGCTGGTCACTGAGGCTGCCAGGCTGCGTAGTCTGAGGCAAAGGGGAACTGTCACCTAGACCTGGACTGGAGGGAAGCTCCACCATGGTGAGGACGGTACAGGTGAGCCACATTCACAGCCCATTGTACTCCCTGGGAACATGGCTACCAGCGTTTGGTCGACTCATGGGGTTGGAGTGCATCCTGCAGGCAGTGGGTCTCACTTTTCTGATGACCCAGAGAGCTAGGGAAAGCCATGGCTCATGCCAGTCATGCCTCTCAGTAGCTGGGAGAAGTGGGAGCGGATTCAGGCACAGGGATACGAGACTTGGGGTGTACAGATGTACCCTTCTGTTATCGTCTGCAGAGGCAGTTTGCAGGGGGTGATGAGCACTTTGTCCTTGCGATTAAGGTGGTGGCTGCACACCTGCAGCCTGGTCAGAGCCTGCACCCGTGCCAGGCTCTTCGGGATGCTTGTCTCCCCATTGCTGCAGTGAAGGTTAGCAAAGTAAGAGTCTTAACAGCTACAAGATTTATAGTTGTATCTATAGACAGATAAAAAGGCATGATTTGGAATTTTTTCAGAATCACTGCAAAGACAGAGAAAGAATGAAGAAATACCCTCTAGGGGACAATATAGCACTGTTGTTCTAAAGGTATAGTGAATGACATGATCTCTTTTTTAACAGCTTGTAACTCCTGTGAATCTCGTTTATTTCTTTTTGTTCCCTACTCATCTAAATCACAGCAAAGCAGAGGAATGGTGGCAGTTTTACTTTTTCTTGCATGCTTGCACATGACCTCGAACCCATTAATTTTGTTTGTGTAAATAGAGTTTAAGGGAGCAAGGAAACTGAAAAAGCATTGAGGTACTAAAGTGCCCAACAAAAAGCAGGGAAAAAATCTTCCTCACAGAAAATGATTTTTCTATCCAAGTGTATTTCATGTCTAGTGCTAATAAAACAAAGCGTGTGTTGTTTCCATGGCTGGGTGCTTGATATTTCAAAACAGGTTAGAGTGTGTTCTGAGGCTGTTGTTGAAAAAATGTAGTTTACCTAATTAGCCAAGGTAAAAAGGGGTATAAAATCTGTGTAAGCTTTGCAAACCAGTGCCGTGCTGCAGCTATATATACATTCCTTGACCAATGGCATCGGTAATTTAGCATTGAAATACAAAGGATCATGACTTGATCTGTCGTTATCTCTGAGGAAGATTGGAAACTTGACGGTTTTGCACTGTTAGTTTTGTGGGGAGAAATTATGAAGATCCCTGTTCCCCAGGGTAGTCCCTTTATTCTGTCTGCAGTGCTCCAGTCCTGTGGTTCGGATACACCTGGCAATTTTCAGAGTGCAATAAATTCTGAGTCAGGGTACTAACATGTTGGCGTGGAGTCAGAAATACTGTGCAATGAATGTAATACCAGTATGACTCTTAAATAACTTAAGTAATCTAGTTATCTTCAGGTCTCTCATAAAAAAAACATAGAAAATCTTAAAACAAGCCTTGGGCAGCTCTGGATATTCCAAGGTGTTGTGAAGCTATGCCAGGTTAGAATCCCAAGCCATGTTAGCAAGGCGCTTAAAAGCACTTCCAGCTCTGCAGCTAATTTCATTCAGGACTTTGTCATGCAGCTTAGGTGTGCGACCTGGGGAGCCATCGGTGGGGCTGCTAAGCTCAGTGGCACGCTCAACACCTCTTCTGATGCAAAGCAGTCACTGCTGTTAGAGCAGTGCCTCCCCAGTGCCCACGTGTGTGAATCATTTCAGACCTTACCTCTTGGATCTGGAGCACCAAGGGGGGGTTAGCTAATGGAGCACTACGGCTGAATTTGGAGGCCGATTCAAGGAATACCCTTTTCCCCTGCTTTCCTTTTCCAGCCTACCTGTGAGCTGCCCACCCTGGGGCCTCTGCGGTGGGCACTGCCCTGGGGAGGCTGGGAAGTTTGCTCAGGAGCTTGGTAGTGATGAATCACAGAGGTATGGCATGGATTGATAAGGTCGTGTACTTTACGATTAGACACATCCTTTCTCTAACAGCAGTTCTTTGTCTCCATTTTGCTTTTGGTAATGTGTTTTGGCAGTTTGCATACAATGACTATCCAAGCAGGAGCTGTTTGACTTGAGACAAAGTCACTATTATTCTGGGTAAGCTCAGGAAGCCCTCCTAATTTCATTGTCCTCAGAAAGGTGAATTCTGGAATTTATTTAAAAGCCAATTAAGTTAAATCACCAAGGAAATTGGTTTTTTTTGCAGCCTAGCTGTAAAGGAGTTTCAGGTACTCAAATCAGTGTATAACAAGAAAAATCTGCTTTGCAGCTGTTGGTTATTGTGCATTTTAAGTGAGAGCTGTACAGGGGCATGTTCTTAATCTGTAGCACTATCAAAAAAAGTGATGTATTTCAGCTACTCATGGTGCAGGTGTGCAGCTTGGGAGCCATGGCAAAAGAAAATGTACATAGTCTCCAAATTATTGAAAAATAAAGATTGTTGTAGTGCCTGCAGCCCGACCAACACGCAGGTCTACCTCCTCATTTAAAATTTAAACTTCCTACCCGAAGAACTGGGTAGGAACACTTCTGGCTTATTTGGGAGATTTTGGACTAGACTATCAAGGTGTGTCATTTAGTCAAGTGCCTACATGTGTTTACAAATGAAAACCCTTTTGAGCTACTCAGAATATGGCATTTATGGTGCTACTGTCCTTCCTCAAAGACATCTCCAGTGTCTCCCCAGGCAAAGTCTCCTGAGCTTTCTGTGCTTCTCTTGACCTCTCCTTGGTTACAAGCCCCTGTATGTGGTGAAGCCTCACCTCTCCTGCCCCAGTCTCTGCTACAGTGTTCTGTGGCTGCCTTGGACTCTCTTGACTGTGCTGGCTCCCCTTCTCTGCTCTGTATTGTCACTTACTGAATAGATTTGCTCAGCAGAGTTTTCAGAAGGAAAACAAAACGAGGTAGTCATGGATGACCAATACCAGCTTTTCCTTTTAACTCAGTCGTAAAGCACTGTTGGCTCAGTGGTTTGGTTTCTACTGTCTATAAAAAGGTTTTGTGCAAGAAGTCCCTTTTTTCCCATCGCCCTGTGTGACAGCAGTGCTGAGATGACCTTCTGCTGGAAAAGTCTCATTGCTCAGTTGTGTCGCTGCTCAGCATGAGTTTCCCTGGCAACCAGTTTGAGCTGCACTGAACCAAAAATATCTCACTGTGCTGGGCGAAAGTCAGTTTGCAGACATGTATTTCTCTTCAATGACTTCTCTGGATGGTCCATGTGTTCATCCTGCAGATGTCATTATTGGGAACCAGCGACTGGGAGATGTGGTGTGCCCCTTTTCCTTACTCCCGTAGGCAGCAAGGCCTTACAAGAAGGCTGCCCTTTTGTGATTAACAACTGAGTTGTGACTGTAAGACCCATCATACTTATTTTTCATGGTACACTGTGTGTCTTGTCTTCTACTGAGTATGGTCTGTGCAGCAGACACCAAGTCTTTCTTGAATTCCTTGGATCTCTGCAAATTAGAGGATTACATAATCACAGAATGGGTAAGTTTGGAAGGGACCAGCCTTGCAGTGTTGTTACTAGCAGCTTTGTCCTTCTCATTTCTGGTGCATTTCGTACATGCACCTTGATTTATAGGTGGGCACACAATGAGCTTCAGTTTTGCTGCTGTCTCGGTCTTAAAAGGCACAGTTTGTGACATTTCCAAATGAACACATATATAAATCTTTGGATTTATCTTGAGGACCCAACAATTTGCACACGAGAGAATGCACAAACTGGAGGTGTTATTTCAAACCTTCCTAACTCAGTTCTTGCAGGTAATCTTTTCGCTAACTTATGCAGAACACTGGTGTGAAGAAAAGCATTCGTAATTCCAGATGTGTTCTCAAGATGACAAAATTAGAGGGGATTAAATTTGAAAGTAGTATGGCATTTTTAGTAACAGGTTCCCTTTTCTGGATTTGTAGGGTGTGAGGATTGCGGTAGAAGCCTTATAGGAGAATGCAAACTCCACGGACCACTCATCAGGGCTAAAGATAGGGTTATTCCCAGCCGAGCCCGTCTCACCCTACCTCACTACCTCACTTTGCGAGTGTTGGAGCTGCGAGCTGGAAACCAGCAGAGTAAGTATATTAGCTCTTTTTCTCACATTTGAGAAAGAGGAGGCAGAAGTACTAACACTGGCTTGTTTTCATGAGAAACTCAAGGCATAATCATTGGGCATTAGCAGTATGAAGATTACTTTATTTTCAACTGGGCACAGCTAAAGCTCACAGTCAGCTACTGTTTTTTATGACTGATTTCTACTAACTTAGCAGCACAGACTAATGGCAGGACATTAGCTAGAGCTGATGTGACGTTTAGCTGTGAGCAATCAGTTAGCTCTGTTCAGTCAATTCAAGTTTAATGAATGTTGAAGTTGTATCTAATTTGCAGCCATGCACTATTACTTTTTTTTTAACCCCAAGCATGCAAAACACAGGAAAGAGTATTCTATAAGAAGTCAGAAACAAGATGGTAAATGATATCACTCATCCACCCCCTGCAAATGCAGGAGATCACAGTGGGGTAATTTACATTTTGCAGCATCTTCAGTTCATACTTTGGAAAGACTGTTGTTTCCTTCTGAAGGCAAGGCAATTTGAATGCCCAAACTCAAACAAGGAAGAGATGTCCTTAGTGTTCAAATTTTCCATTGGTACCTGTGTAAAAGTAGTCCTGCCTAGATTGGATTTCAGAAAGAGAATGACAAGATGTCTATTCTGCCACTCCATTGATATGAGCGTTGCAGAATAATGCTGTCCCCTCCACTCATATTGGGAGAGAACAACCTCTCTGATTCTGCCAACAAGCAGAGCACTATGATAACAACAGTTTGTAGACTAAAGAGTAGCAACACATTTGTATTGCATACTCAGTTTAATGTCCCGTCATGAGCTTCAGGCACTTTTGCTTTCAATGTAGTACCCATTTAAAAAAAAGTATCAGTACTTATTTACATCCTTTTTAGATTCTTCACATTAGGGCTTACTTATCTAGAAGAAGCCATGTGTTCTGCACTGTTTGTTTATCTCCATTTTCACAGCTGTAAACATATAGGAAATAGTTCATGATGTCTGTATTAATATTAGACTGGTCTTTTTTTTGTTCACAGTCCTTGGTGTATTTGCAAAGAAAGTAATACAGAAGAGAACACAGTTTGGTCCTTATGTTGGTCAACTGTCTACAAAACTGACCTGCTATGATGACAGCAGGCTAGTCCTGCAGGTAAAAACCCACTGACATTCTATGAAGTGCATATGTGTCTTTAGCAGTTCATGTGTATTTATGTATTTTAGTCAGTAAATTTGCCAACAGAGCTAGTTAATTAATTCTACTTTTGGTCTGTATCTATGAATGTAAATCACGTTATTAGACAATACAGCATAACCCGAAGTACCAAAATGTTCCTGTATATTGTGTTTTCTAGAAGTTTGCTTTTCTGCTTTCTAGTTTTTCCATTTCCAGGATGTTAGATCTATCAGTCTAACAGCTCTTAAGAAACTTTTCACAGAGCCTGGCTGCTTAACTTCTTCCCAGATAGGACAAAAGGATTTGTGCTTTACACCATGCTACTGGGAGGTTTGAGTTTGTGCACTGGATTAGCAGTGATGGCAGAAATATGCATTAAGGCACTTGCTTAGTAGGAAGGAACAGTGCAGGGATAGGGAAACACTTCTTAATAACGTGTTAAATTATATATAAACTTTGACACACAGTGCTCTACTCCATTTATTTAGTCAGATTGTTTTCTAGCGCTGGTACCATCTGTTGCTGCACACGCAGATTCTAATCATCTCATCTGGACCCTGACACTACTTTACCCAGTTCATACTTTACCCAGCAAAAATAGTGGCTTTGCAGGGCTAGCCTAGCTTAGACAAATTTACGTGCACATCCTTTACCACAGTAATTCCTTGGGAGTGATAGCTGATCATAATCCCCTAGGTTCCAGTCTTTTCATTTTGCTGCACGGGGTCATGCAGCGAGTCCGTGGTCAAGTCACAGCCTCTGTCAGGACTTCCCAACAGGTCATGGTTACTCCTGAGTTTGCATTTCCTTGAGGCCCATTCACCCCCCAGTAGAGAGAAACCAGCAGCAGCTGTCCTGTGACAAGCTTTATGTCTTTCTATGAGCTTTCTCCAGAAACTCGGGACTGGAAAACAGTGTGTGTTGTGAAGGAAATACTTCCATAATTTTGTTTGAGAGCAAAAGTAATAGCTTCAGTAGTTGCCGTGAACTTCATTTGCACATGGAAGTCATGGGAGTGATCTGCCAGGAGAATAACACTGCCAGGAGAATAATCCTTGGGATTTTCGTGGCATGTTGTCACCAGAAAGTATTTGCTCTTCTCTATAACTAAGTTTCTTCAGTCTTTTTACGAGACACTTTAATTCTTACAAATGCAGAAAATGTACTGCTCAAACAATGGATGGATGAGCTAAGCACCCAGTTCCTTCCTCTTCACCAAGCCATTGTAAACCACACCCTATCCTCTATCACTCAGCACCGTTTGCTTAAAAGTATACAGTGATAAGCACAGCTCTGGCTGATGAATGGACTGTTTCTTCAGAAGAGGAGATTAGAGTCCCAGATTTCCTACATGACAGCAGTAGCTGCCTTGACTTCTCCCTAGCATGAGTATGTGACCAAACTTGTCCAACAGGCAGGTATTTTCATCGGAAATGTGATGCAATTAGATAAAATAGTTCCCAGAAGCAATGGAAATGCAACTTTTTTTTTGTAATTAATTGCTCAGTTACATGGCTAGTAGAACAGACACGTGCTGTGCTCACATCTGTTGTGCAGCTTCGTTGGTCCACATTTGAGACACTATTGCAGAAAAGCAACTGTCTTGTTGGAAGACAATAGTATTTACCTCACAGAGGCATCTTCTTGGAAGGGAATCTGGGAAAAATGAAGTAAAGCAAAAAGAAAGAGATCTTCCTGGCACAGTTGTTCGTTTGTATTTACTTTTGCTTGTTAAGGGGAAAAAGAGAAGACTGTTAAAATGCCATTATATTGTATGTTACCTCTCTGAACTTATTACACAAGTTATACAATTGTTCCATGCAAAATGTAGCAGCACTGAAGTTTGAGATTATCAAGTACTCAGGAAGTAGATTAAGGCATAAAGCTTATCTTTCTACCTGCCTGCACTTAGTTCTTATAATATTATCTCTGTATAACATAAAAATGATGAAATATAAACTGGAAATACATACAAAGGCCTACAGTTATTTTAGTAGCAGGGTACTCAGCAGGTATTCGTTCTTCACTTTCTTTTGCACTTAGTGTTCTTCAAGAGTGATCTATTTCAAAACAACCACAATTTCAAAGGACATAGACCAATATAGGGTAAATAACTGATAGCTGTGACTCCAAGTTAAAGAAAATTAATGTGCTCCTATGCGGGACTTGGTTTTATCATGTTCATTCTTCCCCTTTGTTTCAGGTATTGAAAGATGGAGGGAAGTACTTTCTGGACACTCCCAATGAAGACTGTGGAAACTGGATGATGTTTGTCCGGCTAGCCCGGAATCAAGAAGAACAGACCCTTGTGGCTTATCAGCACTGTGGAGAAGTTTACTTCACAACAGTTAAGGTAGTTAAACCGACATTGCTTCACCTGTCATCCAAATGGAAATGTATAAGCAAAGGTTCTGAAAGACCAACTCATTTAAAGATGAAAGATTGATTATATTCTGCCAACTGGATCTTTATTGCACACCAGCTTTTATATCACTTAATCCATAGTAAAGCAAGCAGTGTATGGGGTTTTTCAGGAAAGGTGGTGTGTACCTGCTGTTGTGGGTAGTGAAGAAACTGAGCAGAGGGAAACATAAAAATCATTCATGATGGTGGTTTTTAAACTGCGTTTAGTAAAGTTTCTCAGTTCCAGATAGGTACCTGGTAAGATTATCTAGCCTTGCTACATTTGACAGTACTTAATTCTGGAAAATAACAAATGCATTTCCTTTGCTTTATTACATTTTTAGACATGTGGTGTTTTCTGAGCACATTACCGTGTGCTCAGGAACAGGGTGTTAAGCAGAATCTTTATGTACTATTTTCCATGCTCATTAAATCTGAAGACTTAACTGCATAACTAAGCAATAACTTAGCAGTTGCCATGAAATGATCAGTTTATGTTAGAGGTTCTGGACTGCATCTTTATCTGTGGAGAAAGAACAAAGTGGTCTCTATTTATAAATGACACTGGAACATACAGTCTATTTAGTTGTTTTGGCCACTTTCTCAGGCAAAGTTTGTTTTAATCAGAAATAACTTTCTTGCATACTTGGGAAACTGAAGTCTATCTGTTGAATATAATGCTTGTGTATTGTTGTGAACAACATTAAAATTTAAAAAATAAAAGGAGTGGGTATTAGTCAAAAGAAGTTACTACGGAATTAAAATCCAGCATTTCAGTTTCATTTGGCACACATTTCTGTGGCATAGTAGTGTTTACTGTTGTTTCTCCATTTTTGTTTTTCCACCTGCCCGGTGAAGAAAAATATTTGCTGCACAGTGATGCTGGGAGTTAATAGTGATAACATTTCACACCCTCAAAGTAATTTATAACATCATGAAGTATAATTGGGGTTTGATTAATATTAAAATAATTATTGGAGGGGGGAAAGAAAAACGTGAAGCAGTATATGCTATTCTGAGACATATTTAGTCTGCGTTTGAGATTCTCATGCAGTCCATACTGTTTGAGATTTCAGTTTGATTTTAAGATTGCTTGTAAGATTGACAGGATTACTAATACTATATTTGAGAAGCGTGAGCTTTTCTAAGAAGCCATTGTTATGTACTGGTAACTTTCAATTTCCAGTATAATTCAAGTACTGTTGAATCAGCTCTCTGCTGACTTCAGCAGAACCCTGCTTATTGCCATTAGTGGAGAGTTGCATCCTATATACCCACACAAAGAGTATCTTAGGGTTAGGCATGTGTCTTGGAACCTTTACTGTGGTGTGTATCATAGGGCATGACTTGGGGTTTCTTTCTCCTGAATCCCAAGTATCATTCGCGGTACTGTGTCATCCTGAAGATTTTGTCCCAGTCGGTGAAAGCAGTAGCCTTGTGCTGCACTTAGGCACACCCTTCTGGTCGTGCCGTGAGGCTGCCTTAGCGATGATTATGAAGATATTTTCTCAAGATATTTTTAATGAAGTGTGTTAAGTTGGGGGCAAGATCGGCTCCTTTCTTCACCGTTTTTACAAAAAAATAGGATTTTGGTGACGTGAAACTACACCTACTAAAGCATATATGTAAGTGGCATACTAACAGTACCGTTAGCTTACTTGCTGACCTAATGGCTGCAGCCCCTACTTTTAAAAGGTATAGAACTGTGAGGAAGTAAAAATTCTTGGTTGCTGTTTGATCCCAGGGTAGTTTCACATGGGCGCTGCAGGAGCTTTCTTTTCTTGTTACGGATGGCACAGAATAAAAGACATGGATTTGGATACTGATGTTTTATGTCAGTTTTACTGAGATTAGAGCTCTTACCTTACTTGACTATTTCACACACTGATGCACTTGCCCTCCAAGGTCACATTACCAGGTCTCAACTTCCCACAGGAAAGATGGTTGCTGGTCCAGTAATTTGGGATGGAAGGTCATGACAGTGTTTGTGGGTATCAGTCTCAGGTGTCACTGGCCAAGGTCGCAGGACATCCTCAGGCATTTATACCTCTGAAGCTCCCCACAGCTTGGTTTTCTCCATTGAAATAGACTATGTGGAGGAGCACGGTGCATGATAAGCCTTGTAGCTGATGGCTCTGCCTCATGTCCTTAGCTGAGTGGAAAATTCAGCATTTACCATTTCTGTTTAGGCACAACCAACCCATATTCACTATAGTTAGCAAGCAGGCTTGTGCTCGGGAGTCCAGAAATTGAGTTTTCAACATTATACACAAAATTATCCCTCACCTGTCAGCGTTCACAATCTAAATTGTCTTTACCGTGCTTATCCCACACTGATGTTATAAAATAAGTGCATTTTATAATGTCACACTTTGTAGAATAAGACTCCACTACTCTGCTTCTGGGCTAATTTGTGGGTTTTTCTGGTGACACAAGTTTAGCTTAGTTAAAATAAAACTACAAACTACAGTGCAGTTTGGCTCTACCCCTGTAGCAGCAGTGTTGGGTTTTATTATAGATGAAGAAAATTGTGTACAGGGTCAGGGAGTCATATAAATCATGACCCCAAAGTTTAGTTTTCTCCTTTGCTTTTAAACAACTAACAGATCTTTAGCCAGTGAGTGTAATCACTCCTCTTCTATTTGCTATATTATCGACTGAAAGTATTTGTCAGAAGAGGTCATAGTCCAGTCCAAGGAAAAATTTGGGCAAGCATGACTGGATGGGAGACTGCAGATTATGGGCTCCCTTAATCCTGTGGGGGGAAAGCTTCAGTGGAAGGAGGGGAGAGTCACAATAAAGCGCACACTAAGTGAGCCTGACACATCAGAGCCAGTGCATGGAAACGTGCCAATTTGAGTGGCAGTCCACATATTGATCAGCTCTGCGCCCATGCTCAGTGTGACATATCCAGGAGGCATCCAAGCTTTTGTGCATTCATGATGGGTTTTTCCTTTGTCTGTACCCTGTAGTTAAGTGTTGTGTCCGGTGGGCTTCCAGACATCAAGGAACGGGCATAGGATATCGCTTGGAAAAAATGCTGGATGTCTGAACATCACAGGCAAATACATCTCACTGAGCAAAGGTCATGAGGATTGAGGCATCCCCTCCTGCTATTGTGTCCCTTCCCCCTCCTCCCCCCCAATCTCTGTGCGTGTGCAATTCTGCCTTTAGAAACAGAAAGTGTTAAGCCCTAATGGGTAATAATGCTCAAAAAGTGCTTGAATCTTGAAACTAAGTTACCAGTAATTTAGACAGAGTCAAAGAGTGCAGTTGGGTAAGGACAACAACTTGCACACCCCAGCCCCTCCAATCTTCCATATTATTTGGTTTAGGAGAATAGGCACAAGTAAACACGTGCTATATTTTTTTCCATTCACAGCCAATTGAACCCCACACAGAATTGAAAGTATGGTATGCTGCCGATTATGCCAAATTTATGGAAGCTTCCGCAGTCTTCATTAAAGAAGAATCAGATGGCTGTCCCTTGCCTCCAGTAGCAGTAAGTACCCCATATCTGCATTCAAGCCATCACTATACATAGTAAAATATAGTTTATTTACGTGCTTTCTCTGTTTGTGTAACTCTGGTCATGCAAGGTCAGACCATAGAGTAGTTGGATAACACAAAGCCAAGAGCAATTTTAACCAAACAACTACTCAGAGAAAGGCTGCTCTTTCTCTCCTATGTTTGTAATCCAGTGGTGCCATTAGATGTAGTCAGAAGTAAGTGGCACTGCTCAATGTATTGGGAAGACTAAACACTGGCACTAATTCATGCATAACCAAGCAATCCAGCCTCAGACTTCTTTCACCATTTCCCCTTGTTCTGCTCTGACCAATTGGTCAGATTATCTGCTGATTATTTCAGTCTTTCCTGTGCAACAACCCTTCTCTTCTAATCCCAATACCTTCCCCTCTGATAGCAAAAATCCTTAAACTGATATGAAAAGCTTGTTAAGTGTTGAAAACATGGCTGTGAAAATTGATACTTAAGCTAGAAGGAAATGTGAAACAGGGAATACAAATGAACTGGGAATTCATGCTCCAATAAGGCATATGAGGCCTTCAGAGTATGCCCCAGAAGGAAGGTGTGGGAGAGCCACAGCATCAGACACAAGTAACAGAGAGGAGGGCTCAGTCTGGAAATAAAGATGGAGTGGACACAGTCTCACCAAGCTCTCCAGAGCAACCTAACCCAGGAGCAAGGGAAAGTAAAGTCAGTTTATAAGATGCTTACATAAAAGGTAGACACAGCTGAGGAAATACATGGTCATGTATTAATTGGAAGTACATTTCATCAGTGATTGGAGGTTTTTTTGTATTTGTTTTTCATTAGAAAATTTATCATGTCAGTATTTAAAGTGAATTCAACTGAATCCAATAGAGCTCTTATTTCCACAGAAGTAATACTTCCAAAGAAAAACCCCAAAACCAGAAATAATTTAATACCTCTAATTCAGGATAGTCTTGAGATCCCTAAAACCTAAAGTGTTTCTTATCTGGTTAATGAAAATCTAATGCCAAATGTCAAGCTAAGTGAGGAACCCTCTCCTGGAGACATTGACCACTGCTGTCTGGTAAAGCATGGAGTCCATCCAAAACACAGGGAAATCCTCTATGGCTAAACTACATTAGTGTGCAGAAAATCACACATTTTTGTGAGGTTGCAATAACAGATAAATCATGTCAGTCTAAGGATAAAGTACAATTTTCAGCTTCTTTTATAAGTAATTTCATAAATGCAACAAATGGATAGACTTTGAAATTCAGAAAGCGCAGATAAACACAGGTGAAGGACTGAGGACTGTTACAGTAAATGCTAACCCAAACCATGGAAAACAGTATTTAACCAACCTTTTTTTTTTCCTTCGAGTTTGTGTTCTTAGAGAAAATCTATTGTCCATTGAACAACTGTGTGGTAGTACACAGAAGTAACTATTGCCAAAGACAACAATGGATATGGGAAAGCCTAGGAGAAGATCGGTGAGAAGAACATGACCTTTCCTTAGAATGGCTAATAAGAAAGAACTGTTTCTGTTCTCATTGCAGAAAGAGCCTGTAGACCCTTGGATATGCTCCAGTTGTGGAAGCACTTTTGCAACCTTTGCTCTGCTGGAATCTCACCAGTGCATCCATAAAGACCGAGTCCTTCCTACGAGGTTCAGACCACCAAATAAATTGGGACCCGTAAAAGCAAAAAGCAAACTCAAAGGGAAACTGAGAGGAGCGTCATTAGGCAAAAGCATTACTCAGTGCTTTGGGACCATTTCCTGTTCCTCTGCGGCAAAGTTTAGCTGTGCCAGCTCAGGTAGCACTTGCGATGCTCTCGTGAGGTTTATACCTAAATGGAGAAATGGTCGGTCTTCACTGTTGAAGGGAAAAGAAGCGAAGCAACCAGACAGTTACCCTTGCCGACTCTGTGGGAAGATATTTGATTCCGTTGACAAGCTCACGGTCCACACTTACACGCACAAAGGGGAGCGTCCCTACAAGTGTTCACAGCACGGATGCACAAAAGCCTTCATTTCCAAATATAAACTGCTCAGGTACAGCTCTGAAGGCATTCCTTTTCTGCTGGATGTGGGGGGTGTTCTAGTGAGAGTTAATCCCTGAGTTCCAGGTTTTATTATTACTGTTTGGGTAGAATTGGAGAAAACTAGTTTCCCTCAATTGTGGTAGCTCCTCAAAAAGGTTGTGTTGAGCAGTTTTAACCTACTCTATGCTTTATGACTGAAACCTTCCTCTCCCCCAAAAATTTAGGGTTTTACTAGTAACCTGAGAACTTTGAAAAAAGGCCTTCCTTCAAGGGTACCAGTGTTTTCAGGTTTTGAATCTGCAAGAGTAAAGGTACTAGAAGAAATGTAAACACAAATAACTTTTGTGTGTGTGTGTGTTCTGTTTTTTTGTCCTAGGCACTCTGCTACTCATTCTCCACAGAAATCTCACCAGTGTGGCTACTGTGAAAAGACCTTTCACAGGAAAGACCATCTAAAGAATCACCTTCAGACTCATGACCCTAACAAGATGGCCTTCAAGTGTGAAGAGTGTGGCAAGAAGTACAACACCAAGCTAGGCTATAAGAGACACTTGGCTCTTCACGCTGCCACCAGTGGGGACCTTACCTGTAGGGTATGTGCCCAAGAGTTTGGCGGTACCGAGGTTCTGTTGGAACACCTCAAAACTCATGCAGGGAAGCCAGCTGGCAATATGAAGGAAAAGAAACATAAATGTGACCACTGTGAGCGTCACTTCTATACCCGTAAAGATGTGCGGCGTCACATGGTGGTTCACACAGGCTGTAAAGACTTTCTGTGTCAGTTTTGTGCCCAAAGGTTTGGGCGGAAGGACCACTTGACGCGCCATACCAGGAAGACCCATCCACAAGAACTGCTAAAGAGCAGGCTGCAGAATGGTGAGTCAGTGGGTCTCCTTGACCAGCTTTTTCCATACAGACTGAAGGAAGATGCCAGCATGCTGTCCCCTGTTCCTGAAAGGGTCTCTATGCAGAATGGTATTGTGAATAGTTCAGAGTCAGAGGAATACAACTGTTCACATCTTCATTCGCAGCCAAGCTTACAAACTGCTCTTTCTCTTGAACCTTCTCCTCAGTTGCAAAGGATAGGCTGCACAGACAGCCTTCCAGCGGTCCATCCCACACCGTGTTCGACAGCCGTCCCTACCAGCCTGAACCTTCATCAGCCTAATAAATATGACCTTAGTTCTACCTCACTTGCAGCAGGATCCGTCAAGAATCTACCAATAAAAGTGGATGTAAAAGGTTACAACGTGCATCTTCTCGAGGACCTGCCGTTACCAGAACCTCAGTCTGTCCACAAAATCAGTATGGAAGAAGCTTCCTCAGGGCCTGCAGGGGATACTAACAAGTACCCAGTGCACAAAGAGACAGAGGCAGCAACTGAAACTACAGGCCTGCCTTTCATGGATCTCACTCATGTGATGAGTTTCTGGCAGCTCCCACCAGGTGACAACCAGAACACTATTGGGGACTTCACAATGGCATTTGGCCCAGAGGAACCATCACACAGGCTGAATGGCCTCGGCCAACAGCAAGGTCTTCAGCTAGCAACTGGTGGGATGGCCATAAACCAGCTGCATCATTTTCCTCGCTCCTTTCCATCCACTACAAATTCTGTAACCTTGCCTCATTTTCACCATGCCTTCAAGTAACTATCACCCTGTGTGGGGTTTTTTCCCCCTTTTTTTTTTGGTTTTTTTTTTTTTGTTTTAAGACTGTGCTTCTTACTTAAATCTGTTAGGAATGGGGTGGTTTTGATTTTGTTTTGTTTTTAAGAAAAACTGCCCCAAATGTTTTCAAAGCACATTATGAACATGGTAGTTAAATTCAGGATGTTAATAAATAAGAAGCTCTATTTTTCATACTACTATTAGTTTTTTTAGCATATAACAACAGTAGAACTAACATATTTCCCTCGGCTCCTTCTATATTTTTGTTGTTTACCTTTCATGCAAACAACTGAATAAATATCTTCAATGATAGAAAAGTATCATAACAGACACAATAAAACCATGGCTGCTGCAGTAGGAGAAATATGGTTAGGGTGAATGGGAAGAAGGGGGAAATCACAGAAAAATCATTTTAATGAGGCATAAATCACAGCAAATTTGTACTCATAGCAAATGTAATGAACGATTTATCAACATCACATAGATTTCTGTTAAGCACTTAATGAAGTTTATTAATCTTTAATTTAAATCGGAATCATTCCAAGAGTAAATCTTACCTCCTTGGTTCCCTTTTTCAAATGAAGATCATCACTATTACGATTACGTGTAACTAGATTTTGTTTTCTGTCACATGGTTCAGCTGTGTGCATCTCATGCCTGTTTTCTTGGGCTGGAGGTAGCTGTCACTTCTGAACGACTATGTAAGAACTGCTATCTTGTATATGTGCAGTTTTCAGAATGGAAAGTGAATTGTCTCAAAGGTTAGAACAAAACTTTACTTTCCATTTAGAGCCAGATCTGCCAAGGTATCAGACACTGCTTTCTCTCTCTCTAGTAAAGCACTTAAGCATTTGCTTAAATTTAAGCATATTATCCCATTAGGTCAACAGCTTGATTAATTTAACATTTAATAAAATATAATGCTTCCTACCTAAGGGGGCCTTTATTCACCTTTTGTTGATAAAAATGGCCTTTGTTTAGGCTTTCAGAAAGCCAACCCTGGCCCAGGGGAGCCTGCACCCAAATAGGACCTCTCTGGGGGCAGGGGCATGTCCACGAACTTAAGGGCTGTGGTGGTGAGCTGACACTGGGCCAGGGTCAAAACCAGGGTCAGAACCTGCCTCACAAGTGTCACCTGAAATTAGCGGGTGTGATAACAGTTCAGGCTATTTTAATCACGGGATTTTTCCTCAGTAGCACTGGGTCAGCTGCAGTTGGACTTCCAGCCTTTGGTTTTTTTTCCAAAGCAGAACTTTGTGGGGACTTCCATTTTGTTTCCTGGGATAAATTGTCCATGAATATTTCCAGTTGACAGTTTGTTGGTGTGACAGTCCTAGACATGAACAAGCAGAAATTGCAAAAATCACATTTCTCGGTAGATGATATTATCAAAGAAAAACTCCAAAAAACCCCCACAAAAAGCAACAATCAAACTCTTCACAATTTGGTTTTTTACCTAACCCTAGTTAAAAACAAAATAATCCTGGTTTTAATGGATGATGCAGTTACTAATGGATTCTTTTGCTGCTAAAACGGACAAAAAATTTCTGAATCTGAGTAAGTTCTCAAACCCCAAGAGCTACTCTCCCATTAAATCCAAAAAGAGTTCATAGTACCTAATGATCATTACAAATATAGCATGAAGCAAGCATGTTCTCTTCTCCCTCATTAGTCACAGGAATGTTTTCAGATAGCTTCAAATAAAGTATCGTTTTTAAGTTATTTCTGTTTTGGTGTTACTGAGGTACAATGACATTGTACAACTACAGTGATCCAAATATTCTTAGAAGTTTATTGGAACTTGGATTTGGGAAAGGTTGTGTTATTGCAGTTCATGCGAGAATATGTTCTGCAGATACAGTGCTGAGGGGTGTTTTTTTTTAATGAAAGTTTCTGGCATAAGGCAAACCAAAAGGGATCTTTATGATCATTCTTGTAACGACAACAGCAAGAGGAAGAGCAGGTACTGCACAGCCACACCCAGTTAAGAGTTATTTAAATTATGTGTTCCAGAACAGAGAAAAGGTTGTAATCCATGTTACATTCTACAGCTAGGCTCTTATTTTCATCTGGACTTGGAAAGGTGTGTGTATATTCCCTTGCTGCATTGTTTTCCTTGTTTGTGCAAACTGTATTCACTTGACTTCATCCAAGCTTATGTACCTGTAAAAAAAAACACCCGACAACTAAACCACAACAAAAAAAACCTACTCAATTTTGTAGCTTGATCATATACGCATTTTGTCATTTTGATTTGTGCTTTTATAAGAGGTGTAAATAATTATTGAAATACTTGTCCTTGAATTAAAATGTGACGTTCAGAAGGAATCATTATGCAAACGCTGAGCTAAACTGGCACCCACGTTCTTCCAGCTGTCTTTCAGCACTCTGCAGCAGGGTGCCCAAGCTCTGAGCTGTCAGAAGAGGTGCTGCTGCCTGACCTCAGCCTCTTCTGAAATATGGAAAGATGATAAGCAGCTGTCACCAACACATACCTAACTATGGGTTAAAGAACAAGTCTCATTCAAATAAAATGAAAATTACCACTTTTGATGCATTTTAAAACACTTAAAAACACACACAGTGACTGTGTTGGCAAGTAAAACACAGAAGCAAACCTTAAATGTGTAATACTGCAGCTTTAACCTGTGAGCCCATTCAAGTTTCTTTTCTAGATTCTTGACGTCGTAATGTAGTGAAAGCTGAGGACGTCCCATTACAAAGGAAGGCAAGCTATTTAAAAAAGTTATATTTTCAGAAAAATTGTTTTAAAATTCTCACAGCTGAAGAGATATAAGATACCCCTGAGTCATCTAATAGCGTAAGTAGGGCTGGACTTCCTCACCACTTTTGCTAGGGGGACCTCTGTGACCATTTTTTAGAGGCCTCCAGTGGCTGAAGCTGAGGAATGTTTTGTTTCTAGGCAAACAAGTTTTGGGGGCTCGGTAGACCAGCCTGGTGTGGGCCTGAATGTCACATTGCTTAAAGAGTGATAGCTTCCTTTTGGGGCAGTGCCAAGGGAAAGGTGTGGTGACAGCAGCAAGCTCAGCAGCTGTCCCCGAGCTTACCTGTGGTGTCTGAGAGGATGGAGCTGCAGCAGGTGGGCAGACAGGTCTGATTTCAGGCAGTGACAGGGGAGAAGGCAGCAGGAGCTGCAGGACATCTCTTTGGTGACACTTTTGCAGGGCTGTGACAGCACCAGTGTGAGGACAGGTAGCCTCATGTACACTAGGGGTACAGTGGAGGAAAGCAGCAGCCCACGCAGTGCCCAGTCCTCCTTCCTCACTGGCACAGCCAGTTCCTCCTCTAAATGTGAGAGGAGAATCCAAGGGCAGAGGGCTGGAATGGAGAAGGTAAGATAGACCATGGAATACCAGCTAAGAGATGAAACAGAAAGATCTGGGAGATCTTAAGACGTTTAACCGCACATCCTAAAAGAGATAAAAATACCCTTTTTCTAAACTCTGCTAGAAAATCTGTAGAAGCAGAGCAGGATGTGGTGATAAAACAGCAGAATTACTATAATCAAATGATACCGTCAAATAACGAAATGTAGTAAACATTTGGTCTCATACAAAAATGGGTACTCATTTTATGAAAGAGAAAAAGGCATGTAAACCTGCTGAGATAATGTTAAGAAGGTAAAATCATACTACACAGAACAAAAGACTGTATCCTCTATGTAAACACAAGTAATTCTATTGCTAAGTTCCCATCCTCTGTCAGAAACCATGTTAATTTCTTTTTCCTTCAGTTTTATTTACCAGCTTTTCCTGTTGGGACCTTCCATTTTCTTAATCAATGAGTTGCTCTTAATCCCAGAGAATTTTGCACTGCCAGTCTGAACTATGATGGTACATTCCATATATTAATGATTGGTTCGTTTCTCGCTAGTGGAATTTTTAAAGTTCTTTTCTTCGATACACTGTTCCTGCCCTTATATTTTTTGTAAGATACTGGAAACTAAGCTGTGAAATCAAACACTTTTATACTCAGACAGAAAATAATGGGGAGACACACAAAACAACAAAAAATACAGTAAAACTTTCTCTAACTTTTGAGGATTCATTCTTTTTTTTTTGTTAAAGCAAGCAACTGTGGTAACATTGCACAGGATAGTGGGGAATGTGGGGGTTTTTTTCCCCTCTTTCTGGATTGAAAGAAAGGCTTAGCAGCACTGCTTTAGTATACTGTGGATAACGTCACGCCTGCTGTTTCTAAGAGTCTAGCTGTAGGACTTACGTGTGCTTCAGTGTCATCCTTTCTGTATTTATCTAATCGTTATTGGCTCGAGCCTGAGTAGAGTTTAATTAAACTCTGTAAAGTCTGGTATTTCCTATTGCTGTGTCAACTACTTTTCATCTTTGTTTACTTTATAAGCATTTAGTAGGTAAGACAATTCTTTATGGATTTTAATGGATAGCCTTAATGAAAATCATTAAGCTAAAAAAAACCCTACATGTTGCATCATTGAAAGTTTATGCAAGGTGATCCAAGGCTGACAGTGGATCAAGTGGCCAAAAAAATAAGAAGGGGTATGCCTCCACAATATTTCTGTCTTATTAATCAATTTCTAAAAGCAATTAAAGTGTTTAATGCAAGAATGAAATTTGGGTTTAGTCTGAACTTGAAGTGCTTTGAAGAAGATGCACAGTATACACGACCATTTGTCACATATCAATCACTATCATTAATCATTTTATTGTTTACTGAAAGATTCTATTAAATATTTACATGAAATTCCAGAATGTTCACTTGTCTTGTTCAATATATCAAAGCATTAGGGAGAAGGAAAAAAAATCACATGGTACTGGATCTTTCTACGTTTTGTTAAACCATTGAATGAACCCATGGTAATAGCCATCCCCTGCAGGCAATCATTTAATTGAATCTTGGCAACTGATACAAATACTCTCACGATCAATGAATTTCAGTTTGCTTATTTTATTGAACATGGTAGCTGTAGAACTTTAGGCAGAAGTGGTACTGGAAAATTGTGTTGCTTAAGATCTTCCATAATGTGTCAGAAGAAAGCCTTAACACGTGCTCACTATCCAGCCACTCTATCTTCTGTTGTCCATTTGCGGTCTGAAAGCAGCAACAAGCCATATACTTGCTATTTCCTATTACAGAAACAGCTTTTATATTTTACTCCATTTTATCTAAGAAAATTAAACCGCTATCCTTGGGAAGGTGATGGAGCAGTTCATTCTGAAACCTATTTCCAGGCACATTAAGGATGAGAACATTTATTTACACCACGCAAAGCCAGTTTCTCACATCTGCTTTCTCAGCTAAAAAATGCTCTTGAATAGCACTGAAACTGATCTCTTGCTTGCACAAAGTGCTCTGTAAAGCACCTGGCAAAGCTCAGGTTTTATAGAAAATGCGGCAGCTGGCCACAGCCCAGCACCTGCAAGCTCACCCGGGCCAGTCCTTTCCACAGTTCCACTGTTCTTTATTTTGGATGCTAGTGTGGATGCCTGTCCCGCGGGCTGCTGGAGGCAATGGCTGTCCCAAGCCTCTGTAAACTGGCTGCAACTACAACCCCAGTGATACCTGGACTTGCCAGTATCCCTAGGGAAAAGAGGTGTCTCCTCCCCAGGCCTGCCAAGCCGCAAGTTTCAGAGTTCAGTGGCTAAACCTGGAGAATGGTGATGGTATCTATAAATCCCTGTTGCTGGCCTGACAGATCCTGTGTGATAACCGTAAGAGTTATTATACTGTTAACATGGTCACAGGTACATAGTTACAGGTGATCCGAGGAGTGGAGAACACCAGATGAGACCACTGGGTACTGACAACAGTTTTTCCTGCAGCTGGCAAAGTCACAGGGGTAGGTGGAGCTGGCAATAGCACCATGGCCATTGCAGTCTGCCCCACAACTGAAAATACCAGGCACTGACCAGCAGCAATCAAGGACAGCAAAACTGCACATAGAAGAACCCTGCAACGACTTTGAATGTGAGACTCACTTCATCCCATGCTCCAAGCACTCTCACAAGCTCTTCTGCCAGTCTCAAAATACCTTGCCAGCTATAAGGAATCATTCACGGCCACACTTCCTGCTGGGATCTCATGTTCTGCAGTTGCATACGTGTCACAGGGGTGCAAAATGCTGATCATCTGAGCCATCCCCTGAGCAACAGCACCATGACCACCTCAAACAGGGGTGGAGGCCTTCTTGCTGCTCTGACATAGCTTTGCATGGCCCAAGACAGGAACCCCACTGACTGCATAGTCTGAGCAGCAGAAGCCCAAACATGATGGTCTGGGAAACTGTAAGAGCACAAGATCTGCCAGAGAGGTTTACATTATCAAGCAGCAAATCCTCTCAAGATGCCTTTTACAGCAGAGCACACTGCCTACCTGAGACGGGACTGTTTCAGATGAACATTTAATTCCAAAATTAATTTCTCAGCCGCTAGAGCTGCAAAAGTTTCAGTGCAACTAATTGCTTCAAATAATACAAAAAAGCATGACACCCCAACAAGAAGCTCATACTGCAAACACTGCAACAGGATATATTGAAAAACATGTGAAAAACAATGCTGTCATTGGTCACAGCCAGCACGGCTTCATAAGAGGAAAGTCCTGCTTATCAAACCTGATTTTCCTTTTATCACAAGGTAACGCATCTACTTGATCAAGGGAAGCCAGTTGACATAATCTTTTTAAATTTCAATAAAGCTTTCAATACTGTCTCTCACAGGATCCTTCTGGACAAACTGTCTAGCACACAGCTGGATCAACACATCATGTGGTGGGTGAGCAATTGGCTCACAGGTCAAGCACAGAGAGTAATAGTGACTGGGGTAACATCAGACTGGTGACCTGTCACTAGTGGGGTTCCACAGGGCTCCATCTTGGGCCCTGTGCTCCTCAACATCTTCATAAGTGACTTGGACGCAGGACGCGACCCTGGATGTATGTACAGACTGTGGGATGAGAAGCTGGAAAGCAGTGCCATGGAAAGGAACCTGGGGGTTCTGGTTGATGGCAAGTTGAATATGAGCCAGCAGTGCCCTGGCAGCCAGGAGAGCCAACTGTATCCTGGGGGGCATCAGGCAAAGCATCACCAGCCGGTCGAGGGAGGGGATTGTCCTGCTCTGCTCCGCACTGGTGTGGCCTCACCTTGAACATTGTATGCAATTTTGGGCACCACAGCATAAGAAAGATACTAAGCTGTTAGAGAGTGACTGAAGGAGGGTAACAAAGATGGTGAAGGGCCTTGAGGGGAAGGTTACTTGGTTTGAGGTCACTTATTCTGTTCAGCCTGGAGAAGAGGAGACTGAGGGGAGACCTCATTGCAGTTACAAATTACTTGTGATGGGAAGAGAAGGGGCAGGCACTGATCTCTTTTCTGTGGGGACCAGTGACAGGACCCGAGGGAATGGCCTGAAAACACAAAAGCAATCAAGGTCCTTTCAGGTTATAATGTGGAAATAAAAAAAATAATTTCTTACCCAAACTTTCCTGAAGAATTTTTCCCAGTAGATACACCCAAAGATTTTCCAGTCTTCTTCAGTATTTCTAAAGAAGTCTCTGCAGATCATTGTTTAAAAAAAATATTTGCCATAAAACATGGTAAAGTACATAAATTCAATACAAACTACAGAAACGTAGGGATCAAAGATGCTGATACAAAGAGCAGTTTATATTATCATTCACATGTTATACTACAAATAACCTTTAAAATAACTTTATAAAACATCTTCTAAACATAGACTGAGTATGAGTCATGATTACCAGTAGCAATAGGTTCTAGAAAACACATTATATAGAGGGAACTGTTTTAGGGAAGTGGTGGTGTTACTTTTAAGGCTAAATCAGCAAGGACAAACTGATATGGAACAAACAACACACTTCATACTTCATCTAAATGGACATAAGAAAAGGTAAAAATGATGGAATAAATCTTAAAATTGAAGATCAAAGGTTATGGAGTCCTTTATGGGACAGAATAAACCTCAAACACAGACTGTATATTTTAGGTCTATATAAATACTTCTGTTTGAGGACCTCTAATTGAAAACTCTAAGTCCCTCCTGAGGACCCAAATGAAAACCTCTGTGCATACACTCCACACAGTGGAGCAGGATAACGACCAGGAAAGCCATTCAATATCAACAGCATTCACTTGGAAATTGTTGACCCTTTCATGTCAAGATTTCATGTCAAGACTTTTAAAAAAAACCCACAAAAAGTCAGAATTTATAATTCGACATTATTCTATCAGAAAACTGGATTCCAAAGCCCATGATCTGCTTTAAACATGCCTCGCTCGCCTCAAATACCTCGGAGTTTGTTACAAGAAAAACATAAATACGACTAAATGAACTCTACCTAGGCTAGATTTCTCTGTGTTGGCACCTTTTTGTACTCTCTCCAGAAGCGATAATAGAGCAGGTGTTAATGTTGGAGTTTTTCTCTGGGTCAATGGTTGCTTGTCCTAGTAAAAGAAGATGCACAGTCACCACTCAACTCTAGCAAGTAACTTATTGAGCCCAGTGAAAACTCTTCAAATCGCTGCTGAAGCAGTGGTAGGAAGGAACAGGAAAAACAAAAAAAAAAAAGAAAAAAAAGAAAAGAAAAGAAAAGAAAAGAAAAGAAAAGAAAAGAAAAGAAAAGAAAAGAAAAGAAAAGAAAAGAAAAGAAAAGACCCAGTACTCTCCTAAAGGAACGGTTTACCTTATTCTTTTTTCTACAACAAAACAGGATCTTACTTCAAGAGACTGATGATTACCTTCACTTTTCTTATCCCTCAAAGGGGCTCAGCCCTTTGGCCTCGTGTCTAATGACAAGGGAGCAGCAAACCTTCCAAAAGCAGGGAGCCCTAATGGACAGGAAGAGCTTTCTCCATGGATGGCAAAAGTTGCCAGTTTTCTGCTTCCCTACAGCAGAATTACTTGGAATTACCCTGGAATCCAATTGCAGAAGAGCCTGAGGAAATTACTGTCCCAACTTTTTTGTACTGTCATACTCTGTCACATTTTCATCAGACAAAGGGCTCCAGTTATGGGCAACTCCCATCTGATATTAAGCATGTACCTTGTTTAAAGAGTTTTACATTAATATTGGTCTTTATTCACCATGAAGTTTCGCAAATCTGCCTCCAGGACCATGCAAATGTGACTGTGTGTACTTACCAAAGCCTGTCCAGGGATCTTTGCAGGACGGTAGATGGCTTGTTCTTCAGAAAACTCCATGTGCCTCTGTGCTGCAGCCTCACTAAGCCTCCGTGAGCAGTGTGGACAGTGAATGTAGTCTGACCGTGAAAAAGGAATAGCTTGTCTCACAGTTTATACAGTACAGGAGAAAAATTGCCCTGCTTTACTGGAGCACTCAAGATGCAGTTCAAAACTTGGCTCCTCCAGCAGGTAACCATGATGAGTTCCCATCAGCTCCCAAAGTACAAGCCTTGGAGAACTACAAAAACTTTCTCTAGGAAAGCACTTGGGATCCTAAAATACTTGCTTATGGTATTAACCCAGCAAACAGTAATTGCTTTCAGAAATAAATCCCTGGGGATTAATAAAAGCAGATTTTATTATCTTTGTCCTATTCCTGGCCACCCCCAACCTCATAATTAACAAGTCTGAAGGAAAAGCATTATTGAAAAATTCCTAGCATAGACAAACCCAATGATTTTAAGACTACTTTTGAAGACTGGTCATTAAGGTTCCTATTTTGTTGAGGTGGCAGCAGCAGCAACTGAGGTAAGTTCAGGAATGAGGGTTAGACAGACTTGTACAGAGGGTTCCTGAGCCCAGGGACACCTGAGCATCAGGCCAGAGCCCTGTCAGGACATGGAAGCCCAAAGAAGCTCATCAGGCAAGGAGAGGGCATTGCCAGGAGGTTTAAACGGCTCCAGAGAGTGCGGTGCAGCAGCTGGTGCAGGCAGAGCCTGTAGGAGGGCACAGCCACCCTCCCAGCTCCTGAGGTGAGCCCACCTCACCTGGTGGTTCTTCACCTGCCCAACTAGAATACACCCAGAAATGGTGTACACACAGTCAAAAGCCATTGCTAGTAGGAGTGTGGCAACCCAGACAGAGCTCCCCAAGAAGCGCACAGCTGTACAGGTCTCTGGTGGCACGGAGTGTTTGAGCCTGGTGTTAAAGTGCCGGAGGACAGCGGAGAAAACACCTGCATGCAGTGTGATCTCCTGGATGATCTGCTCAGCCTGGTGGCAGAGCTTAAAGAGGAGGTGGAGAGGCTGAGGAGTATCAGGGAGCGTGAAAGAAAAATGGACTGATGGAGTTGCATCCTTCCATCCCTGAGAGAAATGCAGCGGATGGAAGCTCAGCAGGTCAGAGGAGCCCTCTTGCCATTATGGCAGAAGACATAAAAGGGGGGGAGTGGAAACAGGTCCCTGCCTGGGGAGGTAGAAAAATCCTTTCCCGGCCTCCCTCACCTTTCCAAGAGCCCTTACAGAATAGGTATGAGGCCTTGAAATTCGAGGCAGGTGACAGTGAAGAAGAATGTCGTTCAAGGGGGGTCTCCTAGATCAGTGCAGTCAACCAGACAGACTCCAGCTACAGGTATTAAGAAAAAAAGGAGGGCAGTTGTAGTGGGTGACTCACTTCTGAGGAGAACTGTGGGTCCTGTATGCTGACCAGACCCATCTCACAGGGAAGTCTGCTGCTTTCCTGGGGCCCAGGGAAGGGATATTACCAGGAGACTCCCTGAATTCATTCAGCCCTCTGATTACTATCCACTACTGGTTGTCCAGGCTGGAAGCAACAAGGCTGGTGAGAAAGGTACCAGGGCAATCAAAAAGGACTTCAAGGCACTGGGCTGCCTGGTTGAAGGGACAGGAACACAGGTTCTCCTCAGTTTCTTAGGTAGCAAGGATGAATGCTGAAAGGAATAGGAAAACCCATATGATCAACAAGTAGCTTAAAGACTGGTGCCATCAGCGGAATTTTGTTTTTTCTTATCATGGGGCTGTTTATACGGCACCAGGCCTGCTGGAGACAGATGGGGTTAGCCTGTCTAAAAGGGGAAAAAGGAATCAATACAGTATGGGTAACCAACAGAAAGAACTGGTAGCCACTGTGCAGCAGGAAAGATACGGCATAGTTGCCCTCATGGAAATGTGGTGGGATGACTCACGTGACTGGAGTGCTGCAATGCACAGTTATAAGCTCTTCCCAAGGGACAGAAGTAGGAGAGGCTGTGGCGTGGCTCTGTACATTAGGAAGTGTTTTGACTGCATAGAGCTTGAGGAAAGGAGAATGAGGTTGAGTTCCTATGGGTGAGAATCAGGGGGAAGGCTAGCAAGGCAGATATCCTGGTGGAAGTCTGTTATAAACCACCCAAACAGTATGAAGAGGTGGATGAACTGTTCTATAAGCATCCAGCAGATGTTTCACAATCGCCAGCCCTTGTTCTTGTGGGAGACTTTAACCTGCTGGAAACTCAGCACACCAGAGAGGAGGCAGTCTAGGAGGTTCTGGGAGCGTGTGGAAGACAACTTGGAGTCGCAGCCGGTAAGTGAATCTCCTGGGGGTGGGGCCCTGCTAGACCTGATGTTTACAAACACAGAAGGGCTGGTGTCAGATGTGGTGGTCAGAGGCTGTCTTGGGCACAGCAACCACGATATGATAGTTTTCAAGAACTGGTGAAGTAAGGAGGGGCATGAACAAAACCTCTGCACTTCTGGGACTTCTGGAGGGCAGACATTAGCTTACTCACTACACTGGTTTAGAGAGTCTCTGGAGAACCAATCATTAAAAACAAAGGGGCCCAGGAAGGCTGGACACGCTTTAAGGAAGAAATCCTGAAGGCGCAGGAGCAGGCTGTCCCTATGTGCTGAAAGACGAGCCAGGAGGGAAGATCAGCCTGGCTGAGCACAGAGCTTTCTCAGGAACTTGGGGAAAAAAAGAGGGTGTATTACCTTCGGAAAAAGGGGCAGGCAGCTCAGGAAGTGTCGTTAGGTCTTGTAGAGAGAAGTTTAGAAAGGCAAAAGCTTAGTTAGAACTTAACCTGGCCACTTGTGTTTTTATAAATACATTAATGACAAAAGGAAGGCCAAGAAAAACTTCCATTCTCTATTGGAGCTGCGTGGGAATATAGCCACCAAAGATGAGGAACAGGCTGAGGTACTTAACACCTTCTTGGCCTCAGTCTTCAATAGTAAGACCGAGTTTCCCCTGGCTCCCTGCTGGTAAACAGGGACGCATAGCAGAATGGACACCCTATAATCCAGGAGGAAGTAGTTTGTTACCTGCTGAGCCACTTAGATTCTCACGAGCCTATGGGACCAGATGAGATTCATCCTAGGGTGAGGGAGCTGGCAGAAGCACTCTCCATCATTTATCATCAGTCCTGGCTAAGCACGGAGGTCCCAGAAAGCTGGAGGTTGGCTAATGCGATGCGCATCACCAAGAGGGGCCAGAAGGAGGATCTGGGGAACTACAGGCCTTTCAGCCTGACCTCGGAGCTGGAGCAGGTTATGGAGCAGATCATCTTGAGTGCCATCGCACAGCACATACAGGACAACCACGGGGTCAGACCCAGCTCGCACAGGTGCAAGAAAGGCAGGTCCTGCCTGATCAACCTGATCTCCTTTTATGGCCAGGTGACCAGCCTGGTGGGATGAGGGAAAGGCATTGATAATGTAGTCTACCTAGACTTCAACAAAGCCTTTGACACCATTTCCCACAGCATACTCCCGGAAAAGGTGATAGGCCACGGCTTGGACAGGAGCACTCCCTGCTGAGTTAAGAACTGGCTGGATTGTAGGGCCCAGAGAGTGCTGGTGAATCATGCCATGCGTGAATGACCCGGAAAAAATGGTGCAAGCAGCCATCAAAAGCCAGCTCCAGACCAGCAGCATGGGCATAATGGTTCTGAACACAGAGGAGAGGAGGACAAGATAGGACAGATGCCTGGCTTCAGGGCATCTGGAACTTTCAGGGGAGAATGGGGAAGTTTTGGGCTCTGTTTGGAGAAGGAGAGGAAAAGGGAACATTCCTCTCCTTCCCAAAATCCATGTACTTTCTCTCCAGTCCTATAGTATGGGAATATATAGCCCTGTAGTATAGAATATACACCCTCACTAGGCCACTCAGCAATTTGTCCTCCCTAAAAAGCAGTTATTTACTTCCTTTCTCCACAACCACTCCTGCTCTTACAGAACTTGTTTTCCTCCAATAGGGAGAAGGAAAGGGAGGGTGTGCTCTTAAAGTTGGTAAAGTTACACAAGAAATAACAGAATCATTAAAGAATTCAGCAGTGGAAATTCAGTGAGAAGTTTGACCCCAATCAAGGAAGGAAGAGGTGTTCTGCTGCTTATAATGCATCACCATCATCTAGGAGAGGAGAGAGGCTGGAATCATGGCAGATGCTTTTGCTATCAGTCATAAATTCCTACTCTGCAAGTGAGCCCAGAGAGCCCCCCCATCCCCCTCCTGCTCTCCACCTTCCCAATGCAGGCAGGACTCCACTGAAACCCTTTCCAAGATTGCTCACACATTTTATAACTCACATTATCGTAAGTTATTGGCTGTATGTGCATCATTTTGGATCTGTAACTTGTAATACAGTGAGCTCTGTGCAGAGGCCAAATCTGGCATTTGTAATAAACCAGACCTGTCTTTTGCTAAATGACTTCCCCTGACTGCACAGCTGGGTGGGGGACAGTGGAAAAGCCACCAAATGGGAGTGGTGTGCCTGTGTGCAGTACAGTTGCTTTGAATAGCGAGAGGATGTATTTCATCCTCTGTTATATTGTAGTACAGCTATCCTGACTCTCCACCCGAAGTGTTAATGTCAGATCCCAAGCTTGCTGCCTTTAAACTTAAGAGGTGCAGTTAGTTTTCTCTTCCTCTTCACTGCCTCTGCTTTGCACTCCTACGCAACTATGGAGGGAATTAATGTTCACATTGTGTTGTGCCAAGGGTGCAAAACTGAAGCCCATCTGTGGTTAATAAGAGGTCACTGCTTTACCAAAGATCAGTCCAAGAACAGCAACAATATAAAGTGGACCACAAACCTGGATTCATGCTTGGCAGGGGATGAGATGGAAGAGGGTGGTCCTCCTTCAGGGCTTTTGTGACCTGCTTGGCCGATTGAAAAGTACTAACAAAATCCTCTGCTTCAAGTTAGATTTCTTCCTTAGCTGTTTCTGTAATGGAAGTAAGAGAAGACACAAACTGTACTTCTCCCGAGCGAGGGTTCTTCCTTTCTGAGGGAAAAAAAAAAAAGCATTACAAACAAAAGAAATTTGCTTTTTTTGAAAGGCGTAGGGAAGCTGATTTAGACCTTCACTGTCTATTGATAGCACCAGAAGATGAATAAAAGAACAATGCACTCCAACAGAACACCCCGGTTGTGGCAAGCGCTTAAGAGAGAATAGAAAAGACACTATGACAAACACCTTCCCTTCTCCACTTGTCACATCTTCTTGCTTTAACCCTTTGCGCACTTCTGTTTCTTTGCACAACTGATTTTAAAGGACATTTTACAACAGCAGTCCACGTGGATACCAAATCAGTAATAGTTTGGCATCTCTGGGTAAAATAATACATATGCATATCCATGTGTATTCCTCTCCTCCCCAACAAATATACTTGTTACAGTAAAAGCTTAAGCATCTTTTCCTCCATCTCTGTAAATAAGTTCAATTTAAATACATTTTAAACCCTTCAGTTCAATAGCAGTGAAACTCTTAACTTCAGGGGGTACTGACAGCTCTCAGGTTCAACCGGGGGCATTCATGTACCAACCACCTTGGATCATGCTCTCTTTCAGATTTAGGTGAAGATGAAGCTGTTAGACTCTCACATTGTCTTTAAAATGCACATTTTGACATTTCCCAGAAGAGCAGAGACACTTACATACCCAGGGTAGTCATGACACCTACTGATTTGGCTTCTCAACAGAGAAATATTCCCAAACACTAGCAGCACAGGGAGGGGGAGGAAAGAACTTGGCACCCGGTCAAGCACATATGTGAGACTCATCCATAACATCCAGGCTTTGTCCTTGGAGGAAACAATAGTATTACTGAATGAAAGACTTCATATGGAGATAACATACACACTTCAATTTTAACCATCGTTTTTGTGGGGGCTGGTTCTTCACAGTGGTGATTTCTGTTCCCTGCAGTCTCTGTTTCAAAATGCTGAAAGGCTTGCACTTTCCATTGAAGGTCTTCTTGCACACTGGATCATGTCTCAGCTGGGATCCAAAGAAAAACATTTTTTATAGGTTGGAGTCATGCTTTGTTAATGATACTTCCTTATTCAGATTTAAAATTACTTATATTCGGGAGCAGGGAGCTGCAGAAGTATTTATTTTGGGTTCAGTTTAACTCCTGAAGGAGTTCATCAAAACTTTAAAAAGCTGTCCAAGTACAGCTGTAGTTCAGCACAAACAAGAAATAGAAGCCATTTCCAGTATGTTCTGCTCAGGGACATGCTGGAGGCCAGTACAAATAATGACTTGCAGAAAAGAACAAACTGGGTCTGTGAACAGGAGCTGTCCCATTGGACTCCTCCACCACACCTGGTTTGCTTTCTTTTTTCCTGGTTAAGAGGGAGAACAGTCTGATCCTGTTCAAGAGGCCAAGATTTACATTCTTAGTTCTCTGAGTTTAGATGGGTATTTCAGAGTGGGGGCTCCTTTGACAAAAAGAAGTGCTGTCCTTCTTACCAACACCACTGAAATACCCACAGCCCCAGACTGAATTGGAGCGGCTGCTTACCAGCACCCATAGCCTGACAGCACAGAAGGAAAATTAGGGATAGCACCTGCAGCTGGAAGCACAGGGAAAATTTACGTAGGTAGATATCTAGTGCCAAATTTTACCATCAACTTCACTTCTCTTTTTTTTTTTTTTTTTTTTTTTTTTTTTTTTTTTTTTTTACTTATTGAGCAGCTGCCTGAGCAAGGCATTTTGGTTGCAGCTCAGCTGGACCAAAAAGCAACTCATTCTACTCCAACACATTTTGAAATTCTCATTTCCCTTTGAACCTTTTACTCACACGCTTCAGGTCCTTATCCTCTGTTTCTAGACATTTTTGATAGCAAACTCAAGAGGAATACTCCTCTTCAGGACCAAAAGAGCAGCAAATACCTACGCCTTGCCCACTGAGGAGCATTACCAGTCCTGCATCACTGGGGCACAGAGAGCTATTGTGAGACTTGTATTTCACACTAGTCACGGTGACGTGAAACTTCTCACCTCTCCCAAAATGTAGATGTATCTCTTCTCAAACTGTTCTGCTAAATTAAACCATTGTGTTCTTCCTGCACCTTATCTGAGATACCAAACGTGAAACTACCAAAGCAGAGTAGTTGCACCTTTGTCTTGGTGCTCCACGGTCACTCAGATTCAAGTGTATTGTTCTTGGGGTTGTTTTTTATTCCTAAATCAGTTTTCAGTTCTATTGCAGGGCTGATCTGATCTACCAAGGAGACACAGGACCAGTAACACAAACTGAGGAGCAGAGGGGTGCATGCAGAGCCCCACCCCTTGCAGAAAAAACGTGCAGTTGGGTTGTGCCAGGCAAACTGTGCAGCCACCCATTCAGTTTGTAATCCAGGGATCAGGGAGGTCAAGGGGAATCTTTTCATTCACTTCAGCAGGCTTTGGAACAGAGCCTGGTGCCCACTTTATGCTGTCAAAAGGACTACTTATCAGATGGTTTATTAGTCTATTTTCCCCAAGAAGCCTCAAATAACAAATTCAGCCTAAAAACCTGAAACAAAAAGGTTAGTAATTTATGCCTCACCAAGAGAAAATACATTATTTTAAATTCAATATACAGGAAATTTTTGGACATGGTTTTGAACAAGAAGGTAAATTAAGATAGCGCAGGACTGAAAATGAAGTCACAATATTTTTGTACACCATTAATTCTCCAATCAATTTCACTAATGAAAGCAGTCACTAGATAATTTGCTGGTTTAAATGTGTTCAACCCTCTTCTCTACTAGCAGTCACCTCCTCCTTACCCAGTACTCACTACCCCTTTCAGCTAAATGCATTGGCATTCCCCTTAAAAAAAAAAGATTTTTGTTTTACCAGAACATCTTGTACAGGATATTTTCCACAGGTTGTAGAAGGAGCCAGATCTTGACTTCAGGCAGCTGTGTAAAATGCAAACCATGCAAGAGTCTGTTACACAGCACAGGACAGCTTGACTACAGCAGAGTCGGCACTTGGGAGTGAGCCCTTGCTGAAACAGTACTTCATTGTCAGAAAGGGACATCTCCATAGAATCACAGAATATCCTGAATTGGAAAGGACTCACAAGGATTATCGAATCCAACCCTCCAGTTCCATGTCAGGGTTCCCTTCTGCAGAACTCCCTCCTTATTTATCCTGTTCTTACTGCGCACAAGCTCTCCCTTACCACAACAGGCAGCGATCTGTTTTCCACATGACTGCTTAGGTATGTGCTTTCACAATGACATCACGGTTGGCTGAGGAGATGATGGAACAGTACTTAAGTTCATCGCTCCCTAAATTCAGCAAGGGGGGCTGGGAAGCAAGGGCAGGCGATCTGCATCCAGACTTATTCTATTTTGTTTGGAAGTCAGCAGGAGCGAATGACGCCCTGTAATGGCTCAGGCTAAACTGCTGCTATTTCAGAAGGTAGAAAGTGCCATGCAATGTGTGACATCATCTTCATTATTAAGACAGAACACTTCCATGATATGCTAAAACAGCATTCCAAGATGATCTTATTTTGTCGATGCCAATTTTTGGGGGATGTTTGGTTTTAAAGCAGTAATTTTTTTTTTAAAAATAGGTGTTAAAAGTTACACGGAAAGTAGTTTTAGACCCCTCTGACACCAAAAGCAGTCACATACTCATTTCAGGGCAGGGACATGATTTTTATTAAACAAAAACAGCCCTTAGGAAAACTTGAATAACACAGTCCTTTTCATTAGACAGGTAACCCTACAGAGGTACTTCTCTGAATTAACTTCTGTAAGGACTTCCTTTGTTTTAGCAAGAGCAGGTAAGGAACAGTTAAATGAGAAGTCCTTGTCTTGCTAAGCAGATGAGTGACTGCTTCTGTTTCTTACCTTTTCCTTAGGACTTTACCATACTCCAAGGCACAGAGTTAACATTACTACAGTGTTTCATTGATTACAAGTGCAGAGGAACTAAGCAATCCCATAACTTTTAAACAAAGGCAATAGAAAAAGAGTCAAAAATGTCTTTTCTCTTTTGTTTCCAATCAACAGCTGTGTCTGTCCTTAGGCTGGATTATACTCTTCCTTTCAAGAGTCTTCCTCTGCCTCCCCCACCTCGTTACTCTTTTTCATCCCCTCAAGGTTTTAACTGATAGAGAAGCTTTCTTTGTTTTTTGGGGTTTTTTTAAAGAAAAAGGACTTTAGGTACAAGGACAGTATCATTGAATCAGCAATGAGAAATCTAGCAGTGCACTGTCCTTTTTGGTAAATCACAAAATGACATTCCACCCAAACAACTGAACAGCATCTGTTACTCACTTGTTCCATTTAACTTCTTTCCTGGTATCTGACTCATGTCAACAGAACTGCTTCTCAGGTTTCCTTTCCTGTGTTGCTGTCAGGAGTACTAGGTGGTCAGTATTCATTACTCAAAAGCTCACCATCCAAGTTACCACACAATCAGCGATTACATTAGCAATTATGACACCGGCAGACCCTGCTCTAGCTTGTGAAACACACGAAAACTAGGACAGGTAAAGGAAACTAGCTAAAAGAAAACTCTGAAACTTTTTCCTAATCTTACAGATGATTTCTACTGATTCAGTTAACAAACAATTTTAGAAAATGAAGGCTTTATCTAGATGTGTATACCACACTGACACTTTAGTTTTCTGGGCAGTGATCAAGAGACTTGTTGGCTCAAACACCTCTTTACTCCCTTCTTCAAAATCATCTTACTTTACCAGAATATATTATAAAAGCCTCCCTCCAGTAAAATTAAATACTTCGAATTGTTTCTGTACATTAAACAGCCTCATCAGTCCCTCTGCTAGCTTGTCTTCATTTAGTATTCACAAAACTGTTTCAGGAATATTTCAGATGCTTTGAATTCAACAGTAGTTAAGACCACTTCACTGATGTGCTGGTTACTGTGTTCCTTACAGTAAAATGGTTAACTTCTCACCTAAAGACAGAAGACTGCTCAGCCTGTAGCCTAAAGACCTAAACCTGAGGGATTCTTATTAATACAGAAGGATTTATGACTGACCACAAATACTACTCATTTCATTCACATGTAATGGACTGGTCACTATTAAAATAACTCACGTACACAGCACAAACATTTAAGATCATACCAAGCCGATTCTGGCCCTCTGCTCATCTTCAAAAATTTGCAGTGGGTCTTAAGCTTGTATTTCAATGAAACCAAACAGAATGCAAGACTTGAGAAACAGTATTTCAGGCAAATCAAGACTATAACTATCTACAACATTTTCTAATTATCTGTAACACTTCTCTAATTATTGCCTGTTTTGTTTGCCGCACTACTGAGAGTGAATACTTTCAACAAAGCCAATTCCAATAGCAACCGTAAGGGGTTATTGACTACTCTAACTGCAACACTTGCTGAAATAGATTTTATTTGCCATGAAACATAAAAGTCAGGTTAGGTCATAGGGATGTCCAGCTATACAACAGCTTTTCAGACACCTCTGCTTACAAAAGCTTATTCTACAACTTTTGTAATAGTACCAAAACAATAAATAACCTACCCAGAAAAGAACAAAGGAGGAGTGGGTGAAAACTTCTGTGCTCTATCGAGGCACTATATCCAACCATCAGTATAAGGGAAAGAAGACATAAACGAAAGTATTGCTATGTAAAATGAAATAATTTAATAGGAGAATCTAATCAGATCAAATGTGTAGGATTCTGCTGATTTGCTGAATATATTCAACAAATATATATATAAAAAACTCTTTTCAGTGAGTAACAAAAATATTTTTTATAGTTTTAGCATATTTATACTGTAATAAAACTTTGCAACAGTTGCCTTGTCATTTACGACAGAATAAACATCACGAATGCACTGTTTTATGAAGAATTTCATTTCAGAAAGAATAACAAGTTACTGCATCTTGTTACAATGAGATCTGAACAACCCCCTTTGAGCAGGACTGGCAAAGTTCTCCAGTTGGCAGGCACCTTCTCAATACAAATGAGAACTTAAAGATGTTTCCACAATAAGCTTCTCAGTTTCATCAAGACAGCTTCAGTCCTTGAACGTTTTGTTTCAGATTGAGCAACTCTTTCTCTTGCCTTGTTTTCTCCAATTTGAAGGCAAGCTTGTTGGCTTTCTTCTCCATTCTGCGTTCCTATGCACATGAATAATTACAAATTTACAAAATAGGAATTAACATGCAAAATCATCTAATTAACTGTTCTAGATCATGAGACTATGAGCAATCTGGACAATATTATCATTTATGGCACTAATTAGCAGAAGTGAAATTAATACGTGTACCACCAAGATTAACATCTTAAGTTACCTGAAGCTTCTAATAATGCTGTCTCTTTCTGTTCCTAAGTAAAACAGCTAGTATTTAATTGTAGCTAATTAGATTTTCCATGTTCCTTTCAGATACTTTTTACTTTATGTGATCTGAAACATCATAAATGTTTCGTTTGCTACTCTAGATTGTAAGGAAATCTGGAGTTCCTTCCTAAGTTTTATCTGCAGTAGCGGCCACAATAACAAATCCGAAGTTTTGACATTGGAAACCAGGATGACAAAATGATCTTAACTTTCTTTCTAGTAGATTTTTCTTTTGAAGGAACAATAACTAGCCCTTTGAGACCAGCAAGTTTTTCCCATTACTTCCAGACATGAAAACAAGTGAGCTATAAATAAGGTTCATAAGACAGATAATACAACATAGCTTTGCAAGGTCTTACTTAAAGTCAGTACCTTTCGCTCCTCTTTTATTGCCTGTTTTCTAGCCTTGCGATCCTCTTTGCTCTCATCTTTGGAACGAGGCTGTGTTGATGCTTTTGGCAGGTCACTGCCGTTAATCATTTGCATGCGTTCAACCTGCTTAGCAGTAAGACCTTTCTGAGGCAACACGTGTAGAGGAATTCCAGTCTTCTGAGAAATTTTTATTGGCTTGGGCTAAAAAAGAGAGTGCATATGTATTAATGGTCCCTACTTTCCTCTACAAGAAGTGCACACTGCACTGCGTTAGCAGGATAAAAACATTAGATTCAGATTTGAGAGTAATAAACACATAAGTTTCCCCACACTATTTTCTTCCTCCAGAAAAATGCACATTAATCCCAAAGTAAGAAATCAAACACATCTGTGAACAGAATCTAGCCTCCCGGAACAAGAAAAACAATTTTCCCCTTTTATTTAAATATTACTGAAAAGAAAAAAAAAAAAAAGAACTTCAGTAGGCACTCAGTATTCCCTTAAAAGCTTGCAAGAAAAAGGTTTCCAGGTTTCCTTTCAAACTCTGGAATATCAAGATGTGCTCTAATGATGGGGAACATCTGGAAGGCTGAAGAACTAGAATAAACTATTTCAAACTGCAGAAAAAACCCCAAACTAATATTTGGTTGTGAGACACGCGTTATGCAAAGGTGTGTCACAGATAACAAAAAAGTGAATTCCTTGCTCTGTACATTTCTGCCTAACTATTACAGACATTTTGAACTGGCTCAATTTTCCTTCTAATAGAAAAAAGTATATCCAAACCTTTCTTTAGTGAGGGCTAACACCCTCCCCAACCCTCTTTCCTGCTCTTTTTAACAACAGATGTCCATTGAGAAAAAAACACACATTTGTGTCAAGTTTTCCCAGTGTTATTCATTCGATAAGTTTAATAATTTTACCTTTGATGGCTCCTTAATAAGGGTCGGATGATTATATAAGTTTGAATATGTACCTAGGGCACAAAGGAAAAAGAAAGCAGTGAAGAAGGGCTTGCAAAGAGAAATGAGGTAAGTTTATTATGAGTTCTACTACTACTTAGGCTTTGGAAATTCCTGCTGTTGTGGCCAGAGCATAAACTGTTTTACCTAAAGCACTGCTAGAAGAGTTCTGAGATCACTTATCATTTACTTTGAAGTCCTAAGAACAAACAAGCAAACTCCAAAATACTTACTCAAGATGGATTCACAATCCCACTTCTCCTTTGGTTCCTCAATAACTACAGATACTATTTCTTCCTTTTCTTCCTCACTTTCTTCATTTGCATGAGAGTCCAAATCTTCACAGGGTTCAAGAGCATCCAATTTCACACAACTTCAAAGAAGTCCAGAGAAGAAAAGAATACAGTTAATCTTTTTTTTGAAAATGTGCAATTATGTACACCAGACTCTCTTCAGTAAAACTCCAAACCCAAGAAAGCTATTCCCAATGAAACTGTCAGTAAAAATTACCTTCCCTAAGTAAGTTGCTTCAAAATAAACTAAAAACATTAGTACAACAGACACAGTCAACAAAAGAAATATTTCTGTATTTCAAAAGTATGTGGCACACAATACTTGGGACTTGAGGGCAGAAAGAGAAGAGTTTGTAAGCAAGGCAGCAGAAGAGATTACTGTGTCTTTCAACCAGGACACACAAGACTAATGTGAGAACATTTAGACATTTATCTGTGGGATAATATCACCTGCTTTAAGACAAAGCGAACATACCATGGAAGTGCAGTCTTACATTGACACAGGGCTGCTTTGTAAGCACTGATGTTTGCAGGGCTACAAACACCGGTACCCATGCAACAGTTGCTGGTGAGTTTATTACCATGTAACTAAGCATAGAGGAGAATTAGCTGCATACCAGCAGGACAGAATATACTTGGCTAAAGAGTCTGTTACAAACAAAAGTAAAGGTATAAGGACAAAAATAAGTTACACTAAAAAGGGAAAGGAAGAATGCCTCTAGATACTTACGCTAAGTTCAGTACAACTATACAAAAAAGCATAAACTCACTAAAACAAAATTCCTCCACTTAATTTTATCACAAAAACAGATAATACTCATATGCACCTGCTTCTGTTGTGGGATGTAATCTTTGAGTACATGAACTTGAAACAACATACCCAAAATTTCAGTATAAACCCAGGATTACTTAATGACTTATGTGAAGCAGTACTTCTGGGAATACATACTTCTTTGCTTTCTCTTTGTAGTAATCATTCAGGACTTCTTGCAACCGAGTATTGTCTGTGTTAATATAGCCTTCTAACTCCACATTATCTAAGGCTCCAATTTCATCTTCATCAAATTGTTCATAAAACTAAAATAAAGAAGTGGATATCTGTAATTAGATCACATCTGTTGTGCAACTTCTTGACAGTTTAAATAAGATCCACACATTTCTTTTTATTTGCCCCTTTTTCCTCTCCCCTCTCATTTGCCGAACAACTGCCAAACCCATCTACAGCAGGATTTCCTCCTTACTGTCAGTATTCTTTATAAGCATGGGAGTCACAAAGGTATCTTATGATAACAACTTACAAATCAGCTTCTGGAAATGGTTCTTATTCTGATCTATCATTTCAGTCTATACCTTTAGAAGCCTGTCACTGCTCAGTTCGTGAATGTATATTTTACCAGGCACCTGTATACGATTTGCTGTGTTGAGCCCTGAGATTAGCTCAGCTGGTTAGAGCATGGTGCTAATAACACCGAGGTTGTGGGTTTGATCCCCCTATGCACCATTCACCTAAGAGCTGGACCTGGGGATCCTTGTGGATCCCTTCCAACCTAGAATATTCTGTGATTCAATGAGCTGAGCCTCTCAGACAAAGTGTAACACTAACTGTGAATGCTCATATAGCAATTAGAGTAATTTTGTTTCATTCTATCAGTGTTAGACCTTTCAAGAGCAATAACCTAGGTAACACAGGGCTCAATACACACAGCATTAAATGCGGAATACACACAAAGAACAGCTGTTTGATGCCCTGACCTACTGAAGGCACTAAAAATTTGCACGGGTACACAGGACACCACCGGATAGAATGAATCAACAAAGAAGCATTTAACACCCTTAAGAGTTACACCCTTGAGCTGCCTCACCTTCTCAAATCGGTCATCCAAAAGGGTTAACTGCTCATTCCGTCTTATTACTGAAGATGTCATGGAATATTCTGTGAAACGACTCCTGGTTTCTTCTTGCATAAAAAGAAATTCTTTTGTCTGTCCATTAACCCCATCATCTGATAAAGGACCTTCTGAATCATAGTCTTTATCACTAGTGCAACTATCCTTCTCATCACTGTCGTCCTCCATATCTTCCCATTCATCTTCATCCTCAGCATCTGATCCCCTTGAACAAAAGTATAAAACAGTATTAGAATAATACATGGACTTTTCCATAGCTCTGACCGATGCTGGGTTACCTGAAACAATTTGGCAATAACAAATTCAGATGTTGAGAGGGAAAGATAAAATGTGATTATCTTTCAGCCAGTAAAAGTTTAGCAGAAACCGTGTTGCCAAAGTCAGCATTATACTACTTTTTTCTGAGAGCTCAAGACATTTCTGGTAACTGCTGGATCACAGATTTGTGCACCAAGAGTGAAATTATGTTTACATTCAGCTGTACGTGTCAAAGCAGAACAATACTAGCTGCGTTCTTGAATACTGAAATGAGAAAAACTTCTCATTGCTCATAAAATTATGAGAATGATATCTAAACCTAAATAAATAAACTGCAAAATTTGTAGAGGTTCCAGGAACAACCACTGGCTTTTATCCATACTATTACTGATGTATTTTATATGTGATAGATGGCAATGTTTAAGTAGTTGAAGAATACTATTATTACAAACATTGCACGTAAACAATGAGCTCAAAGTAACAAATGAAACTTATCTCCTTGATAACACAAGAAAATTTGATTTTTTTAAGCTACCATTCACATAACACAAGGTAATGCTTCTACTCTTTTAATGCACCAAAGTATTAAAGTTTGAAATCTGAAACCATTCTGGCTTTCTACACCACCACATGAAATAGCAAATAACGTCTTTCCTATTTACATATGACAAACAGTTTAACAAAGTTCTAGCTACCGTTTCTGTGGTTCATTTGCTTGTAGGACAAAATCATCTTCCAGGATATTTTCTGGATTGTCAAAGTCAAAATCATCATCAAGAGCTGCAACAATATCTGGGTCAAAATCTAGTCGTGGTCCTAGAAAGTCAAAAAACCAAAACAATAAATAAATATGTAAGTTTTCTGACATTACAAAACCAATCCAGCTAGACTGTTAATTTGCAGTAAGGAAAGCTCAAATCAAAGAATCACAAAATTTCTCAAGAATATTTGTAGATTTGATACAAGCCAGGGCAAGTCACCATCCTCTGGTCAATTTTTATCATTCAGAAAAAACATCCCTCAGAGGTCTTAAGCTTCCATAAACGCATTTTAATATAGAATATTGTAGAAGATAAAATATCCAAGTTAAAGTACCACATGATCAATTAGCAACCCTAGCTCCCAGCCCTAAAATTCCCTTCATTACAAAAGGTTAGAAAGTGTTTTTCTACTGCAATAAACAGATGTGTTTCAGCACCCTTCTGTCAGGACAGAGAGAACTGCCACAACTCCTGTCTGTTATAAAATATGAAGGTGCTGTAGACTACAAAAGTGTATTCACAGTCTGTTAACTGAAATAATACTAATGAAGGAACGTAAACAGTCCTCAGCATTTGAAAAGAAATTTTGAGTGAAAATCCAGTTCCAGACTTGGATTCAAACAGATGGAGTAATAAATTAATAGTATTATCTACAGTTTTCCCCTGTTATTAGCTTGTATTTTGCTACACAATAGCAAGAGCTCATAGATTCTGCCTCCTCCAAGCAAAGCTAAAAAGGTCTTACTAGTGAATCACAGAAATAGTCTCAAATTCTAACATGAGTCTCTCTCAGATCATTCTACATGTCTGCTATTCAGCTTGTTCTAAACCAACAAATATGACACCACAATGAAAGCCATAATTATCATCGAGTTCCTGCATGGCAACTCACATAACAAAAAGTGAAAAGATACCTGAAACAGGAGCAGCTTTATTTAATAAGCCCACATCCTCTTCAAACTCAGTGGCAAATACTGAGGAGGGCAACTTAATAGTTGGAGCCTTAGAAAAGGAAACAAAAAACCATCATCACAGTATATTTGCTCTCAGCTTCTCCTTTGAGCTCATGTTAAAAAAAGTTGCAGATACTCTTGTGACCCAAAGAAAGTCTGTGAGTACAACTTAAATATTAAGACAAGCATTACTTGATCAGTGGCAAATTTTTAAAAGTTATGCAATGAAAGCTAGGTAAAGTGTTGGTAGCTTTAATTCTCAAGTCAATATTCTCCAGGTATAGAGACAGTATTTTTTGCACCTCTGAAGCTTTTTAGAGAATGGTTGTACATCAGGCACACTGAAACTTGGAGGCTTTGTTTGTTTGTTGTGGAGAATACTAACAAACATTTTAAATCACCCCTTTATTGAAAGGCTTATTAAAAGCTTCATAACATGTCCACCTAACCTAACTTTAAATCTTATGTGGTATCACCAAACTGTACCTGAAAGATATTTCTGACTGAGAGCATTGGTTTTGACTAAAATGACAGTATTTGGTTAAATCAAACTCCCTCAACTGAACTGACAATGGCATAGATCATTGCTTCAAAGTAATTACTGATTTTCCATTCCAATATAATCCAGCACTATGAAATTCTATAAGTTATCCCAGCAACAGAAAAGTTTGTTTTTATTCCCTCTAGGTTTTGCTGCATTCCACTTTAAAAACACGGTGTGCTGGTAATACAACCTGGCACACTCATAACTTCCAGAGCATTCAAAAGTTCTAAAAACCTTAAAAACAAACACACATCCCAGAAAAACACTTGTTCAAACAAATACTTTTGTAAGCCATCTCTGTAAAGAAATGTTTGTCAAGGATACATGAAGTGTTTTAACACTGCGCTAGCAAAATAATGTTCAATAAATAATGTGCAATAAATAATGTGCAATAAACTCTGGCTTGCCAACTTCTGATTTTACTTGTAGGGAAGTCTTGACTGTGGGTCAAAAGGATCCTTACACAGAGAGAGAGATCACAGTCACAGTAACATTTGTTCGATACGGTTATTGTGTCTACAGGATGTTAAACTCCAGAGAACAGCATAATCATTAGCAAAAATACTACTTACTGAAATTCTCTGAATTTCATCTTCTACATGCCCCTCATTTGTAACAACAATTCTGCTTTGCTGTCCACGCACAGAAGGGACCAGCTCAGAGGGACCAGAGGCTTCTTTCAGATGCTGCAAATAGTCATAGTCATCATCAAAGAAGACGCCGTACTTCCGCTGTTCTTCCCTTCTTTGCTCCTCCCGCCCCTTGAAAGGGGGGCAAAAAGAAAATAGAAAAAAGAAATGCATTTAGTTATTGTATAATTAATAAATAAATGTATAAAAATAATATAAATACATTACTTAAGTCCATTTAAAACTTATTAGCAAAAAGAAGAGTAACACATCAGTTGAGAATGACTGAATTCCAAAGTCCTGGTTCTCCAGGACTCATTACCTCTCTACTCATTACCCTAACAAAAACTAATTAGAACATTATAATCACCTGGTTCAGTGTTTGGGTGCTACCTGAGCAGGACCTTAAACAACTTTTTCCAATAGCAACATAACTTACAAAGCCTGGTCTATCGCAGAGGCATAAGCAAATTTTGTTGTTTTTTTTCTTTTTTAATAAAATATATTTATATCCCTACTGCCAGTTAGTCATCCTTCAACCACCATGTAGTAACTCACAGCTGTCAAATTCCCTACAACATCTCCTTCTTTTTAATAAGCTGGACTAAATACTACCTTCTCTCAGGGGATGTTTTTATATTGTACAACTGCACAGCAACTTTTTTCTCCACAGCATTTCTTATCTGAATGAACCACAAAATTAAAAGTCAGTATTTACTTTCTGTGTAGGCAGCAGAACTCTCTGGGGAGCAGTATCATCAGCAGCAAGTGGATCCCTCTGACTTCTGTGCACTAAGTGAAACGTTACCGCCTTCTTCTTCTCTATGAAGGGTTTCTTTTTCTTGTGAGGCTGCAAAAGGGCTTTTGGTTAGCCATTAATACAAAACGACAAATTAAATGCACATACAAAAAGCATTTTGTTCTAGAGCGTGCTAGTGTATCCGTTTTAAAACAACACCTTACAAACATGCGTTTGGAGACAAAGCAAAAGAGACTAGTGGTGGCTTAACTCATCTCACCCCACGCACAACAGACATTTCACAGGCTCCAACAGCACAAGCCGCTCATTCGGCTGCAAAAAGGCAACACGTCGGTACAATAAATATTTGCTAATACCATATACACTTTAACATATAGCCCTAGAAAGGAATTCTTAAGTAACTACAACAAACTTCTTCCAGGAAACTGATGCGAGGAAACTCATGGAGACCCACCTAGATTCTGGAAAATTGTCTGGATCGCTGTTCCTACGCCAGCAACTCAACATCAGCCAGGAGGACTATGAGCCGCACCAGCCACGGCTCTAGCATCGAAAATATAAGCCCTTTCTACAGGCTAGCATATCTGACTCGGGGAAGTGCTTCTATGAAGGTTTCTGGCTCTCCTGACCCACCAAAACGCGTTATAGCAGATACATTGCAACCTGGGGGGGGGGCTACTCTGTGGCTCTAAGCTGCCTTCCTCACCGGCAGCTCCGAGCACGCAACACGACCCACTCACCATGGCGCTGCTCCCCGGCCGCGGGGGCTGCTCCCAACGCTCCCGCCGCTCCCGGTGCCCCCAACCCCGCTCGCTCCACGCCGGCCGGGCCTCAGGGCCGCCGGGCCGCCACCGCCATCTTGGGATAGACCACTCACAAACCGGGGCAACGCCACGGGCAGCCGCTCCGGGCAGGTTCGGGGCTTTTTCTTCTTCACAGTGAAAAAAATAACCAACGAGCGTTTTGTCAGACTGGAATGGGATTTTAATAAAAGAGAGGCCCTGTGAAGGCGAAGACGGTTGCTTCCTCCTGCCCGCCAAGGACACATTTTCCGACTTCTCTCCCCTCCCCTCCCTAGCTAGTGGTTCCGCCCCCCCAGCGGCCTCTCTGGCCGAGCGCGGTGAGGGGGCCAAGGGGCAGCGCGCGTGCGCAGAGGCCGGGCCGCCGCGCGCAGGAGGAGGCGGGGCGGGGCGGGGCTGGGTGAGGGGGTGGTGCGGTGCGCGGGGTTTGGATTTTAAAGGTCAGAAATAAACACTGCGTGGTCATATTGAGAGCGTTTGGCCGTGCTTGAGCTCCTGCTTCTTACGGGCAAAGGCTGAGGCAGCTGGGCCTGTTCAGAGAAGAGAAGAGAAGACCCAGAGGGGACCTCATCAATGCCTATAAGTATCTGAAGGGAGGGTGTCAGGAGGATGGACTCAGGCTCTGCTCAGTGGTGCTGAGCAATAGGACACGAGGCCATGGGCAGAAACTGATCCACAGGAAGTTCCACGTGAGCGTGAGGGAGAACCTCCTTACTGTGTGGGCGACTGAGCACTGGAACAGATTGCCCAGAGAGGCTGTGGAGTCTCCCTCAATGGAGATACTCAAGAACCGTGCCGTGTGCTCCGGGGTGGCTCTGCTGGAGCAGGGAGGTTGGACCAGGTGACCCGCTGCGGTCCCTTCCAGCCTGACCTGTTTTGTGGTCATTAGCTGTAGAAACTTCACCTACGCTGCACAGTGCACAGACAGGCGCACACGTACAGGCTCCTTGCTGAGAAAGGGAAAAGTATGCTTGGTGTTTCAGGAATACGATGTAAACCTGTTTTGTTACATTTCAAAAGGGAAATGTAAAACACGGAAGGGACGGGTTTTTTCCTATGTTCATACAAGCAAGTAACAGCTAAGAAGAGGTTGTTACTGAAAATTCAGATGAATTATCCACATTATGTGTGTATATGTGTGCAAACAAATATAAATATATACGCATACCTTAAAATATTACCTTCAGTCATATTTGAGTGGATTTCACTGGGTTTCGGTAGGTGTCACTAAAGCTCCAAAAGAACCCAGATATTCACTGTTCTGGCTGTTAACTTCTGAAGTCTTGCATCTTTATCATCAACTTTCATCACATCCCTCTTATGGAAGTGCACAAACTAATCTGATCAGTTCCATGAGTTGACATTACTCCTGAGGATTCAGATTAGCTCTGAATATAGCAGTACAAAGGCTAGACTTTCCTCTTGCAAAAAAGTACATGATGAGCATGTTGTTGCCATCTGAAGGTTGTGTTGGACACTCAAGATACAAGAAGGTATCCCTCGACTGCATGCTGCAAATGGGTTTTTCAGGACTGCACCTCACAGCAGAAACTCCTCCCTGTAGTGTGTCTGTACTGTAAACCCACTGACAGGTAGAATAGCAAAGGTGGCTTTTCATAAGAGCAGAATCACTCAGCTGTTGGAAACATGGTGCTTAGCATTTATCTGTGGGGTAATGATGTAGATTAGATTCCTGCTTATTGCTTCCAGGTCCCTGATACAGCTCTGGCATACGCAGAAGTGCCAAATACTTGTATATAGACTTGGTGACAGGATTAGACTTCACAATCCCATAACTCCGGTGACCTCCCTATCTAATAGTGGCAGTACTGTCATTCCATATACCCCAGATCTGGTCTAGGAGCATCGTATCAGTTTGAAAGTGGGAAAAATTAGCTTTTGCTCTCAGCTCTGTGGCTAATCAGGTGTTTCATATGTGTAAGTTAAGTTTACCTGTTAGGTTAAGTCTCTGGGTTTTCTGTTCTGCTTTAATTGACATCCACACCCTGAATTTCCTGGTTAGATTCTAAGCATTTGGGGGAAGGATATCTATTATATGTTCACACAGAAAATAAAACAACAGGCTCTCTCCCATATCACAGAAGATTGATAATGTATACAAACAGTAATACATCTGGAAATTAGTTTTAAGATTAAGGATTAACAATAATAAGCATCATGTTGCCTCCTTTGTTGATACCTAAGGGTGAGTTGTCTCCTTCCAACTGATTTATGATGCATCAAAATTCAAAATATAGTATCACATGTATTTGAAACAAATATGAGAGAGTCTCTTGGAGACTCTGCTTAAGCTTCTCATTTCATCTAAATCTTACAAGGCCATCCATCCCACTGTAGTCCCACTGCCTTCTTTGCAGAGACTCTTCACAGTTGAAACTCAGCAAAGAGCATCTACAGAGAGTAAGAGGAAAAGCGCTCAGGTTACTAACCATTTCTTTTATGCTTGCAGAAGAAGAATGGTCAATATTGAAATAGTCTGTCAAGGCAGACACTTAAAAAAATAACATGCTGGAAGCATATCCTTAACATAATCCTCAACTTGCCTCCTGTGTGAGGAAATTTATGATAATATTTTTTTGTCTTAGTTCTTGCAAAGCAGAAATTATTGCAAAGTAATTAAAAACCAAAAGTTACTGTCAGTCGCTTTGTAATGTTAAAAAATTGGCAGACACAGTGCCGACTAGATTGATCACTCGGCTATGTAGATGAGTTTTGTCCATGTGCAGTAGGTGTAATTCTGCTGCAAATCTACTGTCAATGAAACTGAAACTAGTAAAAACCACTTCTTGATGATAAAAGAAAAATTGGGAAACTGGGAGCATGGATTAGGTCTCTCAACCACTGAGCTACGACTCTTTTTATAGTAAGTATCACTTAACTGAACACTCCACTACAAAATATACCGCTTACAAGGGAGCTACCTGATATGTTTGAAGGACCTTGGAAATTCAAAGGAAGATCTTAGGAACCTTTCTTAATCTCAATTCTATGAAGAGGGGTTTTTAATTTGGTCTCTGAATTTAACTGTGTTATATACGCCCACATACATGCTAAAGATTCAAGAAAAAAATATTTTCTGTAAAGATTTTCTGAACAATTTTATTGAGGCAATTTTCTTAAATTGCTATTTGTATATATTAATTCATATATATCTATAATTCAAAGAGCTAAACAGTTGTCTAAGGCACTTGGAACTGTGCACAAGCAGAGTGTCCTATAGCACTGTACAACTGAGCAGCATGCCTTTTTTTTCTTGTTAAATAAAACCACCATAAAACAAGCCTAATACATGTACTGTATAAAAATCTCAATAAATATTTTATATTTTTCAGATGATGATATTGGAATATCTTTGTGTGCATGTGTGTATATATATATATATACACACACACACTGCATTACGGATAAAACCTCAAGAAGAACCTATCAATAATTCGTAATAATTCCAGTTACTTCTATTCTCAGATATCAATACAGCTGTGTAAAATGCAGTATCAGATCAGCCAGTTCTTCAATCACATAATCAATCACACTGAGTCAAGTTGCCAAAGTACAGGTAGATGCACCCATTTTACAATTGATATGTAAAATACGCCCTCCATAAGCTGAAAAGTTATTGGTATTGATTCTCTGCAGCCTTACATCTTTTGAAAGTAATGAAACATGGAAAGTACATTTTAAAGAGACATCAATTCTAAGCTGAAAATATTTCAGATACATTTTGTGTAGTTATCAGTAACTATCTAGCATGCCAGGCAATGGGGAACCAAGACTTGAATTTTGTTTGCCTTAGTTCACTTGTAAATAGGAACATTTAATGAAATACATGCAAGTTACTTTGAGCATAGTTTGTTCCTATTTCCAAGCAAATTAATAAAAACAATAAAGTCTAAGAACTAGCCCAGTGCACATTAGTAGGTGACACTCTCCATTACATGCTGCAAAATTTTAATTCCAATGAATTAATGTGAAAATTTCATTTTAGGTGATTGTGGCCACCTTACAGTATATTCAGCTTATAAGAATCTTTGGTTTTACTGGACCCTCTGAAGACACTATTGGAACACGGGTGTGGAGGGGTTGTCAACCTTCCTTACTGGAGTCATCTCTCAGAGGTGTCTGTGTGGACTTCATTGGAGATGTGTGCAATGACTCCACTACCGAGTACTACCTTGCCGTGGCAAATTGCAGCTCTACCAAAGGCATGCATGTTCTTGAGTGCTCCGTGTTTAAGGTACAGTTGGGTCTACAAAGCATGGCGTACTAATAATGTCTTGATTTACTGTGAGCTATTCCGTAAAACGCTGGGACGGGACGCAATTTATTAGCTCCTGAGCACACAGCAATGTGGTCCACAGCATTCTTGTGCCTCTGTCAGATTTACAGTTTGGTTGTAAATGGAATTCTCTTTCTCTTTTAGGGGGGAAAAAAAAAAAGTCTTAAAAGCTATTTAAACAGTTGCAGGCAATTAAGCACGTGGCATCTCCACACCTTTCTCACCCTGTCCACACAGTCAGATGCCCGTTAAACAAGTCATTGATATATTTTTGTTTGAAATCACACCAGCTAAAATAATAATCCAAAACACAGTATTTCTTTAATTCCAAAATTTATGCAAGTTTACAAATCAGTATACCACCACACAAAGTAGTGAAAGAAAGAGAAGATTTGTTCAGCAACATTTTACTATATCATAACAATGTTCAGATATTGTTAAATTTGACATAGTATTGCAAGACTTTTTTAATATAAAGAATTAATGATTGAACAAGGAGATACAGGGAATACCATTACTTTCTTCAATTCTATCCAATGCAATATTTACCTCCTAGAAAATATGGGCGATATGCTGTATCTAGTTCATATGAGCTCTATTTCCATTAAAAACCTGAAACAAGGTGGGAACTGACAAAATGAAACAACAACTTATTAGAGTTAATAAATAGAAACATTACAGCAAAATATGTTCATTTCACTCCATTTCTCCCTTTATAGATATACTTCCATAAGTTTTGGCATTTTGTTTTTTTTCCCAGATTTCTGTTAAAGAGAAGATTTAAGCTATATAGGGGAATTTACTTTTTTTTTTTTTTAAATTTGATCCTCAAAATACTTGTGTATCAACCTAATAAAAGCCTTCAGAATTGCCTTTTCTATTAAAATCCAGGTCCCAGCAGTGAGCATTGCACTGAGCTTTGTACAGTAAGAATACAGATAGAAACAGTAATGGAACTAAATGTGGCCACTAAAGGCAGGAGGCAAGTTTACCCTTTTTTTTTTTTCACCCTGAGTATGTTTTTATTTCAGCTTGCAGCAGTGGTACAGGTCTTAACTCCTCAAGATATGACTAAAAAGAGATGAACGTGAAAGCATTAAAAGATGCAGTTCAGGTGTGCCTGACAGTTTCATGCAAACGTAGGCTTTTAGCTTGGTTTGCTTTATCATTAAAGCACTAACGGACATTAAGACACGGGTGGAGATTCTAGTCCCTGCTTAGGATACCAGCAGCACTCACACAGACCTGTCCTGCCAGGTAATCAGGTGACAGCATGGCTCCAGCCCCTGCCAGCTGCAGCCAATAAGGGCATTTCAGCTGATTCCCAGGCTGCCAGATTAGATTTTGGTCTGTGCTGGCTGGATCTTCCTCCCACTGTACGATGTACAGAATTAGGGCTCAGATTTATAGTCAGGTTAAATGACTGCTGTTTTGAAACAAATTCTCTGATGTAGCTGTGTAGTACTTGTTGCAGCTCTGAGTTTGAAGCATTTCTGCAAGAAACAAAGCACTAATCTCACCTGGAAAGAGGGATCTAATTTCTTAATATCAGGGATACTTTAATGCCTCTGTTTCACAGCTTTCATTTCAAGTTAAAAAATAAGAAGTGGCCACCTGTTACGGTTTTTACATACCAACACTGAGGCTGTGGTGCTTCTCTAAGAGGTACTCAGTGTGGCCAGAGCAGGTGGTGAGGCTGCCCTGCCCCACACCACATCAGAGGTCAGGAAAGGCCACCACAGCAAGGGACATGGACAACAGTAGGTAAATGATAAACCCAAGAGATAAATGCAGTCTTGTAGACCTACAAATGCCCATGAATACTTTCAGTGATTTCGAAGAGATGGTGCTCCTGGTCCTAACATGTTTCAAATCACCAGCTGAAATAGTATCTAGCTTAAGTAATCATTAGCATTTAGTTTAATTTTTTTTGTACTTGTTGAGTCAACATATATATCACAATTTGAGAAAATTCATATAGACTGTATTTCAGTTAAAAAGACTAGTATGTATTACCTGAAAGGAGAGAGACAAGTGACACTGTAGAACCATTTAAATTTTTTATGTGAAGAAGAAATTAGGATTTGATTAAGCATCCATTCTTTTGCCCCCACAGCAACATGGCATGATGCATGATTCTACTGATAAATGTGATATATGAGGTCATTTCAGAAACCACTACTTCAAGCTACTCATTTTCTCTTTGTGTAGCTGTAGACATCTGAGTTCATACATGACTCTGTGGAACATTAGGTATGATATGTTTAAGATCTGTCATATGTTTTATGTGACATTTAAATGATTGCTCCAGTTTGATAAAAATTAACATACTGCTCCCTATTAGCCAGCTGGACTGTACTATGTGTTGCATGGAAAGTGTTATTTTTTTATTTGCCTTTTCAACACATTTCTATTTTTTCCTCAAGGATTTCCCAGGACCTATCCTGATTTTTATCTTTTAACAGGTATGCAACCCCATGGACACGTGTATGGTGTATTATTTCCAATGGGCTGTTGATGCAACTTGAAGACATTTGAAATCATCAATACAGAGGACTAGGAGATGCAGCAGAAACAGACTTCAGGCAACTCAATAAGGTAAAGCAAACTTGCTTCACTTCACATAGTGACATACCAAATTCTCACTATTTTTTATTGCATGGATAACACTTTCCAGCTGTTGTTTTTCTGCCAGTTGATCTTTAGAATATAAAAATAGTATACATAATTCTATGTCTGTGTGTGGGTATAATACACAATGGATAGTTTATAGTTCTAATTCTGCAACTATACTACATTTTTACATAAGTTTCAATAAAGGCAAATCTTTTTGTCCAGTTACATAAATTTGCTTAATTACTTTGCTGAATTGTGGGTCAAAGAATGCACCTGATTATCACCAAAATAATAAGAAATTAAAAATTAATTCAGCATCTCCATCGAGGCTAGTGTTCTGCCTCTAGCAATGGCTTATAGTGAACACTTCAAAAAAACCTCCAATGCCAGAAGGAGGATAGTAAAAGCCTAAGTGATACCTCACCTACGTATCCTCATTTCTTATGACATAGTGCAGCTTGAAGAAGTCAGAGCCAGAAGTTCTATCCTCACCTTTGTGTTTTAACTATTAAAATGAAAAGGGAGCACATGACTTTCCATCCACGTTTCAGGCCTAGAACAGAGGAATATCTTCTTGCAAAGTCAACTATTTCACCTCATCCTAAGAGTTTAACAAGTTTTACTTTGCTTGTGTAACCCCTATGCACTCTGGCATGTAAGTGGAGCTGCTGTCTTATATAAAGCATATACAGTCTGACCTTACCTTTGTCCAAGTTATTCTGTCTGTGCAACAGCTATCTTTCCATCTTTCTGCCTTTAGTATCTTGGCTGCTTTCAAGTATTTAGATGGGATTAAGGCAACACTGAGGTCTATTTAATTGCTTCACTCATTTCCTTTGAAGTGAAACGCTGTGTTTTATACTTCAAAGTCAACATAGTAGACCTTTATATGATTTTAGATATGCATTTCTAAATTTGGCAACATCAGCAAAAAAAAAAAAGTTTAAGCAGAACTATTCTAGTGTAAGTTTTAAGTTTACTCATCAAATTCTAAAAATAAAAATTAGCATTGTACCAGAATTGCTGACAAACCGTAACTCTAATTGCTCGATAATTCCTACATGATGTAGTGCCAAAGAATACATTTTCACTGCTTCCTTGATGTCCAAGTGATGCTTCTATATTTATAAAATGATGGGCCTCCCAGAAGCTAAATTGTTTTCTGCAAATGGAATCCTAATGGTTCTTATTGATTCCATTAAAAAAGGAAGGTGGTGCTTGCTTTTCTTTGCTACAAGCGTGTAGATGGTTATTTTATTTAGTTATTGATATTTTGGGCCTTGTACCTCATTAGATTTTTTACTAAAATGTAAGGGATCCTAATGTCAAAAAAATTTTCTTTAAAAAAGGTTTGCCAATCTCTTTAAAAATAATAGAGTGATGGCTGTTGGAACGCACTCTCCTCTTATTATAAGTGCTCTTTGCTAAAATAATCCACCCCATTTATGCAAACCTGGTCTTGTAAAATAGCACTGAAGAGGGATATCTATTTTTAGCCACCAAATCGCCTTTCTGCCTTTAGGCTGACATCTAAAACAACAACCTTCAATTTTATAAACTAAAAACATTCCACAAGAATCTATTGCAGGTTTACTGAGGTAAAAAATCACATCTACACAGATCTTTTATTGCCAGAAAAAGAAATACATACACTTCATAATTAAAAACTGAACAGGGCACATAAAAGACAAAAATAAATTGTAATATGTACACACATTAGAAAGGATAAATAGCAAATATACTGTAATACTGCATTGAAAGTATCCAAATGTGAATTCCAGACCCACCCCCCAAATGTTGTGTACATTAATCAAAGGATAAATAAGTGCTAATACAAGACAGATAATTTCTTAGTGTAAACAATGCCATGGGCTTTTTAATGGGCCTTTGGGCCAACTTAGAAAAATCATGTATTGCCTTTCACACTCCATACCACTTAATTTTAACAGTACTGTATTCACATGTACAATTTCAAGATAGTATAAAAAATTACGAATCTAAGAAGCATTCTTCACACTGAACAAAAGCAGGCTGCAGACACTCCAAGGATTTTCCTTTCACTTTTACAGGACCACTGGCTGAAGACATACTGATTCATCTGGGAGTTCTTCCTCAAAGCAATGCAAGAGTCCTTAAATGTAAAAAAGTCACATTAGTAATCACTGCTCAAGCATGCTAGCAAAGACTTCTGTGCCTAATTTTATTCTGCTTTTGGATTCACAGTGGCATGATGTCGAAGTCACCACTGCCTGCCATGATGACAAAAATAACGATCCCTCTGGTTTGAATGGCAAGTGACAGACAGCAAGGAGTGTTCCTAAACACAAAGTATTTCACTGAACGTTATTTGTTCTTCAAATCCTGTTTATGTCTTTCTGAGGATCCAGAGTATGTCAACATTAAAAACCAAAAAATATGTGGCTTGTTCTGTATGAATGTTCAATGTATTTTCCTGAAGCATGCACACTGGGATTTAAAAAAAGACAGATGAGTTATACTAGGACTAATTTCTGGCAACTGTATTTACTGGCACCAAAGAAAATGACAGTTCTTCATTAAAGTACTGATGACATGAGGACTTATGGCTTGCTATCTTTTTAAGACAGGCTGCAGCCACTAAAAAAAAACAAACATGCACAGTTGCTCACACAATCTTTTTTTTTTCTCTTTAAATAATTCTCCCCACTGTGCATCATTAGGCAGTTCCATCCGTTCCACCTTTCTCTGTGGACTGACAAGCGAAGACTCTCTTCCCCCAGCTCTCGGTCCTTTTCACACACCCCCTCCCTCTTAGTTACCCTCAGTCACAACCCTGTGAAATCTGATGAGTTCCTGGTAGCAGGCTCTCAAGCGATTGTCTTCAGCACTTCCTGACTTGTGGTGCTCCAGTGAAGAAGTCCACCGACTTGTCTATGTGGGGTAGCCACAGAACCATGGTCTGTCTGAACATGGACAAATGCTTCACGTGGGTTCTTCTCCTAGACAAGTAATTTCTCCATTGATAAAGACAAGGGCCACTTTCTTCATTAACGTCAGGGAAAGCTGTAGCACACACTCATTCTCAAGTTCCAGTGCAATCTCAGGTCTTCACGATGCAATGATTTCCCCAAAGAAAACTGTTACATGAAATACGGGATGTGGTCAAACAGTTATGGACGATGAAACCTGAAAAGATAAATTAAAAACCTGGAATTATATTATTTCAACTGACAATGAACCTGATCCTCATCCTGCCCTCATAGCTGTTTACTTTTTTGGCCCAAACAGAATTATTTCTGATTTTCCTGGTCTGCGTGGGTTTAGAGGCACACCTATTATCCCTCGCTGTCCATCTCTCTCTACTTATAAAACGAAACAGGGATTTGGTGTGGCTCAAGCACTGGTGTATCACTGTCTGTCCATACCAGTAACCTGTCACTGCAGTCCCTGACATGGTTTGGCTTGGGTCAACCAGCTCTTTCAGGTACTGCCTCGGCGTGTTTGGGCTTAGCATGGGACAACAGGCAAGCTGGGTATGGGAGGACATCACCCTGTTTTGGGGTGAGAGGAATAGGTTAAATGCATGAATTCAAGCCGTGCCAAGCCTGCCTCAGGGCCGGAGAACAGTGTCCAGTCTGTTTTGTTTGCCAATATAGATTTAGCCATAATTGCCTCCACTATTTGGATGACAGTAACTACTATGAGAAAAGCTTTGCTTTTGCCGTAAGACTTAAATGTCTGGGGTTTAATCCTTGTGCAAAATGAGGCTAACAAAGATGTTGTATTTTTTTAAAGTAAGCCACAAATTTTATAGCACTGCAGATGCTTTCTTCCTGTTAACAGCTGAGGCCCAAATATACGTCACTGTTTTTTTGGCTTTTAGGTAGAGCACGTACATTGCTCCAGATTGCTGTATGTTGGCTAGAGAGGTGGATTGCTCCAAAAGGCATCACCAACCTTTTCTACAATAAGTAGGAACCTAGAGCAATTGAAATTCTAACTCATCTTAAATGTAACGTATCCAAGCAAAAGGGTAAAAAGGGCACCAGTATCAGGTTCTCAATGTATCTATCACCGGACATAAACATCTCTTTAAATGGTTTACAAAATGTATCTGTCCATGAAGTAGTAAAAGATGCAACAGCTTGAAGAAAGGCATGTAATGCAATGGATTTACCTAAGTTTTTGTTTGACACATCTTCTCTTAACAGTTCCAGAGAAGAGAAAACAAGCCACATGCTACCCCACATTACAAGCTGATTCAGTACAATGCAGGGATGCATTTCTCAAATAAAGGAGGTATACACAAAAGCTGACATTCACAAGTATGCAGCTCATCTGCTAAGTGAGGGTATAGTGGATTGCAAAAAAGACACAGGATTTTTGTATTTGTGTAGAACGATACAGTGGACTATATATAGCATTGCCATTAGAAACACTTAATAAACATCTACTGATAGCCTCTTTCCAAACTTCTATTTATTTCTCTATTTTCTGGATTCTCTTATGAAATAACAGAAAGCATCAGTCTAAATTACTAGGATTAGAAAACCAGTTAAACTGACAGTCATTACTGTAAATGGTGAACAATTTTAATTTTCCACGTTTAATATAAAATGTTAACTATTCAAATATGTTGTAACTACTGATTATAATATTAAAGCATCTTATATTTAATCTGTAATAATATGGGAAACCATATCCTATAAACTATTTTTTGTTTAGTAAGCAGCTCTGTTGTCTCATTCTATCACAGAACTTTATGAATAAGGCTTTGTTAACCAGCTGCCAATGCAAGTGCCTTTTAGTTTGCATTATTTCAGTGAACTCCTTGGAAAGAATCAATCTCTCTAGCTAGAAACTTCTGTCTATGATTTTCTTAAATCACTTTTTTTTAATCAATGCAAATGTAGCAGAAATGACATAATTTTTAATGAGAGGTCCTGGAGGAAATGGGATCTCTTTTTATTTTCAAAATTGCAATTGACTTAAACACCTGCATCTTATTTTGCTCTTAATTAGCTTTTTCTAGTGTTACTCTTCTGACTTCTGTGCAGTGACTCCACAACATGATCAGTGCAACACAAGAGGGTGGAGAGGGAACAGAGAGAACTTGGTTTCCCTCACATTGAAATTCTTTTGGGACCTTATGGAACCATTGCCTATATTTACCATTATTTGGCTGTGCCTATTTTTTACTCCATTTTCCAAGGTCCTCCTCAAAACAAATAATTCAGTTTTTAACTGGTTTGTCACTCCACTGGATTCCTGGTTCAGCTTTCAAGAATCCAATTGTAATAAGTCTCAACTGTTTTTGAATCTCATGAAAAAATATCCAATTCTTTTTGTATGACTCATGCCTATCTGTACTTATGCTTCAGTATTGCGGTGCAACTCAGGAAACACAACAATGTAAGCAGAGGGTTGGTTTCTGTACTTGCTGGTTTTATTCCCTACCTTGAGATGTCCCTTTTTTTAAAAGCACTATTTTTGTATGTTCTGAAAAAGATATACTACCTAGTAGCTGAAGAGACAATGATATCAGAAGCCAAATGAAAATATACATCTCCATGTTTGAAAAGAACATTTTCTAATGGTCAGAATGTGACACTAAATTAAAACCTTGCCTCCTGGTTAATCTCCTGGCTTAGGTCATCTCCTGGCTTAGGTTTGCTGTCTGTGAAACTGGTTTGATTTTTTAAAAATGAATTTGTTCATGTTGTATCTACACAGAAGTGACTTTACATTATTATTAAAAAAAAAACAAAAACAACACCATGTTTTGGTGAGAAAGAAATCACTGAAGTTGTGAAATCAGGCAACGAAGCAGGAGATGCATGAAACACCCATATCCCATTTTGAATTTTCCTGTTATACACTCTTAAATTAGAAGATTCACACTCAGTAGCTTGGATCCTGAGTTTGGTTGCAACACTAGCAGGAAAAAGAAAGGACCCAGTCTTAGGCAACTGGTTTTATTTGACTTAATTCTGTGTAGAAGCAAAGACAATAATACTATGTAAGCAATGTTGTCGGGTCCTAACATCAAGTTTTGCTTGCTGGTGTCCATTTTCAGCCTTTGTAGCTTCCAAGAAACATCAACACATGCCATGGGGATGACAGGAAGCGTCTCCTTCCCCCTAGAAATAACTACCAAATCTTAAGGCCTGCTAAGAACTATGGACACTCCAGAGCTCTTGAAAACAATAATGCTTCAGACAACATCTTTGTGTTATCCAAAGCAGGGAACAAAACAAATCCAGATTAACAGATTAGAAGTGGCAAAAGGGAATCTATCTTGTTCCCCAGAAACTGCTGCCAGCAGCCCACCCTTAGAAAGCTCGCCAAAACACTGGCAAGCTTTTCTGAAGTTCAAAACATCATCTAGTTTTAACTTAGCAGATGTATCTACAAAAATGTATACTTTCATGAGCAAGGGAGTGCTGCCAGAGAAGGAAATCCCTTTATTTTTGTGTGTTTGAGGACTACTAACTGTACCTATGAGAACCACTAAGTTCTTTTGAAGGACTATTTTTTAGATGCCCCAAAAAACCTTTTTCTGTGTAGCTACCAATCCATTGCAGTCATCTTCACTGCTGTGTCAACTAGAGATGGCATCAGCAACACCGGGAATTCTAACAGAATCACTGATGAGATTCGCAGGGACTCATGGTAGGAATCCATACAAATCATGACACAACTGCAGAGGACTTACAGAAAGGCAGAGGGTTGCTGTCATACCCATGTCTCACACTTACACAAAAAGAGGGATTCACCCACCTGGTAAATTGCCGACTTTCCTCATGTACTTCCATTTCTGTGCTTTTAAATTCATTCAGTTCTTTCCGTATTGCTGCCTAATAAACAATAATGATATATGCAACTGTAAGACATATGAATTTTAAGGAAAGTAAGGAATATGAAAGCAATCTGGCCCTACTCTTGCAGTTTCCTTACAGTTCCCATTTCAAGTCTCCCTTACTACAATCCACAGCTCTCACACATTTCTGATCATCATCATGAATTACTTTTTTCAATTACAGTGGTTTGAAGCAGTCTTACATTACAAAGAAATCCAAAGCATCAAGCACCAACAATAAACAAAGAAACACCAAATCTTCTTCAGTGGGTGAACCAAGCCCCCACTGAAATACGAAATACACCACTTCCTGCAGGCAAAAATGGGCAAGGGATTGGGTTACTTCACAATCACTTGATGAATATGCAGCCAGGAGGGGGTTGTATCTCCAGGCACAGCCCCTGAGGAGCTGGTGAGTCACTCTGCCTGCACAGGCACCCTGCACACAGCAGGGGCTTTATCTCTATCTCCCCACTGGAGACAGGTCTTCAGGAATGCAAGATGAACAGCAATTTTTTTTAAGTGGAATTAGTGATTTGGTTTGATTAGTTTTATTTAAAATGACATGAAATATTTGGACATTTCAGGCTTGTGTTTTCGGCTGGCAGATACTGAGGAACAGCAGAAATTTGTTGCTTATGTTAAGAGACTGATAAATAATTTACTTCATCAAGTAATAAATATAATATCTGAAATATTCTAATATACTACAAGGGGTTTTATTTCTATGCCACATGCGTTCCTACCTTCACTGTGAAAGGAAACAGCAGTTTATTCTTACTCTTTTCATTCATTATTTTAAATAAAGACAGTATCATTTCATTAAGCCCTAAAGAAATGTCATCTGGTGTGTATGCTTTTCAGTGCAGAACAGGCAAGGAGCATGATAAAATTATAGCATCACCAGACTGCAGTCTCATAAATGAGGAACTTCATTTCAAGCAGGGGACGGTTCTGTTTAGCCACAACAGCATGCTTACACAAAACTGCTGTTATAGCTAGGAAAGGGGCAGCAATTTCTGAGCACCAAATCAGCAGCAAAGACACCAGAGCTCCAGCTCCCTAATATAGTTACAGTACAATTTTCTGCTCCCACTGGAATTACAAGAATGACTTCCCTGGGAAAAAAAAAGGGTGAGGGAGTTTCCAGGCAACCCTGGGTATGCCTTTCTGCCAAGGCCAACACACATGGGGCTCACAGAACCAGCTTTGGGCACCTGTTCACTACGAAGTGAATTGAAATTAAAAACTGCTATACTAAAGTAAGTAGAAAACTCCATTGTTTTTAACAGTTCAGTGTACCCTGGGCTGGTACAAAGTGCAGGTCAAAGTGGAGGAGCTGGGTGCTCTAATCTCCCACACACTACGTGAGAACTAGACAATGCCCAGCACCTCCCAGAAACAACATCTACAAACAGTTCTGGCTACATTTTTAATCTCTCCACCTTGACTTGATGCGAGATTCTCATTTGATTGTCAGATGAGCTGGCAGTTTTTTAATATTAATATTTAAAAAATGCAAGCTGAAATAAAATCAGTGCTTTACCATGTTTAGCTAAAAGACAGTGGATGCTTGAACATCTCACTTTTCCTGTCAAGCACATCTCATTGGACTTTCATAAAAGTATGTTCAGACCCATTGCTGAAAGGGCCAGTATTTTTGCTATCTAAATCCTACAGCTTTCCTTTTATTAAGTGGTATAGGACAGAAATAGAAGAGTATTTTATGGTAATCTTTGATCTGTTTTTCAAATGAGAGTCACAGAATCTTTTGTCTCATCCTTTGTAGTTAGGCAGAGGAACTATAAAGCTGTACTTGTTAGAGGCAAACTTCTCAGGAAGTTGCACTCCATGCACATGGTCAGCTCCTGCACTGCTGGTTATAACCAGGATCCCTGAGGAGGATGAGGCAGCTTCTACCTTTTTTCACTCAAATGAGTTGCAAAAGTAACTCCCGGTGGCAGTGACGCCTGAATTCCACAGGTCGGGGCCACCTTGCTAAGTATTTATCTGGCTTAGCAAGGACTTAAAAATTAGAAAAATTAGGAAAAAAGATTAGAAATTCTGGGCTGAACTGTCATAATACAGGTGGCAAATATGCTCTTAATGGGCACCTGAGTGGGTTTTCTTATCTGCAAGCAACTGATGTACAGTAGTACCATGACAATCTCTCTGTCTCCAGCAGATGTCATTTGTGATGCTGGCATCAAGAGAATGTAAACCAGACAAAAAGCTCCACAAAAGTAATAGATGCAAGCATTTTCTTATAATCTACATTTGTCCCTTGCCTTGTCTGCAGGAGTTAACCTGGCCCAAGGCTTGTCAGCACGACGGTCATAATCCGGAGAATCCGTGACTTCCACATACTCGTTAAATCGAAGGATTCTTCTTGCTTGAAGTTCAGCCACTGTAGGCCTCAGACTGAGCTGTAAGCAGGAGGCAGAAAATAGTACGCTTAATAAGATGAAATAAAGTAAAATAAAAGCCGAGGGTATGATGTAATCTCAAGAGAACTTTAATGGTATTTCTAAATAGGGTCACTTTCAGGTGTCTATAAAAAGGCACCATCCTGGGAGTGCTGCACAGGAATGGGGAGGCAGCACAACCTAATTTCTTCAATTATAAAAATAGTCTTTGTCAGGCAGGTCACACAGAATCATGACAGTTATCCCTGGAATATTAATTGTGACTTTGCAACTGTCACAGCATTTACTCCACTAGGCCGTTTACATCAATGATTATACAGTCTGCTGTGTTAAACTGTAATACTGAAATAAGCAGGATTTGGAAGTACCTGCCTAACTAAAAAAAAACTGGGTTTGACCATCTGGGGGTCATTATGATGCCAAATCGTTTCACTCACCTCAAACAATATTCACTTTAAGTAACTAAGGACGATGATATTAAGGAAACTGCATTTTTGCAGAGAAGAGCAGACTAGGAATACTTATGAAAACTCGCCACATCCTCTCCCAGAACAGCAGACCCATAACTGCTCCATTTCCAGGGACAATGAGCACGATCCCACCTGCAGAAGCTAGGACCACCGCTGTGGTTAGAAGAGCGGTGAATGGATTTTGTAGGGCTTACATTGCTTTGCGCCCCCTCCACTTCTCTAGGATCTACAGGTGTGGCTGCCCTCAAACATATGTGACAGCTCACAGAGGAAACGTGTCACTCATTTCTCCTGCTTACACGGACAAATACTAAGCATGGCCAGACTCTGTATGCTTTTCCAGGTGTGGGAAACTGGACAGGATGGAGTTTCCCCCAAGATGGATTTGGCTTGTACTGCTTTTTAAGCAGATTTCTAATCTGGGGACATGATTGATAGACATTTTCAGTAATGTCCACACACTGATTTTTAGACTCCTATAAAAAATAATTCTATGTACACAAATACACAATACAAAAAACATATCATCACCTTTCTACTGAGTCTACGTTTTATTTCTCTTTTGGCTTCCTGTTCCTCTTCTTCATTCTTCTCTGTTTTCAGAAGAGATAAAAAGGAGTGAGTATTTAAGTATTATAACTGCACATACTATATTTCTGTTTGTTGAAAGCTTCAAAACTTTAAGTCCTGGCTCATGTTTCCTCATATTTCTGAATGGTGCTGCATGTGTCGTCTGCTTTTTGACTTTTGTTTGCTCTCATTCTTTTCCCTATCTGCATTTCCCCTGATTCTGTAGACATCTCAAGTCAGCTGTAGGTCACGAGCACAGCAAAGAGGAGGTGCCTGTCATTTCTTTTCTGTGCATCAGCAAGCATGTACCCCGAAAGAGCTGCCTGATGTTTCCATTACTTATTCTAACAAAAAACTCACTGCTGCTTTTACTTCCAACATGCCACCTCTTGACTTTAGAGTGAGAGTCTAGTTATTCATAAATGTCAAGAAAAAAGTTTGCTCTGAGTATTTGAATCAGACAAGTGTCTTCTACTGCTATAGGACACAATGAATCAATGAGATTTATTTCACTGTCATTTGTTAGTTCAAATTGGTTTTATTACTTAAATTTTTTTTCCAGTTTTATAATGGGGGCATAAGATTCAACACTCAAGCCCTCTTGGTTAAGGGCCACTGGCTATACCAAATGAATAAGTACAGCATAAATATACACATGCATTTTTTGGAATGTATTTGGGCATGTGACTAAAATATGGTTTAAACAAATTTCTGTGCTAACCAGACTTGATTTCTTGAGTGTCAGTGAAAAGCACATTTACAAAGCCAAGTTCATATGGGCTCAGCATGTTTCTAGATTGATGTACAGTTTGAAGAACATTATTGCCCTTTCAGTCCACTTCTGATGGTTATATTCTGAAATATCCCATCTAGAGATATCCTTAAAATTTTGATCCTGTTTTATTCATGGTTTAGGATTAAGTACACCACATTACAGTTCAAGGGTAACTATAAATTTAAAGGAACTAATTTGCTCTGGACACAGCCAGCCTGTATAGATGAAAAGGCAGTTTTAAATCCTGGTATAGTCGTATTTGCCCTGTTTCCTATGGCCAGCTTGCTGTGTTAGTATAGGTAACCTGGCTACAGAAGAGTTTGTGTATCATGACTTACACACTGGAGGCAATGCTATGACGGAATACCTTGTGGTACTTCCAGATTTCCTTCGCTAACTCAAAGGCTTTCATAGAAGAATACAAGGGAAAGGAGAAGAGGACAAAGTATTAAAATGAAAAAGAAGAAAGACATAGTAGGAAAAAGGCAGCCAAAGATCTGCTCTGTGAGAAGTGTTCAACACCAATCCCAGGTTTCCAAAAGCAAGATGCAATCTCACAGGCTTGCTGCCAGGATTAGGTTGGATCTCATATTGGTGGTGATTTTACTGAGATACTGAAACGTGGATGTAATTTATGGTTTATTAACAGCTTTTCTCTTCAATGGAAAAGAAATGGATGGCCTGTTTCTATAGAGGAACTGTAAATGGACTAAAACTGAAGAATGAAGAGTTATAGGTTAATCTACATTTCAATCTTTTAATTAATATATCTATCAATAAACAAGTTGGGTGTATTTAAGGACTTTGGACTTTAAATTAGAACTTTTTTCATAAAATCCTCACCTAAAATAATCAAAAGCTCTCTAGCTGTTTTAGGACAGATCTGCAGGCTTTTGTTGAAACATCCTGTCTTTGCAATCAGTAGACATTGTAGCTGAGGTAATTAAACACAAACTATTAATTCGGGGTTCCATTCACCTGGGAATCATCTGACATAAAAAATTGTGTCCCTTCATGAATGGTTTACCTCAGAAACTCTCCAGTAGCAGACATAACAGAAAAAAAAAGCAGCTGAATATACACGTCACTGTACTGTCTTTTCCTTAATTTAATTTGTAAAATAAGTTGTGCATTATTCATATCTTGGCATTTCTTTGCTATCTAAACCACAGTGTCTCCTAAGAAGCAGCTATAAGATGCTACATGTGAGAAATAGGGGCTCAGACTGCTTAATGCATACCTTAAGGAACTACCAACAGCATGGTCACCTGAAATACTGTTTTTCTATATTTTGAGGGAGGATACAATACCTTAAAAGAGTTAATCTGGATGTTTAGGAAGGTTGAAGGTTAGCTGCCTATCCCAAGCTGTAAAGCTACCTCACTGTGGGTACCAGATGATTGCACAAAGGGACACCTGGACAGGAGAAAACACCCAAAAATAGGCAACATGCAAGGCCATCACAATAGCTGCTGGGAAGAGGTCCAGGCAAGTGCTGGAACAGGCTGTCGAGGAGAGCTGACAGCCCATCTTTTGAAGGACAATATCAGCAGGAGGCATCGGGACCTTTCTTCACTCCTGAGGCAAAGCAGGAGGGATCAAACCCCTGAGGTCAGGGGACAGGATGTGTTTTATACATTCAAGTTGGTTTACTTCTTGGAATAAAACTCAAGAGCTAAAGGAAATGGACTGAAATCTGGTGGTTGCTGCTAATCTACCGAATCTGCTGTTTGGCAAACAGGCCTCTGTCTCTGGCACTGACTCATACCTAAAGCACCGATTTTGCACCTCTGGCCCGCTGGGCAGAGCATTGCTTTAAGCCTGGTGCTACAGAAACACTGCCTGGATACAAATTCCTACAAACAGTAAAACCTACAGTGTATTTTTGGTCTTTTAAGGTAAAAGTTGTGAAAGTTGCTGTAATGAGTTAAGAAGGTATGTGGTGCTAAAAATAATGGGTCTAGTGCTCCTGCTTCCTTCAGGTATTGTGGAAGATTCCAGCCAGAGAGCCAAGATCTGGCTGCAGGTGACTCACTTGCCCAAATAGGAACACATTAACGCACAGAAACACATTCTGCTTTCCACCTTAAAAGCAGATCTAATCTGTGTGGTGTGGAGAAAGAAAATACAAACACAGCATTCCCAGCTGCAAGTCCCCTCCTCAGATGTCCCGCTGCTGCCTTATTGGCGAAGGACCAGCCCAGCAAGTGCCCTTTGCTTCCAGAAGTCTCTGGTTATATCCCAGCAAAACTATGGCTTCCCTCCTTCCCTGCCTGCAGCTCCTAAGAGGTCAAACTGGGTTCTGACTCCTAACTGAAACCATTTTGTTTATCATCACTTATTGTGGCCATCAAGTTAAAACAATCCACTCTCCAAAGTCAAACCAGCAGCTTTCCTGGCATCTATACGTTATTGCTCCTGCAACCTTTGCCGTATTAAATTTGGTCACCTTCTGTTCTCTGGGACATTTGTTTTGCAGCAGAAGGGGAAAAGAGAAAAGAGAATTTTTCCTGCCTGAGGACTGCTCTGTTCTTGATCAGAAAGTACTCCTGGAGCATAAAACTGAACTTTCCATTGTGTCCCTATGGGATTAGCTATGTTTAGACTTCTCTGTGGGCTTGCTAGGGAAAGAGAAAGAAAAGACAAACAAAGCACTTGCTCCTTGCAGTGCTCTGAGACACACAAAGCGGTTTCTCTTTCCTGATTTTACATTAATATTCCTTAACTAGCACTGAGAGCTAAAGCCAATTTTCTACAAAGCCAAATCCTATCTTCTACAAAGCCATTACTGGCAAGCATGCAGGTGCACTGTACATGAAGTTCACTGTCCTTTACCAATACAGGAAAAAAACACAGTTATCTTAATCTGAAATTCTAGGAAGACTAGAAAGTTTCTTTGCCATATTGCAATACTATAAATACCGTTGGTTCAGAGCCAGTACACAAGAAACCTGTCTTTATAGAAAACACAGGGCTTTATGTATTCCTTCAAGTGGACTCTTGAGTTATCATAACTTTTAGTATGGGAAGTCTCAGAAGTCTGGATAGTTTTTTTCAAACAGTTTTTATAGAAATCCGCCTGCAATGCCTTGCGATCATACTTGGAAACGGGATTTTCAGTAACTGGTTTATCTGGAAATATTATCAAAACAGAACTTCTTGCAAAGCAGACTTCCTCACTAACTGGAAACACACAAAAAAAATAAAAATAAAGGTTTGGGTTTTTTTTTAACCTCTTAGAGGATTCGGGATGAACTTAATCCTGAAGTAAACATTTGGACCTTTACCACTTAACGCAACCACAAAGTCTGTGATAAATATTACTCAAAACAATACTTCCCCTTAGCTGCAATTTATATACATGCAATAATATAACCCCTTCTCCCCATCCATTGCTTAAAAATAGGAGGAAGGAAACCTTATGAAAGAAATCCCAACTTACTCACAAAAGCTGACTACACCAACAAAGGCATTTAAGACATGTAAACATTTTCAAATGATCCACAGGAAGGGAATGCAATAATTCTGATTTAAAATATGACTGCTTTAGGGCTGAGAGAGAACTTGCACAGGGCTTTGAGTCAGACTGTCACCACAAACCCTGGCTTGCTTTGGTTCACTTTGCTTTTTACAGATCACTTTCAACTTGAAATATTTTGTATCTCAGTGATGAGCAAAAAAGCAGTTTGGGATTCTCCATGTGCTCGCTAAGGACTCTGTGACTTCTTGTGATTTACCATTCCGCTCCCCAGCCTGTATTTTTTGCTTTCCCTTGCCTCTTTAAGACAGCCCCCCGGGCAGCAGCAGGGGAGGACAGCGGGAGGCACTGAGCGCAAAGCTTGGAACACTGCCAAAAGCTTAAAGTAAACAAGCCGAAACAGGAGAAGAAATCTATTAACTGCTTTCCAGTCTTGAGGTACTCATTGCAAAATCAGTGAACAGAATAAACACTGGCAAAAGGGATATTAAATACATTGCAGGTTCGCTGGTAGGTTAGCTATCTCAAGATAAGCGAGACCGAAAGGGCAATAAGGGAGCCCAACTGGTGCTCCCAGCTCAGTGGCCATATCTTGGCCCACCAAAGATGTTTTGGAATTACCATTCTCATGTAGTCCATCACGAGAGTTTGTCATATAAAAAAATATTCATATTTCATATTTTATCTTTATTTATCTATGCAATCTATAGGTTCAAAAGTTATAGTTTTAGAAGTCTGTTCACATTATGTGCTGGATAGGAGTCCCATGACCCCTTTTTTGTGCACACATGAACTGTAACTTCCCTCTTCAATAAGACATGGTGCTATTTGGCATCTGAGAGCTTGTGCAACAGCAGTTAAGATTTTATTAGCATAGATGGTTGCCTGAAAGCCAATAATTGCTGACTCCCCTGATTTGCTGACCTGAAAAAGTGACAGAGTCATCAGCCCATGGGCACTGTCAGGCAAACAGCCCATTTTCTTTCCCTCCGTTACCATGCTGCACACCAGGGTTGCACAACTCTTCTGAATGATTGTTGGAAGTAACAGCATTATTCCTTCTCTTTCATGAGGTGTGAAAAGTTCTCATATCCTAAGAATAGATGAGTTTTTTTGATTTTTTGGTATGTGTGAGAGACTTGCACGTGTGTTTTCTTCATTTATTTCTTCTACTTAACCATCAAATACTAGCTACCCCTGCAGAGTGAATACATGGGTAGATGGAGCTGGGCATGGCAACCGATATACTATGTGTTTAGGTAACACCCATATTATGGAAAGATTCATAAAGGAAGACAAAACCTTCCTGATGAGAAGAGTTTGCCAGCCTAAGAACAAAACCAACATAAGTAAATGGGAGAATAGGTGTACAGGGTAAACACCCAATGTACTTCATTCCTCTGCCCTTGACTATGTGAATTACAGATTTTTTTTTCCAGCAGGGATCTTGAGGAAGGATTTAATAAATGGGAAGATATTGGGTGAGAATGTCTCATGAAGGTTTCATTACAGAAGACATTTATGTCAGAAGTGAATCTGAAGGCCAGCATGCTGAAATAGTTGGCATGTACCTATTGTCTCTCTCCTGAACACTTCGCCTTACCTCTTTCTACTCTTCCTTCCAACCTCTGCCCTTACGTTCCACCTTTGCCTCCTACTGATATTCCCTGCTCCTTCTCCTCATAAAAATTAGGTGGAAAGTCAACCAGCCTAGAGCTACTTCTAAGGGGCACCTAAGTCATTCCTAGCCTTATGGGACCACCTTCAATATGTGGGATTGTGACAAGCAAAATCTGACATATTGAATATATGCTCTTTTCACGGCCACAGTTACAGGTTAGTATATAGATCTAGTGTTGACACATTATTTTCTAGAACATCATTTCTCTTGAGTTATGGATCTAATACTGCAACAACAATTATGGGCTTCCAAATGAATCCAAAATATGCTTATTTCCTAAGTAAATACTAGCCGAAGCCTTAATAAAATACTTACGCTTCAGGATATTTCTTTGCTCTAGCTCTTCAGTTGTAGGCCTCTGGCTAAGTCTCCTGTGAGAACAAAGTAAGTGACTGATTTAAAACCAGATCTAAATAATAAATTCCAATTTGCAATTCAGAATACATTTTGTAATGTTAAAAGGTATTTTACATATGGCTGTGCTGTTCTTTGCCAGCACAGGTCATTTCCAGACAGTTCCAATAACTGTACATGTAACCATAGTGGTGAGTGGCTGTTTGTTTTAAAAGATGTACAGCTGCCACTTGAACACATAAATAACTGATAACTGAATAATATTACAGAAATTGCACCACAAATTAAAATTCCTCACAGGTGTAATTTTACAAAAAAATTCATAAATCTTCTTTTGTTCCCAAGCACCATCATTATGATAAGTAGTGCAACTGTAAGAGTATTATCAGATATTTTGAATGCAAATCTTATTATTTTTAAAAGGAAAAAACAACAACAAAACCCATAACCTGTTCATTTGTCACTGACTTGTATGTACAATACAATTGGGAGCTTTAACTGAAACTTAATTTTATTTAGTTACCTACATATAACAACTGCCCTTACAAAAAACTAAACTGAGATTTTAATTTGCTGGTTTGTATAGTAGAGAACGTGGCTGATGTTGTCGCTATGTTTACTAAACAAGTTCACCTGTTCACTTGAGAAAAGGAGCATGAAAAATTCCAGCAGTAAAACTTATTTTGCAGATTTGTCAAAGATAGGTGCTTCTCTGTCCAGCAACACTCACAACAGTTCACTATGAACTGTCTTCGGTCTCGTGAAACTCATCCCAATGAAATCATGCCTGGACTTCCAGATGTGTCCCAAAGTAATTGCATACCCCGATCCTGGCTCAGCTGTGGAAAGTGTTCCACCAGACCTAGATGCTGCCAAGTACTGATCACCACAGCAGGAATTTTTAAGGAACCAGTGTCAAACTTGGTTGGGATTTTGGGTATGAGCACAGCCTTGACACACACAGACACTGTCTCCTGCCACCAAAGCAGAGCTGTGTGGGGAGCATGTCAGCTCTCCAGCAGAACCCACAATGTCCCTCTGCAAGGAGCTCAGGGCAGTAACCAAATAAGCTTCTGCAGTTCCAGTCCCCAAGGGATCACTGACAAGCAGGATATGATCACTGGAGCTGGGATTTGGTTAGGAAAGTGGTGATAACAATCACACCACTTTATTATTAAAAGAACAGTGACCCTTGGGCTCTACATAATAGATGTATCATTCTTACTGAAAGTAATTAAATAGCTGCCTTAGCCACCCTCCCAGTTCACAGACAAACTCAGCTTCTACATGTTGATGCAGAGCTGCTTTACTCTGTACTGGAGCAGTACCAACTGGACTATCCTGTATCTGTAAATGTCCAACAAACACAAGACATCCTCCAGATCTGTCTGGACAACATTCCTGAGCCCAAGAGAAACAAGGACAGGTCTGGCAAAATACAGACATGCTGTAGTCTATTCTCAGAGACCACAAAAGCCAAAATTAACATGAGGATTTTTTTAAAAAAGTTTGTAAAAAGGCAAGTGAAATATTTTCATGCAATGTTCTCAGGTCCAGAAAGAGAAAGTAACATATATCCCATAGCAGTTTAACAGCATGAGAAAGGCATGCCTCAGAGGTGGGCACAGTAAAACAAGACACTGACCTGCAAAGTCAGCCTCCTTCCACTTCTTTTGCTGGAACCAACACATGAATAATGAAGGAATTAGAGAGCAGGAGGAGGATGGGGAGGGTCAGAAGGGACAAACATGCACAGGCATGCTCTGTATGTCAGGAACTACGACTCTGTCTGAGATGAGTGTACATACAAGTGAAAGTTCCTGTCAACCAATTTGAGAAAAAAACCTGAACCATAGAACTGATTATTGTGGACTCATTGTTACCCTCTTCTTCTTCTTTCCTTTCTTAACCCAACAACCCAAAACCCCAGAACCTCTCAGATTTGCTCCTTGCAGGACAAAAAACGCATTATTGACCTTTTAAAGTTTTGTGAGAAATAAAACTACTGTTTTCCAGACAGTTACACCACAAAGATCCTGCAGTGCATATTGGGCTGCATCTAAAACATGAACCCAGTGTTCTCAATTCTGTTCCTCCACCTCCACCCAGTCAAACCACATTTACCCTGCGACTGATACCTGACTAGCTTCGTTCCAATCTGATGTCTGATTTCCTGCCTCTCCTCTTCAGATGTGCGCTGCAAGATGTTTTTGTCCTCTAATTCTTTCTTAGAAGGTCTGTTGCCAAGTTTGATAGCAAGAGTATCCCTACGACGGATTTTACTTGCCAAAGAGCCTGAGGAAAGGAGGAGTAGGATAGATTTAGTTCATTCATACTTAGGTTACAGACACAAACTCTGAGCAAGAAGTTTAATACCTCCCCAAAGCAACCTTGTTCCCACATGCAGAGAGGAATTTTAATTAACATCAAAAGAAAAATTTTAGCTCAGTTCACAAAAATAAAAAGCTGAAAGGCTTGAAGGAAAAAGCTACCAGCCAAATTGATACAAACATCACTTGTCATCTATGAAGTGACAGGATGAAAATGACAAATCTACACTTAAGTGTCTTTGAAGTCTAATACATTACAGATTGGCTTATTTATCTACTTAGTATATTCAGCAACCTGCTGCTCTTTTCCTTCAGTCTTAAATGGTTTAGTCTCATTCTATCATAATTTCCCTCATTCTTTCAATTTTTTTTCCCAATCAATTACCACTTAGCTCTTTTTATAGTGCTTTTCATCTTAAACTTATTTGTAAATCAAAACAAAAAATACAGCTTAGAAAAGTGCTCTGAGTGCTTGTAAAGTAACCTAGGCAGAAACTCCAACACATTGAAGCAATCTGTTTATCCATAAAACTGACACAGCAGGGACAAGGGCCTTGCAGCTTTGTCAGCACTAGCTCCAGCCAGCTGTGGAAGAAAGGATATTTTCACTTTAAAATAGTCTTTTATAGTCTTTCCCTTGTGTCTCTACATTCTGACCAAGGTGGGCTACATATGTCTTAGGCTGGCAGATTTTCACCATGTAAGGCAGTTTGGTAAGACCACAGGCTCTCAGCTCACTTCTCTTAAGACACCATGCTGCTGCCTGAATACATGAATTTTTGGTTTCTATCACACCAGATTGTATTCAAACCCAACACAGAACTGCAGAAGACTTCAGCCTCGAGCTACCTGGCACTTCAACTTCTGCTGCACCAGTGGCCAAGATAAAAAACACACGTTCATTTTTGCTCACCCCACTTTGGTACACAGCACTTTGGTGTTCAGGACTACTTCGCTGAGCACAGAGAAGCACCTCCTCCAGAACAGCTGTGAGCAAGGCTCTCAAGCTAAGGTCCAGTGGTGATTTTATACTGACATATGGCCACCCTGCAGGGGGTAGAGGTAGGGCTGCCTTCCTTTCCATCCCAACAGCCTGCTGCTGCCACCTCTTTGCCCAAGCAAAGGAACAGCCACTGGGTGAGCCGGACCAGGGAACCACCAGTTCTATTGAAAATCAGCTCAACAACAGCCGCTGCTGCAAAAATGAACTGGAATGCTGGCCTAAGGGGAGAGTGAACAGCTGGGAGCAGGGATTAGGAAGAATGGGGGTAGGACAACCCCTTCAGCATCTGCAGGGCTTCTGCCCAATTAGGGCGATGATAGAGTCATGACCCCAGATGAAATTTCAAAGCTGTAAAACTTAGATGTAAACTACTGTGATCTGCTCTGTCTGCTAAGGTCGCTCCAGTGCTTAAAACATCCTGATCAAAGGGGAACAAATGACTTTCAGACAGTGAAGCTGCCAACTGATGGGCTTTCTCTGTCATCCACCACACCTGTAACTCACACAAGGAACTCGTGACAGAGGCGAGCCAAATCAATGGCTTGTGATGCCCTAACGTGGAGGCCTTGTTCCACACTCACGTTCTTCTGAACCTGCTCCTTCCACCTCCACTCCCATCCACGCATTGCTCTCTTCCATGCACAGGCCCCCAGCGTGTTTCTGTTCACAGTTGTCTGGGAGAAGCAGGACGCTCATTCCCTGCAGCCATCTCCCTCCTTGGTTCACACTAGCATGGGTCAGGCATGCTCACGTAACGCACTCTGCAAAAGGTAGCCTTGCAGCTGGGAAGCTAAGCAGGATGCTTACTTTCAGCACTTGCATTCTCATCATCGTCGTCATCATCATCATCTGTGTACAGGATTGGCCCATCTGAGTCTGAGTCACTGCCATGGCTCTCTCTGCTGCTTTCACTCTCAGGAAGGGCAGCAGTGTCAGCAGCCTCCTCCACTGGTTCAGAGTGTGCCTGGTCTGCAGCCTCCACTTCTTGGTCTTCTTTCATAGCCAAGCTGTTAATTCATAAGCAGACATGGTGATACATTAATGCAAGCAGAACAGAACACAAATGGGAGACAGATTGTATAAGCAAGTATAAGAAGTTCTGTTATTCAAACTAATACCTTTCTAAAAAATGTACATATGTAAAACATATATAACGTATGCAGATGTGTATATGTATTTATGTATGTACTTTAGGAAAAATGATTCAAACATTCTGAAATTACGTGCTGCAAAGACTGTATAAGACAAATCCTTGTTGTTTTTTATTTCTTGTGGGATGGGACCAAAAGAGAGAAAAAAAGTTCATGAAGCTACGGGTGAGAGAAGCGAGTTAGAGAGCAGATGGGAGTGCAAAGCTTCCTTTTCTGGAAGCCTAACCCTATTTATTGTAAATGTAAATTAATGCAGTTGAGTCCAAAATATTCATAACCATCACTGACAAACATGGAAATCGGCAGCAGACTGCCCTCTGCCTTGGGAAAATCTTTGTGTAAAAGAAGAGTAGAGCAAGGGGAGATGCAGCACAGGAACGTAATGCTGGCACAGATGTACCAGCAAGAATTTAAAGGAAGGTCTCTAGGCTACTGGCATCTAGACTAAACTCTCTTGGGTTTATATAAAAGGTGCTGGTTCTTGTGGCAGGGAAAAGATAAATCATTAAGCCAGTTTTACTTTGCTGCCAACCATATTGCTTAAAATTAATTATGACCTGCAATTATGACCTTTCTCTTGACTAGTTTTTACAGGACCTGAGATTTAGACAAACTACTAGGCAGTGACAGATCAAACACCCACTAATTGGAGCCTGAAACTCTCATTCTCAAGTGTGCAAGTAAATTCAGCCACTGAATTGAGAGCTTTAGCACTGAGATATTTAACAACATCCACAAAAAAAAGTAAACCGCCTTATAATTCAGCATCATTTCTTGTTAGCCTTTATGAGGGAGAAATAGAAGTGTCGCCAGCTACTAGCTGAACTGCTGACAGCAGTGTCAGCCAAACAATGATGTAAGAGGCAGGTTATGAGCAATGACCTTCTGGGGAAACACAAGGTATTGCAGGTGAATGGCTCAAAGGCGCTGGAAAGGAAAAAATTGTGCTGTGATACAACACAAACTATTACCAGTCAGCCGAAGAAACAGAGGAGATCCCTGTGTGCCTACAGTGTCCCTTGCAAAGAAATGTCGCTTCCTTGGCTGTGGGTCTTACCACTTACTCCAGACAGCAATACTGCCTTACCTCTCTGTGTTTTCTCCACTAGCATCTGGACTGCTGCCTAGGGCCAGACTGCTCAGACTCTCATTTGTCCCACACTCAGTCTGGAGAAGAGGTTTAGGATCTGATCCAGGGCTGCATGGCCCTGCCACACAGCTGTCTGACACATCTTGGGCATCCGAGGAGACAGCAGGCTGACCAGCTGCAGCAGGGAAAGGAGGTGGAAGTGGAGGTGGAGGAGGGGCAGCGTTGGGAGGAGGAGGGACAACAAGCTTGCTCGATTGGTCTGGGTCCTCTGTTTCAAAAATTACTACAGAAGGTTGCTCAGCCTTGGGTTTTTCTGTCTTCACTTCCAAACTGTTGGCTGTGGCACCTGAGGGGGAAGAAGCAGCCCCGTCTGGTGCTGTTCGTGGGGTCGACTGTTTCCCAGGTTTTTTCTTGCCCCTGGGAGTCCCTGATGTGCCCAATTTGCTGGAAGTCTCCTTAGAGGCTTTGGGATGAGATGATGTGGATGAAGGAGATGGTGCTGAAGAAGACTTGGAGTCTGGTGGTTTTTTTGCATGAGAGGAACCAGCTAAAATAAGAAAAGAAAAAGGATTTTACAGGCTTGCAATTGTATGATTTTTGCATTGTATTTTCTGCATGGATTGACTTGGGCTGGTATTTAAAGAAATGAAAAAATTACACTTGATACCTCTATGGTCCTTCATCGAAATGCTTGAGATGAGTAAATGTTGCAGTTCCAATTTCCCCTCTGCAGTGGTAAAAACTGAAATGATGAATACTTGCCAAAGAACAGCGGAAAGGATCAGCAGTCTGCATGGCCCACTACAACTTGCCTGGACATCATCTAAAAAGTGCACTACCTATTCCAAAGGTGTGTAGCATCCTGTTTAAAAAAAAATGCTCCCTGACAGAGAGAACTGCCTGACCTTTTCTAGTACATGAATTTTTGGTCTGAATAGTGGGAAAACCCTATGATTTTCCTTATGCTTTTCAATGAACATCTGAGGACTGTTACAGGTATCAATCAATTCACAATGTTATTTCAACTGGTGTGCTCCTACTTAATGGCAAACAGCAGAGGGACAGCAAAACAAGATGTACTTTCAAGTCCAGCTGGATATATCCAAAAAACAGAGGCAGAAACCACTAATCTCACTCTGCACAGATGACCATCAGAAGGCAGGAGGCACTGAAGGCCTCCTGTAGGTACTGGAGGTCTTTGTCTTGCCACAGACCAACCTGGGCAGTATTGAAAACGTAGTGAAACAAGGTTTTGACACAGCTGTACAAGCTGGCCAATGATGCTGCTGTTTAATCCTGTGATACTTACCATACTGAAGCATATATGTATAATGCCCAAGTTCACAAGAGATTTCAGCTAGCCTGTTTGCTCATGTGCATTCCATCCTCTGAGCTGGGAGCTTCAAACTTCTGACTTTCATTTAAAAAGCAATAAAAATGACAACCATCTTATGGTTCACTCCTTTTCATCAAAATGCATCCAACTCAAACACTTCAGCAGCAATAAAAATGTATGAACCTCCAGAGAACAAATGAAAGCGTTATAAAGCTACACAGCAGCCTTGGAGTTAAGCTTACCGAGTAAAACAGAAAGCTGTAATAGAAATCTGCTGAAAGGCCTACTTTACTTATAAACATTTAAATAAAAACAAAACCCTGACAGATTAGGACAGAATCAAAATACAGATACTGGCCATAGTAAGTTCATGATATAAAAGTAGCTTTCACGGTGAGGCTGTTCTCAATCTCCAAGATGGAAAGTAATTCAAAGACATATTATACTAATCTCTTTTGTAGCTAAGTGTTATGGTTTATAAACCCTTAGAGAGCCTTAAGGCTTTCAGTACATCTGGAAAAATCCATAGAAACTTCAGGCAAATCACTGTTCCTCTTCCTGCTGCAAGGTGACTGTAAGGGGCAGCATCCCGAATATACTGTACTAATCTTCCACATCAGGAACAAATCACTAACTCAACATACAAGCAAAAGAAAATGAAGCAGAGAAATTGTATAGGCAGCAGTTCATAATTGCAGTGGAAGGAGATGTTGGTTTCAACCTGCATATTATTTAGCAGAAACCTTAGTGAGAAAGTGGATGGTAGCAAGAAAAAGCTCTGGTTCTGATCCAGCAAAGCACTTCAGTGCAGGCTGGAGGTCAACAGAACCATTTACATGCTTACAATTAAAAACTGCAGTATAATACAAATATACAGCCGCACAATTGTTGCTGGGAAAACATCAAAAGATGCTTCCATTGTAAAAATCCTTACATTATTCTCAGAACCTTTCTGGACCTGCAATTAGATACAGAAACTTGAAAGATTTCTCCCACGGAAAACATCCCTGCACTTCCACATGGGTCAAAAGTGCTATTGCTGTTGTTGCTTTTGACTGGGCTGGCTGACAACTTTCTGTCATGCTTCTTTTTAAGTAGGAGATTTGAATTTTGATTAAATGAAAAATTCATGCCTTTTATTTGCCTTTTGGCGCACGTCCATGCCTACATTTAAGTCCCATTCTCCCAGTTCCGCTATTTCAGTTTGGAAACCCACTGTGTTGCCCTCAGGAGAGCCACGGCTCAGGTTGTTACTCATATTCCTCCTCTCCTTCACAGGACTGGACTGCTGGCTGCACCACGTGGTCACTTTCACAGGGATCTGACAAACCTCTTCTACTAATACTGTTTCAAATCAGGCATACTTATTAAGTATTGCTCCATTTTGAATGAACACAATGTATTTTAAACGCTGGAAGAAATTACCAGTAGAATAAGGGATATGTGGATATATTTTACATCTATATGGTCTCAAGCACTACATGACATTTCAGCAGGGTTACTAAAAGACAAATCTGGAATCTGAATGTATTTTAACTTAAAAAGTCAGATACCTGACAGCTTATTACCACCCAATTGTATAAACACTGCTTTATGCGATGGATTGTTTTATTTCTGAAAGGTCTGCTGTTCATTCACTTAGGAAGAGCTGAGTTTCCCAACTGCATGTGAAATAAAAGCAGCAAGCTCTGGATTTTCAAAATGTTTATTCTTGTAGTCATCTGATGTAGAAGGGACAGTTAATACCAAGTTAATGGGTATTTTATGGAAAAGTTATTACTGTAACTCTAGAAGTCTTGCAATGTTTTCAAACAGTCCTCTTCCGTATGCTTCAAATACAAAACGTGCCAAAATGCACAAGCTATGAAGCAGCATATTTGCAGAGAAAACTGGAGGGACTGAAGGACTTTCAAAGACAGACAGAGGACTAAAAACACAAGGCTTGTATAAGTTTGCCAATGCATATATGGAGTCCATTCATCACAATACCACTTGTGTTCAAATCATATCTGGATGTTTTAATTTTGGTCACTGTCTACATTGCAACCATTCAAACTCAAGATCAGTACCTTAAGAACACCTACCTATAATCTTTAATCTAGCATCACTGCTGACTTTTAGTTTACAAGTGTGATGATAAATACATGTAGGATGTGTGCCTGATGATTGACATTTTCCATTTCCAGTGTGTACTTAGAATCACAGCAAGCCATCAACTAGCTCAGGGAGACCAGTTCGTTTCTAATGGTTGTAATTCTTTACTTTTTTTTTTTTGAGCTAAACCAACTGCTACTCAACAGTCTTTTAAGATGTCTTAATGGTTTTGTCCTTTACCTCTCTGTGATCTTGTCATATTGTCAAATTAATTGGAATAGTTGATATGTCCAGCAGAAAGTTATAGCAATACCAAAGTAGTTTTACTTTGGAGCAACTCATGTGACAAAGAAGTCACCTTTCTTCCTGCTTGTCTTCAGCAGTTCTCTGGGTCATTTTGTTGCCAGCTTTCACACTTGAACTGAAAATTCAGTATTGTCCTTGATATGCTTGGTGTTGTGCATACATTCATTAAACAGCACAGTGATCTGCCTGGGGTGTTTGTGGACAGCAGAACCAGAGCTCAGTGGGAAGCTAGCTAAAAACAGCCATGGCATGCTCTTCGGTAACACTACTACGTGCAAAGGCAGGAGTTATCGTAAGACCAAGCCAAGCACCCTCATGCACATGCACCCCCCCAACTGGCACTGCATGGGCAGTACTCACCAGCTTCTTGATTAGCACTGTGACCTGTTGGCTTGGGCGGTGGGAGAGGAGGCTGCTTAGCAGGACCCTTCCCTTTTTTTTTAGCATGAGGTGCTTCATTACCCTTATGGCTGGTGGTGGTGGAAGCAGCAATGGCATTTTTTGGTGGCAGTGGAGCTTTTTTAGGTTTAGGCTTAGGCTTGGGTAGTGGTGGAGCATGGGATGTCGGTAATTCTGGGCAGTGACCAGTAGTGCTCTCTATGGATAAGAAAGTGAACAGAAGCCAACTGACACAGACATACATCACGTAAATTCAACAGCAAGCCCCGTAACAGTGACTACTTTTCCAGCTGCTTGAGCTCTTGGGAATCAGGAGAAGACTTTATCTTCTGCCTCTTAAAGAAGTATCTGCCACTTAAAGAAGTATGACCCCAGAAAAAAAAAATACTGTCTGTCTCAGTTCAAGTCCTTCTCGCAGAAGACATTTTACCTGGAACTTCTCTCCGTCTCATTTATTCTAGACCTCCAAGGATTACCTTTATGTCCATTATCCTAAACCAGACTGCTGGCTGCAAACATGGGAAATGCCATTTACTCCTCTAACAAACTTCCTTGGCTTCTTTTCAACCCTCCCCACTGCAAGATCAACAGGCTATAAAACTCAGATTCCTGTGAATCTGAATGTGAACAGGGCCATTCTGCCAGCCACGGGTTCAAATATGGTTACGCAGCTGAAATTTTGCCCTGAGTCAACCCATTCTCCTGAGCTGTGGATTGCTTGCTGTTAGCAACTTATTTTGGATAACTTCCTCAGGGTATTTCTACTCCTCAGAAACAGATGATGCTAAATCAGATAGGATATCATTTGACATGGAACGCTCTTCTCTCCTGCAAGTTCTTTCGGTACTGTTACACTACTGCACTTTCAAGGACCAACAGTTCGTTAGTCAACAGGAAATTGGACTTCATTTACGTTGTGTTGTGCAATAGGAATGGCTCTGTAGAGTGAAAGTGGTAGCACTGAGGACACAATGTCCACAAGTCCCAGGAGACTTGACTTTGCACTGTCTTCAGGCCAGTTCGGGAAATTGCATGACTGGTGGTGGTGGGAGCAAAAGCTCCTGACTGCATTTTTTGGCTTAGTTTCATCCAAAAGAAACCTGGTTTATGTGCTCTGCAAACCAAAGAAGGGTAACTGGGGATGACCAGGAAATTCACTTCAAAATGCATGCCTAATGCCAGCTGTAATGTTGATGTAGGTGAGCCATTTATAGTCAAACATAAAATTTTGCAACATAATCACTGTGGTTATAAGACTAGGTGTCCCCACATGAGAACCTTTATCTATTCAAATACAACAATTCTGTGCCCATTCGGTCTCAAGATAGCCTTCCCAAACCCTTCTGAAAAGGGATGTTATAAAAGCAAGAACACACCATCAGAATCATATAGGATTTATTTGTATGTTACTATAACCTAAAACGGTTGGGGAAGAAAGGAGACAAAATAAATGGACATTCCCATCTCTCTTCCTTCCCATGTAAAAGATTCCCAAGAGATAAGCAGCACATTTTAATTTTAAGATTAGTAGATGAAAAACAGATAATGTGTTGGACAACAAAGACATTTCTTCATCTCAGAAACAAAGCTTTTCCAACCTCTAGCTTAAGGCTTGTTAACACGAACTCAGTGCATCACCTGCATTATTAGCAGCAACTTGCACATGTCTCTTCATGAACCCAAGGAATTAACATTAACTGTCCGGTGTCTTCCTCCTTTATTTCCAGCCTATTATAGACCACTGTGTTTTTGCTAAAGTTTGGAAAAAAACATTTCACAGGAACCTTTTACAGCTTTCAAACAAATTCTTTCAAGCACAGATTCTTATACTGTCTCTTTGTTTTCCAGAGAACGACTCTGGATGGAGAAAGAAATATGCTTGCTTGTTACATTTTGGTCTCCTCTTTTATAACAAAAATGTCTCCTTGTGAAATTCTACCTACCTTCATTTGAGGTTGAAAAGCTGATTTAATTCTGAAAAAGCAGGACATTTTAAAATTTGAATTCCTTCAATAACAAACATGGCAAGAGAAGATACATTTTTGTATTTTGAAGATCTTGAAGGACATGATGATCTAAAATAATTTTAAGTGTGAACAATTCTTTGATACATCTTTTACTTATGGAAAGTAATAGACTACACACCATATTCTAAAGTAATACAGTCAATCTACACTAAACTATGTAAGTGATTAAATAATGTATATCAGAATTTATATTCTGATTCAGGAAAAAAAGTACAAAAATGTAACGAAATATAAGGCTAAAGCTTTATAGTTGCAAAGAAACACATCTTAAGTGACAACCATCTGATAATTTTGGATTTTTCTTTAGAGAAATAACTAAGAACTATAAATGAAAACAAAAATTAGAGCAGTTCATTCCCATCAAAGATCTTGCTTGCAGACTTCAGTGGTGATTAAAACTGACAATTTATATAACATTGATTTTAACAGAAATGCTTTGCCATCACTGGGATATCATCTTTATCTAGGACAGTTCTTTTCATAGTTATGTACATTGTACCAAAGACTGCCAGACTCTGGCACAGCACCATCCTATCTCCTCAGATAGTTACAGCTGTCATGAGTCTTGACTGCCCCTTGATTAACTAATGCTCTGGTTTTAGCCTTGACCATTGAATATGCTTTTTGTTCACAGCCAGGATGAAAGCTGTGGTGAACATGATTGCCTTTGACCATATTGTTCCTCTTGGCATCTTATTAGCTTTATTATCTTCATCTTTTTTTCTCAGTGTCATTCTGATCTTGTCCAAACTACTGTTTCTCATTTACTTGAGATACGGATTTCCAGTTCCTACCAGACCAGTCCATTATACCAGCTTTTGCCAATTACAAGCCAAGCTTTGAAGCAGACACTTTTCACTCTTTTCTTCTGTTGCCCCTCAGGCTTTTGTGAATATTCACTGATTGTTCTCCCTCAAACTCCCCTCTACAGTGATGCCAAAGCTGACAATGTTTAGGCTGCCAGTATTGTGCTTGCTATCCTGGTCTGGTGTCCTCTGATTTTTCAGTGTTTAACCATAGTGTCCTTTCTCTTACTGCAAGTCCATTGGAAATTGTTGTGGTTTCCTGCATCTACGTAAGACACTATAATAAATTTCTGGTATATACAGAAACACTGTAGTAATACAAATAACTAATAACAACAACAGTGGCTTGATCTTGAACAGTGACAGGGATGGTTCGATGTGTGTAAATGGCTCCAGATACAATTATGTTGTAATTGTACCTCCCTAACATGATTCTGCTTGAATATGGACCCTTGGTCTTCAGGCCTGCTCTTTCCTTTGCCAAAACAAGGAGGCATTTGAATCAGTTTAGACCTCTCTATTTGTTCAATCCAATTCCCCAGGTACCTCAGTACCAGCTGCAACGTATTTTTATTGTTGTTTTGTTTCTCAGCATAGACATCTGTTCATCAAGAACTGACCTTTTAACAACAGGTCTCCAAAACACATCAGAGAGGATTTCACCACTGCTGTCTTGATCAAGACATCTGCTGTAAAAGCAACCCGCCTATAATTTACTCTTTTATCAGGAAAGCAAAGCAAATGTTAGTATCTCATTAAACATTTGGATCAATAATACGTTTATGTTTAGAATAAATTTTCCAAAGGCCAGATTTTCAAGAGACTCACTTTGAGACCAGATTTTCTTGATCCCAGAAATTGTGATTTGGGCCAGACTCTTAAGAAAGCTCTGTTCTCATGTGAACACTTAAATGATGGTCAGAGTTACAAAGTTCTCAGTATATAACAGCTCTTGTGGGGGACTCACCAAGTCTCAATGACTTTCAGAGAGATGCCATATGCACTGGAAAATCAGATTACTTATTTTGCAAACTCAAAGCGGGACCTTTTGCAAACTCTGGATGAAGTGGACCTATGAAGATCCTGGGCATAGTTTCAGAAGCTAGTTGTAAAATACAAGACTTTTTTCTTTACTTTTGTAACCTTCTAAGGAACAGAAGGCCAAAGCTTTTCTACCTGAGGGTTTTGTCATACAGTACTGGTATTTTTGTTTCTCCAGCTAGAGCAGGGTCATGAAGCTGCCTCACAGAAAACCTGTAGTGCTGAAGCACAAGCATATGAGCTACATCAACTGCAAAGCACCCTTCTCCTGGAAGATGAACAGAACTCAGTGGAGCAAAACTATGTAAAATAGAAGTTGGAAATAATGTATGATTTGTTGTCATTTGCAGGATGACCTCCTGCACAAAGAAACGCAGTAAGAGTTTTGCAAATCATGATTTTTCTTTCCAGACTATGCAGAGAGCTGTGTTTTGATTAACTAAAACCCAGGAAAGTGTTATTCAGAAACATGGGACACAGAGCAAGACAAGGTGTCTTTTGTCACTTTTTTGGACTCATGGATTGTGCTGATGCAGGTGGTCAGTTCAGACAAATCTTTTCATAAACTCAGATTCAACCAGCTCCATTTTTTGTTCCTGTTATTGCTACTAAAATTCTGTTCAAGAAAAGACCCATTCTAATTGTTAGAAAGCTTCCTTTAATTTCCAGTCTAACTGTATTTCAAGCCACAGTTTATTCCTTTCTACTTGTGCCAGCATTGTCCTTCAGCCATGTTCTCTCCTGGCTATATACCAGCTTGCTACATTCATCAAATGAACTCAGGCTCTCTCAGGCTCCGTTTTGCTAGACTGAACAAGAACAGCTGTCTCATGATGCTGATTGCAGTTCTCTCTGCAGTTTTGAATTCATCTTTCTTGAAGATGGATGAGCAGATCTGCACGTCTACAAACTTCCAGATCTTACTGACTGTTTTCAACAGCACTGTGCACAAGAGGTCTTGTAACAGAGACAGTATAGAAAACCAGAGAGGGGAGAAAGGGACAGGTATAACATCTCACCTAAAGCAACCATGTTCAGGTATTCTGCATTGGTTCCAAAATAAAAAAGAGAAAAAACCCAATTGACTCTCATTTTACATAGTTAACTACCCAACCTACGTGTTAGAAGTAAGCTGTTAAAAAAAACAGAGAACACCTAAAATGTACTCACTGTCAGCTGCGTACTTTTACCATTTCTTGATCTATAAGTGACTTGGAAGGTCAGAGGTATGTATATATTCCCTTATACTATATTCCCTATATTCCCTTATACTTCTGTAAAGATATGCCCAAATAACTGAATAGTTACTTCATTAAAATACTGTATACAATTTTAATTCTGGAGCCACATAAAGATATCTTTCTTATAAAAGAAAAAGACAAAAAAGCTGCTTTAGAAGTTAGGAGCTTCCTCTGGCACTCAACTTTTGTGGGCAAAAGCCCATGCCTCTCAAGTCAGCCTACTGGCATGAGCCAGCCCAGCTGATATAATGGACAGGCTCTGCCCAAATACAGCTTTATACAGAGTAGCTTTCATTTTAAGAAGACTTGGATTCAACCTCATTTACATAGTTCAGGTGATGAATCGAAGATATACTATTCTTAGAAGAACTGGTTTTAGCCAGCAAATAACTCTTGCTGAGTGAGAGATTCTTAGGGAGTCAGGCAAAAAAACCCACAACCTTTTATGTATGCTGCTTATACCAATGCTCTACAGAGCTCAGGAGTGTAGGAACTCAGCTAGGCACACAAGAGGGAGGAAAGTCTGCCTCATCTCTCACAGTGACAGGTTTGCAGGATTAATCTTTTGAGACAAAGCAGGCTCTCGTCTGAGACCCTGGGAGATAAGGGTTACTATCTTAAATTCAACAAGCTTTGTTCTCCTTTGGGGAAAAAAAATAGACCTCTGAGAAAAGGAATCTAAAAAATTTGACTTTGAAGACCATTCCTTGGTAAACAAACTAAAGTGTTAGTCAGCAATGATGCATGCTCACAAGACCAGAGTTTGTACTTCCAACCTTCTTTTTTGGTTACCCACAAGAAAAGTTTAAGATTTAAGGAGAACAGACAAAAATATAGAGAAAGGAGCCTCTGAGCCCAACATACTAAGACCTGGAACCTTTGCCAGCTCTCATATGAGAGTTATCCTGTGGGGGAAGAAAATTATGCACAGGTAGCCCACTAATTCATTTGGAAACAGGACTACAAACTGTTTCCTTCACTTAAAGACATGAGAAAACCTGAGAAGATCAATCTGCTATAAACAGTCTGGAACATTCCAGAAGCTTATGCTCCATGTCACCCAGAATACCTGCAACACAGCTCTGGCTTCCTGAAATGCAATTATTTAGCAAAGCAGCACCTAATACACCTGACTGATGGTATGCAAAACAAAACTTACTACTTTTTTCCAACCATCTTACTAATGGTTACTGAGCCTTTCACTTCTTCAAGCCCAAGCTAATAACGAAATGTGGAAGCATCTACGAGAATCGTTAAAAGATTTAGCTTGCTGTGATAAAAATGAGTAAGACCCAAGTCTAAAAACTGAACTCAGATACAAATCCAGGGTTCTCTAGTACATCTGTCCAGAGACTCTTGGGAGGGCAGAAAGGAGAAAAGCAGCTCTAACATGGTACCAGGAGGCTTTACAGTGTGCAGCATGCATGCTGCATCACCATGCCGTGCCCGTATACCTAGGGAGGCAAACAATGAATATTTTGACACCTATTCTACTGATGTGGCTTTTGGTCTTCTCTAACACTGCTGTAGGGGGCAGGAGGCAAAAAGACTCCTTGGATCCCCTTTGTGACGCTTATACCACACCTGGAACCTGGAGCTCTGGGTACTGCTGGGGCTGCTGCAGACTGGTGCCATGGGGCAGGAGCCCTGACACAGTGGTACAGGTCAGTCTGCTGCTCAGACAACCAGGGTGTTCTTTGATATGCTACCTGTCTACTTGCTGCTCTGTATCCCTTGGAAGACTCACTGATAATAGCTACAGTTTAGCTCTTTATTTTCTGCAAAAGATGCTATTAATTTTTCTTAGTCAAAACAAAAGAATTCAGAAGTCAGCCTAGTACAAACACAATGTGAATAAATGATCTCAGGTTTTTCATCAACAAAGCTTTATTCATCAATTACCTGTTTTATGTAAAACTGTCACTAGTTTCTTATTCTGCCATAAAAGAAAAATTTCTTTCAAACACCCTGCTTGGATGACTGTCATAATTACTACAAATAGTAACAGTTACACTATTAAATTGGCAAAGGGAACTTTTCACCAAATACAAAAGGCACCTGTGAGCTGACAGGCAGCAGATGGGTACACAGTTTACAATATTACACATTGTACAGCATGTTGCTGCCAATTCTCACCATATTACCACAATTTGCCTATATTGCTTGTTCTTTTTAAGATTCTGGCTCCAGCAGTCATCACAGATACGAGAAGGCCATTTTCAAGACCCGCCTGAACAAGAGAGCAAGTAAAGACCACCATCATTTCATAAGAGCAATATAAAATAACTTCCTAAGTTTCAGGGGCTGAGATGCATTTTTGGAACACTTTGATTCAGAGTTGGAACTGCAGCACAGTGCGCTACTAAGCAGCAGGAATTAATTCTGTTTTCAGGTCTTACAAACATCGAAAGTGTGTATCTCCCTTCAAGATTTACACGTAAGAGTTGATGACTTTAAGAAGCCTAACATTAGCCTTACTAAAGATGAACTTCTTGCAGCCATTACTCCTGATTGTCAGCTAGTATTCACTCCTATCTCACTTCTCATGATGGAGGGTTGTGATTTGAAGCACCAGCATGTTTTATGGTCTTAGCAGAAGACACTGAGTTAGGTATGCGTGCTTCAGCTCTGATTTTGATGCTCTCTGAGCATAAGCAAACCTCTTCCTGCCAGTGGGTGTGTGTATAATGCATACCTACTGCATCTGCCATAAAAAAAGTCAGCCAGGACTAATCTGCAGGTGAGACATAGCTGTGAGATGGAGTGGGCCTTACTCTTACAACTTAGTTTAACAGGCTGGCTCACCGTCTTGCTTAATGTGCTATAAAGTAAAGAATAACTAAACAGTATTCACAATGACTACCTGCTGAATTGTACTGGGTCTCCACAGTGTAACATGGTTTCTGATGTGTGGAATTGCTCCTTAAACAGGAAAGTATACTTGAAGTGTTTTGCATCTTCTGCGTGCTCAGACTGACATTCTGTGAAGTCTAGAATACCAGGTTTGCTCATTTTTTGTTTTCCTTCTCCCTCCTCCATATATTCTTCATTTTCCGAGAGGGACTGGAGTGATTGCTGTATATTCTTCTGCATTGAGTCTACTCCTGTACAACAATAATTTTTAATTTCTCTCTGTAAGGTCAACACAACATATAAGGAGTGCGGAGTCTAATTTGAAACAGATATTGAACCTTTCCTGCTTCACTGGAGTTCTACATTCTGCAAAGTCAGCTACAGGGGATTTCAACATAGTAAAAAATGTGTATTTCTCAAATAAACTCTACCTTAGAAAAACTTCCAAAGCCTAACATTTCCAAAAGGCTGTATTTAATGGTGCATAAGATAATAAGTGGTCCAATCTGACCTAAAAGTTAAATTGAACCATTTTAAAGGCGTTTTCCATAGTTTTTAAACTCTTTGCCCCTGACCCAATACACATCTGGTTCTAGTTGGCACCAAAAGATAGATGTATTTAAACGTCATGACAAAAGCTAATCTTGTATTTCTGTCTTTTTTGGGAGACAGGAAGTACTAGAAATCTCATAAGAAAGGCTGTTCTCCTTGGACATCTAGCCACTTTTAACAGTCAAGTGATTTACGTAGCTCAGAGAAGAATTCAAACTTCTGTGTTAGCCAAACTGACCCTCTCAACCTCCAGAGGCTCATTCATCACTAGGTAGAGTTTAACAGAAGACACTGGGAAGGCTGCTCAGTCTAACAGCCAGCCAAGAAGGCCTTGACCTTTTGCATCCTTGCTCTTTCCTCGAGGAAAATCCAATAAATGGAATAGTATTTAAAAACACTTTTTGACAGGCAAAATAAGTGGTGCATTATTCAAGGTGTTAGAGAAAGAAAATAAAAGTGGTCCAAATACTGTATTCCACACTTATCTTTACATTTCCTTTATGAGACAAACTCTTGTTACCAAAGTAGATCTGAGTAAAGGTAACAAAATTAACATGGACCCTGGGGCTGCTAAATATTTAGCAGTATTTACTACAATTCTTGCATAGAAAACTCTCTAGTTATAAAATACATTTTCCATAAATAGCCTAGGTTCAGTTTAAGGGAGTGATATAGCCCCTTGAATGCTTCTGCTAGACTGCAGGTGTTTAAGATTCATTGAAAACCAAAAGGAATCAGTTGCTGAAGTTACTTTCAAAATTATACACGGTTTTCAAATCGGTTCAACACTTCTGAATGTTCAACCCAGGAGCCACTTCTACAATGCTATTGCAAGGTGATGCATATGGACTTAGTGTGTTCTTTCATAAGAGGAAAATGTGAAACCAGAGCTTGCCCACAGCTACAAGGAAAGGCTCACACTGAATTTAGAAATCCCTGCATGCATTTTCATGCTCAGACCATGCTTCTCTTTATGACCTTACTATAGGCACAGTAAAAGGCACGCCTACCAGTGATGAAATACTGGTGTTTCACAAGTCTTATTCTCTCAGTAGATTCTGCTGGCATTCTTGTGGCAGAACAGAACTCACAGCTTGTATTGGTGCTAATGGAAGAACACGTTAATATTTAAAGTAGCCCAAAAAACACCAATCTGTGAAGAATGCATTAATTTACCTTGTTGATCTTCTTTTTTTCCTTCCGATGCTGATGCTTTCTCTGATAAAGTACCATTATTTCCACTAGCTTTTACCACATTTTCTTCCTGTATGGTTTCTTCACCAATGGCTATGGTGTGTCCATTTGAAGTTTCAAAATTTACTGTTACATCACCATCTGAAATGAAAATTAAAAAGCCTAAATTCCCTAACTGCTTACTTAGCACCCACTGACAAAACATGGCATCCCTCTGCTTTCAATCCTGTAGAAGCAAAGCAGAAAGACTTACTGAAATGTGAAAGGCTGCAGACCTGCTCTGAAAAGTAACCGTAAAGAAACTCTATAAGCTTCCACATTCTTTGGGTGGACATCTCTGCAGTAATGGTCTTGGAAGTCCGTGTCGGTTTTCAGGTACAGCTTTGTGGCTGTACACATGAGCATCCTGTTCTCTCCCTCCCAACATGTGCCCAAAATGGACAATTAGGAGGCAGATTTGCAGGACTACCATGGTACATCCCAGTAGGTAAATCAGCCAGGAATTCAGACAGAAGTTCTCAGAACGTATGTGCCCAGTTAATTAACAAAATAGTTCACAAAGACATTTTCCAGTCTTAAGAATCAAGGTGAAGTCTTTCTGTACCACATATCATACCATTATTAAATTCTGCAAATTAAATTCTTTCCCTGATGATACTTTACTCGCTTACCGAGACTACCTCAGCTTGAGGGGTTTTTTTTAATCCTGAAAAAAACTTCTTTATTTGTCTTTATATTCCTGAAAAGTGCTACATACATACTCTTACTGGCTTACAGCTTTCTCTGTTCCACGCATTTTAAAGTTGCTGCTGATTTTCTTCTTCGGTAATTTCCTTCTACAGGATCCTCTTGTTGTCAATCCAAAAATTACGCAAATCTACAGGGCATCCTTTCTGATTTCTCCATTGATTCTTCACTAACTGTGGCGATTCCACTTCTCTTCCTTGCTGTGTGTTATCAGACCTGAATGTTTGCACTTCCCTGATTTCAACAAAATTATGCAGCCTCTTTCCTTCTACCTTGGGTGCTCCATGTGTTAAGATGATTGTTTCACTGTAATCCACACACTAACAGCAACCTGATGTGTAAAAAGTAAGTTCTTCCTTCCCTAACCTTGTCTCTTTCACTATATCTGACAGTTGTACTTACCTTACTGCAACATTCAGTTTCTTCAGCTTCTCTCTTCCAAATATCCTTAAATCCACTCTCTCCTGTCTCCATATGTGACTCTGCCACCTTTTATTCATGTTTTGGTTCTGCAAACACCTCCTGCCTCTCCAAGTGGCACTTGCCACTTTCCACTTCGCTCTTTTTCATCCCACGTGAAACACTGTTACTTCTTCACACTTCTTACCTCTCACATTTCAAGACGCTATGTAATTTCCTCATTTAGTTTTCATCTCCACAGTCACTACTTCTAACTACCTTCATACTCCTCGGCCACGCTCTATCCTACCCCTCCATTTTTAGCACCTTCAAACCAATCCCATAGTCTTTCAAAGTGGTCCTTAAAAAATATTATTGTCATCAGACATGAAGCACAATGTAATGAAGGTAACACAGATCAGACTGATATAGGAGGAAGAGGATAAAATTGTTCATCTTTACATCCTTTTCTCACTTTCTCAATCCATGTAAGGAAATCCAGAGTCCCATCCCCTTTTAAGGATGGAAGAGAGGGCCAAGGACACCTGTGACCAAAGTACGCATACTTTTGGCACAAATTATAGGATTTATGTTCAAACCGAGAAGTTAACACATTTCACTAAGTGAAATGCAATTTACAACCTTGCAATTTATTCCCAATAAATGCAATTTACAACCTTCAATGGACAAAGTCATGCAGCTCCCCAGTACAGCATGTGGCAAAACCCACGACAAATTCCCAGATGGACAAACTGAGGTATGGAGAGTTTACATGTCTTGCTTTAAGACAAAGACAGCAGAGACAAGTGCAGAAGCCAGCTATGCTGAATGTCATAGCCTGGTAATTAGCCAAACACTGTACAGGCAAGTGATACAACATGTCAACAAACAAGCCCTTTATTTCTAAATATCTATGTGTACAATACAAAACATACACATTGATATTTCCCTGATTCTTCAGATCAGATGGAATAACAGAATTTCTAGGTGAAAAATACTTTGGGAAAACATGGAGTTCTTGGACTGACTCCTTGATAAAATGACAAATGGTTTAATTTTAAGCTACAGATTATTTTACTCACTAGGCTTTTATTTAAGCTAGATTTATAAAAGATGAAGAATATTAGAAAGAATACCAGTAGAACCATAATCGGATGTAGCACAGAGGTATTAACCTTGGCTTACTCATGTTTTTCAAAATACAGATTCTGTCTAATACCAGTTAATAAACTTGGAGCATTTCGAAACGAGTGATGTTTTCCCCACGGTTTTATGCTTGTGCCATTTTTGTGAATGCGGTCTGTGTGATAGCAGTGGGATCCATACGATCCCAGCACTGGTACTTTTTGACACCTGAAATGGATTAAAATGGATTAAACTGATTTGTTTGCGGTTCCAAAACCTCTAATTTTTCAGCCAAAATTTCTCATTTTATACCTCAGTGGCTTTAGACAACAAACCTTGACTCAAAAAATAGGGTTATCGTTACTTCAAAAAAATTCTGGCAAACTAGAAACCACAAAAGTCACATTATTCACAGGGAGCATTAAAATACTTCAGGATATGACAGAAGTCAGCTGGTGTAGTTCTTTGTCAGCTGGCCCAAATTACCTCTCACACTCCTCAGTTTGTCTCTTCATACCTATTTATACTACATGGAAATAACGCAATAGTGGCTTTATCATACATGTTTAGTGCTTAGTAGCTAAATTCTAGTTAATGTGTTATCATATCACCTTGCTCAGGCATTTCCTTCAGCACTCCCCTTCTTATCAGCTCCTCTCTGCTTTGTCTTGTCGAAATCTTCCTTTCCAACACTAAAGAAAAAGCACAGTTAAGAATAGATTTATTCTCATACTGCTGATGCTTGTGAAAAAGTAAATTAGCAAAATATTTTTATTTTATAGAAACCCTGAGAAATCTGTTTCCTCTGATTCTGCAGGAGAGGTGGTCCAGGCATTCATGGACAGTCTCTGAAAATATCATCCCACAGTTTCAGGCACAGAAAGTGGGGACTTGGATGATGCAATATCTTCAACTGATCAAGGCTCCTTGAGGCTTCTTTTACAGTCAATGGAAAAAGGTACTTCCAGAGTGAAACTGAACTCATCCTAGAATGTAAAAGCACCTCTTTCCCACTGACTGAGCAGACTAGCTCCATCTGCAGATACCTCCATCTGCTTTGTAGAAGTTTGGAGTTGGGAGAGACAGATCCTGCTCAGAGCAAGCAGCTCACAGAGAAGCCTTTGTGACATGCAAACTGTTTTAGAGGGAAAAAAACCCAACAAAACCAATCTTTAACAGAAGCCAGCAAGTTGTGTTCTAAACGGAAATAACATCCTCATCAATGCTGGTTGGCTTTCATGGAAAAAAATGCAGCATTCTGTTTTTAGGTTAAAAAAAAAAAGCAGCATACAACACACACATACACAAAAGACTGTGACATGAAGCATTTTAATTATTATGTTTATTTTCCATGGGAAAAAATGCTAAATAGTTTTACAGGGAAAAGAATTTACAGATGTCAAAATCGAATAGCTCCATGCTGCAGCCCAGCCCCAAACCAATACAGTGATCTGGGAGATAACACTGTAAGGATCCATGGGACCATGGTGCATGGCCCACCAAATGTGAGCATCACTTGTAAAATCTAATCTTCAATGTTAAGAAAAGCTAGTCTCCCATCCTGGTTCTGTGTACATTTGGACATCAAAACCCAAGTGATGTTTGCAGCTCAAGCTGAGGGCATGTGGTGAAGCTTCAGCCGTGCTGGACTTCATCCTATTAATGCTATGGGATAGGGTTATTTATCTCATCAACTAATTCAAACACTCTCTAGGGTCAGTCTAATTGCTGTATGCAGATTAAATACTGCAAGAAGTATTATCAATCACAGAATGGTTTGGGTTGGAAAGGACCTAGTTCCACTCCTCCTGCCAAGGCCACCTCCCACTAGACCAGACTGCTCAAAGCCCCATCCAACCTGGCCTTTAACAGCTGCAGGGAGGGGGCATCCACAACTTCTCTGGACAACCTGTTTCAGCACCTCACCACCCTCACAGTAAAGATTTTCTTCCTCATATCTAATCTCAAGCGGCCCTCTTTCAGTTTAAAGACATTAACCCTTGTCCTACCATTACATGCACTTGTAAAAAGCCTCTCAGATTCTGCACTTCCCAAATTTATAGCACCAGGTTTACTTCTCACACTATAAAGTTCAGGGACATAGCAACTGCTCAACATAGGATGCACTTCCATATCAAAATAGCACCAACTCCTGGCAGAAGAGCTGGAGGCAGTAAACGTTTTGACCAGCCCAGTTCAAGCTACTCATGCCTGTGAGATCAAGAGCTCACAAATGCAAACAGTACTGGCTCAAGAACATGTAAGTTGGCATTAAGTCTGTGTCTATATACTCAAGTACTTTATGGAATCTGTCCATTAAAGGTCAAATTTCAGCAGCATTCAAACCGCATTTGACAATATAAAAAAGCCCATGAGTGTGGCTACAGACTCTCAGTATAAGCCAGCCTACTTGGGGAGAGTGTGGTAGCAGGAACTCTGACCAGGTTAGAGTGCCTTGGGTCCCAAACCTAAATTATTCACAAGTTCTTCCAGTTTTTTCTCACTATTTTTTAAGGTATGTGCTTTGCAACTGTGTGTCACACATTGGCACAGGAGCATGTCCTAGTCTTGCAAAGAGTTTCTTCCATGTAGGGGAACACTCAGTCCCACAAAGACTCTTTTAAAAGAGATTGGCAGTCATGAAGACAGAGGACTACATGGGCAGGCATGGATGGAGTGTCTTAGTCTTTCTAGAAGGCAGATGTATTCACAAGCAGAGTGAAATCTCCTCCGACAGAACCCCCCGGGATGAACACTTTATGCATATATTTTATACTCATTTTCTTGCTGGCAATAAAAAAATTCTTTTATTACTTTACCAGCATTACAAGTATAATTTAATTACTACTATTTTTTCTCTCTGCTTCTTTTTTAGAACTGTTTTCTTGGTGACAATGAAATACAACAATCTCTCATATATCTGTGGGACAGTCCAATGACTCTTGAAAACAATAATTCTTCTTCCATGAAGCTTAAGAACATCAAATCAGACACCCCACCCCCATCAATGTGTCTCTCTAGTTTTCGGGATTTTTTTTTTTGGTTCTACAATACTGAATTAACAACTGTATTGAATTAATTATCAAGGCAAATGTCAATCAGAATTAAAAGACATGAACTCCTTATACTTTTACTGAAAGACCTCAAAGCATTTTATAAATTACGTAAGTTTCATAACATCCCTGAGACATAACTATCTCCATTTCACAGATTAGAAAATTTGTGAACAGATAAGAAGCTTAAGCCCCAGTCCTCCATCATCTCAAATGCTAGCCATGAGTGGTATTTTTATTTAAACTGATTAAGCTCAATTAATTCAGCTTGAAAAGAGAATTTATTTTAAATATTATTTGGCCCATGGAAAAGAAAACCAACCCCACACTAGAAATTATGCTAGTATTCATTATGACTATCATAATTTTAATTCCTACGAAGAAAAAGGCAGAATTTTAATTTAAATCAAAGTGGCCAAAAGTATGTCCCCCTGTATAAGAGGAATGAGTAGCTTGTCAACTTAGGAACTTATATGGGGTGCTATTTAGGCAGCATGGGCTCATCATTATAATTTATTGATGATTACGGACTTTAGACTAGGCAATATATTTCACATTTACACAGTCAAATGTATTGTACCATCTGCACACCCAGCAACCATCATTCAAACATTTCCTTCCCTCCCTTCCCATCCCCTCCCCTCAAAGGAGACTGCTTAGTGACGTTCAGCAGCTACAAACCTCAGGCAGTCTTAAAACCCGTCCTCTGACTCAAAGAGTACTGTGAGATTCTGGATATTTTCCAGTATTTAGTTTTGTTCTTCTAAGAGAGGCTTGAGATAATTCCACTTATTAATTTTTCTCTGACCTAGTAAGAGCTAAAATTGCCTTCTGCTCCCTGTCTGCATATACTCTTGCAGTGAAGCTTTGAAGTGGCATCTACTTTGTGCCAGGACACAAACTGTTGCTTTCCTTTCCTTCACAGCAAAACATTGCATAGAAGAGAAACCCTTGAGATGATTACATTTTCTGTTTAGTTTTACTTAATTTTGAAAGCCCTCTAGGCAAAAAGCATACAACCACTACCCAGAGAAAAGACTTCCTGAGACGAAGCATGGAAAATATGTTGATAAAAGAAAAAATTCCAACTATCATTCCCACATCAGCACAGATACCAACATCTAACATCTAAACCTCCTTTTTTTTTTTTTTTAATGTTTGTGGTATTTGCTGTTTATGAACATCTTTCAGTTGCTCATAAGACAAAAAGCACTCCACGGTACATTGCCTGGCAAGGCTGTAGCAAGAACCTATTTTAAAAAGCCCATTGAAAACCCAGAGAAAGCTGTAAGAGTTCTTTGCAACAGCCCACATTCTGTCTTAGAAGAAAACTCATTCTTCAGCTGCACACAGATTTATCAAGTTGTAGCCCTGTTAAGAGAACAGGCAATAAATGAGGATCATCATGCTGTCTCCCATGGTCTCAGGCCAGGAAATGGGCTTCCTGCATGTAAGATCCACACACACATACACACAGCCCCCCTTTGGTAATGTAAATACACCTCTGATCGAGTAGCCTGAGGAAGAGGATATCCTGTAGAACTTTTATTTTGTATGGATGTCTTCCCATTTCTTTCTCAAGTCAAATAAGCAAGTTTCTTCTCCTGTGTCAGTAAGCACGCAACAAGGGGCAGCTTGCCACGTAAATGCGTCATCTCAGCCTCCACTGGTCCTCGGTCTATTTCCTCAAGAAACACAGGGAAAACTAATTTTTTCCTCTCTGAAATTATCATCTGAGGCAGGATGAACACAATCCAAACTATTTTTCATTTTAAATTCCAGCCTCACATGAAGCACATACACAAACATATGTGACCCCACACATAGTTTAAAAGCAAATTACTATTGAGGGACCACACCATCATAAAGCAGACGAGCAAGTTAAGTACTAGCAAGTAACTAAGGAGGCACTTTTGAAAATGTTGATCTTAATTTCTTTGTGCTTAATTTCCTCCTTCTGTGAAAGAAATAGGAATACATATTCTGCCTTGGTATTATACGAATGTGTCATTCTTGTAAGACTGCCAAGGATCAAACTGTTCTTCTATATGTAAAATACCATGCCTAAATAATCCCTGCCATCTAACAAGCTCAAAGGGCTCTGCAAAACCATCATAACATTTCCTACTATTTGCCATCAAAGGGCCATAGACATACCTGCTGACGTTTCTCTGAATTTGTCACTTGTCTTCTTCTTCCGCCATTTCCAAGGTTTAAAGATTTTGCCAATGTTGGAGAGTTTGCCCTTCCTCTTGAAGGGGGGAGTTTGGGATCCTGGGGCTGGTCCATCTGAGTTAGCAATTGAAGCCTTGTCCAAACCATCAACTGTATAAAGAAGAGAAGTAAAGGTAACTGAAGGATGGAAAACAAAACGGTACCCAAGAGCCAAACACCTCCACTGTCAGATCACAGCAAGCTCCGTGTGTAGCTGTGTGGCTTTTTTCCTGTTCTGGAAGTAAGCCAAGGAGCACCTGATCTCAGACTGTGGTCACCAGCCAGTCCCCACCCCAGCTTGCCCTGGGCTTCACTGCTTCTCAGCACCTCAACTCCAGCTGTCCAGAACTTGCTTCTCGTGATGCACATCTGGCACATTTGCACAGTCCTGTGGTTTTCCATCACTACTGGAGAATTTCATTCAACATATATTTGGGTGACTTTCTCCCTGTCCTTGGTAAAGCTGAATAACTAGCTGTCATCATATAGAAAATGAAACCCTTGTAATGTGAAAACATGAACTATTTTTTGGGTGAAACAATTCCTTTCCTAAACAAGCTCTAAAGTTAGCTGTTCTGGCAGTGGAATGGAAACAGGTCTGTTCAATATCCCTGGTAATCAGTCATTCACAGTGCAGCCTGCCATGAGTCAGGCTTCTTATTAACAAAATGTATTTAACAATAAGCTTTTGAACTGTAGACAGAACTTAAAGAAGGATTACTTTTCTGCAAAAACATATTGAGTGATATGAAAGCCAATATTTATCATCAACGGCTGTAACATCAAGTTTTGTGAACCACATTAAGACTCGTACAATATGCCATAGCGTACAGTTAAAATAAATTTCCTGGAAATTTCTGAGACATCTACTATCATTTATTTCTATTTAAGAACTAAGGTTTCTTAGAGTGTTCCAGTTGTAGTCCTGCAAACACTTCAAATGTCCTGAATTTTAGTCATGTGAGCACTGAAGTAACTGCAATTACTTACAGACATAAAATTAATAATGGGCTTAACTGTTTGTGGCATACAGGCGCTGTAATTGCTTTCATTCATCTAAACAGTCTAATTATAGCCAATTCAGAACAGAGTTGATGCTACTCTGAACAGCAGTAATGATAATCATAGATCATTAAATCAGAAATTCTATTGAAAGAAAGAAGTATCGCTGTTCCCATTTTACAGATGGAAAATATGAGGCACAGAATTGTTAAGTGCTTAATTCTGTGTTTGCCAAACGGCTTCCTGAATCCTGGTCCTGTGTCCTAGCTGCTATAAAGATATATATTCAGCCACATAACATCATGGTGCAATCACATTCTGTTTCTCAGACAAATGGCATTTAATGAGTTCTATATTTGTCCTAGGCTTTAGATTGATCCAGGATGCTGAAAAAAAAAAAATCAAATCTTTTCTGTGAGAAAGCTGATGTAATGCAAACAGAGTCCAAGGAACTTTATTTCCAGTGTTTTGAAACAAAGTGTGGGATCTGTAGTATAACTTCATTGAAGTCTATGAAGTTAAAATCAGAGATAAATTTGTATGAGAATGATAGCATTTAAATCAATAAACCTGAACAAGTTATGCCATAAAATTTAATAAATTCTGTACTGCCTGAGAGATGGAAAACTTTTCCAGGATAAATTACTGTTAGTCAGATACAACACCGTTTAAAGCTTTTCTTTGTTTGCTTTGGGTATTGTCTGGTCCATAACATGGAGATAAGATAGAAGAAAGGCAGGCAAATGGCTTTTGAGTGTAAAACACCAAGATTTTGCTAAGGACTCGTTTATGTTGACCCCTTGCAGGAGTACAAAAGCCCAGCTTCCTCACTTGTGTGCCCTAGACAACATGTCAATCTTTAGGGCAGTTTAAGCTAAAACTCCCCTAAAATGAACCAGCTGCCCCTCTACACACCCTGAGAAGCCAGGCAAGAGGTGAGGGATGAGGAGAACACCAAAGCTAGCGAGCAGCTCTGTAGAAAGAGAGAGGCAAAAGACAGCAGAAGGAGCCCTGCAGGGATGCCTTGCCTGAAATTAGGGATTGCACTTTTGTCTGGGCTTACAGACACTGTCTATGGAGTGCAGTCCCTTGTAGAATATAGAAACTCTGCTGGAAACTGTGGATCTAAGAGAAGTAAATTTACTTGAAGGGTACTTACAAAGACAAGAGATCAAAAATTATCTTGGCAATTCCCGTTGACATAAGAAGGAATGAGGGCCACATCTCGCAACTAGGAAGAGTCAGGTGAGAGGTAAGAAAAAGATTTCCAGGAGGTGGGTGGTACAGAACTGGAGCAGGTCCTGGCAGGCTTTGGAGGCTAAGCCAGGCGAGCCTCTAAAGCTCTTTCTGGGGCTGACCTCACCTACTCTTAGGAACAGCCCTGCTCTGAGTGAGGTCCCTCCCAGTGGAGGTTCCCGTGGGCGCTAAGGGATGCGGACAGACATGGTTTCTCTGTATCCAAACAATCAGAAGTGAAGTGGTGAAGAAAAGAGACTAGGATCTGCTGGCTGTAGAGTTCTGTCCTGGGACAGCAGCCAAGCATTATGTCACTGGCAGAAGCAGTCTACCTGCTCAGTAGAGTGAGAGGCTACCCACCCCTTGAGGCAGCAGGACAAAACCCATGTTCTTGTCTCCAATGGCTTAAAAAGGCTGGGCTACTGGCGTGAAGAGCCTGCATGCTGCTGATAGACAGCACAGCTTTACAAACACAGTAACACTGACATTTTCAAATCCTTCTGAGTCATGGAGTGCAGTGTATTGCAGGTCACAAAAGCCTCATCTAGATTTCTTCCTCCTGTGTCTACCGCCAGAAATGGAGGAGGATTAGGGCTCCAATAGCCCCCCACAGAGACATATGGATTTGCATCAGTCCCTGTTCTGCCCTCTGCTGAAAACATAACTCCAAAATAACGATCCTAGCTAGAGAAATCTGTCTGCTTCAAATGAGCTAAGACATGAAACTCATGGGGAATAAGTCTGTTCAGGAAGACTGAAACTTTTGAAAAAGGACTTCAACATTAACTCCTTCTGACAATAAAAGATGGAGTTGATTTACAAAGCAAGTTCAACATATGCTCACAATTGGGAATTTATTGATCTACTGGCACCTTGTACCATTTCTTTCATTTGAAAAAAGGACCCAAATACGTATCTGGCAAGGAGGAATAAGCATAGCCAAGTATCACAGTCTGAACTTAGAAATAATGTGAGATAAAGTAACATTTCTAGGAAAAAGAACTTATTTATATTCAAAAGCACATATATTACATGTATTACAAATATATTCACAAGGTAGCACATTTTACCAACTAATAAACTACTTAGAAAACCCCCACAATTTCAGCAGTAACATTTCAGAGCATTTATGGAAAAATCTTTACAAAAGCTATTGCTCCTCTTCTTTGAAACACTCAGCAGGAAACTGATGTTCAAGATTTACAATATTTGCTTTATAGGTCATGTACTACTTAAGAATAAAGCAGCGTATTTTTCACCTCAGATTTTTTACCTCAGAGAGCTTATCTACGTTCTATTAATCATTATAAATGTTACACATATTCATTGAGATGAAAAGAAACATCTTAGCTTCCCAAGATTTAGAGGAGCCTGGTCACTTGTGTTATTCTTTTATTTTTACAGTGTCTTGAAGTCCTGCCTTCTTCCCACCATTTCCAAAAAGCCAGTGAGTCCTTCATTGCCTTCAATAAACATCATTATTAAGTTTGACATTAGGATTTTTGACTATACTACCTGTATTGTTTATCCAGTCCTTTGCCCAAAGTGAAGATTTTACAGCTGAAGGATATAACATGTACATAAAGATAAGAAGAAGTACATGAATCGTGTATGTTGGTGTCATACAAAGAGATCTTATTGTAAAAGACCAACAACAATGGTAACTGAGACACCGCAAAACCAAATCATGCTGCATGAGCCACGCGTTAGATGATTAATTTAATTAGATTATTGTCATAAAGACTCTTGAGATCCTGGAGTAAAAACCACTTAAGACTACACAGAAGAAAAGAAATAAGACAGAATTTAGGTCCGTATGTCAAAAGTTTTGCTATTAGGAGTCTGAGAAATTCTCATCAGATGCTCCCTGACTCTGAAGGCACAGATTAAGCCAATCTGAAGTCTCTGCTTCTCTGTATGCATCCCACACAGAAATTTCACAGCAGAGTGGGTTTGGTGATGAAGGCAGCCTGGGAAGTTTCTTCCTCCATACTTTCCTTCCTGACCCTAAAAAAATATGCTGTCCCTTCAGTTGTAAAAATACAGCTGTTCATTGGGCTTTACTGCAAGCAGATCTCTGAATGACTGAGACCAAAAACACCTCCCCCTTTCCTTTTTTAAAAGGTTATTTTAAACATGAGCTGTTTCAGTGATTGAGTCTTCAGGACAGTCCTACAAACACTTGCAGTGTCAGGGTTGGGCAAGGAGCTGCTGCACAGGGTGGGAGCTGGGGACTGGACTGGGCAGACAGCCTAAAGAAGCTCTGCAGTTGCAATCAGGGTAGCTGGACATTCCAGCCAAGGACCCAACAGTGCTGCACAGCCTGGCACGTGCTTGAACTTGGTTAAGCCCACAAAATAAAGCATGCTTTTGCCTAGAGCATTCACAGGGTAGGTGGAAGACTTGGGGTTTTCCTCCTTCCTGAATAAATAGTGTTGAAATGTATTACCCTTCACTTGAATCTGACACTAAAATAAAAGCATTACAGGATTGTAATGCTATTAAACCTTCTGAACAATTAATCAGAAGTATTTTTCCTTTCTTCTGTCTCTGCACTCCCCTCACCAGCACCCTTCTACAGAACTGATCTAATCCTGCTGGAGCGCCGGGATATACGTTTAAGGGATTCTTTCTTATGTCAGGGTTGCTAAGTACAAGACAGTACCAGAAGAGCTACAAGTTCTCTTTCCCCTCTTGCTGCATTTCCTTCTCCCACCCACACCTCCCAAAGCTCACCTACCTGCACTGCAATTCTGCTCTGGATCCTTGTCATACAGCAAGGTATAGAACGACCAGATGAAGGAAAGGTCTGCCTCCAGCCTCTCCTCCTCCCCATCGCTGGACAATACAGCCAAGAGGGGAAAAAGGCACAGAGTCAAGTGCTCCACCGGTATGAAGGCACTAAGGCAGCACTGACCTAATACTTTCTCTGGTTCTCTTGCAGTATTACCATGGTATCATCACACCACCCTTAAAGTGTGTGAGGAAAACCTTTTTGTCCTGTCAGAATGCAGGCGACTCAAGGTATTGCCACATTTAACCATAAATGAATTGAGAAATGCAACAGAAGATGCCATGGCCCGAGTTAAAAGCTACCTTATGTGTGGATTTGGATCTGATTTCTGTGCTTATTAACTACCAGTTAGCTAGTACAGTTATTTTTTTCTCTTCCTTTCAATGCACCTTGCTGCCTTACAGGGATGCGCTGCAAAAGTCATCTTAGTTTACTGAGGCCTCAGAACCTCTTCTTATAGTGCTATGATATTCTATACTGTCTTGCCAAAGGGCACAGAGTTGGAAGTCGTGGTTTTTATGCCAGCAAAATCAACATGTTTATGCATCTGCATATTATTCCCAGTTAGTAACAAGAACAATAAATCATCAGCTTGCTACGGAGTATGATAAGCTGCTTATTCTTGGAACTTACTGGCAAAATTCAATATACTACATGGTAAAACGTTTGATGTGGTCATTAAAAATCAGAAGTCATTCCAAAACTAAAAATGTCATTTTCAGTACGGATCTCAAATTCTGTAATGTTCTACCTATTTTTCCTGACCAGAACCACGGAAAGATGGGTCTTTCTTCTTTTTCCCGTTTTTGTTTTGTGGTTTGGGGTTTTTTAGGTTTTGTGTTTTCATTTGGTTTTTTTAAAATTTATTTGGAAGGGAAAAAATGCAGCTAATCCCCAGTGGATAAACTGGCAAATGGAAGAGCTATAATCTACCTCTGAGCAGCACAATGAATTGGCATCTGCATGCTTGTGCCTTGCCATACATCTGGAGTTTAACTTTGGAGAAACTGTCATGAGCTAATTGACTTGATTGTGTTTTAATTAAATGAAAGGAAAAAGCTGAAGTTCAAATGTAGGCGGCTGAATGGTAGTTTCCATATGGAACTGACAATACCGCAAAATGTTAATTGGACCTCCTGCTGCCAATGAGCTAAACAGGCTGGATAGAGGCTAATTCATAGGGATGCTGGCTGCTGCCCTGAAAGGGCCAGAGGTAATCCTCCTGGAAAAACTATAGCAGGGATGGATATGACTGCCTGCATACCTCCAGGTTTCTGCAAGGATACACACACAAATGCCTTTTGGGTTGTTGGACTCACGCTTGGATCAACAGTGCCAAATATTTCAGAAAGGGCTTTGGGAGCCCAAGCTCTGTAACTCTCATATCTCCACGAGCAAAATGTTACCTCGCTGCAGAAAGTCAAACACTGCAAGGGTGAAAAATTCATCTCAAAAGGGCATATTCTGTTCTGCCCTGTGATGAGCCCCTGCCTAAGCTCTGTAAAAAAAATTTTTAAAAAAGGTAGTTAAAAGGGAATGAGGGAAGCCTGTGCTTCTCCTGAAAGCAATAGCATGGATGCCCAGGGGTCCATGTTTCAGACAAAAAGCCACGTGGCTCAGAGGGATACTCAATCACACTGTCCTCTTCTACGGTGTGCAGAGAAGGAATATGACCAGAATCCCAAACAATGATGCATTTATTCTAGTTCTCTCTCTCTCACCTGCACACCTGGAATTAACTGGCTAAAGGCCTGGAAAAGCTTATTTAGGTATTTGTCTCTTCGGCAGGATGCTCTGGCCCTGCAAGACACTGATCTCCAGCAAGCAGGGGACCTTACCTTGGCCTCCCACTACCTTACACAAGACACAGGACCTAAAACAGCGTTAACTTCAGGGCTTGAGACATTCTTGCTGCATCACTGGGGTAAAGCACAAAGAACCTCTCTGCTTTAGAGTTAAGCGTTGCTCTTTTGTTTTCCCCCCAGTACAATAACCACATGGACTTAAGTGCTGTTGGGCGCTTTGTCAAGTTACAGGCTATCACATTAGTTACCGCGTGTTGTCTCTTGCTAATACAACCCAAATGCAGATAACACACTTGTAGCATGCAGCTTCACTGTTACTTCACAGTTTTCACTCCCACTGGGTTAATTCTAAAGCAAATAAAAAAAGCGAAGTTATGGTTGTAGAGTACTCTGTAGAGACACTGGAAAAGCCACAGGCAATACAGTCAGGGCTATCCAGCCTTACTAAATTACACTTCTCATGCAGGAACCGGCACAGAGCTCTTTTCTGCTACACCTACGCTGGCGCGTGAGCTGGATGGGTTCTACAGCACATTAAGCACTGCAGTTATACCGCCTCTCTTCTAATCTGTTTTTTGTGTCAAAACACATTAGGGATTTGCTTCAGGTCTGAATAAAATTAAGGGCATGACCTTATGTCTGCAATATGTCCACAAGCATGTGTTTGTAAATTAATTATTCAGATTTCGGCATTATGCAGTCCTTATTAGAACACCTACACAACAACTTCCTCCTCTTCAATGAAACGCTTAACTTCCATCCTTTTAGCTTTCTACAGGAGAAGTAAGCAAATGCTCAGCCATCCTGTTATAGAGGTTTGAAAGTGATCTGGTAAAAAATCTTCTTGCTACCTCCTCTCTGACCCTGAACACAGCTGGCTCCAACCAGAGGGAAAAGGATCATAGGTTTAATGCAGGCTGCTTATTTATTTTTTTTCTCAACCCCAATACTTGAGCAAAAAGCAGCAAATGGAAAGTTTCCAGACAGTTACATTTTCCAGATATATGAAACATCAGGCCAAAGGTCAAAGCAACTCCTCCACAAAAACAGGAACAAAAACAATCCAGGCACAGTAACAGATGTGGGAGGACAGAAAAAACTGAAAGCAATATAAATAAAAGAGCAACCAAACTACTTTGCACAGCTGAGCAGTTAAAATTAATGCTTCTCTGTTATTAAGGCATAATGTAATATTAAGGGATGTAACTCCTTGGAGTACAATAGTACGTATTTCCATTTATAGTTAATTTTTTATTTAGGTATTTTTAATAATTTCATAATTTCACCTAAAAGTAAGCTGCATGTACGCATCTTATTATGTTCTGTATTGATATATTCACTGGCTAAAGGACCCAGATACTTATCCTTCTCTGATGCCTTTCAGACACCCCTCCAATATAGCTGGAAAGATGGGAGGCATTTCCCTGCAGATCTCTGGCTATGTCCCCAGAAGCCATTGCCACTACTGACGGAGGCAGCATGCAGGTATAGTTTTATAGAGATGCTGCCCACACAAGTGGGCTTCCAGTCATCTCAGCCTGTGTTTTCACACCACCACGGTGGAAATATCAGCTGAACGACCAACCATGCTGGTAACCATTTGTAAGGCTGCACCTTATCACCACAGCGAGACAAAAGAAAAACCACCTTTTGCCTGGGCTTTTAAAACTGAGTTGGGTCCTTCGACTGACATCGGAGGGTCGGACGAATGAATCTGCTGACCAGACTGGGCTGGACAGTGTGCCATTGAGCTGAGGCAGAAAGAGAACAGGAATGAACGGGAGAGAAGTCTGCGAAGAGAGCGAAGGACTCCTGCTAGGAAGTGATTACCCGAGCTCACCACCAGTGGGTGTAAGAGATGCTCCGACCCCTTCACCATAAGCAGTGACCAAAGTGAAGTGCTAACATCACCAGCTATTTTCCTCTCCAACAGGACGGGAAGAAGGTACCCATCTCCCTATCCCACTCCTTCTCATTCCAGACTATCCAGCACCCTTGCTAAATACAATTCGGTATGAATATCACACGTGGGTTTTATCCTTATTATTACTATCTTGAACCAAATCTTTCACAATTTACATGTTTACACATCTGAAAGCAGGTTTGGATTTGTGAACTCCCATCCCAATGCTTCCCTGCTCTCAAGTACTATGACAAGGAGCTCCTGATGTACAAATAACAGAATGTTTATGTACCCAAAACCTTAAGAGCAATTTGATCAGTCATGTAATTAAATCCCTGGGACGAGACAGCCCAGAGCTCACTGTGCTGTCTTTGAAGAGCAACATTTTCTTCTATACTGGCACCACTTCAACACCTTTTTTCTAGTACAGGAAACAGCATATTGCACTTGTCCAAATGTGTGTAAGTCAAACCCAAAGCAAACAGTCTCTTTTTATGACCTCCTCGGCCTCAGAACCCCACCAGGGAGGTCAAGGCTTTTTAAACCCAACTAGCAAATTTCTGATTGTTGCTGTCATTGCAAATGTTTGTACAGGCTTTTAGCTCTGCTGCCTTTGTAGAGAAAACTGTTTACTTTAAAGTTCAGTTTTTAGCTGCCTTTAAAATGTTTGTCTTTGTTGCTAGATACCAGCTTGGATAAACAATAATAATAAAACTCCAAAATGCTCAGAAGAACCTATTAATGATTAAATACAGTGCCTCTCAGTCAAAATGCTAATTTGCCAACTCTAAAACCACAGCCTGTAAAAATCATTCATAGCATTCTGTGCCTATAATATCACAACACAGAATACAGTCTAAGTCATATTCTTTGCTATAAGGAAATGGGAGTTGCCAAGTTGCAGCTGACTTTTATTCCGCATCATGTTTCACTGCCCTCTCCGTCCCCAGCCACACTGCAAACAGCTGTTTTATTCCCTGTATCTTGTTCTTTACTAGGGCCAAGGTGGGGAAAATCAGGCACAAGCTGACATATTTGTCAGCCCAGCTGCCCTTCCTTTCCCAATTTAAACTTGGACACTCAGGGACAAGTAAAAGGACAGGTCTGTGTGCAAAGTGATGGGATTCAATTATACTTTAAAAACCAGTGTGGTCCCTTTCCTACACAACCAAAAACCAATAATTCCATCATGCAAGCTGATGGCACCATAAATCACTACAGCAAAACCCAGTGGAACTGTAGTACCATCTTCATATAGGCTTGAAGGCTGTATTCATACATATTTTGGACTTCAGTTTTTCCATGGAATCACTGTTTATGGTAGCGATGCACTGCTAAACAAAAAACTTTAGTTGGAATAAATTACAAATGAAAATTGTTGCCCTTCAGCTCATTGTACTGGGATGCCATGTTGGAGCCTGCCCTGTTCACAGCACACCCCAAGGGTGCAGATGCTGGTGGAGGTAGGGTTTGAAACCAGGATCCCACCTCCATGTGGGAGAGCCAGCAGTGCTCTCCTTTCAGGTCCAGGCACCGGCCCAGGACTTACCAAAGCATGAAGTCCCCCTGGGAGGGAAAAGGGCTAAACAAAGGGGCTTGCTGAGGCTTCAGATGGGGAGATGTCATCTTGTTGTCAGACAATGCACTGAGAGAGAAGACGCTCTGCTCTCCCAGCAGGTTCTTTTCTTAGAGGAAAACAATTACTCTGTAAGAGCATCACCAACATAACAGGTACATAACTGATACCTGCATTTCTCCATTTGCTTGTTTCATGCTGCATTTGAGGTTCCCACTTGTCCTTGATTTCTGTTAATAATGAATGACTGTATTATCGTGGTGCTTAAGAGGGCTGGCCATAGATCAGGACCTCTTTGCAACAAGAGCTGTACCAATAAAAACCAGAAAGACCATTCTTGCTTCAGTTCTAAGTACAAAATGGAAGAGAACAGCTTGAACAACAGATTTCTGATTTCCACTGCCACCTGCTCAGCTGTTGCATTTTTAAAATTTTTTAGCTACCCACAAGTCCCTGTGATTTTGCTTGCAGCATGTCCCTTCCCAACTTCCTCTCTCACTCAGGCACTGACAGCAAGCCATCATAAAATATATCTTTGTTGTCAGTAGGCTAAAATAAAGCACCAACTTGAACTTTAATGTGCTAGTTTAAACTGAATTGCTTTAGCCGCAGCTGGATGAACACCCCCTAGGCTGGAAAGCAATGAACAACACAAAAAATACCAGACTCCATCTCCTCCCCACCAGTGTGTTTCAGCGCTACGCTATCACAGGGCCTAACAATATTCATTCAGTACTTCTATTCAGCACACATGTAAGAGTTCGCACACAATAAAAGTTTCTAAAGGTGCCCGAGGAGATGCCTGCACCTGATGGGGAAAATCCAAGACTACCCAATTATGCCAGCACAGACCACTGCACTGCCATCTATTGTGGTTCTAAGTGCAGTGAAGGGTTAGCAGTCACTGTAGCCCAGTGAGAAATTTTAAGCCTTCCAGTTACCATTAAGATGCTTTCAGGATGATTGTCAATCAGACAATATATTGATTTGTTTACTTTTTACAAAACCCAACACAGACAACAAGAATAATTTACCCTATATTAGCCACATCAGTCAGTGCCACAGTATGGAATGACAAACTTCACTGTATTTTGTGTTTCCTTTAAGACTGTCTTTAAACCCTTAAAAAAGTTTAGTTTTCTTAAAAAAAATCTTTTTATTATTCCTTCTTACTTTAGAGGTAAACCAGGCTACGTGACTCTTGAGTAATTACAAGTCATCATACAAATGTAAACACTGGCATGAATTACTTTAAAAACTGAATGAAATCGAAGCCATTCTTGCAATTATTAGGATTTCATTAATTTTATGATTACTAAATTCTGTGCTATTTTTATGAGTGCCATGACCTTATTGATACAGGTGAATTGAACACAAAAGCTTAGTATTCAGCCATGTGCTTACAGTGCCATAATAACTTGATTAAAAAAAAGGTGGTGCAAAAAACCTGAATGACTGGAAAGCCCTGGAGCTATTGCTAGCAGCACTGGAAATTCAAAATCGTCCTAAGTAAAGTGTGTACAGCATCAGTTTTCACCAAATTCATCTTTGGCATTATTTAAGCTCTGTAAAGTTTTCTTTTTTAAACTACTACCAAATGTTTTCCTAGAGAGGGAACATGATGTGACTGAGTGCTCCCATGCTTCCAGCAGTCCCTGGGAAAGCGAGCCACTTCTTAGGAAAGCCCACAGGAATACTTCAGAAATTCCTGCTGGCAGTTTCTGCCTGTCCCAACTGTTTCTCATCCTCTTATCCTGGGCTTTCTGCAACTCGCGCAGCAAGTGATGCACCCAACAAGGGAGACAAAGGGCTATTTATATGCTTATTTAATAATGAATCAATGCGTGGACATAGTCTCCCACAATGTAACGAGCAAACACTGCTTCCACTGGTGATATTGCTACAGGGGTCTTTCTCTGACGGTTTGCCCAGAAGTGGGCAGCCCATTCTGGCAGCCAGGGCTTGCTTGGGTCCCTGCTCTTCCCGCTCAGGGGTCTCCAAAATGGCATCGCTGCAGGGACTCAAGGAGGAAAAGGAAAGCAGTGGTCTCACAGATGATGGATGACCTTGTCCACGTGCTGGTGGGCAGAGAGTGAATACTGCAGCCCTGGGTTGGCACACAGGAGTTAAACTCAGTCGCCGTGCCCTTCTTCAAGGCACATGCAAGTGCTACTCTGACATCAGGGTTTGAAGCCGGTTCAGCTCCAATCTCAACCAAAGAAGCAGAGTGCCCTCCTGCAATCCCCAGCAATTTACCTCCCCCATAAAATACCTCCTGAAAAATTCTCTTTGTCATACTGAACAAAGGTTAATAATTATTCTTTCAGAGAGTGCCTTCAAGCAGCTCACAAACAAATGATGGCAACTTTGCCAAGCTTAGGGGAGAGGTTTCGACATTTTGTAAATGAAAAGAAGTGATAAAGGGTTCAGTCATTTTTCTTGCCTTGAAAAAGGTTTGTAATTTCCCTTAAACCTCCCTCCCACTCTTGCTAACAGTCAAGTACTTGGCACACATATTCAACATTTTTAAACCCTACGCTCACTTTTCACTCTAGCTGGATGCTGAAGCCCAGGAGAGAGAGCGGTAATTCTCACACCAGGAGAGACCCAAAAACGGACCAATGCTCCACCACACAGCTCCTTGCCCTGGGCAGGCACTGCCTTTCACAGGCTGTGCTCACACGAGGGGAAAAACCTGAAATCATGATGAAACGTACAGAGGACACAATAAGCAAAACAGAAGATTTCCGTATTAGGTAAGAGATTTTCTGCATATTAATACAAAAGCATAATACAAGGAACGTAGGTAAGCACAACAGCACAGCCTGACTCAGGTTTAAAAATATTGCTAGAAGAGAATCACTAACCTTCACTGAATATTTTCTTGTTCTAGAAGGAATAAAATTAAACTAAATCAAGTGATAACTGGCTCTTTTTTTAAACTCCTGCATAGGATTAGGAATAACATACTAAACTTGAACAGCATAGGTATGCAAGATGTATCTAACTCAGGTTTTTTTATAAACCTTATGACATTTCACACACTTATGAACAGAGGTCATTAGGAACCAGTTGTATAAGAATTTTCACTTAAACCAAAAGTCTTCAGTTTCCTGTTTGCGAATATGTATATAGCCCATATCAACAGGGCTGTAGGCAGTTCTGGCATTTTAAAGGTTGCCTTATAGTGGTCAGATGGGCATCAGCATGAGGAGGAGCAGCCTGGCCAAGCATCCAGCTGGTGATCCACTTCAAATTAGCCCTTGCCGAAGCAGTTTGGCAATGCTGGAGCAGCCAGCTAGAGGGAAGGGTCCATGGATTATGTCAAGGTCCCAGGAGAAATGTGATCCTATTCCTGGTAACACCAGCTCTGAAGAGAATGAAGAACCTTCTGATGTCACCTCGCAGCTTCCAATCCAAACAGCTCCATCACCAACTCTGCCTTCCCACTTCAGTCAGCCTCTACGCTAACTTTAAACTTCTGTCTTTTAAACCTCTAGGGAAGCAAAGGTCTGAGTGGACTTTTAATTATCTTTCATCCCAACACAGACTTCTAAAGTATAATTGAATTCTGTGGGAAGTTTAGCTTTGAGAAAAACTAAGGAGAAAAAATAATGAATAACAAAGAAAGAAAAAAAAACGGATTAGTATAGTGCATACATTTTCTTCATGCTCAAAGCAAAACAAGACCATATCTTAATTTGCTCATGTGCTAGAAATACCACGGTTCATCACTAATACTACACACTTTTACACAGACCAGTGCTGGAGCAAGGGCCAGAATAAGAACAGGAGCCAGTGGCTAGCAATTCCCCCTGGCAGGGGCGTAGAGCTCACCCAGATGCACAGTTCCCCAAAGCAGCAGTGGCAGCATCCTGGGCTGAGCACCTACTCCCCAAGGAGGCAAATGAGCACAGAAAAACACAAATACAAAATATTAAGTGGGTCTTGTTATTTGTGCAGAAGAAAGTGCCTCATTATTGTATTGCTCCGGAGTACACGTACCTACATGCTGGATTTAGAAAGGACCTTTGACTCCATGTAATGTTTTAATAAATTCACCTATTTCACACCTAAAACAAGCCAGAGCTTAAAACCTAGAGCTAAATGTACAGTGCTAGAATACTGTCCTTGGTGTGCTTTGGTGAAGCTGTTGAAAAGAATGTAATCTTGATTTTATATGAAGTCACAGTACTTTTTTTTGGTGTTATCTGGATGTTGTTTTTATAAGTACAAAGCTACCTGCTGGGAGGAACAGGTGAGTAATTGGTGAAAATGCTGGAAGGACTATAACTAAAAAACACTGCATATGTTTTTCTGCAAGGAAAAGTTCTCATCAATAATTTCACTGACATGCACTTGAATGCAGGTGGCTCTCATTTCAGGCAAATACCAAAACACTGGAGGAAGTGCAGGGCTATATCCACAAAACTAAAGGATCCTGTTTACTTCTTATGGCACCTACTCAGAGCTGGGGGGGCCCAGAGCAAGTCACTGCTCTTGAAGAGACTCAACCTACCCCAGGTCCTAAACCTACCTTATTCTACTACCAGGGAGCTCTGGGGAACACTGATACACCTCTCACCTCCTCTGATGTCACATGACTTCACGTACTCATCCTCCAACTGCAAATAGTTGCTGCTACCAGAGCTCTGGCTTTTCTATTTTAACTGACACAACAAATATTTTGAGAAATTGTCAGTTTTCTTGTGCTACATAAAATTTACAGAAAAATATAACATAAACCATAATTTGATGTTAAAAACTTTTGCAAGTATATGTGACTACACACACATGTGTATGTCTCTGTGGGACCTCAGCCATAGTTCTTAGGTTAGAAAAAAACCCCCAAAACATACCTGTAAATTTGTCAGAAAAAAAGCCACCAATATGATACCAACAATTGCATTGAGATAATGGTTGGCTTTCTCATCTAACTTCGTAGCAAGCTACTGGGCTAGAGAGGGCTACTGGAAGTCCTCATAAAAGACTTTTCACTTTGCTACCCATCTCCTTGAAGGGTCATCTCTTGCACAATGTCAGCATTACCCCAAATTGCCTTCCTTCTCTCTCACCCTAAACACGGTCCTTTTGTCTCACTCTGCAAGAAGGATATTTTTTGGTTTGCCTCAAAACTTCTTCTACCACTCCATATGTTAAAAAAATAAATTAGAAAAAGCCAAAGGTGGTAGGTGCAAATGTTGAATTATAGAGAAATACACAAACTAATGCAAAATAAACCTTTCTGCATTTATAGTTTTCCCTGCACTGACATCTGGATGAGCAAGTAATCACTCAAATCAGAAAGAATGGGCTCCATGCTGATATTTTTTTAATGAGATTGAACTGCCTAGTCTTTGCTTTTAGAAAATGTCTAATTTAATTAGCAGTGCTGCATCTGTTCTTCCTTTTCTCTCCCCTTAATCTTACGTGGAATTTCCTGCATAAAGAATAAAAAAATTAAACTGAAACGAAGAAACCTCTGGGCCCATATATACAGAGGATGTATAAATTCTGAGGGGATTAAAAAAAACTCATCTGTGCCACCAGACACCTCCCTGCTGACAAACGGACACTGGTCTCAGTTCTGCCCTGCTGGTATACATTCCCGAAACAAGCTTTCAGGGATAAAAACAGGTTGCCAAATACGCTAACCAATAGCACACCCATCCAGGGACTGCCACGGTGTAATGATGTTATCTGCTAAACCACAGGCAGACAGGGGCTGAGGAGGCTGCTGCCCTGCAAAAACCAAAAAAAGAGTTATCCCACTGCCACTGCAGTCAGGTAACTTACTAGCTGTCTTCAGCTGGTTCCTTCACCATGGTGAACTCACTTAACAAAGCATTTTAATTGTTTTCTTGGTTCATCTCATCTTCTGGTGATGTTTCTTCTGTCGTTGAGGAAACCCTGAATGCACTGCAGGCTGAGCAACAGAGACGGATATGTTTTCTCTACAAACAGATCCCCTAAGGACAGCTGGTGGAAAGGTACAAACACAAAGATTCTCAGTTTGACTTTGCTCATTTGTGCTCCTTTAAGTGTTTGGTCTGTGGCTTTCAGGTCTGACATGCTCCATCTGTAGCAAGGTGAGGGAATAACAATATTTAATTATCACACAAGATCCATCCCAGGGCTGATGAATGCTCATGGAATAATTCAGAGCTGGGAGGCACGAGCCCTTCCAGATCATGACAGAGTGATTATCTGTGGCCTTTATTCTTACATGGCAACAGATTTTGCCGATTTTGTGCTGCAGCAGCTGGGGAAGGCTCACACCTTAGCAGGGCTGAGCTGAGGTGGGGTAACTTCTGTTCAAGGGAAGGTGTGCATTCTCAGCCACTGCAGTCATTCCCAAACTAATAATTGATCTCTGCAATAGATACAGCATGCAGTGTTAGACATCAAATTTTGTGTCCAGCTTCTCCTGCTAACTAGAGAAACCTGCAAAGTCCCAGACTTCTGTTAATGGTTTAAAATGTATTGAAAATAATACTTAGCTTTTGCATACCTTCTAGTGGCCTAAACCTGTATTCTCACTTTTTTTTTCATCATTCACGGATGCCAACTGTAAAGGTACATTCTTTTATCCTCTTCTTCGCCTTCAAAAATACGCAGTCCTAGAGATCCAATACTGACATGAAATACTCTTTTCCTTCAACACGTTTTTTATCATACATTTCAAACTAAGCTACAGAGTTTCCAGGTGCACTAAATGTTTCAGAAATTCATCTTGCTGGATCTGGCTGAAGTACACCCTCCTCCTCTTCTCCTGCCCTTGCCTCTGGTAGCAGGAGGAGAAGTGCTGGGGGGAGTTAAGAGAGACGTGTTGCTGCCAAGTGCCCAAGATACTTGTGTTTTCAGTTTCAGGTTTCTGTGAACTCCCCTGCGCTTTTCCAACAAAAACCTTCTTCCTCTCTTCAGAATCATGTTCTCTCTGTAACACGGCACAGTTACATGACGGTATTGTCCAACAAAAGGTTTTAAAAGCAGAGTGTCATAGTCACGTAATTTCTGCAATGCTTTGTAGTTAATACCTCTTTCTTCTTCCTCCTGGCTCATTACGTTTTCCTCCAACTAAAGTACACGCTATTTCTGCTGGGTCCTTGTCCAGCTCTTGGGAAGCTGGCTTTATCCACAGTCTTAGTTGCCTGCTTTATTGTTCACTCCCTTGCACGGAGACAGTCTCTTTCCTGTCTCACCATCAGGCCTTACATATTTCTTCCATACCCTATTTTTATGTGTCAAAAGCAGCAATATTTAAGTAAGAATCAATAACAGCATAAGTTTTCCAAGAAATCAAATTTGTTGTCCTCCTATGAGAGTCAAACTAGCCTTCTAAAACTTTTCTTCAACAATGTAAGCACAGGAACTAGCCTGCAATTAGTGCAATTGTTTAAAATCACATATGGATTGTTAACACAATTATTAATACTAATATTTTCCTTCTGTCAATCACTTAAACAATTCATGAGAATAGGAGAATCATGCACGGTGGTATAATGTGTAGGGCAGGAAAACCACTACACCCTTCTCTGTATCAACATAAAAGAGGCCAGATTAGCAGTGCACCAGAACACTGCTTCATTTTTTCAGAACAAGAATATTCTTAGCATCTGTGCCAAAACCAACACTTCCTTCCCCTCAGAAATGCAATACATCTATAAAACTCCAAGAAACAAACCAGTAACCTTCAGACACATTGAACGAATTTACAGGGAGGAAATGCACAGCCAGTTTTGAATTATTAACAATGAAATAAATTATAAAACATTATAAATGTGTAATTTAAACACGTCCATTTTCTTGGCAATTAACTGTTTGTTTTGCTTTTTTTTTCTTCTCATAAGACTGCTAGTATCTAAAAACCATTTCCCACCAGCTTGCAGTGACTTTAGGTTGTAACATGACTCAAATTACTTGATTGTATCCCACTAAATCTGTTCCATAAGCACGCAATGAAATCTTTGTTGACTCATCCAGGATCTTGGGAAAAAAGACAGCAACAAAAAAGCCCACAGAAGATTAGTTTTCAGCCTGGGTGACTTTACCTTGCTCGTTGTGACTTAAATGCTTCAAGTAAGTTGATCTCTGGGGGTTATAAGCAAGGAGAGCAACTGGGAGAAGAGTCACAAACCGGACCCTCCCTTGCTATTCACGGTCAAACCACATTTTTAACTCAGGATGCTGCTGTGTGAGTGAACTTCACTGGCTTGGTGCCCAAGCACTTGAAATCTTTGTGTGTCCCTTCAGCGGTAGAGGTGAGAGATCTACAAGCCACACTCAGGAGGGCCTCAGGGGCAAACATCGGCTAGGAGTGTGTGGGCATCTCACTCCCTGCAGCATCTGCAAAAGCTGACTTGGGGTGCAGGCAAACGTAACCTCGGGCTACAACACTGGGGCTCTTCCATGAACTGCTATTCCTTTAGGCATCCGTGCAACAACACAGACTGACTTATATTGGTAACTGGGACACATCAGCAGAGGCTGCAGTCTGCTGAGGATGTACACACAGACACTGGCCCATGGTGCTGGCTTCCCAAAGCTCCTGGTTTGAGAAGGAAGATCACTGGTGCACCTGACCACAACAGGCTGTGCTGAACTGCAAAGCCTGGATCCTACAATCACAGTATGTTCTGGGTTGGAAGGGACCATCTAGTTCTAACCCCTCTGCCATGGGCAGGGAACCTTCCACATTCTGGCTTCCAGGCTCCCCCTGCTGTAGTTTATTTTGTCAACACACCATCCTTTCCAATGCCAGCCTGTCCTCTCATAAAGCTTCCTGGGGATTCAGACCAAATTTCACTCATGACAAGTGCTATTTCACTTAGTTCATCTGACTACTAAACAGAACTTGTTACTTTCTGTTGCCTCTCCTCGCCCTACAGCTACCCAGGCAGAAGGCAAGAAGAGCCTTGCCTTCCTCATCAGAAAGGGTCAGGCGAAATGACAACAGCTTTAGTGGGCATCAGCAGTGTTGCAAACCTCAGAAATAAAACCAGGGGTGATAAACCCTCAGTCAAGAGTTAACTTTCTGAGCTGAGGCTTCAAGCAATAAAGAAAAATTCCTAAGCTTGAAAAAGAGTCCCCGTGGGTTTCTAATTCTTGTCAGCAATGTTTTAAGCTGAAAATGTAAGTTATATTATAGCAGTGAAAACATCAAGTTTCATGGTGTATCACAGTTATTCTAATAGTGCAAATCACCTACCTAGCTTAAATTAATATTAGATATTGTCTCTATTTTTCATGAATTATCTCTAGACTATAAACTATGTGACTTGTTTGCACAAGGAGTAATAGCCCAAGCTTTAAAGCCCAATCAACATCTAAGGCCTCTGCACCATTCTTGGACTTTTACTGAGCAACACATCAGATTCAGAAAATACAAAAAGAATTAAATAACACTGAAATTATGATGGTCCATCTACCTGATGAGGATTTGCTGACAGTTTGGGCAGATGGTCAGAGTGAAGACATCTTGGAACACTAATAAAAAAAGCACATTCTCAGGGGTGAGGAATGCAGGCTGATCTTTGGAAACAGAATTGGTTTTGCTCACATGGTTTCAAATGTTAGGACAACTGTATCACAGCCTAACTCCACTAGGCAAAACATCACTCCAATTCATATGAAACCAGTGCAGGAATGAGAGAAGAAAAAGGCAACACAGCCCTTATCTTTTCACATAAAACTTCATTTTCACAAAGATACCATTGACACAAGTGTGGTATAAACACTCTGATCTGTCAATTAACAAGTGTTATCAAAGTTTTATAGTATTATTATAATATTATTACTGTATAGTCTCATTTTACTTGCATGCAACCTGACAGCATACACTAGACTTCCATACAATGATGGAGCAACCATAGATTCTCATTTTTCCCTAGCTTTTCCCTACTTACACTGATCATCACAGCTGTACAAAGCAGCAAGAGAACACAAAGGTAAAGAAGACATTCCCTTTGGACAGAGACTTTCTTTCCAAGGGCCCAAAAACCAAGTCAAGGACAGAAGAAATTCATATTCCTATGCAGTGATCTTGTACCAAGCCTTGCAAGAAACTCAAGTCTTCAGTCAAATTTCCTCATAATGAGCCACCATAAGATTAACAGAGGTAATTGAATGGTCTGTGCTGACTGCTATTCCAAACGACTCTGTGGACTGCAAACAGGCAAGGTTAAATTGATTCACATATTGTAATACTTAAATCCAGAAAAAAAACAGAGAAAAAAACCCCAAAACCGAGAAGAGAGGATGCACAGCACTGTCACCCATGTCCTTCTGGTCAAAGACAGTGAGAGGAAAAAATAGTCCATCTTCACACCCTGCACCACCCAGATGTTCACAGTGACTTTCCTACCTAGTTCCTACTGAACCATTTCGATCATAAGACACTGTAGGAAATGGCACACTCTGGACCCCACTGTGATTTCACATTTGCCCCAAACTACACTTGACAGTCTAGGGGTTGTAGAGTTCACATACAAGGCAATATAAATGATTCAGTGTTATACTTTGCCTTTGATTTTATTTTGGGGGCATGAAATAACAAACTATCTGCCTACTTTCCCTGCGCACGGTCGGTACTCACAATTTCTTTCTCAGTTTTGCACATATTTTACACATCCATACCTTCATGTGGCTTGAACCCAGACCTGACTGAAAGCTTCCCATCAGCCCTGGCAAAACTGAATACTGGTGGCTCAAGGACACAGACAAACTGCCTACTTCCCTGACACACACCTACATCCCAGCTGCTGTCTCAGAAGGAGCACCAGCAGCCAGCCTCACTCTCTGGGATCTGCTGGGGGCAAAACAGATCAGAGCCATTGTTGCCTGTTACTAGAGACATCTCACCATCACCAGCAAACTAACTCCCCTCTTTTTTCCTATGCCTAGCACTGGCCCTACTAGAATGAAAATCTTTTTGTATCAGAAGAACAACAGGATCAGGAATTCCCCTTCTGCCAACTAGAGAAGGCAATGAACGGGCACTTCAGAAGTTACTTCTCCACATGGGACTGAACGGCAGCTGGTTGGGCTATTTCTGTATATCAGAAATATTTTTCAAGCCACTGCTACAATTTAAATACAATGGGCAGAAATAAATTCTGGAAGCAGGCTATTTGCTGAAGTATTTTTTAAAATCTACCAGTGATTGACCCAAGACATTAAGTTCACTCGTTGTTATGTTTTAAAACAATAAATTAAAGTGAAAAACAAATCCACATCAGCACTGATTCACAAGAATTTTTCAGCAATGTTACGGTTTTTTAAATCTCAAAAAACATCAGTGTCCAAAATGAATAAAGGACAACTTTAAGGAAAAACATATAAGAAAGATATAAATGTCTAAGACTTTTCTGTTTTTAACAGGCTAGACTGTGATATGGTTCAAACACTGATGAGGACGTGGGAGCTCTTTGGTTTCCTCCTGGCTGTGCCTTAGGTGCTGTCCTGCTGCCTCGTGATAAGTTTTCCCATTTAAAACACGGAATAATATAAAAAGGACTGGAAAGCATTTTGAAATATGTAACAGAAAACACCACCTACGAACAAGGCTATATTGCTCAGGAGCAGTAAGAAAGCCAAGAAAGAGGATCTAGAAAGGAAGGACAACTGATCCAAGGGGTGGCTGAGACCCAGTGGTGTGGGATCAGTTGTCAGTGGGGCTTAGCACACGGTGCTCAGCAGGAAACAAGATATTCCATGAGCTTTTCATCTGGGGGAAGTATCGGGGTGGTCATCTGAGAAGACAACCCCCACACAAACCCAGGCAGCTGGCAGGACTCTGCCACCCTGCCCATGATGGCTTCCCGGGAGCCAACTCTCGTTTCTCCTCATGGCAGATGAGGAAGCTGATGATTAACACTGGGAACAGCTGATTAACAGCTATCAAACATCAGCACATAAAGATACCTTGGCCGGCATGCCTGACATGAAAGGTCACATACCCTGGCAGCTAAATGAGGAAAATTTCTGGTCATCCTTGAAGTGGCGTCGGAGTGAGAAGAGGTGAGACACCGACCTGGAACCTGCTGAGCACTACACCTTTGTTTTCGTGCACACGCAGTTCCTGTGGTGTGTCTGGTTCCCTGTGTCCTTATGAGACCTGCGTTCTGGGCCATGCCTGGTGCAGGCTCAGGTTGCAGCCTCTCCTGCAGTGAGCTATTGCCGCAGCTGCGGAGCTCCGGCCGGGCCAGCAGCAACTGCTCTGGCAGATCACTGAGTGTGCGGCAGCACACACATTTTATATTTTACAAACATGCAATAGTTAAAAGTGTGCACAATTTTTTGTCTATAAATAGTGATTCATTCCACATGCTCACACTCAGACCCCCATCAACAGCACAAATCATATTCATGGTGTGGGGAGCTGAAACCTACGCCTTCAGCAGTTGCCATTACTTTTCACAGAAACTTCTCAAGAAAGACAAGCACCAACCTTTTAAAAGAGCTCTTGCAATTCCCACTAGTAGCAGGCAAATCCGTGGCTACCCATTCTGTCTGAAACCATGGGCTTTTTCTGCCTTTGACTAGGTATCCAAAATATGCACTCTATCAGCCTGAAGTCTAGGACAAACTGCATACTTACTTAACCCAAATTCTGGAGCTGTCACAATTGTAGACCCATCCAACAATACTGGTAGGGTGAAGAAAGTGTTTCCCAAAAACTGAAAAGCCTTTGATGTAAATTTAGTAGCAAAGGAAAACAGTACACCTTTACATTGTACTTATAACTCTTGCATAACTTACAAAAGCATAAAATAGGGGAGAAAAAAGGAATAGGACTCCCCATGAAATATTATGAGGGTTCACCTCAAAGACCCCTACCAATTTAAACCTTAGGAAAAAAATATGGAAGTTGAGACTCTCTGCCCAGAATGTCCTTTGTAGCTGTGGACAAGTCATTTAGGGCTTCACATCAAATGGAACTTGACATTTCAGATCAACAGCTCTGCTTTCCATTCGTTCAAGTGCACCAAAATCTGAAATGACCAGCTGAAAGGTGTGTTGGGAGTAGCTCACTAGACCTGTAACTGCTTTGAAATGTCCTCCTGTACAGTACAATGATATCAAAGTTGTTCCACCTTTGAAAGTAAAAGTAGCTGGAGGAGAAAAATCAATTTCCTTTTAAAATTCTTTAAAATTATTACTATAAGGGCTTTTCTGCACATTCAGATTTGTAGTGGACTGAGTTAAGATGAGGATTTAAATCTATGGCTGAGTATCTAAATGTCCAGCTCCTCAGGAACAGGAGGGCTTGCCCCATAATAGCACCCTCAGTAAGGCTCACAAGTAGCTATTAATTAATGGAATAACTTCTCTTTACTAGACAAGTCCTGGAATTCCTAAATTGCTAACCAATTAGTTTGTTTACCGACACCTAGAACTACTGAAACAAATATTAGTTTTCCATTTCATTTCAGGACTAGGACAAAGTTGCCCAGTTAAGGAAATTACAATTCCTCTGCACAGACACAGGTGAAGCTGCTATTTCCTTGTCCATGGGCAGGAAATCCCACAAAGCCAAGAGAGATGAAAAGGAGCGGCCTGAGAAACATGTTCACTTGTGACCTATGAGAATCATTTCACCGAGTGCCAAGGTCAACAAACAACAGGATCCTTCCAGTGACTGCTTTCATCTCAAGGGGGGAGCTGGGTGGGAAATGGTTTTTCTGTGCTGTTGAAGTACATTTTCATGCCCACGAAAAAAACTTTGGGTCTGTAGAAGGATGAAATACAAGCCTGACAGTCTGTGCTCTGTTTCTGCAAGATGTATATGACAGAAGGAACTCCCACCCACAGATTACGTTCTTGGCACAGGAGGTCAGCACAGGGATCTGACCCCAGTCTTCAACTGGCCCTGATGAGCAACCCAAACATCAGGGCAAGAGTTTCCCGAGACCTTCCCCTTTGCGACTTGTCCTTCCCCTCTTCTCGTGCTTCTCACTTCATGCTGAGCTGCCTGACCTCTTCCCAGGAACACTAATAGGTCTGTTTTTACTTGAAATTTCTTTCTTGACAAGCATCGCTATTCAAGAAGCAACAAAAATCTTTCATCACCTAACTAGTTCTGCTTTGAAACGTTACCTGCCCAACACACTGGTCATGCCTCCAGTTGAGGACTTTGGTGTTTCTCAGTAGTGTGGCTGGTACTGAACTACCCAAGAACAAATCCAAAAGGAAAAAAAAGACTGAAAAAAGTGTATAGCTCTGCTGTCCTTTGATAAACTGTAGATCAGAAAACAGAAGTGATAGCTCGTGCACGTGATGTCTGATAACCCCCAAAAGCACTGAACTCCAGTCAGTGAATGGAGAGAAAGCACACTAATCAAGTCCTGCCAGGCATGGGAAAATCAGAGAAGAGGAAGGAAAAGGAACAAGGACAATATGTGCTCCTCCTTACCCATGTATCTATACTGTCTCTGCAAGCTCCTCTTGCAGTTGCTGTTTGTTCACATTTTCTAACCATGGCAAATAACAAACAAGCTTTAAAAAAATTTAACTAAATTACTGAAAAGCTGTAACAGAAGAGAAGGACTAAAAGCTGCCTGTGGACATCCACCAGGCAATCCAAGACCTGCTTTGCTGACCATCTAACACTCACAGTTATGGGAGATGATTAAAGCCCCGATCCTCCTGTCCAAAACACTTCAACACCCACTCACATGCAACTGATGGCAAACTCTAGCAAGGCAGCATTGCTAAAGGAAGTTCCAATGGCGTATGAAAAACTGATTAATCCTCTCTTTATAGGCATGCTAATACACCTGGTATGAGTCCATGTTTGCCCCGTTGAGAAGGACTGCCCTTAACCCAATGGGAAAGTGACACTAGGACCTTGATCTGTTTAGGTACTTCAGTATATATTTCCCTTTCCAAGACTAAAATCTTTCATTTAAAGGAAATCTTAATAAAAACCCTGCAGGACACTGGCTGGGGTCCATTCTGAGTATTGTATTATGCATATATTTTATCTCTTCTAACACATTATGACTTTCAGGAAAAATCTTTTACTTTAGTTTTCTACATCAAACCATGTTCACCTTACCAGTCCATCCAAAGCCCCCACGGTGATTTACTTGTGGTGCCTTCCCCTGCACCCAGGTGAAGTCTGCAGGGATCACAGGGCAGGGTCTGAGCCCTTGCAGGCTGGCATGGCTGGGGGAAAAAGGGGAGCGAACAAGCAAGCAACTTCTCACAGCTGCTTTTGTGTGGCTCACTGAGGATCTGAATGCACTATTGATTCCTTCGCACTAAAACAGATTTGTAGCCCCTGCGTGTGCAAGACAGATATCTCCTTCAACTCTAATCTCTAGCAGCTGTTAAAGACTTAGATGGCTGGTAGCTGGCTGGCATGCCAAAATCAACGATTTTAGGCCTGCTTGCCTAACTGGCAACTTGTGAAACAGAAACCAGTGGAAGTCATTCTCCTGCCCTGATCACAGCTGTACAGGGCTTCCTAAATTTTGCAATGTATCAAGTGTCCACACCATACCAAAACAGACTGGAGAAAACAAATGATTGCACCCCCAAGAATCCATGCCACCCAGAAATCCACCTGCCCCTATGGCTTCTTGCTGAGGATACACCCTCCCAACAATTTCAACGCGGCTCAAAGTGCAGTGGGATTACTCTTCCATGGAACCTCCTGGAAAGCACTACCACTGTCTCATCATAAAGTGATGTGCTGTTAAAATGGAGGTAACCAGAACTCACTTGGCAATACTGACGTAGCATCTTTGTAACTTACGTCTTCAGATAGCAGTTTCTTACTGTTCCTAGTTGCAAATTCTGGTTTCAGTCAGGAAAGGATTCAACGGTGACTTTTCTTCTTTTAGGTAAAACTTATTGTTCATTAGCTTTGAGCCAAAGGAACACAGACATCACAACTATCCTTGGTCATGATAATAGGCTCCCCTAGGGCAAAATACTGTCACAGTAGACTTTTGTACATAAGCATTTGTTCAACTTCCTGTACAAAAAAGCAATCAAAAATTTTCAACCAGTCCATCTGTTTCCCAGTGCCTACTTTGAAATAATCCTATCATGCTGGCTACTGGGTGAAACCTTCAACAGGATGGTGACATTTATTGGAAATGGTCCAATTTCTCTTTCATACAATGTTTGACAGGTGAGGAAATAATCCAAGGTTTTCACTGGGATTGTGTGACTAGGAACATAATGGAGCTCTTCTGAAAATATATGTGTTATTACTAAAGCTATCCTTGAAAACATCCATGAAGGAAAAAAAAAGGGGAAAAAAGAAACTTTGTTGCACTGTCTCCTATTTGACAAAACATTCCCACATTAACAGCACTAAGGAAATTAAGGATAAAGTTCAGCCTCCAGAATTAAATTCCACAACAGGATTTTCTTATTTTTTTAAATGAATGCAAAGGAAACAGGCATTGAGGAAAAACACGCATGCAGTGACATTTCTGCAGGAAACTTCAAACCTTGCTGGAGTTAATTTAGATTCTACATCCTATTATTGTGGGAAGGGACACACTCTGTTTTTCAGTAACTAAAACACATCAGGTTATCCTAACATGCCTCCAAACAGCATTCCCAAGTAGTCTGTACTATCTTCAAAAAGTTGCAAACAGTTAGGACTGCTTTACTGAAGAGGAAAAAAAAGAAAAACAAACAAAAAAATCCCCCGTTCTGCTCACACGCTATTTATTTATTTTCAACAGCCTGCTTACACATAAAATGTTCTGGAGCCAAAAGCAACCAGCTGGGCGGGTTACTAGCCGCGCTACTGGGCGCGGTGCCAGAGCTCCTTTCCTTCCCCTTTCTTTTTTTTTCTTTTTTTTTTTTTTTCGCCTTCGTACTTACTTATTTAATAACGGGGGGAAAAAAGTAACCCCGAAGCTCCGGGGAGGTGGGGAGTCACGGCGGATCCTCTCACCCCCTGGGGGCTGCCGAGCAGGGCAGGGCAGCCTGGAAAGCGGCCGCCCCTCGCCTCCCCGCCGCGGTTCGAAGGGGCGGGCGAGCGGCGGCGATCCGCGGACCGCGGGCATCGCTCTCCCGGGACCGTGGGCTGCCCCCGCCGCCGCCGCCGCCACGGCCGCGGTGCCCCGTTCCTCCCCGCCGGGCGCTCCCCGGTACTCACCGCCGGCCGGCTCGGGCAGCGTGGAGACCGAGGTCTGTCCCATGGCGGGGCCGGGAGGCGGTCACGCCGCCCGCCGGGCTCGCAGCCTCCGCCGCGGCTGTTCCCGGGGGGCCATCCCAGTGCTGGCCGGGGCCGCGCTCCCCGCTCGGGCCGTTGC